>JANRMT010062816.1:10370432-10397816 GCA_026402145.1 Polypterus bichir lapradei | reverse complement strand
AGCAAAATTAGATGCATTACAAAAAGCGGACTTTGTGGCTCTTACTGGGGATCATTGGACTTCCGTGACCGTTAGTAATTCTAATTACATCTAATTACAAAATGTTCAATGATCACACTGTTTTAGCCTAATGTACAAAATAATTTTGGCTAAGGTTACTCAGAGTTTAAAGATTAAGTTGGTCAAATTACCTTTTATGTTTCTGACTTATTTTTTTAAGAAGAAAAACTGCACTTTATGTTGAAATTTTGGTTATTATTATTTAAAGACAATACCATTCTGAAAATATACTTAAAGTACTTAAACTACCACTTTATTTTTAAGTCTGCCCAATTTTAATCAGGGATGATATTTTTGTTTCTGTTTTGAATTCAAATGCAGTTTAAAAGCATTTTTTTTTTTCAGAAATTAAAAGAGCTTGTCATGTCCATGTCTATTATTTGATTCTGTCGCCCACTAAAACCCTTTTAAATTAAAAAAACACATTTGCGATTTGGGGCAAATTTACGTGTGCGATTACATACGATTAATCAAGATTAATTATTACACAGCCTCTAATTAATTGGATAAATTTTTTTAATCGAGTCCCACCCCTAATATATATATATATATATATAGATATATATGTAGATTTGTATGTATATATATGTGTATATACAGTATATATGTAGATATGTATATGTGTATATATGTATATATATGTGTGTGTGTGTATATATGTGTATATATGTATATATATTTATAAGTATATGTA
Source organism: Polypterus bichir lapradei (assembly GCA_026402145.1). NCBI lineage: Eukaryota > Metazoa > Chordata > Cladistia > Polypteriformes > Polypteridae > Polypterus > Polypterus bichir. The sequence continues at coordinate 10,397,062 of JANRMT010062816.1, read as the reverse complement.
TATATATATGTTTATATATGTGTGTGTGTGTGTAAGTATATATATATATATATATATATATATATATATGCCAGCAACACTCATGACAATGACAAAACAATTACATTGTCAATCATGTTACGTTATTATTAAAATGTTTCCTTTTCTTTTTACTTCTCTGCTGCCAAACGCGGGTATTTTGCTATATATATATATATAGATAGATATGACAACAACACTCATATCAATGACAAAACAATTACATTACCAATCATGTTACATTATTTTTAAAAGATTTCCTTTTCTTTTTCATAACTTCTTTAACACACTACTTCTCCGCTGCGAAGCGCGGGTATTCTGCTAGTTTATTTCATAAATGACAAAAATGTAAATAAAACTCTGCTCGTATTTTTTTGCTTTAATTTTCGATATTGCAGGTTTCGATATTAAATGTTGCACAAGATAATGCCATATTCCGTAGTACTTTTATCTTTTTCAATCATTAATTACAATTGATTAAAATGAAAAGTTTGATATCTAGTGAAATATTTAAAATATCGAGCACTGTACAAATTTATTAATTTGAGTAAGTAAAGTAAATGACTAGGGGGTCGACGGTTTTAAAGGTTTTTGGTAAAAGGGTCTGCGGCCGAAAAAAGTTTGGGAACTCTTGATTTAGTGGGACATACCATAGAATTAGCTCGTTTTAGCGCATGATGTGGTACTTATTCATTTCAAGTTTTTGGTGCTCTATTTGCATTTTTGGTATAGACATGTGTGATGCTAGTGTGTCGAAAAGATGTTCACGTACAGTGATATGGACATTCTAAATGGTCTCTATTTGATTCAGGCCATGAGTATGAGTACCATGAGACAAAGTCTCCGGTGATTGTTGTGAGAAGGCAAACATTACCGTGAGATGTAAACATAAAGCCGAAATAGCAGTCACTGCCAGGCTAATCAAAAAATCAAGAGATCAAAAGGGAGCACAGGGACAAACCAAAAATCAGAGTAAAAGGGATTTAAAAACCAGGAAACAACCCTAGCACTTGGCCTACTTAAGAAGAATCCAACTATCACCAAGAGATTTCATTGTTTTAGTTGTTCAATTGAGGGATGTTTACAATTGAAATCTCAGCCATATTTATACCGCATGTCCGTAGGGGTCAGAAGCATGCCGATCGCAGTCACATGATACACAACTCCCAATCATGGGATGCGTCATGTGACCCACCAATGGTGTCGCAAAATACATTGCGAGCAAAAACTTCCAAATGTAAAAACTAAATTCCAAATGGTTGAACACTTTAACAAAACAAGTACACAAATGAAAAAGAAGTGTAAAACCGTTGAACTATGACAGTGGGTAAGTGTGTTAGAGGGTTCTGTAGCAGAAAGACCCTCGCTCCAGGGCTGGTACCCTGTCTTCCACTTGATCTTGCTGTTATAGTCTTTGGTCCTCACATGACTCTGAATTAAACCAGATTGAGAATATTATGTATTTCTTGTGACAATCTTTTATGTTTAACCTTTATAACACACTGGTGAGTATTGAGTACTGTGTGCAGTTTTGGTCTCCAGGCTACAAAAAGGACATAGCAGGACTAGAAAAAGTCCAGAGAAGAGCGACTAGGCTGGTTCCAGGGCTACAGGGGATGAGTTATGAGGAAAGATTAAAAGAGCTGAGCCTTTACAGTTTAAACAAACGAAGATTAAGAGGTGACCTGACTGAAGTGTTTAAAATTATAAAGAGAATTAGTCCAGTGGATCGAGACTGAGACTTTAAAATGAGTTCATCAAGAAGACGGGGATACTATTAGAGACTTGTTAAGGGTAAATTTTGCACAAACATTAGAAAGTTTTTTTTTACATAAAGAACGATAGACACTTGGAATAAGCGACCAAGTAGTGTGGTAGACAGTAGGACTTTAGAGACTTTCGAAACTCGACTTGATGTTTTCTTGGAAGAAATAAGTGGATAGGTCTGGCGAGCTTTGTTGGGCTGAATGGCCTGTTCTCTTCTAGAGTGTTCTAATGTTCTAATATTCAATAAGCAACAAGACTTAACTCATTTTTGCAGTGAAAACTCTGCCCCATTAGAATATATATTTTTATCTCATCTGCAGCTTTGGCAGGAGAGCAAATACCTGCAAAAACTTTGCCATTACAAAAATTCATTGATTTAGAGTTGGAGAAACTGAATTTCCACATTTTCATAATTTCTCAGACCAAAGTTTTATTGTATTGTAAAATTAATTTAAATACTTCATTTACAACTATTTCATTCATTCTCTCTGAACAGCATTGGCTATTGCAGTGCTTCATTATAAGGTGGCTCATGTCTTTCGTTTACCACTCAATATATTGTTTATTCAAACAATGGCAGCAAAGAGCATAACTAGAACTAAAAGCTATGACCAGATAATGTCAGTTCTTAAATCGCTGCACTGGCTTCCAGCTATGTTTAGAGGTAATTTTAAAATGATCTCCATGATATAAAAAGCCTTAATTAACCTGGGCCTTCCTGTTATGACCAGTAGTTTTTATTAATTTTTTTGTGAATAGTAAATATTTACTCATCTACTAAGGGGTTTTGAACTTCAAGGGTTCTAAAAATAAATGTTAATTTTTGTTTAATGATGACTTGAAAAAATTCCGTTTTTAGTGTTGTTTTGCTATGGGTGTCACCATTCAGTGTAAATCTATTCGGTTTTTCCATCTCAATTACTCACAGATTTCATTGGAATTCATGATGTGGGAGCGACAGTATAAAGGTTTATCGAGTGCATTTCCAGGGTATCCGAGATAGCAGATAAATAGCTATGCACTGTGCAAACAAAAATATTTTGATCACTGAAAATACTGCTGGTGGTAGATCCTCAAATTTTCGTTAGTGATTTAATTTTGACGACAGATTGGTTTGACCGAAGGCCGCTGACCTTGGCTTACCCCTGACTGTTAATCTCCCAGTCGTTATCATTCAAAGCGGAATGTCACGCCCCAAGCCCGTAAACATCCCATCTCTTCCAAAACTTATTAATGTCAGAACCTATTGATATACTGCGGTCTCAGGCCTGATTAAAATTCCTTGTATAAATAAGACTAGTGCAGGAAGTAGAGATTTTAGCTAAGGGGTGCTTAAACTTTAAAATGAACTACCTACCACTATTAGTCAGGCCCCTTTGATCTAAACATTTAATTCTACACCACAGACTTTCAGATCTAAGATATCGTCTGCTTGTTAGAGAGGCTGCTGCGGCTGGACATATTCCCTCTTCATATTGCTCTTTAATAATTCCCACACAATTACTAAGACTCTCTCATTTCCTTTCTCTCCTCATCAAATGAAGGGAGTTATGGATGGATTTCCTGGAGCAAGAACAAAGCAATATTATTCACTCATAGTTTTAAACTGTAAACCTTAACAGCAGGACTGCCTTGAGTGAAGTGGAGTCTTTGAGCTTCTGGAATAATGCCGTATTATAACCAGTGGGAAAGCTTGTAATGTGTAATCAAGATGGAGTAGTATCAAGGGAGGAGGCAGACCACACTTTCTGTAACAAAGGTGTAGTGTCAGTTACAAATCAAAAGAATTAAAGTGCAAATGGGTCATGATTTAAGAGAAAATGAGAAGAGACAAACTATTGTATCACTATACCGTGTATAGAAATACTTCCCAACAAAAACCAAAAGATAATAACCCTTACTCTGGGCCTGTCCTACCATTTTTGCTGCCCTGCATGAAGCTATAAATAGAGAACTCCATCGTCCCAAACCCCTCAAACTGTACGAGCATTTCTATGACAACAAGAAATTTAGCAATGAAGGCTATCGCTATTTAACCCCCTTGATGTAGTAGAACCACATCATACATGAACAAACACTCTGCAAACCACCCTGCACATCTTGAGGTCAAACAGAGCATCCACATTTCACGACAAATACATTCAAGATTAATGGAATGAGCAGGCGGAGGCTTACTTATCTGAACTTATCATGACTTAAGACGGAAGTAAAAAACTTAGGGGTAACTGTTGTTTGAAACCTGAATTTTAAATCGCATATTCATCAGACCACTAGGATAGCATTTTTTTACTTAAGAAACATAGCTAAAGTTAGACCTCTTATATCATTGAAAGATGCTGACAAATTAGTTCACGCTTTTGTTTTCAGTCGTCTAGATTACTGTAACGCACTCCTCTCAGGACTACCCAAAAAAGACATAAATCACTTGCAACGAGTGCAGAATGGAGCTGCTAGAATCCTATCTAGGAAAAGAAAATCCGAGCACATCTCTCCAGTTTTGATGTCACTACACTGGTTACCTGTGTCATTCAGGATTGACTTTAAAATTCTGCTTATGGTTTATAAAGCCTTAAATAATCTCGCTCCATCTTATATATCGGAATGTCTGACACCTTATATTCCAAATCGTAACCTCAGATCTTCAAATGAGTGTCTCCTTAGAATTCCAAATGCTAAACTTAAAAGAAGTGGTGAGGCGGGTGGCCTTCTGCTGCTATGCACCTAAAATCTGGAATAGCCTGCCAATAGGAATTCGCCAAGCTAATACAGTAGAGCACTTTAAAAAACTGCTGAAAACACATTACTGTAACATGGCCTTCTCATAACTTCACTTTAACTTAATCCTGATACTCTGTATGTTCAATTCATCATAATAACTATTCATAGTGGCTCTAAAATCCGTACTGACCCCAACTCTCTCTTCTGTTTCTTTTTCCGGTTTCTTTGTGGTGGTGACCTGCGCCACCACCACCTACTCAAAGCATCATGATGCTCCAACATTGATGGACTGAAAGCCAGAAGTCTACGTGACCATCATCATCAAGTCCTTCCATGAGAACCCTAAATACAAAGAGGACTGTTTCATTTATGTTAGGTAGATTGCCCAGAGGGGACTGGGTGGTCTCTTGGTCTGGAATCCCTGCAGATTTTTTTTTTTTTCTCCAGCCGTCTGGAGTTTTTTTTTTTTTGTTTTTTCTGTCCTCCCTGGCCATCAGACCTTACTTATTCTATGTTAATGAATGTTGACTTATTTTTATTTTTTATTGTGTCTTCTATTTTTCTATTTCTTCATTTTGTAAAGCACTTTGAGCTACATTTTTTTTGTATGAAAATGTGCTATATAAATAAATGTTGTTGTTGTTGTTGACTTACAAACCAGAACGCACATTAAGATCTCAAGATGCCATTCTGCTTATGATTCCAAGGATTAATAAAATAACAGTGGGAGGTTTTTTTTTTATTTATTTATTTTTTATTAATTTTATTACAAGCTTTTAGTTACAGGGCCCCTAAACTGTGGAGTGGTCTGCCTGCTACCATAAGAGATGCCCCTTCTGTCTCAGCTTTTAAATCCCGGCTGAAGACTCAATACTTCAGTTTAGCACACCCTGACTAGAGCTGCTGATTAACTGTACAGACTGCATCTCTGTTGTTAGTCATCAGCACTAAAACAGAAGTAACATGATAGTTAGGATTGGATATTAACCCTCACCTATTCTGTTTCTCTTCTATGTATTCAAATGTGGCACTTGTTGCCACTGCCCACCTGCCAAGTGGTTTTGCCCACCTAAGGACAAGTCATCTCTGATGGAGGATCACAGGAATCATTGGGTAGAGGGGTCCTTTCATCGGATTGGTTGGCCCGTAGCTGACTCAGGGGGAGGCAGCTTGATGGACAAATCTAAACCATATTATGTGATAACATCTGCTGCTGAACTCTGCTCTGTACTTGTAATATTTCTATTATAGTGTTATACTGTATTGAGGATTTGTTCTGTTCTGTGTATTGTATTGTATTGAGCCCCTTTTTTTTGACACCCACTGCAACCTAACTGGAAAGGGGTCTCTCTTTGAACTGCCTTTCCCAAGGGTTCTTCCATATTTTCCCTACAAGGGGTTTTTTTTTTTTGAGTTTTTCCTTGTCTTCTTAGAGAGTTAAGGATGGGGGGCTGTCAAGAGGCAGGGCCTGTTAAAGCCCATTGGGCTATACAAAAATAAATTGTATTGTATTGTATTGTATAATCAGGAAGACTAAACACAAATTATAACAAATTATAACAAAACAAAATGCACTTGATACAGTAAAGCAAACATCAGTAGACAAAGAGTCTTTAGGAGATTTTTATGGATGAAAATATAATAATGATAATCCTGTTGCAGTGATATTTATACTGTCACGCAGATGTGGTAATTTGTGTAACTTCTGGGACTGTGCTCGATCGCAATGACAGACGAGAATCTGCTACCGTAACGCAAAATGGAAGTGACCAAAAGTTAACAAAAATGATGAACCACTTCAAAATACACAATACTGCCCCTATGTAAATTAATGAAAAAAAAAAAAAACACAAAGGAAAAGCAGGAGTCAGAGAAGGAATCAGGACACTTAGAACATTTGACAGGCCACTCAGCCCCATCCCAGCTCACCAATCTTATCCACCTAATTCCTCTACAATAGCATCAAATTGAGTTTTGAAGGTCCCTAAAATCGTACTCTCTACTACACTATTTGGTAAATTTTTCCATGTGTCTATTATTCATTTTCTGAAGAAAAACGTTTTCCAACATTTCTGCGAAATTTACCCTTAACAACTTTCCAGCCTTGTCTTGTTGAACTCATTTTAAAGGAGCAGCCTCATTCCACTGTACTGATTCCCTTCATAATTTTAATCACATCACCTCTAAATTTATGTTTGCTTAGACTGAAAAGTTCAACTACTTTAATCTTTCCACTTAACTCACATCTCTCAGTCACAGAATCAGCCTAGTCGCTCTTCTCTGGACTTTCTCTTGTGCTGTTATGTCCTTTTTGTAGCCTGGAGACCAAACCTGCACCCAGTACTCCAGATGAGGCCTCACCAGAGTGTTATAAAGCCTGAGCAGAACCTCCTTGGACTTGTACTCCACACATCTGGGCGCTATATAACCTGACATTCTTTTAGCCTTCTTAATAGCTGCTGAAGACTGTCTGGAAGTTGATAGTGTGCTAAATCTTACTTTTTCCTCATAACTCATCCCCTGTAATCCTGGAGTCAGCCTAGTTGTTCTTTTCTGGACCTTTTCTAGTGCTGCTATGTCTTTTTTGTAGCCTGGAGACTAAAACTGCACCCAGTACTCCAGATGAGGCCTCACCAGTGTGTTAAAAAGCTTGAGCAGAACCTCCTTGGACATGTACTGCACACATCAGGGTGCTATATAACCTGACATTCTGCTAGCCTTCCTGAAGGTACGGGGTCTAGATGTAGATAGTGATAAGTCCACCATGACTTTCTAGGCCTTTCTCATTAGGGGGACTTTCAAGTTTCAGACCTCCCATTATTGTGTTTTCAAACCTCATGGGTCTACATGTAATGCTTGACATTTACTACATTAAATTTCATCTTTTCAAACCTGTATCCTACCCAAGCCCCTCTCTAACAATTTAGCTGGTTCTCCATTATATGCCCTTCCACATATTTTGTTATCGCCTACAAACTTAACCAGCTTATTGATTTTATTCTTGTCCTGGTCACTCATGTACAGGGTAGACCAAAAGTAGATATATAGTATTTAATCAGGATTTATTTTTATTTTACAAGTCCTTCTCATAAAGTGTACTTTCAAGTTTCAGACCTTCCATTGTGTAGTCACACTTAACATTTTGACTTCTAAAATGTCACACTTTACATTTACAAACATGAAATTTTGCCTACTATAATTTGGCCCAAGCCCCCCAAGTCCCTCTGTAATGAATCAAACGATTTTAGATCAGCGTTTCCAAACATTTATGTCATCAGAGCCCAGTTTTTCAAATGCTAGCGTGTTTGTGACCCACCATGGACTGGAGATCCAACTTTCTGATGTCAATGAAGTCATCTAAGCGTTCAATGAATCAAACATGATCTCCTCCTTGGTGAATTGAGCATGATTGCTAGAGAAAGGTTTGGGGAGGACTTCCAGGATCGACCACAATCCACCTGCAATGCTGCCGCAGTGGAGCAAACACAATTGGAGTAGTGGCATCATCTGAGGTCAGTTGGGGGTTACCTGCAATGCCACCACGGCCCACAGGTTGGGAAGCACTGTTCTGGATTATCAATTATTCCACCTTGTTTGGTATCATCTGTAAACTCAAACAGATTATTTATATTTATATCTAGATCATTTAAATATATTAAAAATAGCAGATGCTTGTGTGAATGACAGCAGCAGCCCCACACTAATTTTTTCCCCCAAATGCAGACAAATTGCACCCTCACATCGGCCTCTGTGCACTCCTATTGGATGCTGGGAAACTGAAGTCCATTCAGTAAACTCTGCCACAGGTTCATCTCAATAAGGCGTGTCCTTATATAGAAAGAACATCCTCAAATAAACTTTATCACTCAATTGGACTAAGCTGTTCTTGTCACCGCCCTAGCCAAATAGTTTTCTGCAGTGCTGATTGGCTAATAAAAACTGCACTCATTTATATAAGGAGATGAGGAAATGATCTCCTTACCGTGCATTTAGAGGACACCCCAATGAACTGACGGATAACCTAGTATAGGAAATGACTGTTCGTGATTTAGAAATGAGGATTCTTTTTTCGGAAAAATTAAATTCTGAGAAACACATAATCTTTCTATATATAAAATCCAACGCCTGTCTGTCTGTCTGTCCACTTTTCTCGAGAGAACTACTTAACAGATTTAGATCGTTTTTTTTCTATAATTTGCTTGAACATCCCGGTTGATTTTGTAACTTCTCTCATCGCGCTAAGTGTCATAGTTCGCTTGCGGCACTGATTTATTTGCGCAAATCTGAGAGACACGCAGCAGGCCGAGGGAAGGGGGACGGGGTCTTCCTCACTCACAAGCGTACCTTACCTATGCTTAGGTAGCGAATGAGAGAACTACTTAATGGATTTAGACTGGGTTTTTTTCTAGAATTTGCTTGAACATTCCGGTTGATTTTGCAACTTCTTTCATTGCGCCAAGAATCATAGTTCGCTATGACAGAGACAGAGGCTGCAGGCCGAAGGGAAAGGGAAGCAGGACATTAGGAGTGGGAAGCCAGGCAGGGCCCTCCTTGCTGTCCTATTTCACTACTATGCAGAAAGAGCTGTGTGGGACGGCTAGTTAGGTATAAATCAAGATGATTAGAATATATCTACTCTATATTTTATATATAAAATCCTAAGCCTAAAAGTGCAACGATTGTGTGCAATGATTTTATGTTGTGTTCTTTGTCACACTTTAAATTGGGCTTATTTTAAAACCTGCATATATATGTTTCATATCATTCTTTTCAGGATCTATCGAACTTTAATGTGATGTTGCTAGATTTTCAGATTCTTATTCCGTTTTTAAATTATAAACTAAAAAATATCAGGAACTCACGTCCCGGGACATGAGACTTTGTGCCAAGAGATTTAACCACGCCTAGTGCCGAAAATAAAACACAAGCAGTAGGACAGCTGCTGTACAGGTTTTTAAATGTTCGAAGCACTGTGCGAGATGCAGATCATGCGGCATGACAACAGCAGCAAGCCAGCAGCTGATCGAGCAAAGAGGAGGTAAAAAAACAACCAATTTATTTCCCATTGTATCACCGTTTAAGAATGGGTTTCAGAGAAGCGGCCGCGTCTCCTTGGGATGCGTTCAGCCCCACTCTTCACAACACAAGTGGCAGAGACTCAAAGTGGCTGGCACATACCGCAGGCTGGGGGGAGTTGGCGAGGGAAGCGAGCAGGAGGCGAACCCCCAGTTTATTTTCTAAAAAAAATAAGTATTGACTTTCAAGTAAGTTTTTAATTCTTATATATTGCTGGTAGAAAATGTTTGGTTGTTGCCCTAGCACCCACAGTGGATGGAACACCACTGGGCCAGTTCAATACAGAATGGAGGAAAACTAGACACAAAAGCGTCCTCATGATTTTTTTCTTTGAAAGTTTTGTTATTAGCTTTGTTCACAGCTTTATTCCGAGCTCCATTCTTAATTGCATGTAAGTAAAACAAATCATTCTCAGCTTCATGTACCAGCTGTTACTCTACACACAATATCAAACAGAACATTGTATTCACAGTCTCAAGGGAATGTGGAGAATCACATTGTGTTTGGGAAAACTTGGCAGTCAATCTAAAAAACACAAAATTTGAGATTCTCGGTTAGTAAATACATGAAACAGTACCATAACATTGTCTGTGTGAAAAAGAAACATGCAATTAAACACCAAAATTGGAAGAGAGTATATGGGGAGTAATGGGTATTTTACCTTTGTATCTTAGGGACGTCAGCAATTTGAGGTTAACGGTGAATACTTAGCAAGTGTAGGTGGTACATGGGATGGATGGGCACCCCAGCAAGGAGACAGGAAGATTCCTTACCCAGATGGACATAAAGGCATCCTGACTGAGATAGGGAAGGAGGTCGAACACAGGCAAGGCTTCCCTAATAGAGAGACGCACATACCAGCCAGAGAAGATGGTTCCTTAAGAGGATAGGAAGCCTCAGACAAATGGACAGTCGTCTTGACTAGACACATGTCTAACACCTTCTCTGACCAAGATAAGACAGGGAAGGACTGTCTCTGATGAATGTTTATTACCCTCAGGCACTAAATGGCATCTGCACCCATTTGGGAACCAGCAGGGAATGCTGGGAGTTGTAGTCCAGCAGCATGGTCCTGCTGGGGTCCATAGGATACTTAAAGGAGATGCACTCCTCAATATATTGGGCTTCCATATGACCTAAAAATTATTCCAACTGGCACTGGAAGTACACCCAGGTCCTCAATGAAAGGGACTGCACCTTCTTGTCCAGATGAGTCGGAGCTGGGAGGAAGGAAGGCAACACTCGACCGGAGGAGGGCAGTGTGATGAAGAGAGGAGAGGTGAATTGGAGGAGAGATTACTTGTGCTGTACATTGAGGTACTGTGTATAATAAATCATACATTTATTTGAACCCGGGAATGTACTGTGTCATCGCGTTTGGGGCTTGCTGGAGCCGTGGTTTCCGTCACAGAAGATATGGAGGACGTCCTCCTGGTGCGTTTACAAAGAGTTGTGCTTTTATTGTTTGAAGACCTGGGGTCCATTTGCAAACAGTAGGCATATTATTACATCCTTAATCTGAGTTTCAGCATTGCCAGGCAGATCTGACTAGGCTACTTTTTTGAAAGTTCTGATGTGAAGATCCATTCATTATGTCATGAAATCAAGCAGGCTGGACATTTTACAAGCAGTCCATTAACATGCGAGTGTCTCCAGGCCTTCTTTCAAGATGTAAAAAATGGCAGGCCAAAAACAGAATGGACCAAAAGATAAAAGGGAAAAACCAGTAAGCCAGAAACACATTGCTATGATTCTGTACATTGGCATATTTTGTATATTTCTTTAACATTTTTTAGGTGTGATCACATATATGGTCATACTCTTACTTACGGGTCCATTTAGCTATATGATGGCCACAAAGCGTACAGGTCATTGCAAACTGTAGCTCTGTGGATCTGGTGTGGGTCAACAGTAAGTATACTTTAACTACTGGTACAGAGTATCACAAACCGATCTTCAAGTCTCAGGGTCCGCACACTGGCTCCGTGTAAGGCAGTGTTTCTCAACCACTGTTGTGTAACCAGTGGGGTGCTGGTTGCTGTTAAAGGTTTGTCTAAGCCAGTGTTTCTTAATGTCTAGGTTGCCAATGATGGTTTGTGGTTGCTTTTGTTGGTTCATCAGTGGGTCACCTAAGTTAGTGTTTCTCAACCTCTGGGCTGTGACCTAGATTGCCAAGGATGAGTCACAAGTTACCATCATTGGTTCATAAATTGGTTGCCTAATCCAGTGTTCCTCAACCTTTGTGTTGTGGGTTGCTATCAATGGTTCATGAGTGGACTGCCTAAGCCTAAACCAGCGTTTCTCAATCTCTGGGTCGCAACCTAGGTTGCCACCAATGGGTCACAGGTTGCTGTTGTTGGTTTACAAGTGGGCCATCGGTTGCCAGTGTTGGCTCTCAACTGGGTCTCCTCAGCAATTAGCAGCATTGTAAGATATCAAGCAACCTGGGTGCAGAAAGTCAAAAATCTCTTGTTTGTGGGGAAAGCAAGAAGAGGCTTTGGACCTGTCTTGGCCAGCTATGTAAATGATGCTGATGATGAATTAGCATGTTCTATTAATTCTCCAGTGATGGTTGATCACTGAAATATTACTCTGATGCTATGAAATATCCAATAAATTAGCTACGGAGAATACAATCATATTACATTCTTTACATAGATAGATGGATGATCGATGGATGATGTGAACTGCACTATATCATACAGATAGACAGATCCAATAGAAAGGCAGTACCGTATATAATGGATTTGGACAGTGCTATATAACATACAGGCAGACAGATAGGTAGATAGATAGGAGAGGCACTATATAATAGTGGATGGTGCTATATAACTTCTAACTTGGCTAAAGATGAAAGGAGCAGTCACAGTTCCAAGGGAATATTATAAAGGAGTACTGATGTTGGCATAAAGGTGTCCCACTGCCGTTCAGCACACTTCTGCTGAATAATTCCATGTCTGAATAGCATTGTTCATAATGGCTATCATTTTTGCCTTCATTCTCTGCTCCACTACTACCTCCAGCGGGTCCAGGGGACTTCCCCTACTTGAGCCTGCCTTCTTAATAACTTTGGCCACTGACAAAGTGATATAACCAGCCCAGCACACTACGGTGTAGAAAATCAAACTGGCCATCACAGAGTTGTAGAACATGCAAAGGGTGTCACTTCCCACATGGAATTAGACAGTCGTGACATGTCACATGCAAATCAGACATAACATGCAAATATAAATTTCAATGTCCTTTGTACATGTGACAATACTACTAGCATGAATCCTTCGACCTTTTTATAGTATTGACTGATAAAATTCAGATTTGACTTTGACTTTGAATTGTAGTTAACGTTTAGGTTTTGACGAAAGATCAAATGATTTCCTTGTTGTATTTCGCTATTCAGTTATTTCTCCCCACCATAAAAAAAACATTAGCTGCGTTCAATAAAATTTCAATCTGAATGGACTGTGATTCAAATAAATCTGTGTGATGTATGTGTGCAGCCTACTTTTTGCTAAACTACTTAAACAACAAAAGTAGACGACTTGTGCGATTTGGTATTTGTTGTGTTTAGTAGTTCTACACTGGAGACCCTGTCATAAAGCATGCATGGTTTGTTGTCAGCAGGCAAACATCCCCTTGGGTATGGATAGCGGCATGGACAGATGGACTTTATTTGCTAGCCATTGTTTAAAATGATAGACTATTCATCATACTGAGACATGGTGGTGTAATTAATGGGGTCAATTTGTTTAATGTGAAATATTCCAGGGAGGGTTTGTTCTCAATCCCAAACCATGAATCTCCACTATTTTTTAAAACATTGTGCTTAGTTTTCCATTTCCCAAAAAAAGATTTTAAAATCCAAAGAGGAAAGAGAAGTATACAAGTTTCTGTTCAAATTAAAGAAATAAATGCATGTTTATGGAGATCAAATATGTGTCAGCCATGTGTGCCTTTTTATAACATAGCTGTAGAGTTAAAACAGATGTGGTAGCGGAGGACCGCAAGTGATGGGTCTGGGACTGCAGTGTAATCAATAAATCGGTAATGTGGACACACAAGATGTTTTTACTTTAATTCTGTTTAGTTTTGTGTATTGTTGTGGCCAAAAGTTTTGAGAATGACACAAATATTAATTTTCACAAAGTGTTCTGCTGGACTCCTTTGGTACCATGTCTCTCCGGAAAATTCTTGGGTACCGTTGGTTTGACTTTGTGTCAAATGAGCGGTTGCTCATGGAGTCCCGAATGAGGCACATTACCTGCATTGTGAGGGAGCATCAGTTACGGCACTTGGCGTATTTCCCCGAGGGTTGTTTCATTGTGTAGTGAGTGCGACAATGCACTGTACCAGTGCATGCTCCCCAACTTGACTTGACTTGACTTGTGCTGCTTCAGGGTGTTTAGATCTTTTTATCAGACGTTTCTATGGTATACTGAAGTAGAATTACAAGCATTTCAGAGGTTTCAAAGGCTTTAATTGACAATATTTGCAATGTTGGCCCTTCTCTCTTTATCAAGAGCCCTGAAATTTGCCCTGGCAGGCTGTCAATCAACTTCTAGGCCCAATCCTGACTGATGGCAGCCCATTCTTGCATCATCAATGCTTGGAGTTTGTCAGAATTGGTGGGATTTTGTTTGTCCGCCCGCCTCTTGAGGACTGACCACAAGTTGTCAATAGGATTAAAGGTCTTTGGAGTTTCCTGGCCATGGACAACAAATTTCGATGTTTTGTTCCCCGAGCCACTTAGTTCTCACTTCTGCCTACTGGCCCGGTGCTCCGTCATGCTAGAGAAGGCCTTGCTGGTCACCAAACTGTTCTTGGGTGGTTGGGAGAAGCTGCTTTCTGAGATGTTTTAGTCCCATTCTTTATTCATGGCTGTGTTCTTAGGCAAAATACTGAGTGAACCCACTGCCTCGGCTGAGAAGCAACCCCACACATGAATGGTCTCAGGATGCTTTACTGTTGGCATGACACAGGACTGATGGCAGCACTCACCTTTCTATATATATCTAACATCTAATATCTATCAATCTATTGTTAAATTGTGGAAAAACAAATAGTGTGAGTGTCACAGAGGACAGACAGGCATCCTGGCTGGACGATGGCATGACCTCAGGACAAGATGGAAGGTAGGTGCCAGGGGATGGACAAGCCGGAGGGCAGGAGTAGTTTTGTACCCCAAACATTAGGTGGCAGTGGTCTACTGGAGGTGCTACAGCTTGGGCACCCACAGGGCATCCGGAAGTGCAACCAGGTCAGGGTCCCTGGGTGCCAAAAGAAGGCACTGTTGGGGATGGGCTTGGTGTGTGGGGAACTGCCCTGGTTTTCAAAGAACTCAGAAGTGCTCTCCACAAATCATACGAGGTCCAGTATAAAAGGGGAGTCATGGTCACGCGGTGGTGGGCAACACTCACCTGGAAGTGGAAGGAGAGGGGATTTGTGTGGTTATTAGTTGTACTTCATTGAACATAGTGCTGGGTGGACTAAAAAAATTATTACTTGAACCTGCAACTGTGTTGGGTATTCTTTGGTCTGGGTTTTTGGGCTTGGCACCCCCTACTGGTTACAGTAAATACATGTAAGCTACAATTTTACTTTGTATTGCGTCTTTGTGGACCTGGGGAAAGCATATGACAGGGTGCCTCGAGAGGAGCTGTGATATTGTATGAGGAAGTCGGGAGTGGCAGAGAAGAATGCAAGAGTTGTACAGGATATGTCTGAGGGAAGTGTGACCGTGGTGAGGTCTGCAGTAGGAGTGACTGAGGTGAGATTACATGAGGGATCGGCTCTGAGCACTTTCTTATTTGCAATGGTGATGGAGAGGTTGACAGATGAGATTAGACTGGAGTCCCCGTGGACAATGATATTTGCTGATGACATTGTGATCTGTAGCGATAGTAGAGAGCAGGTTTAGAAGACCCTGGAGAGGTGGAGATCTGCTCTAGAGAGGAGAGGAATAAAGGTCAGTAGGAACAAGACAGAATACATGTGTGTGAATGAGAAGGGGGTCAGTGGAATGGTGAGGAAGCAGGGAGCAGAGTTGGCGAAGGTGGATGAGTTTAAATACTTGGGATCAACAGTACAGAGTAATGGGGATTGTGGAAGAGAGGTGAAGAAGAGGGTGCAGAAAGGGTGGAGAAGAGTGTCAGGAGTGATTTGTGACAGACGGGTATCAGCAAGAGTGAAAGGGAAGGTCTACAGGACGGTAGTGAGACCAGCTATGTTATATTGGTTGGAGACGGTGGCATTGACCAGAAAGCAGGAGACAGAGCTGGAGGTGGCAGAGTTTAAGATGCTAAGATTTGCATTGGGTGTGACGAGGATGGACAGGATTAGAAATGAGGACATTAGAGGGTCAGCTCAAGTTGGATGGTTGGGAGACAAAGTCAGAGAGACGAGATTGTGTAGGTTTGGTCATGTGCAGAGGACAGATGCTGGGTATGTTGGGAGAAGGATGCTAAGGATAGAGCTGCTAGGTAAGAGGAAAAGAGGAAGGCCTAAGAGAAGGTTTATGGATGTAGTGAGAGAGGACATGCATGTCATGGGTGTGACAGAACAACAGGAAGAGACGGAAAAAGATGATCCACTATTGCAACCCCTAATGGGAGCAGTCGAAAAAAAAAGATCATTATGTTTCTACAGCTCTTAATGTTGATTTCCAGATTAGAGCCTTGTATGAACAACTAATAATCAATGTCACCCTTCTCCAATGACCCTTTTCCTGTTTAAAACCTACTGATTAGTCAAAGCTGAACAGCTCTTTATTTTCAAAGGAGTTTATTATTATTTATTATGCCTATTTGCTTCCAACATACCGTTGATCCATTTTGCTTGTGGGTCATGCACACCGAGTTCCTTCCTGAAAAGGTCATCCAGCGATATTCTTGACTTTGCGGCATTCAAAGATTCATCTGAAACAAAGTCAAGACATGAAGGCACTTTAATAAAATCACGTCAAAATAATTAGCATTTTACGAGAGGGCAGAAGTTTGTATGACATGCAGTGCATTCCGTTTCATTAATTCCTGTCAAAGGCTGGCATTCCATCCATGGCTTATGCTCCGGGTGCCAGAATGTTTCAAAATAGAACGATGAGATTACAGGATCTATGCTCAGTAAGTTAGTCAACAAAAGGGGATGCAAAGGAGGTCCTCCTTCTTCTTCATTGGATTACCTCCAACGACACACTGGCAAGTTAATGGGAACACACCTACCTTTGTACAGCAACCTAAACGAACACACAGAGGACTTCAAGTCCCCAGAACTCTCTAAATTTAGAAACTAATATCAGCTCAATGAATAACTGCAGCTATCCAAAATACTCTTCCCCCCCTCAACTCCCTGGAGCAGCCATACCAACCTCACCTCAGAGCAGGTAACCCGCCTGAAGGTAAGTCTGGTCAGGCCCAGCCAGTACTGGGAACGGAGACCATCTAGGGCAGCGATTCTTAGCCTTTTTTGAGTCACGGACTCCTATAAGAATCTGATGAAAGCTTTGGACCCCCTACCCAAGAAATATTCACATAAACACTGTCGGAGATGGCTGGGGGGGCGACCCAGCCGGGACACCCAGGAGGACCGGAGGAGGGCCTACGCCTTCCGCAGATCATGTGGGGGCGACTGCCCTGGTACCTTTGGGGGCCACGGGTACAGAGCTTTGAAGCTCAACCCTGTAGGGGCCCGTGGTCACCGCCAGGGGGGCGCCCCTATGCCTTTGGAGCCCTGGACCTCAGCACTTCCACCACACCCGGAAGTGCAGGGGGGGGAAGAGGAGCAGGGACACCCGGGGTGCTTCCGGGGATGCAGCCGGCACTTCCGCCACACTGGGGCGTGTCGGGGGAAGATTGCCGGGACACACCTGGAGCACATCTAGGGGAGCATAAAAGGGGCCGCCTCCCTTCATACAATGACTTGAGTCGGGTGGAAGAGGACGAGGTCTCTGGAGGAGGCAAGGAGGCGGCATGAAGGAAGAGACAAGGCATTGTGTTGTGGGCAGGACTTTGTGGTTGTGTGGCACTTATTACTTGTATATAGTAGTGTAAATAAACGTGTTGTGGGTGGCATGAACGTGTCTGCCTGTCTGTGTCCAGGTCGGCCACCACAATACAAACACACGCGTTATTTTTCTCACAAGTATGTAACTCACACATTAGGCTTTGGTGAGATAAATACTTACAAGAAAAATAATACGCGAGAGACGTAATGCATGAGAAAAATCACGTGAGATTGTTCACGTGAGAAAAATCTACTGCACCGGGCTGTACATTAAATTTAAATGTTAATTTTTATCTGACCCTCACACACCCCCTGAAAGCCATCCATGACCCCTCCACAATATGGCATATAGGCAGGCATAGGTGCGATGGCTAAGGTTTTGGACTTCAGGCCATGAGGTTGTGACTTCATATCCCACCACTGACACTCTGTGACCCTGACCAAGTCACTTCACCCACTTGTGCCCCAATTGGAAACACAAAAAGAAACATAACCAATTGTATCTCAGATGTTGTAAGTCACTTTGGTTAAAAGCATTGGCCAAATAAATGAATGTAACTGTATCTGCTGTGACAAATCTTTAATTGGATTCTTAATCTTAAATCCTTAAACAAAGAAACACAAGCAGAGCTTTCGTATGCCAGTGCTAAAAGGTGCAAATGCTCAAGAGTAACAGTGGCAAGAAAAGGGCAACTACTGACAATGATAGGTAATATGGGACAATAGCAAAGGTGGGCCACCTGACCTTATTTGAGCAAGGGTGGCGGAAGGCTTCCTCCTTCTTCCTCCTCCCCTTATATTCAAGTCCCTGTGGTTTATCTGAACGTGTTCTGATGACTGGTGGTTTTTCTTCTTCTAAATGTCGTTCTCTTTATGTTCTTTGGCTCTCCACTTTTATAGCCATGGACTTTGGAATATCTTAAGGATTATGTTTATCAGTTGCGTTTGATTTAGCTTGGGGATGGCACGGTGGCACTGCTTCAGCCCTGTAAAGGCAGGGCCAACCCACAGTTTCTTGTGGTTCATCTGAATGTGCTCAAGGTGTGGGGAATACTCTTGATGACAGCGATTTTCTTCATTTTTTAAAATTTCCTGCCTCGCAGTAAGGAGACCATGATTGGCATCCCAGGTTCTTTTGCAGAGATATAGGGAGCACCACACACCCCTTCCAGTGACCTCATGACCCCCCCATGCTATCCCAATCCGTCTACTGACTTCATAGGAAGAGTCACCAGAGACACGAATGTCACTACCGAGGTAAGTAAACCTCTCGACGAGGTCGACACTCTCTCTGCAGACAGACACACTGCTGATGGCTATGCCAAGGAGGTCATTAAA
Organism: Polypterus bichir lapradei; assembly: GCA_026402145.1. Lineage (NCBI taxonomy): Eukaryota > Metazoa > Chordata > Cladistia > Polypteriformes > Polypteridae > Polypterus > Polypterus bichir. The sequence goes on along the minus strand of JANRMT010062816.1, from coordinate 10,378,150 downwards.
GGCCTGGATCTTGGTTTTTATCACAAGCCCATACACTCAGACTCCTCATTCAGTCTCTCGACAGCCTCAATCAGAGCCTCCATTGACTCAGCGAAGATCAAAGCATCATCAGCAAAGTCAAGTTAGTATTGTAGTGGGGCTACATAATAATAAGTATTTGTTTTTTTGTATATGCTGAGTGTGTTTTATTTTCATTGTCCCATTTACTGTCCGTTATGTGTGTGCGTCAGTAAATGTTGTCCCCGTAAGTGAAGAGGGGAAGGATGAAGGGGAGAGACCGCAACCCAGGACAGAATTCACCTGTTAACTCACCAGATACATCCGGGACATTCTGTATTCAAAAAAGAGGAGCGAAGGTGAGAGGAGAGAGAGAGGAGGCAAATCGAGAGGAGGAAGGAGACAATTAACCTGATCATTTTTTAAACTCATCACTGCCGTTTATTGCTTAATTCCACTGCTTGCTTTTTCAAGAGGGGAAGGATGAAGGAGGGAGACATTAGAACATAAGAACACTCTAGATGAGAACAGGCCATTCAGCCTAACAAAGCTCGCCAGTCCTATCCACTTATTTCCTCCAAGAAAACATCAAGTCGAGTTTTGAAAGTCCCTAACGTCTTACTGTCTACCACACTACTTGGTCGCTTATTCCAAGTGTCTATCGTTCTTTGTGTAAAGAAAAACTTCCTAATGTTTGTGCGAAATTTACCCTTAACAAGTTTCCAACTGTGTCCCCGTGTTCTTGATGAACTCATTTTAAAATACAAGTCTCGATCCACTGTACTAATTCCCTTCATAATTTTAAACACTTCAGTCATGTCACCTCTTAATCTTCTTTTGCTTAAACTGTAAAGGCTCAGTTCTTTTAATCTTTCCTCATAATTCAACCCCTGTAGCCCTGGAATCAGCCTAGTCGCTCTTCTCTGGACCTTTTCTAGTGCTGCTATGTCCTTTTTGTAGCCTGGAGATCAAAACTGCACACAGTACTCAAGATGAGGCCTCACCAGTGTGTTATAAAGACTTGAGCAGAACCTTCTGTGACTTGTACTCCACACATCAAGGCGCTATATGACCTGACATTCTGTTAGCCTTCTTAATGGCTTCTGAACACTGTCTGGACGTTGATAGCTTAGACTCCACTATGACTACTAAATCCTTCTCATAAAGTGTACTCTCGATTTTCTGACTGCCCATTGTGTATTCAAACCTAATATTTTTACTTCCTATGTGTAATACTTTAAATTTACTGACATTAAATTTCATCTGCCACAAATCTGCCCAAACCTGTATGCTATCCAAGTCCTTCTGTAATGATATAACGGATTCCAAATTATCTGCTAATCCACCTATCTTGGTATCAACCGCAACCCAAGACGGAATTCACCTGTTGGATCCACCACTTACATCTGGGACATTTTTTATTTAAGCAAGGGGAGTGAAAGGCAAGAGAGAGACGAAGAGAGAGAGAGAGAGAGAGTAAGGAAAATAATCATTTTACGCATATTTCAACTCAATTCCGAACATCGTACCAGTCCATTACTTGCTTCTTCAGGATCTGGATTATAAACACAACAGCCAGCACCGAGAAACCCCGGGGTTTGGACTTTTGACAACCACTGCCATGGACACTTACAGTGAGGTCGTTTTTTTTTTTTGTATTGTCGGGAGGAAGCAAGATTTCACACCAGCCAATATCCAACGTTTGCCGGACTTTATTAGCTTTTGGACTCATCTATCATTTTCATTTCAACTGCCATTTATCATTTCATCTGTGTTTGTGTTTGTTCAGTTAGTTTTTAGGGGTAAGGGAGGGTTCTACGTAAATATTTTGTATATTTGTGTCTTATATAATAATTAGTCACTGGTGTCATTGGGATAGTGATGCTTTTTGCACACACACACACACACACATATATATATATATATATACTGTATATATTATTGAAAATTTGTCTGTCCTCATGTATATTTATATCTATCATTTATAACATACCCGTGTTTGATTTTACATATCTGTTTACTGTTTGCTGGTTATTTTGTTGTGTTGGGAAAAATAAGACAATCTGTAAGGAGTACGGCTTGTTATTAGATCAAGAAACCTTAGGTAATCCAAGGAATCACCTTGGTAGTGTAGTGGCCGGTCTGGGTAAGTGGTCGGCAGGTAAAGTATCTCCAGCAGCAGTCTGGTGACAGCCTGTATGTCACACTTCTTTGAGACTGTTCTGTTCTTATGTAGCCTTTTTGATTTTTATTTTTTTTAACCCTCCGAGGTGCAGGCTAAGAGCCGCTCACTTGTATCTGTGTGACTCTACTTGAATGACAGGGTTGCTGTGAAACACACATCACAACAGCATAAAGATAAGAAAGCAGGACCATCACATTAACACCATCTCCATGCGTGTAGCACATCCTTTTCAGATATTCTCCTCAAGATCCTTTTAGGTCACTTTACTATTATATTATATGCTTGTCTCTATTCTAAAAAAAATAATAATAATTAGCATCAAGCAAGAATTCTCCCCTTCTTGTCACCCTGCAGCCTTCTCTCTCTAACATGTCTGGAATGATCCACTTGGTGATGTCGGTAAGGCCTTTCAACCTTTTTATCCAATCATTTACTTTCATTTTTCCTTTTCATACTTCCATTGGGGAAAAAGGTATCGACCTGTGAATTAATGAGAGTGCCTCAATGTAAAGTGGGTGTAGCGTCTGGATGGTTGGTTGCAAATTTCTCTCATGTAGATTTCGAGCACCGAGCATCATTCTATTGGGGTGCTGGAAAGCTTTACCTGTTGTCACCCTTTCTTTTGATTTCTATCAGTGAAATGATCAATCCTAAATAGTGATGAGTGAACCCTACTGAATTTGTTTCACCACGACTTCGCCGGAAACGTGGATGTTTCCAGAAGAACTCTGCGAAATGCATTGAACGAGAACCTGAACCAGTTTTGAGTGGATTATAATGGTGCAATGGTCTCCCCAAGGGCTTGAAAAGCATCATCCAACGACTCTGGGCTGATTAATGTGGCTGAAAATGTGATCTGTGCTGTGAGGCAGCAGTGTTACTCACTGCACCTCCAGATCTCCTGGAGATAAAATTAGGATTACCTGAAGCTCTTTCTCTCTCTCTCTCGGTTTCCTAATCTCCTATCACTACAACTAACACACACCCACATGGCCTGTGATGCAATGGATCAGCGTTACATACTCAGGGGACTGTCCCTGTCACTACCCAATCTGTGCTACATAGCGAGGAGCATAAAATGCCTAATCCAGCAGTGAAGTGTGGTAGAAATGTAACATCTTATTAAAGAAAGAAACATCTCCTAATAGGACAAATCAGTTATCTGGCAGGAGAAAAGCTGTTCATTGTATCTTTTAATTACTCCTCGGCAAAATGCCTTGGAGGGAGCATTCTTCAAAAGCAGTCTGTTACAGCCTGGTCAGAATGGTCAGAGAAACAAAGACTAGAGATTAATTTTATAAACTGTTGAATTTACATAGAGTGTCAATCAAGGCATACATTTTACTCTGGTTGATTCATTGGTTTACACCCAAATGATTTATATAAAATAAAAGTATGTTATATTATATTCTGGTTCTTCTTATACCTTTGAGTTGCGCCACCACCTTTGAAATGTCTGTGTATATAACAAGTGTCCATTCTCGTTGCTTCTAGTACATCTACTGATTTCTTAAGTCATCCTTCAGTATATTTTGTATATCACATCAACTTTTCTTCTGGTACATTCTTTATTTACTTGACCATCTCAGTATTTTTCCTAAACCAAATCTTATATTTCAGTGTACATTTTGTTGTTTACTTGACCTTTGTTTGCTTTCCCACATTTATTAACACTGTATGCTATTTCTTTAAGATTAGAAATTAATGAGTATATTGGGAGAAGGATATTAAGGATAGAGCTGCCAGGCAAGAGGAAAAGAGGAAGGCCTAAGAGAAGGTTTATGGATGTGGTGAGAGAGGACATGCAGGTGATGAGGGTAACAGAACAAGATGACGAGGACAGAAAGATATGGAAGAAGATGATCCGCTGTGGCAACCCCTAACGGGAGCAGCTGAAAGAAGAATTGGAATGCTATTTCTTTAATATGAAGACTATGCTAACCTAAAATTATTCTTCCACAGAAGACACCACATACACTGAGTCTATGAAAAACAACCAAGAATTTTCATATCATTCTCGCTGCGTTCAGCTAATGTACTTTTCAAATGAAAATCCAGTGAAGTGCAGGCTTACAGCTCCATTTTGGACCAGTCATTTAGCCGTATGTTGGTAACAAAGTGTACGGGTCATTGTAATTAAGGCTGTGTGGCTCTGGTTTGGGTCACCAACCAGAGGCTTATTTTAGATGACAGTATGGAGAGGCATAAACGCATCCGAGTCTCAAAATCCACACGCTGGGTCCACATAAGGCAGCGTTTCTCAAGTACTGGGTCATGCCATTCGTGGGTCACCATACTGTGAGAGAACTTAGAGGTTAATAGTGTTTAAGTATTTTGGTTTGCTGTGTACACTGAAATATATAAGAATTTGTTTTACAAATGGCATGAAGAGAACGACTGAAACGGTTAAGTAAACAAAAGACCAGAATGTTCCAGAAGAAGGTTGAGGTCATACGCAAAATGTACTAAGAGATAATTAAGAGGTCAGCAGATGTCCTGTAAACAACAAGACTGGAGAGTTGTCACATACACTGACATTGCAATAGCTATTATGATTATTTCGTTGTATCGGGAAAAATAAGACAACTTGTAAGGAGTACAGCATGTTATTAGAGCAAGAAACCTCAGGTGTTCCAAGGAATAGTCTTGGTAGTGTAGTGGCTGGTCGGGGTAAGGGGTCAGCTGTTACAAAGAATTATTATTATTTACTGCGACTGGTATTGCCAATTTCTAAAACATTACCCTATTGTTTTCCGATAGCCCTCGGCCATATGTATGAATCGCTTCAGCTCTGTTGGCTGTAAATCAGCTGAACTGTAGTGTGAATTTTTCTTTAAAACACATGTGGGTGCAAACCAGCCTGGAGTAATGATCAGGTAATGACATCATGCATGCTTCTATAACAGTTGTCAAGTGTATTTGCTGTCAGTGTCAGTTTGTACCTTTCATTGTGATTTTTTTTTTTTAATAGTAATAATACATAATTCAGTCTGGAGGAAGGAGCACCCGATTCAGAGGCCTAATGAGAGCCATAAATAGGAGATGGCAACACCAGGGGGAGAATGTCTTGCCATTTGTGGAAATATGTCGCCAGCAGGAAGCCATTAGATGAACCCGGGTTTGTCGAAGTAGACGGGAAAAGGTTAATGAATGGTTGGATGACCAACGGTGAACTCGGCAGAGGGCCTGGTGGACCTGTGAAACCTGACTAAGATAAGAAACTGTGGCTGTTATTTTCGGCTGGTCTTAAGGTATGGCTCGACAAAACCCACGCAATCATGAACCTTAAGAGAATAACAATCAAAATTATGGACATTAAGGACTTTTTTACATCATATATTAAAACGTTTTATAAAACTGCTATTTATGTATTGGTCGTTGGCGTAGCCAGGAATAGATTTTAGAGTGGGTCAGTGCAAAATGGGTGTTCTACTATTTAGTAGGATTTATAAGGGCACTATTCATACTGTGGTACATTCACATAATCATGCAAAAGTAGAGCAAAAATGATCAAAGCCACCAAGCGTTATTGTGCCATGGCAGACACACACATACGTACAAAGTCAGTCCCTACCTGTTCTGTATTCGATCCATTTGAATTGTTCATACCATTTTGCAGAGAAACAATGAGGCTTCCCTGTTATCAGAGTTAGAGTTGAGAGGCTGTGGTTCGTCAATGGCTGACAAATCTTTTGGTGGTTCTGTCACAGCTTACTTGTCTTTTGGGGCCGCTAAAGCCTGAGTCTCCTCAAATGAAGACACGGCTGAAATGTTTGCTACAGTCATTTTCTCAGCCGCATGCTGTTGCGTATTGCGTGTCTAATTTATGGCCGGGTGTCCCTCTTCATCTAAACGTGGCTTTTTGACAAATCTTGATCTTTCTGTTTGTTTTGCCACGTCAGAAATAATCCTTCAAAATAAGAAACTCATATTTTGTTAATTCAGTTGTTTATAAAATAGGCCTCTGCACTTATTTTATTTCCTGACCATTCTGTAACAGACGATAGTGATGAATGCTCCTTCTTTGACATTTGCTGAAGAATAAATTAAAGACGTAATGGACAAGTTTCCTCCTGCCTGGTTTCTGACTCAAAGAGGTTTTATCAAACTTGTCCTAGTAGAAGATCAGTTTCTTTTCTTCAATTAATATATGAATTTTATCCAAAGTTACCATCACTGGTGGGTCCCGGTGGGTTGCCTAAGCCAGCATTTCTCAACCAGTGGGTTGCCGAGTGAGACGCCTAAGCAATTGGTAGGCACTATGGGATAGGATTTCCCCCTGTGTAAGGGAGCTCCCTAGTCACTCTCGTTTCTCCAGCTTGTAATCACTGCTAGTGGGTCCTTAATGAATTTCGAAAGGCAAAACTGGGTTATGGGACAGTAAAAGTTGAGAAATGCTGGTGGAAGGACTATAGAACTATAGAAGTGGAGCAGTGTTTATCAAAGCGAGTCTGAATTTGCCCTCTAAAAGTCAGAAAATGTGAGACCCCGTGAAATAATAAAAATACTAAAAGACTACTTACTGCTAAGCATGTTCAGGGCCAGCCAGTACTTGGACAGGAGACCATATACAGTTTAAAATTTATTTTTGTATAGCCCAAAATCACACAAGGAGTGCCGCAATTGAACATAACAGGACCTCCTGTTCATTGAAAATACTCAATTAAGAAACTTAAGGTTCTGTTAACAGTCTAATGACTGCCATCAATCAGGTTACACATACACTGTGACACCGCCCTATTTATTTATTTATTGAAAATTCAGTAAACCAATGGGATTTGACATACCACTTTGAAAGCAAAGGAAAGATAAAATAACAAATAACCAATCAATTACAAAATTCAACAGAAAAATTTCATATACCATAAACTGATTGGGTGGGCCTGTAGCTAATAAGAGTGGGCCTGGGCCCAGCCAGGCCCACCCTTCCTTTTGCCTCTGGTATTGGTTGCTATTTATTGTTTTTTTTTTTTTTTTGTAAAGAGTAAAGGTAGCAGAGTGGGGTTGTATAAATATGAGATTTTTTTGTGTGTGTATGTTGTCACACACGTGCGAGTAGGAGGAAGCTAAAGGGTCTGAGTAAGTGTAATAAAACATCCGACCAGGGAGTGGCGGAGTGCACTGACTGTCTTTCTCAGTTCCCTGCAGACCTTTCCCGGGAAATCCTGCAAGGTTCTGGCGCCTCAGAAGACGTCACTTTTGAAGCCGGCCCCTTTGATGACGTTGCATCTGGTTCCGGCCCCTTTGCTGACATCAGTTCCTCTCCAGACCTTTAAAGCCTCTATCTTGGGCTACTATAGACAGTTCTGCTTTGGACTCTATGACATCCACATCATGCTTCTGATTTAAAAACCCTTTTGCAACTGGGAAAAACAATATACGGGTGGCTGCCCCAAACCTTTATGATGTCTTGGACTCTTAATTCTTACAGTGTATATATATATATATCTTCTAGATAAACGTCTACACGTGGAAGCGTATGTTTCAGTATGTCTGACCCGGAAGTATGAGGCTACAGCATGAAGCTCAAAGAGCC
>JANRMT010062816.1:10327603-10355432 GCA_026402145.1 Polypterus bichir lapradei | reverse complement strand
ATTGTTTGTTAATTTATTTTTTATTTTAAAGCTGTGTTTTTTTTTTTATTATATTTAATTATACTTTTCTCAAATAAATAAAATAAACGTATTTCAGCTAGTACTTTACATTATCTTATACGAAATTTCTCATACCACAGATCTGCCCAAGCATGTATACTGTCCAAGCCCCTCTGTAAATCTCCATTATCTGCTCTTCCACCTGGCTTGGTATCATCTGTAAACTTAACCAGCCATTTGATTAAATTCTTGTCCAGTTCATTTATTTATACTAAAAAGAACAGCAGCCCCAGCACTGATCCCTGAGGGACATCACTTTTAACATTACCAAACTCTGAAAAAGTTACCCACAACATAACCCTTTAGTTTCTGTTCTTTGGGGGAAAAATCAAGGACACTTGCCATTGATCTTCCCTGCAGACCACGGGGCCAGTAGACAGGACTTCACACCATGATGCTTAACGCATAATGAAGTGAAGCAGAAATGGATACCATAATCTCAAAGACTCTGTCAGGGAATGCACCAAAATTTGTTTTGACTAAATAAGCAGGATGTGTTTAAAACAATAAAGAACGAGCATAGCCATCTAATAAGAGAGAGCAGTTTACCTTTTGACAGCAGAAGAATTGAAAGTGCAATGAGGGAACATATTACAGCAATAACGAGAAGTGAAATGCCGATTCCCTTCCAGTTTCTTTCTGGAACAATGATCTCTCCCAAATCCTATGAGAAAGAAGAAGAAAAGAAAATGGTAATACTGTGTATTCTTTATCTAATCTCATGTCCATGACTGCCCTCTGTAGGTCTACTGTTAAAACACAGCAGGTTTCACAGAGGATACATCAATAACATTTTAGTTCTCACCGTGACCAGCCTATATCAATATATCCATCCATATATAAACTGCTCAAAAAAATTAAAGGAACACTTAGAAAACACATCAGATCTCAATGGGGAAAAAAATCCTGTGGATATCTCTACTGATATGGACTGGTAATGTGTTAGGAACAAAAGGATGCCAAATCGTGTGATGGAAATGAAAATGATCAACCTACAGAAGGCTAAATTCAAAGACACCCTGAAAATCAAAGTGGAAAAGTGATGTGTCAGGAAGGCAAGTCCATTTGGCCGAAATTTCATTGCAGCAACTCCAAATCATACTCAGTAGTTTCTATGGCCCCCTCGTGCTTGTATGCATGCCTGACAGACTGATGAGACAAAAATGGAGTTATTTGGTCAGAACAAAAAGCACTTTGCATGGCGGAAGAAGAACAGCACATTCCAAGAAAAACACCTGCTACCTCCTGTCAAATGTGGTGGAGGTTCCATCATGCTGTGGGGCTGTGTGGTCAGTTCAGGGACTGGGGCCCTTGTTAAAGTCGAGCGTCAGATGAATTCAACCGAATATCAACAAATTCTTCAGGATAATGTTCAAGCACTAGTCACAAAGTTGAAGTTACGCAGGGGTTGGATATTCCAACAAGACAATGACCCAAAACACAGTTGGAAATCTACAAAGGCATTCATGCAGAGGGAGAAGTACAATGTTCTGGAATGGCCATCACAGTCCTCTGACTGGAATATCATCGAAAGTCTATGGGATGATTTGAAGCAGGCTGTCCATGCTCGGCAGCCATCAAATTTAACTGAACTGGAGAGATTTTGTATGGAAGAATGGGGTCAAAAATCCCTCCATCCAGAATCCAGACACTCATCAAAGGTTATAGGTGGACAGCGTCGAGAGGCTCAAAGGAGCAAAAGGAGGCTCAACTAAGTATTGATGTCATATCTCTGTTGGGTGCCCAAATTTATGCACCTGTCTAATTTTGTTATAATGCATATTGCATATTTTCTGTTAATCCAATAAACTTAATGTCACTGCTGAAATCCTACTGTTTCCATAAGGCATGTCAGATATTAAAAGGAAGTTGCTACTTTGAAAGCTCAGCCAATGAGAAATAAAAATCCAAAGAATTAAGAGGGGTTCCCAAACTTTTTCATAGGACTATATTTTATGATCAGAAACATCAGCATCAGAGCAGTAAATAATTACAGAAATGTTAGAGAATAGTTTGGGTAACTTAGTTCCTAGGGTGCAAAGCCTACTGATGCTCGTGTCTGAATTTCTAGTCATTCTTGTGTGTAATCAGACCATAGTGTATGTATATGATATTTATTCATCTGTCTATTTTTTAAAGAGCTTCTCTAAAGAACCCAATTTCCTCCTGAAGAGAAATGAGTTTTGTCTTTCTATTATATAGTGCCCTTCCTATCGATCTACGTAAACAGTTTAGAGAAGAGCGACTAGGCTGATTCCAGGGCTACGGGGGTTGAATTATGAGGAAAGATTAAAAGAGCTGAGCCTTTACAGTTTAAGCAAAAGAAGATTAAGAGGAGACCTGATTGAAGTGTTTAAAAATTATGAAGGGAATTAGTACAGTGGATCGAGACTTGTATTTTAAAATGAGTTCATCAAGAACACGACGACACAGTTGGAAACTTGTTAAGGGTAAATTTCGCACAAACATAAGGAAGTTTTTCTTCACACAGAGAACGATAGACACTTGGAATAAGCGACCAAGTCGTGTGGTAGACAGTAGGACTTTAGGGACTTTCGAAACTCGACTTGATGTTTTTTTGGAAGAAATAAGTAGATAGGACTGGCAAGCTTTGTTGGGCTGAATGGCCTGTTGTCATCTAGAGTGTTCTAATGTCTGTCTAAGCAGGCATCATGGAGGGCTGCACAGAGCATAAGACAGGAATCAACCTTGGGTAACATACCAGGCATTTGCAGGGTACACAGACATCCCACAATGGGCTAAAATGTGAAGTTGCCAATCCACACTTGGAAATATGGCCTGCAATCCCAACAGGCACTGGTGACTAATCTTCACAACAATCTGGAGTAAATCTATTCCTTAATGGAAGACCACTTTCCCTGGATTGATTTCTCAATCAAAATTTAACACCAGAAACAACATCAAAAGCACTGGTTTATACAGTGAATTCAGAAAGTGATGTGCAAACATTACAAATTTGTCCGTTCAAAATTAAATCTACAATATGGAAAATTGCTCTTAAAGTGAAGTGGTCTGAATCCACTGTATATTCTCTGTTGAACTGTTGAAACCACTGCAGAATGATGATGGGAGTGCAGAACAAGACCCAAGGCAGAGATCAGGACTGGGTAGGGTACCCGTTCATTGCAGGGCACACACCAAGCCATCTACCACACTTTGGGGGATACAGCCAGGCACTGGTGACTAACCTTCTCTGGTGTTAGATGCAGCAATCTGGAGTGGTGTTACTCTTTAGCTAATGTGAAGGCTAGGGGGCACCAGTGAGCCCCAAACACACAATACAGTCCCAGGTTCAAATAATGGATTGTTAATTACAAGAAAGCCTTGCACACAATAGAGAGATTGTTTCCTTCTCTTTCTCTAGCACTCTCACACTCTCTCGTTTTCCTGCTGCACTGCGCTCCTCCAGTCAAGTGTTGCTTTCCTTCCTCCAAGCTCAGACTCAACTGGACAAGGCAGAGTGGTCTCTTTAACTGAAGTCCCGAGAGTACTCTGGTGGCATGGCATGGCCCCCTGGAAGCACTTCTGGGTCATAAAGCCAGGGAGGCCCTCATACGGCAGAGCCCTCTGTCATCCTCCAGGGACCCCTACAGGGCTGCTCCTCTGGATTCCAACTCCCATGCAGCCCTGTGGGTGTCCAAACTGGGACTCTATATGAAGGACACTTCCATCTATTAAAGTGGAGGATGAACTGCTGTCCTCTACTGCAAATGCTTGTATTCGTTGGGAATCCTAACCAGTACAGAAGGCAGGTGTCCAGGCCAGATGTTTCCCCCATTTAGTCCATCTTTTGAAAAATGGTATACTGGCCAGGAAAGGATTTCACCTTCATCCTGGGGCATCTACACTAATTAATACCATTGACTGGGGACCACTATCCCTGGGCTGATCTCTCACTCCACGTTTTATACCAAAAAACATGAAACCACCTTAGTATATTTCTATATAAACATCTTGGGAAATCAAATGGCAGAGAAAAGCTACAGAACTCTAGAAGCCTTGATTGGAAAAGTGCTGATGGTGTCACCTGCCAGAAGATCAATGAAATATTCCAGGGTGGCTGAACAGCCCTGCAAGGTCGAGAGTAAAAAAAAGAGAAGATCACGGCCTCCAGTCATTTGGCCCTGGAGGATTCTTAAACAGGATGGAAGAGAGGAAGTGCCTGTGGTTAGGACAAGGGACAGAACTCCCTCTGAGGAACTGCTGCAGGCTAAATATTAAAAGCAACCACAGTTGGCTCCTTGGGAATGAACACTGTAAGTAAATACTTTATTGGGTAGTTAGGTATTCATGAAGACTGGTACTAATACACCTCTCCACTCCTCAGGCATCTTCTCTCTTTTCAAGATTTTGTTAAACACTCTACTTAGAAACTCAGCTGCCACCTTACCAAAACATCTCCAGGTCTCCACTGGCATATCATCCGGGCCAACTGCCTTTCCGCTTTTCATCTTCTTTATAGCTTCCCTAGCTGATCCGATCCCTGGGTACTTTGATTTATTATCTCCACTTCATCTAACCTACACTCATTCTCATCTAACGCTTCTCTGTTGGCCTGTATGTCTGTCTGCTTTTCATGAGAGAACTACTTAAATGATGTAGATCTGGGTTTTGTCTATGATTTGGTTAAACATTCTGGTTGATTTTGTGACTTCTCTCATTGCATTAAGTATCATAGTTCGGTTGCAGTACCGATTTATTTGAACGAATCCGAGAGAGAAGCTGCAGGCCGAGGGGAAGCGGGCGGAACCCTCCTCACTCACTCGCCAGCCTGCGTTCGACTCGCTCTACCTCTCACCACATGTTTGAGCGCACCTTCCCTCCTCTTAGCTAGCGATACCTGTTTGTTCAGCAGGCCTTATCCTCTAGAGATTGTTAAGGAGTAACATTTGATGTTTTTGAGAGAGAGAGATCAGAGCTACATGGGTTTTAGAGGGTAGCTGCTCATTGCCAGAGATATCACAGCCACGTGTTTTTCTCCCCGTGCGGAGGCTACTCTTCCGTCAGAGCTGAACACAATCACATAAAGTGCCAACATTTGACATTCAAGCATACCTACTTTCAGCTTGGCCAGAATTACATTCTTTTTATTGATTTTTAAAGTTTGTCCTGTTTCACTACTACGTGGTGTAATAAAATTATATGTTTAATATATAAATATTTTAGAAATCTGCTTCTTCTCACATGTACAGCTAATACAAGGCCAGATTTAGCACACAGGGGCTCATCATTTAGAACTGCTAGGCAAGCATTAGAAGACAAGAAAGGGACAACTACGAAAATAGGCACGTGGATTATTTCTGTGTGACAGAGTCAGCATGACATTGGATCGTCTTTTTCTTGTTTGGAATGGTATGATTTACCTAAGTGGGGGCCTGCACATGGAGAAAGAGTAGAAAGCCTTGGAACATTGCCCGGCCCACCTTTGAAGCCGACGGATGGATGGAAGATAACGTCATCCGATCCGGAAAATCCTTCCAACACAGCAATGAAAATAGAAGACTCTACACAAAGGTGTTGTCATGGCTTCCTGTCTTTTATGCCGCATAAACCATCATTAAAGAAAGCTAAGTTACTCTTATCTGATTTCTTACCGCCGTATCACTAAGGGAGGGGTATCGCCTTTTAATAAATCTATATAGTTTTGGGTTATGTAACATGCCGCAATTAAAAAAGAACTTATTCCAACTAGGGAGCTATCGTCCCCTGCTGGACAGACGTGGTTAGAGCCGTATTGGAGAGCTAGTTTTCTATTTTCATAATCTCTTCAAAGTACTCCTTCCACCTTTTCAACACCCTCTGCATCCTATTTCGCCCTGACCTGCAGCATGTCCTTCCCTGCTCGGTCCCTCTGTCTGGCCAATCACTACAAGTGCTCTTTTCCGCATTGTTTTTCCACAGTTTATTGTGAACTCGTTTATACATTTTGCAGGATTTTTGCAGGCAATTATTTACATTGTTGCACACGTGCCTGGAAGACGATTTCAGGGCTCGTCGACTTGTAATGCCACCCCAAGTCACAGGTTGGCGTTGCCACCTTAACCCCTCTCCTACACTCTGCAGAATCATAGCTCGATGACTCCTGACATCGCTTCTGGTCTTGGGGCACCTGAACCCGCCCCTTCCATCTCATCGACTTTATAATCAGCACCACTGCCGTCTTTTCCCAATCTGGTTGGAGGTTCCCATCTGAAAAGGTGTATTGTGTCAGCCGTTTCATTGTGGTTTTTTTTTTTGCATCAAAACCATTTGGTGCCCCATCCAGTTACCTTTGTGCTTCCTATTACAATTTCATAATTGAAATTTTATTTTGGCATAAATGGTATTCCATACATGCCCAATGTCTGCTGCTGACCTACACCATTTCGCAAAATTGTTCAGGCATGGCCCACAGGTTTGTTCTTTTGACAAATTTATATTATCAGTTAGTTCAATAAAATAGCAGTCTCAGTAGCGATAGGTAAGGGGGCTAAAACTAGGAGAAATGTCTGCACCTCTTTATGTCGTGAAGATGTGGTGGCCCACTGTCGGTTAGGGAGGGCATTAGTGACCTGGGACCCAGACATGCGGGGGTACGTGTTCACCACCGAGAGTATCTTTGGGAGGACAGTCCCAATACTTTCAAAGGGTGTTCATAGAGCAGCCCCTCATTGGGAATTTCAAATTGCATTTTGCCAATGGAGGGGCGGCACAGTGGCATAGTGGGTAGCGCTGCTGAATTGCAGTTAGGAGACCCAAGTTCACTTCCCGGGTCCTCCCTCCTTGGAGTTTGCATGTTCTCCCCGTGTCTGGGTGGGTTTCCTCCCACAGTCCAAAGACATGCAGGTTAGGTGGATTGACGATTCTAAATTGACCCTAGTGTGTGCTTGGTCTGTGTGTGTGTGTGTGTGCGCACCCTGCAGTGGGCTGGTGCCCTGCCCATGGTTTGTTTCCTGCCTTGCGCCCTGTGTTGGCTGGGATTGGCTCCAGCAGACCCCCGTGACCCTATAGTTAGGATATAGCAGGTTTCATAATGGATGGATTTTGCCAATGGAGAGCCGAGTTGGGACTTGAGTAACAGGTCAGGTCAGGTTGGGGAGCATGCAGTGGTACAGCACGTTGCCGCACCCACCCACCACACAAGAAAACAGCTCGGGATGCCATTTGGTACATCCCCCGAGCCGACATGTGGTCCAGTCCCACCCTCTGGAAACTACCACCTATCTGTCGCAGCCGGGTGTTATGTGGGTGTCCCCTTGGCCTGGTCCAGCCACTCAGGTCTTCAACAATGAGGCATCTGTGAACTGGATCACTCTCGGGTAATTGTGACGCTTCCTCACAATGTAAGTAACATGTCAAGTATCAGCAGGTGCACAAATGTGGCAAGCTCAACGCCTAGGTGGAGAAGTATAAAGCAATTTGAGACAAACAGATCAAGTCATCTTCCCCCACTGCAGATACGGTGATTGGAGACCCCCATGAGGTAGTCCCAGTACAGCTGTCGTGTTCTTGTTTGGTTTGTACTTTTATGTTCTCCCTATACACATCCCTAATTTGTAGTATACCTTTTATTTTGGGGTAGGTGTTGGTCTCCTTCGATCCCCCTATCCTTTATACTACCCTATTTTTGTCAGAGATTTGCATAAAGATGCCAACCTTAATAATTCTATGTACTTATAAATTGCCATTAGGCAATTAAAAGAAATTTAAAGCAATATATACTCTTCTGTGCGGAACTCTCCAGACTTAAGACGGATAATTAAAAGTCAGCATCGTGGTAATTCCTTCGGGAGCCACTTCTAGCAATAAAGTAAGCATAATTTTATCAAATTGCCTGCACTAGATCCCCAGGATATCTCAAAAAACGACTTAGATCTCTAACCTGTAAAGAGCACAGAGAGCCTTTTTCTTAGTCGTTTATGGGAAAATCAATCTTCAAATGTGAAATATTGCAGTGCTACTAGGTAGCAATAGTAATTATGGGTGTGTAATGGGAATATCTTCTCCAGGACTGCTCCATTTATCTTCGAATGTTCTAACGGTTATGTCTTTTCCCTTTGGCTATTACTTAATGGAATTTTAACACATATACATATAAGACATAACTTTCTTAAAACCCACTTAAATTAAATTCGGGGTCGCAACATCCAGGGCCTATCCCTACAGCACAAGGTGCAAGGCAGGAAACAGCCTTGAGCAGGACATTTGTAGGCACCCATTAAATCAAATGTGAATTTGGGGATGCCAGTTGGGAATAAAAACGGGAATACCTGTAGAAAAATCAACACGGCACAAGGAGAATCTGCACAATCCATTAAGACAATAACAGGCTATGGCATTCAGATTCAAGATTCTAAATACAGGGTGAGACAAAAAGAAGTCCCACATTTCAAACGTTTATTCTACAAAAACGCTACAAGATAAAATAAATATCATTATGACATTAGAAAGGGTGCACAAAATAGATTTTTCTCACTCTGTTTTAAAAATTATGTCCTCAAGGTGGCAGCCATCATTTACGATACACTCTTCGAGACGATTTCTGAACGCTCACATGACTCGTTCGGCCATTTCAAGGGGAATAGCTGCGATTTCATGGCAAATAGCGTCCTTGGGGTCTTCAAGGTTTTGAGGTCGGTGTGTGTATACCGTTGACTTGAAACAGCCCCCACACAGAGCGAGATCAGGCGAACGTGAAGGCCACCCGACATGGCTACGCAGGGACTTCCGCTTCCCCAGGAACATCTCCCGTAAAACTTGCATGGATTTCCGCACCGTATGAGCTGTTGCTCCGTCCTGTTGAAACCAGGCATCCACCACATCCATTTCTTCCAGTTGGGGCAACAACAAGTTCTCTAGCATTTCAATACAACGTTATGAAGTGACGGTGACCGTTGCTCCCCTCTCCTCAAAAAAGTAAGGCCCTACAATGCCAAATTCTGCAACGGCGCACCAAACTGTAACCCGTGTGTTCACTGTGCACGGGTCTCTAATAAAGTTCACGAGGGTTGGTTTCAGCCCAATTGTGAAAGTTTTGCTTATTTACGCAATCATTCAAATGGAAACGTGCCTCGTCGCTGCACATGACGATGGCATCTCGATGAACGGTTTGCAGAATGTTCACGCACACAACTCTTTACGGCTCTCCCAGTCTCTCTCAGCGAGTTCCTGCACTACCGTCATTTAGCGTGGATGGAAATTAAGGTCCTCATGCAAAATCCTCCTCTGAGACGTGTTGGAAATGCCCAAGACAGAAGCGCGCTGAACGTCTAGGAGACTCCAAAATTGATGCCCTTACAGCTTGAATGTTTTCAGGTGTTTGCACAGTCCGAGGACGGCCTGGAGATTTTCTGTTCAATGCTGTACCCGTCTGTCTAAATGTAGCCACCCACTGAAGAATTGTTTTCCGATTTAGGGACGTCACGGTTAGGAAGAATGCTGAAGTGCATTCAGAAGGCGTGTTGCGTAGTGAGGATGGATTCCTTGTTTTTGAAGAACGCTTCGTCAGCGAAAGCACAGTGTGCAACGGATCAAGGCATGTTGGTGACTGAAAACTACAAGGGGTCGCCTATCAAAGGACCCCCACCACCCCAACCCACTCGACTGCCTCTACCTCGCATAATGACCTTCAGAAATGTGGTACTTCATGTTGGCTCACCCCGTATATGGGTGAAGTGGTGGCTCTGAGGTAGGGATCTGCACTGGTAAGCGGAAGGTTGCTGGTTCAAATCCCGTAAATGCCAGAAATGACTCTACTCCATTGAGCCCCTGAGCAAAGCCCTTGCTTCATCCTGGGTATGACGTTAATCTGCATCCAAGCCTTGCCAGTAGGCCTTCCAACCTGCAGGGAAAAACCTGGGGGTTGGTGATAGAATTGGCACTCCATAAAAAAACCTCCAACTGTTCAAATCCATCTGAACTTGTGTGGTGCTGAGGTGTCACCCATTGCATGGCTGCACTCGGGTCCTCATCTGGGATCCTGAGCTGATTTGTCATGTGGTGGGTGCGGCAATGTGCTGTATCAGCGCCTGCTCCTAACTTCTTCCTCCTCCTATATATGGAGGTGTGGTGTGGAGAATAATAATAATAATCATCACCTCATAACACCACTAGTACCACCTCCAAGTGTGAGGTGCCTATTTTGTGTAACCAACAACCTGGATGGTCATTGACTGTTACGGTTTCATTTGCTTATTTTTCATCTTCATCGTTATATGGGGATATACAGTCATATGAGAAAAAAAGTTTGGGAATCCCTCTTAATTCTTTCTCATTGGCTGAGCTTTCAAAGTAGCAACTTCGTTTTAATATTTGACATGCATTATGGAAACAGTCGTATTTCAGCAGTCACATTAAGTTTATTGGATTAACAGAAAATATGCAATATGCATCATAACAAAATTAGACAGGTGCATAAATGTGGGCACCCCAACAGAGATATGACATCAATACTTAGTTGAGCCTCCTTTTGCTCCTTTGAGCCTCTCGACGCTGTCCTCCTATAGCCTTTGATGAGTGTCTGGATTTTGGATGGAGGGATTTTTGACCCCATTCTTCCATACAAAATCTCTCCAGTTCAGTTAAATTTGATGGCTGCCGAGCACGGACAGCCTGCTTCAAATCATCTCATAGATTTTCAGTGATATTCAAGTCAGGGGACTGTGACTGCCATTCCAGAACATTGCACTTCTCCATCTCCATGAATGCCTTTGTAGATTTCCAGCTGTGTTTTGGGTCATTGTCTTCTTGGAATATCCAACCCCTGTGTAACTTCACCTTTGTGACTGATGCTTGAACATTATCCTGAAGAATTTGTTGATATTGGGTTGAATTCATCCGACCTTCGACTTTAACAGGGGCCCCAGTCCCTGAACTGACCACACAGCCCCACAGCATGATGGAACCTCCACCACATTTGACAGGAGGTAGCAGGTGTTTTTCTTGGAATGCGGTGTTCTTCTTCCGCCATGCAAAGCACTTTTTGTTCTGACCAAATAACTCAATTTTTGTCTCATCAGTCCAAAGCATTTTGTTCCAAATGAATCTGGCTTGTCTAAATGAGCATTGGCATACAACAAGCGACTCTGTTTGTGGCGTGAGTGCAGAAAGGGCTTCTTTCTCATCACCCTGCCATACAGATGTTCTTTGTGCGAATTGCTCTGAATTGTAGAACGATGTACAGATACACCATCTGCAGCGAGATGTTCTTGCAGGCCTTTGGAGGTGATCTGTTTATTGTCTGTAACCATTCTCACAATCCTGCGCATATGCCGCTCCTGTATGTTGTGTTGAGTCACTAAGCTTGTTAGCTGCTAATAGTTTTAGAAGGACAGGCATTCCGAGCCAGGTTGGAGGATAATTTCTTGCTTGGATGGGAGGCCATTGTGGAAGGACAGACAATCGAGCCAGCTAGACGAGGGATACACCTTCTTGCATGGCTGGAGTTATTTAAATTAAGGTTGGACCAGTGGAAGCCCGCAGGCCAGGAGCAGTTCCATCACCCCTACAACAGGTGACAATGTTCATGCTGTAGCATTGCAGTTTGGACAGCCGCAGAGGTACATGGGAAATGCCGCCCTGTTAGAGGGTGCAATGGGGGTGGGAGACCTCCTTGGTTTCCATAAGAGCCAGAAGTGTTTCCAATGGAGAGCATACTGTGGCACCTGAAGCATTCCCAGATCCAGCTTAAAAAGGAGCGTGCCACCTCTCCTAAATGAGCCAGAATCATGAAGCAGCAGACACTCAAGTTGAGGCGGAAGGAGAGGTTTGTTTTGCAATATTTTGGCTGGTGTTTGTATTAAAAGTTTTGAGGGAAAATAAAAACCTTAATACTTTGAACCTGGAATTATGTTGAGTAACATGGTGTCTGAGGTTGGCATCTCTGTATGGTCACATAAGTTTATATTGTACACTGTGTACAATATCATCTAAGACAGGTTGAAATCCAAGATAGCAACATAGATCTCAACATTAATATTTGCAGTGCACAATGCAATACATGGGTCTTTGTTATATGCCATTTGAGATTCATAAAAACAGTATTCATGTTTGTGATGTGCCACCTGTTGGAAAGACAGAGATGCAGCAACCAGACAGACACATCGGCACTTATCCTACTCCTACCCATCTAGGATGGGTTGCAATCTAAGGAATCAATGGATTGACAAATGCAAAGCATTTTATCACTTCAAATATTTGTAATGTGCCATCTGTTGGAAAGAAAAATGCAATGCATTTTATTGCTACAAATGTTTATGATGCACTCACTATCTGTTGGAACAAGAAAATTCAATGCACTTCTGTTCTACAAATGTCTGATGCACCATCTGTTGGAATGACAAATGAAATGCATTCTGCTACTACAAATTTTTGAGATGCGCCATCTTTTGGAACAACAAATGCAACGCAAATATTTGTTGTGCACCATCTTGTTGGAATGACAGAGACATAGCAACTAGAGAGACACATCCTATTATTAAGGTGGATTGAGTTTACTAACCGCTGACCATATTATAAAATATTTGCATATTTAGTGAGGTTATATTTTATGTAACCAATGACTGATATGTGTCTGATACCACCTAATATATTGAATTTCATACACTGCATTGTTGGGGGGGATACCCTTGCCTTATTCAGTGTTTTAAATATTTGAAAGCTCCCAGTAAAAAAACAAACAAAAAAATTACAAAAAGAGCCTCCAGTTTTGTCTGCCAGTCTAGTGTAATTACAGTCAATTTTTTTTCACAGCGCTTCCTTTCTGAATCTTCCACAGTGATGAAATTGTCTAGCAGAGCGCGCTCATGACAGATGAAAGGCTTCCCAGCAGCCCTGATGCTTGTCACTTTATCTGTAGCGATGACTTGTATTTAATTATCAGGTGGTAGCAGATGCCTGATTAACGTTCGCTTTTTCTCATGTATCATTCCCTTTATGTTATTGCAATTTGGAAGTTGTTTCAGTACAAAATGATTTACTTTTGCCAAACTCGATTCTGTACTCTTGTCTGGCAAAACGTTTCCCCACGTAAATGGAAATGCTGAGCTACAGGTAAAGCTTTCATCACTTGGCTACCAGCGTCGTATTTTTGCTCTTTATCACCTGCACCTACTAAATAATAAGTTAAAAAATTTGTTGTTGGCTGTGCAGCGTAGCTGTTTCTACTCTCAGTCTTCACAATGCTTAAAAATCTATTTTTATGACTTGATAACGAGCTTAATTTAAATTCCTTTTATAACAATAACTGGATGTGCCTGGTTTCAGTCTTCTCTATCTGTTGGTTCGAACTTGTATGGGCTACATTGAATTTAGTGCACTGCATTAATCCCCAAGGGAAAATCGTCTTTTTGCATTACCTTTGGTGGGTTGGAGTGCAGGGTCAGCCATTTTACAACAACCCTGGAACAATTTACAGGTTAAGGACCTTGCTGAAAGCCCAACGGAGTAGGAACCCTTCTGACAGTAATGAGATTTTAACTGGCAACCTTCCTGATACCCGTGCAGTTCCATAGCCTCAGAGCCACCACTCTGCCTTGTACCATAAATATCTTATATATAAACGTCTATGCATGGAAGTGTGCGTGTGTCAATCTGTCTGTCCGGCCTGGAAGTGTGAGGCTACAGCATGAAACTCATGCTCTGTTGCCAAAGTGAAACTATCGAGGAAAGATCAACTCGCTTAGCCACTTATACAGAAGTGAGGTGAGCACATCGGCAAAGTGAAACCTCTGAAGAGAGAGAAACTCGCTTAGCCACTAATACACAAGCGAGGCGAGCACATCGGCAAAACAAAACTTCCGAGGAGAGAGAAACTCGCTTAGCTGCTGATAGACAATGAGGTGAGTATGTCGGCAAAACGAAACCACAGAGGAAAGACCAACTTGCTTAGCCGCTAATACACAAGCAAGGTGAGCATATCGGCAAAACGAAACCTCTGAGGAGAGAGAAATTAGCTTAGCCACTGATAGACAATGAGGCGAGTATGTCGGCAAAACAAAACTACCGAGAAAAGAGAACCTCGCTTAGCAACTAATACACAAGCGAGGCGAGCACATCGGCAAAACAAAACTTCCGAGGAGAGAGAAACTCGCTTAGCTGCTGATAGACAATGGAGGTGAGCACATCGGCAAAACGAAACCACAGAGGAAAGACCAACTTGCTTAGCCGCTAATACACAAGCAAGGTGAGCATATCGGCAAAACGAAACCTCTGAGGAGAGAGAAACTAGCTTAGTCACTAATAGACAATGAGGAGAGTATGTTGGCAAAACAAAACTACCAAGAAAAGAGAACCTTACTTAGCTGCTAATGCCAAAACCAAAGAGCCAAAGCTCTCCTTGTCTGCGTGTACTTCTCTACCCATCTATTGTTTTGAGTTGTTCCCATGCCAAAAATACGACCGCAAATCTTTTCCGTTTCCCTTCCTGAAACCTACGAGCAAAAACAATACTGACTTGCAGCAAAACAAAAACAGCAGTGTAACTTGCTTAAGTAGCAGAATGATGAAACTAGACAGCAGCATATCATGTGCCAAGTCTAATATAGCAAATGCCCATAATTCGGCCTGGTAGGTTATAATGGCAGACAGGCATAGCAGCTTTTCAAGAATATTCTTTAACAGCAGTGGACTGTAAGATTTAGAGAGTAGAGTAGCGTAACACAAGCATAGCGTGACCCGTTATTTAGGCCAACCGTGTTATGATGGCAGAGTTGTTGTGGCCTATCAAAAAAACGCCTCAGAATAGAAACATAGGTAGTAATCAGAAACATTGTGGACCTCCAGGCAGTACCCATATGTTAAGAAGGCCTTGGCATAGTGTTACCCATTATTCCGGACAGCAGGGTTACGATGGCAGAGAGGTGTGGTGGCCTTCCGAGAAAATGCTTCAATGGCAGCGGATTGCAAGATTTAGAGAGTAGACTAGTGTAACACAAGTGTAGCGTAAACCATCATTTAGGCCAACTGTGTTGATGGCAGAGAGTTGTAGTTGCCTTTCAAGTATATGCCTCAACGGAGGCGGACTGCAAGATCTAGAGAGTAGAGCAACATAACAATCATGTAGTGTAGCACAGGGCTGTCTTAACAGCTTCATAGGCCCTCGGGCAAAATAGTGCACTAGGCGCCCCGTATGATAGCAAAACAGAAAGATAGATAGGCATCAGAAACATTGTGGGCCTCTGGGCAGTGCCTATATGTTAAGAAGGCCCTGGCGTGGTGTCACCCCTTATTCCAGCATACCAGGTTACGATGGTAGAGAGATGTAGTGGCTTTTCAAGAATATGCTTCAAAGGCAGTGGACTCCAAGATTTAGAGAGCAGAGTACCATAATACAAGCGTAGCATGACCTATTTTTCATGGCCAACCATGTTATGGTGGCAGAGTGGTAGTGGCCTTTCCAGAATATGCCTCAGAATAGAAACAGAAATAAGCATCAGAAACATTGTGGGCCTCCGGGCAGTGCCCATACGTTAAGAAGGTCCTGGTGTAGTGTTACCCATTATTCCGGACAGCTAGGTTACGATGGCCGAGAGGTGTGGTGGCCTTCTGACAATATGCCTCAATGGCAGCAGATTGTAAGATTAAGAGAGTAGAATTAACGTAATACAAGTGTAGCGCAACCCATTATTTAGGCCAACTGTGTTGTGATGGCAGAGTTGCATAACAATCACAGTGTAGTGCAGGGCTGTCTTAACAGCATCATAGGCCTCCGGGCATATGTAGTGCACTAGGCCCCCTGTTTGATAGCAAAACAGAATCATAGATAGGCATCAGAAACATCATGGGCCTCTGGGCAGTGCCATAAGTTAAGAAGACCCCTTATTCCAGTCAGTCTGGTTACGATGGCAGAAAGGTGTAGTGGCTTTTCGAGAATATGCTTCAACGGCAACGGACTCCAAGATTTAGAGAATAGAGTAGCGTAACACAAGTATAAACGTGGCCTATTTTTCAGGGCCAACCATGTTAGGGTGGCAGAGTTGTATTGGCCTTTCTAGAATATGTCTCAAAATAGAAACATAGATAGGCATCAGAAACATTGTGGGCCTCCGAGTAGTGCCTATATGTTTAGAAAGCCCTGGCATAGTGTCACCCCTTATTCTGGTCAGCCGTGTTACAATGGCAGAGTGATGCAATGGCCTTTCGAGAATATGCATCAACTGAAGTGGACTGCAACATTTAACGAGTAGAGTAGCGTAACACAAGCGTAGCGTGACCCATTTTTTAGTTCAACTATGTTATGATGGCAGAGTGGTAGTGGCCCATTTGAGAATATGCCTCAGAATAGAAACGTACCGTATTTACTCGTGTACCACGCGCCCTTGTGTAAGATGTGCACCCTAATTTTGACAAAGAAAATCGCTGAAAAAGTTTTGCCCCATGTACGACACGCGTTGTGATTATAGAGAGAGAGAGTGCTGTTGAGTGAGAGCACGAGCAAGCGAGCAAGAGGGAGCGCGAGTGAGCAAGCGAGCGAGAGAGAGAGAGAGAGCGCGAGTGGGCGAGCAAGCGAGCGAGAGAGAGAGAGAGAGAGAAAGCATGCGAGTGGGCGAGCAAGCGAGTGAGAGAGAGAGAGCGTGCAAGTGGGCGAGCAAGCGAGAGAGAGAGAGAGAGAGAGAGAGAGAGAGAGAGAGAGAGAGAGAGAGAGCATGCGAGTGGGCGAGCAAGAGAGAGAGAGCGTGCAAGTGGGCGAGCAAGCGAGAGAGAGAGAGAGAGAGAGAGAGAGAGCGCGAGTGGGCGAGCAAGCAAGCGAGCAAGCGAGCGAGCGAGAGAGAGAGCACGAGCGAGCGAGTGAGCCCAAGCAAAAGAAGTAAACATTACAGAATTACATTTTCTCGTTTATGACGCGCATCTGATTTTCTAATGCTAATTTTTGGAAAAAAATGTGCGCGTGGTACATGCATAAATACGGTAGATAGGCATGAGGAACATTGTGGCCTCCGAGTAGTGCCGATATCTTTAGAAGGCCCTGGCGTGGTGTCACTCCTTATTCTGGTCAGCCGGGTTAGGATGGCAGAGAGGTGTAGCGGCTTTTAAAGAATATGCTTCAATGGCAATGGACTGCAAGATGTAGAGAGTAGAGTAGCGCAATGTAAGCATAGCATGACCCATTTTTTTAGGCCAACTATGTTATGATGGCAGAGTTGTCATGGCCCATTCGAAAATATGCCTCAGAATAGAAACAAAGACAGGCTTCAGAAACATTGTGGGCCCCTTAGCAGTGCCCATATGTTAAGAAGGCCCTGGCATAGTTTGACCCCTTATTCTGGTCAGCTGGGTTATGATGGTAGAAAGGTGTAGCGGCCTTTTGAGAATATGCTTCAATGGCAGCAGACTACAAAATTTAGAGAGTCGAGTTAACGAAACACAAGCATAGCATAACCCACTGTCTAGGCCATGATGGTACCTAGGTGTGCCATTACAACTGCTGTTTTGGGCACATACTGCTATGCAGCTGGCCCAAAAAACTGGCCTGCTGGTTTTGAAGGGTTGAAAAAAAAATTGCACTGAAGGTTTTCTCAAGTAAGAATTCACAGCAAACGCAGATTTTGCCAACGTTGAATTTTATTCGATGTGCCTGTCCTTAATTTACATTGTGAATGTGACTAATAAAAAAAGCTTTTATAAACCCATAACATAAATTAGGTTAATTTTTTAACGTCGTAACCTTTGTCTTCACGTCAGTAAGACAAAAGCACATTTCTGTTTTGGAAATCCGGCAAAGTCGAAGTTTTGGATTCCCTAATGAATAACTCTCACTGAATAATTCATCGCACCCTGGCCACTGCGGTGTAAATTTTTTATTAGCTTTTTAGGCAGCAGATACAATCAGCAATTCATCAGGCCCTTCACGGACATCTTTCTGCTCCCTTCATGGTTTGCAGTTATAGCTTTGTCCTTAAAACAAGGCTAAGCCGCATACAGTCGTAAAAGATGTACAGCTGGATACCTGTAGACTTTGTTGTTCTTAATTTGTGAAGTATTAAAATGTAAGTACAATTGGAAGTGTCTACTGTGGAGGCGGGAACGTAGGGAGATGCCAAGATGGGTTTTGAAAAGAACAGCAAAATATAAGTGGTGAGGGTTGAGTGATCAGAGGGTTATCATAAAAGCACTGCCTTGCTGTTGGCAGCTTGTGAATGTCGCTCTCAAAAAGCAGACCCTGAAAACAAATGGATTTTTTGGAAGTGGACACCTATTATACTGTACGTAATCTTTAATCTAAACTTCCATAGTGTCCAAGTTAACCTTACGTCAATACATCTGTTGTCAAACCTGCTTAGTCTGATTCAGGGTCCAGAGCCTGCCCTGGCAGCATTCAGTATAATGCAGGAAGTAAGACTAGACAGGACAATGCAGGGCAGACTGGCATTAACTACTTTGTTTTGCTTTGGCACACAAGTCCTTTAGATTTGATTAGATAAAATAATGTTTATTAATCCCAAATGTAATACAAAATAGCAGAAAACAAGAATACAGACTCCCTGGGACAGATAATACAGGCAATCAATCAAACTTATATAATCGTATAATAATCATAAGTATAATCGGTGGAAACACAGAATTGCCCGATAGCAGTGGGCAGAAAAGACCCCCAGATGTGCTTCTTAGCACATTGTAGTGGAACACGCCTCTGATTAAAAGTGTTCCAAGAGAGCGCCTCCTGGAAAGGATTTTCCAGGATGGCATCCAGTTTTGCCACCATTCTCTTTTCCACAGCAGCTTCCTGTATATCCAGGCTTGGCCCTTATCTTATCTTCAGCTCCATTTTCAGTTCTCTCCTTACAGAACAGTTTTGGGGGGCAAGTCTCGTCCTTCACAGACAAATGACATCTAGAGACGTCTCCAGAATCCAAAATTCCAACAGTTGGCGCAGTGGTAGCGCTGCGGACTTGAAGTATGGAGACACAGGATTTGCATCCCGGGTTATCCCTGTATGGAGTTTACATGTTCTCCCTGTGTTTATGTGGGTTTCTTGCAAGTGCTCTGGTTACCTGTTTACTGTCCAAAGACATGCAGGTTAGCTGGATTAGTGACACTAAATTAGTCCGTGTGTGTGCGACCGACACAGGGAGGACATGCAAACTCCAAGCCGGGACACAAACCCTGGTCTCCTTACAGCAGCAATACCAGTGTGTCACCATGCCACCCAGTGGAACAATGAAGTATTTCTAATTACTATTACCTAATATTTATTCATTATATTACATATTTATTGAATATATTTATGTATCTAGATTGCACAATACTAGTGCTGGGTGGTATGAGCAAAATTCTATATCACGGTATTTTTCAAAATTATACCAGTTTCACGGTATTAGGCGGTATTTTTTTCCCATGCATGAGTTCCACTGCAATGACTGCAGTAGACTGGCTAAGAATAACCGATTCCACTGTCATGAGAATTGTACATTGTACAAAAAACAATATTAATACAGGTTTGCACGGCCCCATAAAGTGATAGTTTTCAGGGGGGTGGCACTAATGATAGTGCATGACAGTTGCAGTCAAAATATAGAACCTTTTTATTAAACAAATTTTGCAAACAAACTATAATTTTGACAACATATTTTCAACCATCCAAAGAGGCATTTAGACTTCGTAAAATATCCAGAGGTGCTTGTCAAAAGTTGTTTTGCACTGATGTTATGGTAAATATTTTTTGTAAACCAACTACACTTTCTGTTCATGTTAACAGTCTCTGTCCCCTGACACGCTAGCTATATGGATTGTAATGGCGTTGGTTATCTCAATCCACTGCTTGCTTTATTTGTCGAAGGCAGTACCTCTACCACAAACGCGTCTACAAGTGACATCTGACTCGACTGTCCTCTAGCTTTTTCAGTTTTACCCGAGGACATCAAGGCTGCCAATCTTAGTACCATACATTCATGGTACTCCAAAGCATGTTGTGTTGCCAACTTTAGCTCGACAGCATTTGCAGTAAATAGTTGTTTGGTCCACATCCGACCTTTTAAACACTAAAATTACCAGAGCCTACAAGAAAACTCTTAAATCCGGCCCACCTTAAATCCATTCGCACCTCTCAGTCAGCGTCTTTTGTCCTGTAAATGATATCGATAAACAGCAAGCAGCCTGCTATCCCAACCCCCCGCCCACCACCGCAGTTCAATTCGCAAAGAAGTTTCTCAGTGCTCAGTGTTTATCTTTGAGTGAAGTGCTGGTGCTTTATAGGGTAAAATAGTACATCGTCATTTGGAATACATACATTTTATATGTGTTCAGTGTCATCAACAATCTATGTAAAAACGTTGCTAACACAGAAACGTTTTTTATGTTTTAGTAATAATTGACAAAATGTAGACATGAAATGTATAATGTGTGAAGCCTGAAATACAAATATGAAAAACACTTTCACAAAAGGTACAAGTATAACAAAACAAGTGCACATTAATTCAAAAATTTAACCAAAGAAGAAAGAAAGCAGGCTACGGTAGGCGGTTGATACGACAGCTTGTGTGTTGCAACGCTAAGAACTGCTGATTTCCAATCAAGAGGTCACGGTTTCGATATCAGCTGCTTCCCAAATTTAACATTTTCAGTAGTGAGCTGCTCTTATTGTTTATATCATACAATAGAAATATACATTTGATTTGCGTCTGTCAATTTAAAGTACTTGTCAAAGTTTTTTTATTTCAGTTTTATTCTGTCACTCACGTTCAAGCTTCCACCCCCACCCCCCTAACTGACACCGTTTTCAGATAAAGACGTGGGCGGGGGGGGTGGGATAGCAGGCTGCTTGCTGCTTATCGACATCATTTACAGGACAAAAGATGCGGACGGAGAGCTGAGAAAGGATTTAAGGTGGGCCGGATTTACGAGTTTTCTCGTAGGCTCTGGTAATTCTAGTGTTAAAAGCAAAGTATCTCCAGACAACAGACACGGCTCCTTTATTTCGGCAGAGGTTCTTCTATGTCATAAAGTTCAACCTTATCGTCTGCTACAGCTTCAGTTTCAGAATGTTCTCTGTCCATTTTCACCGCTCAGTACCTCCACTAACGCATGTACTCCTTTGCATGCGTGTTTAGCGGCGTATTAGTGGAAAAGGTCACCCCCTTAAACAGTTTCCCGCTGTGCCACGTTTCCAAACGTTGTTTAGGCTATTTCAACCAGTGTTGCGGTATAAGAAAAATTCATATCATGACAAAAATAAAAAACGGTTTTCAGTATGAACCGGTACCCCTCCCAGCACTACACAATACCATACATCGCATCAATGTTCATATTGCTTACTACATGTCATATTGCTGCTACTTCTTTGTCTTGTCTTTGCACAATGGTCTTATCTTGTTTGTGTTTTAATTTTAATTTTTATTTGCACTTCATGTTGTTACCCTGTGGACCTCGAGCTTCGCAATTTCGTCTATTTGTATACTTGTATATGGTTGAGATGACAATAAAGTTCGCTTTGAGTTTGACTTGAATGTTCATGAGACGGGTGTGTAGTATGGCCGTTTTTCTTTTGAATAGTCCATTGGCCGTGTCAGTCTCCTTGGGCACACTCGCGCAGCTGCTGGGAGTTGGTAAAGTAATTGGGGCACCTGCACATGAGGGTGCTATCTTTCTCAATTGTTTCATCAGCTTCCTGCGGTGCACGATTGAGACTCTGTGCCCACGGAGCTGTATAAGTATGGGCCGGCACAGGGAGATCGAGAGAAGATCGAAAACAGAGAAAACGCAGGCAGAGAGGGAGTATGGCATTGGGGTAGAGAGAGAAAGGGCCAGTTGGCTATTGTAAGGAAAGGCAAGCGAGGTCAGGGGTCCCGGCAGTCTAGGGACGGATCATACCCACTGATTAAGCTGACGAGTCAGAGCAATCGAGGTGGTGTCCCCTCCAGGTATCGGAGGGACGACTACGTGAGCGATGAAAGATGACGAGAGGACAACTGACCCCGAGCGGTCTGGCAGACGCCGACGGAGGGATGGAGAGGACTGCGTCTGTTCAAGTCTCCCCATGCTGAACGAGCAATGGGTGAACTGGGGAATAATTGGAAGGAGTTGGGCTCAGATCGTTTGACCCAATGGCTGGTGGGTTTTTATTCTCATTTTTAGCCTTGTTTTGGATTTGTTTTACTATTTTTATGGATTATTTATGAAAGTATGGAGCAATGCACATTTTAGACACAAACTGTTTTGATTTTTTATTGTTTAATAAAAGCACTTTTGCACTTTGCACCATCCCGTTGCTTGGAGTGTTTCGTCCCCGCCTGCCAGCTCGTCCGGTTACATTATAGATGGAGGCGGGTTCTATAGGGTGGTCCAGATCCAATCATGCAACTTTTAATGCAATGCAGGAAAACAATACAAGACAAAGGAATTGTTCAAAATATCTTGTAATAAACAAAAATGGACTTACATTGAATTAATTCACTGATTTTCCATGTAATGTCCCACTTGTCATGTAATGTCCCACTTGTCCTCCATTCAGTTGGATACAGGCTATGTAATAAACTTAATAAGTTATAGCGTAATGAAAATTGCATAATTAGATCTGGACCACCCTGTAGAGCAGGGGTGTCGAACTTCAGGCCTGGAGGGCCGCGGTGGCTGCAGGTTTTCAATCTAACCCTTTTCCTAATCAGCAAGCAGTTTTCACTGCTAATTCACTCCTTAATTTTAATAGCCCTGTTTTGGAGGATTCAGTCCTCTGAATTGATTTCTTTCTTCATTAAAATGACAGCCAAACAGAAATGAGATGTGAAACGAGCCAACAGATGACCAGCTAAACTGGGATTTCAAACTCCAACCAATCTCTTAATGAGAAGCTGATCCCTGCTGTTAATTAAACCCGTTATTTAATTCCATGGCTTGTTACTGCTCTCCTTCTGTCACTACAGACATTTCCAAAACTGTTGATTTTTTCTGTTTTTTTTAAGAACACCGTCTAAATGTTTTGGTGACCTGAGAGATCAACCTTACTGAGACCTTCACCTTTCTTTATTTTTAGATATTGTGTGATGGGCACAGGTGAGCTTGCTTTGTGTCTCATTATTGTTTGGCTGCTAATTAAGGAAAAAAGAGACATCTAATAGGGGCCTGATTCAAGTTAATTAAAACTAAGGCAAAAGAACTGCCAAAACTGGTCACTAACGAGGAAGATGGTTAGAATGAAAACTTGCAGCCACTGCTGCCCTCCAGGACTGGAGTTCGACACCTGTGCTGTAGAGGCTCCCAAAACTGGAAGAGGGAGCAATGGAGTAGGAACTGCACCGCCACAGGGTGGAGCCTTCAACCAAGACACACAGCAGTGTGTAAATTAAAAAATGTAAAGACAGTTTTAGAACAAACTGAAACTGAACAATTAGTTCGATCAAGTGATAGTGTTGACAGTGTGAATTGGTCATCAGGCGTTGATGAATACAGAACTGTATGATCGAACTGCCGCGATAAGCTTGATGAAGCTTTAGCATGACAAAACGGTAAGATAATTGCGATGAAGAGTGAAGGACAAGAAAGACGTTGGCCATGTTCATAATACAGCAGCTGTCAATGTTCATGTCAGGGAGACGTGTGAGTCACCAAGCCCTGTGCTATGGCAGCCTACAATAACACAATGGGCAATGGTGATCGTGGCAAATCAGGCATTAACTTTCTACCCTCTCAGACTCAAGCAACAGAAAAAAACAAATAAGTGTGCAGAGAAACACAATTCTACTCAGGGCCATCTTAACGTTAACGGAAACAATGGGCACTGGCTGGGGGTCCCAAGAGCATAGGGGCCCATAATGCTTCTGATGCCTATGTAGGTTTCCACTTTGCTATCCAAACCGGGGCTCAAGTGCACTACTTGGCCTTGGTTTTTGGGGCACTACACCATTAAGGTTACCCTGGCTTGACGAATGCAACATAGGACCGTGTGTCAGTGACGGTCTTAAAACTTGTCACACCAAGGACGTGTATTAAGTGTGCATCAACAACAACAACATTTCTATAGCACATTTTAATACAACAAAAGGCAGCTCAAAGTACTTAACATAATGAAGAAAGAGAAAAAAGACGAAATAAATATTTAAAATTAGGGAACACTAATTAACACAGAATAAAAGTAAAGTCCGATGGCCAGGGAGGACAGAAAAAACAAAAAACAAAAAAAAAAACTCCAGATGGCTGGAGAAAAAAAAAATAAAATCTGCAGGAAAAAATCAGTGGAAACTCGACAAACATCTCCTCGTGTATTTATGCTGAAATTTTGATGTTTACATGTAATTACATTTTTCCTTCTTAAAAAAAAATAAATTTGTTTCCGCCGAACGTATCAGGTTTTTGTTTTTTACTCCAAGATGTACAACCGTAAGACAGTTCAAAAAAAGAACATTTTTCTGTCATTTTAAATATCGGTAACCGTATTTGTGTACGTTTTCATATCTTCAAAGTGTTAAATATGTTAATTTAAGTGAGATGTACTTAATACTTTCAATTTTGCAAATTATTTATAACAGCGTTTCTCAACCTTTAAGTATTTGCGACCCGAGTTTTCATAACAGTTTTAATTGTGCCCCCCAACGTTTTTTTGAAACCTTAATAAAATGTATTTCTATATTTTTTGCTGCTGATACACCGCTACAAGTTTTATTATACCTACTTAACTTTTATCGACATTTATCTAACTCTATATTTATTTTTCTAGTATCAGAATGTAGTTTAAGTTAATTTGCTTTGGTTTCAATAGATGTATTTTTCATATTTTCGATTCTTGTTTTCTTTTTTTCACATCTTCGCGCCCCCTTTTTTGTTACCCCACAGGTTGAGAACTGCCGATTTATAATAATATCTGATATGGGATGTGATGTAAATACTGTACATGTGGCAGCACAGCTAAGATTCTAAAATTGCAATGATTCACACGCAATACAATAACCATACGGCAAACCCTCATATCATTTTTTTTCTTTCTTACCCTGGCTGTAAAATCCGGATTTTGTCCGACAAGGCAGGCTTTCTGTTGCTGGCAGTTGTCTCCTTTAACTTTATGTTTCAGATTGAATGGCTGATGCTTCCCTTGCTTTACATATGACAGCGCCATGAGCCTGTGTCCTCCCACACTTAATGTAGATAAAAGTGAACTTTTAGAAGCTTTTCCTCCTTAAAATATTTTCCAGGTACCGTGTCCTCTAGGTGTGACCCATGGAGTGTACCCAATAAGGCTGACCCTTAATGGAAGGTTCAGCATTCAGAGGTTAATCAGGTGGGGTGTTAGGGGCCTTTTGTTCTAGCGTCTGGTGTCTTCTTACTTTGCTTTCTGGCATCACACCAGTCCTGTGTATTGGGAATCCACACACGGGCCTGGCCTATTGTTGAAGCGGTCTCGGATTTCCTGATTAAGACAACGAGGGAGTTACATTTCACAAGACGGACACGCATCGTTTGATCAGTCATTTACATTTGAAGGAATGGCCATCGGCGGGCACCCTGGGGAAACTTCCAAACAGCTACTGAAAGGTGTAGAGTAGCTTTTATGTGTCATGATTAGTGCACGTGTCACACAGAAATAGCCCCCTGGGTGTCAGTCCCATGCCTGGTTGTTGTCCACGTGAAGTTTGCACCTTTGGTTTCCTTGTTTTTTTACTTCTGGTTTTAATCCCACGTGCCCAAAGACGTGCATATTTAGTTCATTGGTCAGTTTAAAATTGGCCATGGTGACTGAGCTATTTGATGGACTGGCATCCCATCAAGGGTACATCCTGCCCAGCAGCGGATTCTTCTAGAATAGTCAACAGCCCCCCAGGACCCAAAAACTAGAAAAAAAATGGATTTGAGAACATTACGG
Source organism: Polypterus bichir lapradei (assembly GCA_026402145.1). Classification (NCBI taxonomy): domain Eukaryota; kingdom Metazoa; phylum Chordata; class Cladistia; order Polypteriformes; family Polypteridae; genus Polypterus; species Polypterus bichir. The sequence goes on along the minus strand of JANRMT010062816.1, from coordinate 10,329,589 downwards.
TACAGAATAGCCTCAGAGGGACATTGATAAAGCAGAGAAAACGCACTAAGGTGTGCAGCCATCCGAGGGCACATTTAAAATACACAGAGACGGGCCATCCATTTTCCAACCCGCTGAATCCGAACACAGGGTCACAGGGGTCTGCTGGAGCCAATCCCAGCCAACACAGGGCATGAACCAATCCCAGGTAGGGTGCCAACCCACCGCAGGACACACACACAAACACGCCCACACACTAGGGCCAATTTAGAATCGCCAATCCACCTAACCTGCATGTCTTTGGAAGATATATATATATATTATATATATATATATATATATTAAATATATTTGCATGTCTGTGGGAGGAAACCAGAGCACCCGGAGGAAACCCACGCAGACACAGGGAAAACATGCAAACTCCATGCAGGGAGGATCCGGGAAGCAAACCCAGGTCTCCTTACTGTGAGGCAGCAGCGCTACCACTGTGCCACCGTGCCACCTCTACAGGACCTGTGGTCGGAAAAGACAAATGACATTAAAGGGCGAACAGTGGAAATGGTGACTAAGATGGCTGGTGCTATGCTGCTGTTGAACCTGTGCAAGGATGAATATTGCAATCTCACTCAAGGACAAAATAACTGCACCCATTATATAGCGCCTTTCACATTTTTCTTGCTAAACATTTGTCCATCAATTGCCTGACTTTTGTATATCTTTGTTATATAGCACCTTTTGTCTCTACCTATATTATAGTACATTATATTTTGACTTATGACATAGTGCCTTTCATATCTGTATCCATCCATCTATTATCCAACCCACTATATCCGAACTACAGGGTCACGGGGGTCTGCTGGAGCCAATCCCAGCAAACACAGGGTGCAAGGAAGGAAACAAACCCCAGGCAGGGCACCAGCCCACCACTGTTGATTTGATATTGTATATAAGTATCATATATATCATAATGCCTCATCTATCTATCTATCATATAGTGCCTTTCACATTATCTATCTATCTTTTCAGTTGTTTAGGTGCACACTTATGAAGTCTTTCAGAGTGTGTCCTCAAGAGGATAGAGACAGGACTGGTTTTCCAGTCAATCTGAGGGCCTTTCAGCTATTACTTTGAGTACCTTTGAAATGATGTTATAATTGATTCAGAGTCAAAGATGTGCTGGAAGTGCTGCAGTCCTTCATTCTTCTTAAAAGATTTGATCTGATTTCACAGACTAATGCTAAGTGAAGCAAAGAATTATATATTTTATTCCAAGCCCGTATCATTCATCGGATTCATTACAAATGAAAATAAATGAAAGCACAGTTCAAATACACCACTGATGACATTCAGAAGGCACTTGGACACACAGACCCCTTTGTAGGATTTCAGGTTAATGATGTTGGAAGCAAATTAGGATCTTTGAATCCTACACAGGGCGCAAGGCAGGAAACAAACCCTGGGCATGGTGCCAACCCACCGCAGGGCACACACACACACACCAAGCACAAACTAGGGACAATTTAGGATTGGCAATGCACCTAACCTGCATGTCTTTGGACTGCAAACCCACGCAGACACGGGGAGAACATGCAAACTCCACACAGGGAGGACCCAGAAAAAGTGAACCCAGGTCTCCTAACTGCAAGGCATCATATCTGTATATTTTAGATATATCAATCAATCTCTGTATTCAGCCTGTGATCGACTGGCTCCGAAGTCCAGCCATTATTCCTGCCTTGTGCCCTCCAATTACTGGGATTGGCTCCAGCTTCCCCGTGACCCTGCTCAGGGTAAACAGGTTTGAAAATGCATGGATTTTTTTTTCTCCTTTGAAACACCCTAATATAATGCCATATTTTAAAATCCATATCACACATGCCTACATACATACAATGTGTGAGTGTAAACATATACAACCTCTATATTTCTTTTTATGTTGAGTTTCATTTATATAATCTACATACAGTGGTGTGAAAAACTATTTGCCCCCTTCCTGATTTCTTATTC
>JANRMT010062816.1:10298958-10312603 GCA_026402145.1 Polypterus bichir lapradei | reverse complement strand
ATCCGGCTAACATGCCACCTGGAGCACTCCCAGGAGCAGCATAAAAGGAGCGCCTTAATCCACTTGGGGAGCCAGAGTTGGGTGAAAGAAGATGATGTTCGCCAGAGGAAGAGTGCAAGCGGAACAAGGAAGAGAAGGAAAGGAAATACTGTGTCTTATTTGTATTGGTGCTTGGACTGTTTGGAACTGTTCTGTGGTGGGAAGTAATGGAAAAGCGCTTCCCCACTATGTGTGTGTTCTGTGTTGCTGGACCACCCTCTGGAAGCCACAGGATATAAAGCATATTTATATGATAGGATACTCTACTCTTTCTTTACTTATGACTGTATCCCCTTAAATGGACCTAACACAATCATTAACTTTGTCAATGACACCATAATAGCAGACCTCATCAATAACAGTGATGAGTCAGCCTAAAGAGAAGAGGTCCAGCATCTAATGACATGGTGTTCCAACAAAAGCCTGGCCTTGAACATTATGAACATTGAGGACTAAGACCTGAATAGGTTTTAGCAAAAACTTTAACAGATAAACAAACAGGTTTTTCCCTCCTACAGCATATGGCCTCAAAATTTCAATCATCAGGAAAACAGAGAAGAAAAAAAAATAATGTTTTTTGAGCTGGAGAATATTACTCTGCAAGAACCAATCACACACTCCTTTTGTCTGACCCATGTCTGTGTGGGTTTCTTCAAGAATCCTAAAGGCATTTATCTCATCATATCATCCAAAACTGCTTCTCCTTGTGAGGGGTATGGTAGCAGCAGACCAAGCAGGTCAATCCAGACTTATTCCCCATTCCCAGCTACAGGTACAGCTCTTCTTGGAGAATTCTTATGAGCTCCCAAGCCAACTGAAAGATATAATCCCTCCAGTGTTGACACCAACTGCATCCCTTGAGTCCATAAACAATCCTCCACTCCCAGACGCATTGCCACCCTTCCTCCCGACTCAGCTCACTTGTCTGGGATTTCCCAGAGTCCTTTATAGTTCATGACCCGGAAGTGCTTCTGAGCCCTCAGTCCAGCACTTCCGGGTCAGGTGGAAGCTCTTCTTCTTCATCCCGGAAGTACATCATTTCCTCTGTCACTGTACCTAAGACGTACTTCCGGGTTATAGGGAAAATAGCAGTCCCTGCTCCTCCCTGCAGCATCCCCTAGAGGTCCCCATGGTATCCAGCAGGGCTGTGATGAAAAACTCCACTGTCCATGATGCCCTGCTGGAACTCGGGGCACCTCTATGTTGCAAGAAGGGTTCCACCTGGCGGCCTGGGGGTATTGGCTGGGATGAACGGCCGGCCATATCCCACAGTAGAGATTTATTAGAGAGACCAAAGAGTCCAGACTAGAAGTAACAAGACTTTGAACAAGGATGGCAGTGGTATGGGGGCTGAGGGAGGGGTGGATGTGATTAATATTACGTAGGTGGAAGTAGGCAGACCGGGTGATGTTGTTAATGTGAGATTGAAAAGTGTAAGGGACGGCCGGCAGTTTATCCTGGCCAGGACGCCCCAGTAACGGAAGGATGGGGTTGGGCAGCTTATCAGGGACACTGCCTCCCCCAGGACGACAGATGGCAGCTTCCCTGGACTGCAGTGGTGCCCCAGATGCCCACTGGGCACTATGGGACTTGGAGTTCGGCAACACAGCCCTGCTGGGTACTGTGGGTGCCACCAAGAGACGCTGCAGGGAGACTGGTGAGTCCCTACTGTTTACATAACCCAGAAGTACTCCAAAGTCACGGGGACAGAAGCACAGAAGAAAAATACAATTCTCCATCTGACCCAGAAGTGCTGACGAGTCACGTGGACGGAAGGGCAGGAGCACTTCCGGGTCAAGGACTGTATAAAGGACTGGTGGAGACCCACCAAGTGAGCTGGAGTCGGGAGGTAGTTGATGGAGCTTGCTGGGAGGTGTGGAGGAGAAGAAGAGTATTGAATTATTGTGTTTATTGATTGTGTTTGTTGTGGTGGAGGTGCTTTGGAGAACGGGAAAGAAGAAATAATTAAAAGAATACCTCTTGGTGCTTTTAACTTGTGTCCAGAGTGTCTGTCTGTTGGGTTTAATGTGCACAAAAGATAGAATACTATCAAGGACTATCACCCAGACTCTTGACCTGAGTTTCTGGGTCTAGGTTATTCTTGGGGACGAAGGAAGCCTTGGTCTCACATAATAACTTGCAGTGCCCAGGGCTGCTGGAACTGGTCTAAACTGGCCTGAGTATGTAAGTGTATGTATGCATTCATAGATAGCCATTTCATTTCATTAAATGTGAACCACAGATTGCACAAAAATCCCTTCAGTCGTAAATAATATCAAATCAGTGATCAACAACAGACTGTTTGGTTACTTGCAAAAACAACAACAACATTTAATTCTACAGCACGTTTTCATACAAATGATGGAGCTCAAAGTGCTTTACAAGATGAAGAAAGAAAAGTTTATAAAAAAAAATACAAAACTAAAAACAAGATTAGGAACAAAAATCAAGCTTGCCCAGGTAGGTTTAATTTTGAAGCAATACGGCAGTTGCCCGTTTAGATTTCTGGTCAGTTCTCCTCTGACAGCACTGATCCAATCATTTTTTTTACACCAGTGATGGAGAGCACATGTTATCTGGCATATTGATTTATAGCCAAGAGGCAGGATCAATACTCGCCACAAACTTCTACATATCATGACAGCTCTCAAGAGTTTGAGAAAGAAAATATGATTTTGAGGCTCTTCTCATCAAGCGGGCTGTATGCAATGTTGCAGAATGAAAAAAAAATAAAAAAAATAACAAGCAAGACATAACGAGTAGTTCTAATAAAAACACTAAGTGAATGTGATAAAGAGAAGCTGTGGGAGAGAATGCAATTGGCTCATTTCATTTTCTAACCAGTTTACCCAGTTCAGGGCAATGGGTGGCAGAAAGTTGTCTCTGCAGCATCAGGCACAATGCAAGAAGATAATTTTGGCCAACGTGCCAGTCCATCGTAGCGCCCATTCATGCACAAATCTATGCTTTTTTGAACTGACAAGTAACCTCCTCTCAGACAAAGCCTAGAAACAATGAGGAATGATTTAAGCACATTTATATTAGATGGGGCCTGGGTGGTCTTGTGGCCTTGAAGACCCTGCAGATTGTTTTATCCTCTAGCTTAATTGGAGTTTTTGTTTCTTCTGTCCTCCCGGCCATCTGACCTCATCACCGGACTCATATTTAGACGCTTAAAATACTGTACTGTACATAAGGACGCTACTCTTGTACTAATTATATATCTATGTTTTATAATATTGTATGGATTTATTTATTTAATTTTTCCTGTAATGGACTAGTGCTCTGTCTAGGGTTTGTTCCTGCCTTGCACCCTATACTAGCTAGGATAGGCTCCTACATCACTGCATTCCTGGTCTGGATTAGGTGGATTTGAAAATGCCATTTATTTTTTTCCTTTCTTACTTCTTCATTACCATTATTCTTAACTAATCTTTTCAATTTCTGGTAACTTTCTTTTTGACATTGTTGCACGCATATACAGTACAGGCCAAAAGTTTGGACACACCTCCTCATTCAATGTGTTTTCTTTATTTTCATGACCATTTACAGCACTCCATCACTCTCCTTCTTGGTCAAATAGCCCTTACACAGCCTGGAGGTGTGTTTGGGGTCATTGTCCTGTTGAAAAATAAATGATCGTCCAACTAACCTGACTTCTGCACAACACAACCCCATTGATAAAGCAAGAAATTCCACTAAATAACCCTGATAAGGCACACCTGTGAAGTGAAAACCATTTCAGGTGACTACCTGTTGAAGCTCATCGAGAGAATGCCAAGAGTGTGCAAAGCAGTAATCAAAGCAAAGGGTGGCTATTTTGAAGAAACTAGAATAGAAAACATGTTTTCAGTTATTTCATCTTTTTTTGTTAAGTACATAACTCCACATGTGTTCATTCATAGTTTTGATGCCTTCAGTCATGAAAATAAAGAAAACACATTGAATGAGGAGGTGTGTTCAAACTTTTGGCCTGTACTGTACATGGGAGACAGTTAAAGGGCTCATGATGATGGTCATTCTCCACCAATCCAGGAGGTGACTCTGTGTGATAATGCCCGATCTTTTCAACATAGAATCATTGTCTTGTGGTTTACTCCTCAAATATCCATCCCCATATCTGAGTATACGAGAAAGTTGAGGGGAGACCACTCCCAATTTTTTAGTAACAAAATTAAATTCTGCAGGCTTATTGTTCAGTGACCATAAAAATACTAAAATAGATCAAATTTCCTTACAATTAATAGTTATAATAAAATATACCGTATATACTCCCGCGGATAAGATGGGGATAGATTTAACCGTATAATTTCCGGAATTTTATAATGTCAGTCATATAAGTCGAATGCGGAAAACTCACGCTATGCTCCAAGGGATTACGATATTCTAACGCCCACCGGAGAGGGTAACCATGGAGCACACTGCCTTTTATTTTCTATGTATTGTCACACAGTATACCCTATTCCGAAGCAACGTTGGCACGGATTTGTGTTTTTTTGTATCTCCTTTATCGTAAGAGCACCCCTTATCTACGATGGAGCATTCGACCAGAAGAAAATATGAAGCTGGTTTTAAGTTAAAAGTCGCTGAAGTAGCGAAAGAAATTGGTAACTGTGCTGCTGCGACAAAATTCGATGTGTCTGAGAAACTGGTATGAGATTGGAGGAGGCAAGAAGATGTAAAAAAAAAATGTAAGTGTCATATTTTTGAACGGGCGTATAAGTTGGGGTCTGATTTTATGTTCAATTTTTTGGGTTTCAAGACCTGACTTATACGCAAGTATATATGGTATACAAAAATATTTACCCATATATTTACATATATCACTAAAGAAAATAAAGCTTCTCATAATTACAAGCGGTTATATTGTTTAAAATTTTCTGTAATGTACTTATCTGAAATAAAGTTTAATAAAAAAAAGGAGTTTTCACCATTTCTCTAACAAAAAATACACATACATAACTACACATATATTTTCTCGCACAATCAAATAATGGTTATTTACAATTAAACGCTGCTTAAATGTAAAGATATGTGCAAAGGTTTTAATCATTTTAAATTATTAATTGAACTACAGCTGTTTGCTGTTAAAAAGCACATTTAATATATTTATACAGGTGTGTTTTTCTTTACTTCAGTGTATCAGCTAGACATTCATAATTTTTGAGTTATAATTATAAAATATGAATTGCCATTTTAATTAAGTAGTGCTTGTCGCTTACCAATACTTATGCTTTATGATACACAGCAACAAATAATAAACACAACACAAATCCTTAAAAATAACCGATTATTTACTAAGCAGCAATTTCAAATCAGTCTTTCTTTTCTTTTTCCAATTGAAAATGCAAGCTGCCAAATTTAAAACAAGCATGCTGTCCAAACTCAGACGGTGTCTTTTTTAATGTACAGGATAAAATAAAAAAAGCCTGAATTCCTTAATGTAGCTTTTCTTGCCATTTGTCTAATTGGACAGGACGACTTCTCAGATTCATTTATTTTAGTTTATTACTCTTTTTTTCTTTAGCATAAAAGTTATTATTGCAATCATCTGTCATCTCTGATAAAACAAGCCTTCACGTGCTGCTCTTGGTTTACACTTCAGAAAGTTTGCTACCCAAAAAAAAAATAAATAAATAAATGACATGTAGGTGGCTCAACTCTCATAAGTGGCTCCTGAGGAGATTCCAAAGGACTGGAAAATGGCAAATATTATCTCTTTGGATAAAAAGGGTGGCTGGGCATATCCAAGTAGCTCTAGGCCAGTAAGCTTAATGTGCATCACTAGAAAATTAATGGAAGGAATTATTAAGGATAACATTGAGCAGCACATGGCAAAGACAGGAGTTTTACTGAAGAATCAGTATGGGGTGTCAAATATTTTATTTATCCTTTTAATTCCAGGCGATATCAGCCAGTTAATGGCCTTTTATTTCAGCCCACCTGTATTCCCCCAGGCTAGCTGACCAGTCAGTTTGAGATTTTTTTTTATCTACACTAGTTTTAACCAACAACAATTATTATTATTATTATTATTATTATTATTATTAGTAGTAGTAGTAGTAGTACAACAATTATTTCTTAAAATTTTGCTTTTCCAAGTGCATGCTTTCATCAGAACATTTTTACACCGTCCTCACAGCTAGGGGCGGGCGGAGGGGGTGGTCTGCCCCGGGTAGCACATTTTTGGGGACGGCATTATTGGCCAAAAGGCTCAGTACAATTCATGTGTAAACAGCAGGGTTCGGAAAAATATCACTCATGAATGAAAAAAGTCAAATTCTCTGATTTTTATCCACAACTGCTTTACAACTAATTTTCAGATAGCGTCCTTCTGTGACGGCATCAGACACAGCAGTTGAAATTTATGAGGCAATAAGAAAAATAAACATAAACATTACATCGATAATAATTTCTAGGAAGATAAACAACTAATTTATAATTTCATTTCGTTATCAATCCGAATGTGTTCTTGCTCTGCGCAGAAAACATCCCCACCTATCACGTGTACGCTACACTGGTTCTGGTTTTCGCAGCGTAATTATATTAAACTAATAATTAGAACATGGCTTATCATTGCGTCTATACTATATTCTTATCTAGTTGATGCTTATAAATAATTATATGAGAACAATCATTGCTGTTTCTCTATATATGAATAAATCTATGCAACATTTATCTTAATCTTTCTCTATGCATCATTTAAATTTTCTATTTAAATAGGTTAACATATTCAGATATGTTGGAGGGTGACAAATTGAAGCACTGCCCCGCCCCGAGCGGCACAAACTCGAGCTACGCCACTGCGTCTTCATGACCTATCTCAAATAGTGATGGGAAGTTCGGATCATTTTACCGACTCGGACCTTTGAGTCTCGTTCAGCAAAATGAACAAATCATTTTTCGAGTCATTTCGTTCAATTCTCTTTCTGGCTCAGACTGCATAGGTTAAGCTTATGGTGCTGTCACGTGATGAACGAATGACTCAAACCCGAAGACTCGAGAGATGAACTAATCAATTCCGTTTCCGGCTCAGACTGAGTTGGTTAAGTATATGGGGCTGTCACGTGATGAAAGAACGACTCGAAAAACCCGAAGACTCGAAACAGGTGAATCAATTCCAATACAGAAACTATAGGAAGTTGCGCAAATGCGCATGCGCGACTGAACGAATCACTCTCACGAGACGACTCGTTCTTCATTCAAAATGAACGAATCGTTCAAGAACGACCCATCACTAATCTTAAACACGTAAAACATCTTGGCATTAGGTTCATTACATTAGTAAAACATAGCAACAGGTGGTCCATTTCATATACACTATGAAGAGCACGCTGGGTTACAAAGAGGTTCAAGCGCCATTGTGGTGCCACACAACAGCCTGTAATATACAGTAAACTAGATAGATGGAAGCCCATTCTGACATAAAGAAACATGTGTCCATGTCAGAGGGGGCAGACAGGCACAGCCACTCGTACCTCCAGTAAACTCCTTGCCAAAAGTGCAATCCTCCACAACACAATTAAAAAAATATAGCTTTTATGGTCTTACTTTTCTAATAAATATACTGCATTGTCATATACACATGTCATAAATCTCTTCTATAGGTCGAGGGATGAGACAGTAATGCAAGTCCATGACATGGAAGATAAGAAAACAATACAATAAGTCATGTGCACTGTTTTACAACCTACTAGCTTGAGGGACGGAGGCCATAATTATCTTTGTGCCCAAAACCTATTGCATTGTGCAAAAAAAGCAGTAAATATCATGAAGTGTCCAAAAGAGGATATTTTGTGGCCTTATATTATCCCATACTATACATTTCTTTCACAGAGATCCCCTGTGGATTCTGCATGTAAAGATGCTCTTGGTGTTATTAAATTGTCTATTAATTTATTTTTCCCTGGTGATGGACCAGCTTCCCTTCCAGTGGTCATTTTTATCTTTAGCCCATTGCTTCCAGTATAAGTGCCAGGCCTAGGGTTGCCAGATGTTCCGATTTGAGCGGGACTGTTCAGAGTTCATCAGACAATTCCCAAGTCCCGCATTGCCTCTGTAGAAGAAAATTTTAGTGTTTTTGCCTTAATGGGAGTGATAGCATGCTTTAGCACAGTGGATATATCCTGCTAAGAAATTCTAAAGTTAAAATGTAATGTCTCTGTAAACTGTAAGGTTAGAATGTAATGTTTCTGTAAGTTATAAGATTAACGTCTTTGCAAATTCTATTGTGCCAGATAAGAAATAATGGAATACTTAACATTGTTAAACTGCACATACACAGTCTGGACTTTAAGCCTTTAGAATAAAGAGGATAAAGCAGACAGCCCGTAATCAGCAATGTGTTGTGCAATGTGATTAAAGCATGCTTCTGAAAATGTCAATCAGTAAAATGTTAACTTTATACCATGTGTTGTGTAAACCAATTCTGATATGGGAGCATGTGCATGGCTGCACCCACCACATGACGAACCACCTGGATTGGGACCTGAGTACAGCGGGTGACACCTCAGCACCACACTAGGACAGTGTGAGGTTTTTAATGGTGGCTGGAGTGCCAATCCTGCCATCATCCCCCAAGTATTCACTGAAAAGTTGGAGGACCTGATGCAGATTAACGTCATACCGAGGACGAAGCAATTGCAGGTTAAGGGCCTAGCTCAAGGACCCAACGAAGTAGAGTCACTTCTGGCGTTTACGGGATTTGAACCAGCAACCTTCCAATTGCCAGCGCAGATCCCAAGCCTCAGAGCCACCACTCTGCCCTTTAACAAAGTGGTTATAAATAAGATTTTGTGCCTCACTTCGGGAACCAACCCACCTCGCTATATACAGCTGGCCACCAGGATTTCCTCAGAAGATGACAAGCTTCCTCCTGCCTGGGTTTTTGTCTGTTTGACTTTCTTTCACACCTCTGAAAATCCCAATAGTACGTAGAAAAAAAAATCTTAATTTTTTATATTAATATCTAGTGAACTACTTGTGAAATTTTTGTAGATCGCCTGTCATACCGCCTGTTATGAATAAAATTTGTAACTGTCAGCTGAATCCAAGTCTTTGAATCGCATGTGTTCGTGTACGTAGTTTGCTCGTGTCGTTGTACGTTTCTTGTGGTCATCGTGGCTCTTCGTGCTCGTTTGTAATTAGTTTTGAATTTCTGTTTTAGGACTTGTATGCAATTGACTGCCTTAATGTTTTTGGGCAATTCTTTTGTTTCTTCTGCTCCGCGGAGCTTCAAAGGTATTGAAGAGCGTTCTGTGGAAATAAACTTGTCATTTTATACAGAACCGGAGCTCGCCATTATTCCTAGCCGGGGTTCGATGGTCATATCCAATTCTTTTAGCCATTTCTAGAGCTTTAGAACTTATTGTAATTTATGTGCTTTGGGATTCCTAGCTCACAGCTCCACCATTTTGATTTTTTGCCACCAGTGTCATTTTGATCTCCCATTCACAGGGACGCAGCTGTGTTGGAGGGGTGTGTCCTCAAAGGTCATGAACTGCCAATCACAATGCGTTGGGATAAAAATTCAAACTTCAAGGCCATTCCTTCATTCAAGTTCAAGGATTCAAATCAAAATCTTTGCCTTTGGGCACCTTTTAGTGCTTTGGGACTCCTAGTCCATGACATGGAGGTCTTGGGTATGTAAATGGTGGAGATATTGTGACGTGCAAGACATCTGTGGGGAGCACAAAGACTGGAGTGCCTGCAGGAGCCTCATTTTGCTCCGCTGGTATAGGGATATAATATGCCTCTTGGGGTCCCATTGGTGCAAGACCCCATTTCTGGTACCATGTGATGCTTGAGTCGCTGTCTTGCACCCCAAAACAAGTGGTTGAGCCTCAGTACTTTAACAAAAACAGCTTTATTCCACTTGAAACAGGAACAGTAGGGTTATTTATTGTAGCGGGAGCTACCACTCTCCTATAAACAGACAGAGCAAAGGGGTATAGTCGGGGCCAGGTTAGTGGCCAAGTTATAATGTTCCCTACATCACCCATTGGCGACAGGCACTTATAGGGTGGCAGTGATCGGCTTATAGGCGATCAGCTCATAGTTGTGTTTGTGAGGTTTTGCTGTGGCTCTGTGAACCTGTAGTTGCCTCGGCGATGGACAAGCAGCTCTCCACAGACGAAGCTGATGCCCCTTAACCATGGGGCTCACGGCCGTGCATATTAGGATTTGTTACTTCAGGAAATCATAATCATCGAGTCTTTCAAGAGGGAGGATTTGCATGACCTGTAGGACCCCCCTCCCCAGGTTAAAAACGGGACAACGATAGCTCCCCAGAATCCCCTGTCCCAGCGCATCAATGTTGCCGTGCACTCGAAGCAGATCAAGAAACACACTTTGGTCATTCGAGATAGCCATCTTCACCAGCACATCTGTGGGGAGCATGGAGACCAGAGCGCCCGTAGGAGACTCATTTTGCTCCACTTGTATTGGGATATCATATGCCTCTTGGGGATCCATTGGTGCAAGACCCCACTTCTAGTACCATGTGATGCTTGAGTCACTGTCTTGCACCCCAAAACACGAGGTTGAGCCTCAGTACTTTAGCAAAACCAGCTTTATTCCACTTGAAACAGGAACAGCAGGGTTATTTATTGTAGCGGGAGCTACCACTTTTCTATGCACAGACACAGCGAGCGGTTATATTTGGGGCGAGGTTTGTGGCCAAGCGATAATGTTCCCTGCATCACCCATCGGCGACAGACACTTATAGGGCGGCAGCGATCGGCTCATAATTGTGTCTGTGAGGATGTGCTGTGGTGCTGTTAACCTGTGGTTTCCTTGGCGACGGACAACCAGTCCTCCACAGGCGAAGCTGGCGCACCCTTAACCAACGGGGCTACCCGTCATGTGGAGGAGGATCTGCTACTTCAGGAAGTCATAATCATCAAGTCTTTCAAGAGGGAGGTTTTGCATGACCTGTAGGCCCCCCCCCCCCCCTATTAAAATTGGGGCCACAGGTTCCCCTGTCCCAGTGCATCAATGTTGCTGTACAATCAAAGCAGAACAAGAAACACTCTGGAAGCCATCTTCACTAGCACGTCTGTGGGGAGCGCGAAGACTGGAGTGCCCACAGGAGTCTCATTTTGCTCCACTGGTATCGGGATATCATATGCGTCTTGGAGTTCCATTGGTGCAAGACCCCACTTCTGGTACCATGTGACGCTTCAGTCACTGTTTTGCATTAAAAAATATGAGTCTTAGTACTTTAGCTTTATTACATTTGACCCACTACTCAGAACAAATGTGAGGCCAACGAAGGTTGGAGCAAAAGTCCAAGTCTCTCATGTCGCATACTTAGCAGCAGATGCTCTCAACCTGGAAAAGGTGGGACAAGGCTATGGGAGGACTGCTAGGACCAGAGGGCAATAAATGAAAATAATTGAACTAGAACATAAGGAAATTTTACACTTCCCAGAGAAACATAAACATTATTTAAAAGACTATTTTTTTAAGGGCAAAAAAACAGGACAGCAATAGATGCTCCGATACAATTAAATAAACTTTAGGGCCAACAGTTATTGTTGCATTGCAAAAGGAAGAAGTGTTTTAGCCGCTGATTGCTTCCCAAATAGAGGTCTTGTGCAAGGTGACTGGATCAATAAATTCATGGACACAATGTGGGACCTTTATTTATGTATTTCAAAGGGACAGAATTGTAGGCTATAAAGGGTCTAAGTGGAATTAGAGAAAGCGTGAGTGAACATGAAAAACCAGCTGGGATGTGTAAATTCCCCTGTTTTTAGAAGAAAGAGACGAGTAATTGCCTCTGGTCCTGTTGTTTCTTTGTTGTTTGAAACAATTCACTTGATTTCTTTTTCTTGTTTATCAATATACTGATTTGGTGCTTTGCTGGAGAACAATACCATGACGGTCCGTTTCACCGGCTGAATTGATAGCACTCCTTAGTTACTGCCAAGCTTGCAAATCACAAGAAACAGCTTTCCAGGGAATACTGAAGAACACAATGGCCTACATCATCTGCGTGACTTTGCTTCACCTACTGTACGGATGCTTTATGATTCCATAGATTGCTTCGAGCCACAATAGTTAGATGAACAAAAACAACATACATAAATCCATAGAAGCGATGCTCCTCCGGTGATCTTAATTGATTTACAGTACATCACCTGCCACCTACTAACAGAGTCTCTTCAGTGGTGGACACATACCCAGAATTATGGAAACTGAACAGAGTCCAGTGTGGAATGAGGATGCCACGAAGGCACCGCCCTCTAGAGAGGCAAAGCCACTAGAAAAAAGGTGACACAGTATTACCTGACCCACTACTCGGAAAAAGTGTCAGGTCAACGAAGGTTGGAGGAAAGGCCAAGTCTCTCATGTCACATACTGAGTGGCCGATGCTCTCAATATAGAAAGTTGAAATGAAGTCTTATGGGGAAGAGATAAATAGAATAAAGAATGGTGGGAATTTCAGGGAATTAAAGGATATCACAATGTACATCTTATGAGACTGTTTAACGTATTATACTGTATATTTAGAATTGTGATTAAATTCTTCAATAAACTGCAATTCAATATTCTTTTTTTATTTTGGTAAAAGTGTACTTGAAATGTTTTCTGTATGCCACGACCCAGCTCAGGTTTAAGCGAGCTTTGAAAATGAGGTGTTATGGAATCTGGATGTCTCCTCTGGCTGATGTTCAAAGGTGTATTTCTCGTCTTTGTTCTATTTTTGTACCATGTATTTGTATGAATGTTTCTTTTGTTAATTACATACATTTTTCTTTGTGTCTGTTTGTAATTAGTAGATGCCTAGATTATATCCCATGTGTTTTGTGGGTGGTTCCTCAAGGGGTGGGGTCACCTGCCAATCACCAACAGGAACTGCCCTCCACCCTATTTATGGGAGGGCCTTCCGTAGATCCTGGCAGTTCATTTTGAAAATCTATCTATCTATCTATCTATCTATCTATCTATCTATCTATCTATCTATCTATCTATCATATAGTGCCTTTCACATTATCTATCTATCCATCTATTATGACAGTAGGGGTCGCTGTCGCTCCTCCAAACCCGCAGACAACACGTCCTGTTAATACTCAATAATAAACAATAAATCACAATAATATTCAATAATCAATCCTCCTCTCCTCCCAGCAGCTCCGTCACACTTCCTCCCAACTCCGGCTCTGCCTGCTGGGTTTCCCACAGTTCTTTTTATAGTCCGTGACCTGGAAGTGCTTCTGTCCTTTAGTCCATGTGATTCCATAGCACTTCCAGGTCAGATGAAAACTCTTCTTTTTCTTCAGCCTAGAAGTACTTCATTTCTTCCATCCCCATGACTAGGAAGTACTTCCGGGCTATAAGGAAAAAATAAATCCCTGTGCCTCCCTGCAGCGTCCCCTGGTGGCCCCCACAGTATCCAGCAGGGCTGTGAAGCCAAACTTCATTTTTCCTGATGTCCTGCTGGAATTCGGGGCACCTCCATGTTGCAGGGAGGACTCCATCTAGTGGCCTGGGGGTGCTGGCCGGGATAAACTGCCAGCCACCTCTCACATTATCTATCTATCTATCTATCTATCTATCTATCTATCTATCTATCTATCTATCTATCTATCTATCTATCTAT
>JANRMT010062816.1:10276542-10293958 GCA_026402145.1 Polypterus bichir lapradei | reverse complement strand
AAATGAGATGAATAAAAGAAGCTTAAGGCACAAAATCTAAAAAAGATCAGGCCACAGGGGCCCAGAATGGCTCTGTCTCCGCCACGAGTGGTTTAGCCTCCTACCGCCTTCTTAAACCGTAACCAATAAAACAACAGGACCAGGCTGGCAAATGGCACAATGAAGACTTCAACAGAACACGTCTATTGAAAAATGCATCACTGGAGCAGTGGGGCTCAAGCAGGTCTCAATAGGTAACAGGGAGTGGTCGTCTCTTCTTGAGAGTGAGATGATGGCCCAAAATCATCAGAGATTACTCAATGACTCATTAAGAGAGTCCTGAAATTTTGCCATGGTTAATTATAATAAAAAACATTACTCCGTCATACGGCAGGGCGGCACGCATCTTTGAACAGGGGCCTCGCAGCTACCCAAAGCATCAATAATTTACCAGTCCTGACGTTCAAAAACGCCCGTCACAGACTTTCCCTTGTTTTTCCCAGCGTTTCTCCACACCACCTGTCACAGTTGGAATAGCTTGGATCCAAAGCTGCTTCATTTTAAATGAGAAAACAAAACTAACCGTTAGAAAATCATCTTACCCCTTTGAAATACTTACAGCTTTTGTCTTAAGGCCTGATATCAAAACCCATTCAAACTTATCTTTTCTCCAGCTGTATTGACACACTTGGCCTTACAGTTTTCAAGTAACAAAAAAAGGGGAACAGTTCTGGAACTCATTAAAAAATGGAGTTTTACAAAGCTAAAAAATGGAAAATTCTTCAAAGGCCGAGCTAGATGCCCAATTCTAATCCATAGTCTGGAGAGAAAACTTAAGGGGACAAGCCCCCCAAAACAAGCAGGAACTGAAGATGGCGATATTAGAGGCTTGGCAGAGAAGATCCTCAGCACCTGGTCATGTGATATCTATGAATCGCAGACTTGAAGCAGGCATTGCATGCTGGGATATGTGACAAAGTCCTCAATATCACAACAGCATTAACAGACCTGCCATTGCCGTCATCCACCTGAAGCTAAGCTTGTTCGTGCCCCTCTACATTTAGATGGGGTTTTTTTTTCTAGAATTTGCTTGAACATTCTGGTTGATTTTGTGACTTCTGTAATCACGCTAAGTATCATAGTTCACTTGAGACACCAATTTATTTACGCGATTCCGAGAGAGACGCAGCGGGATGAATTCCTCCTCACTCACTCGCCAGCCTCAGACCGCTCCTTAACTCTTTGAGGGCTGAATATTTTTTCCAAAAAAACATTTTCTGACAAGCAATTGTTTTACACAGAAATCAACATAAAACATCTGTTGCTGCATGCTGCGGCTGCCAGTTTGCCAAGAATGTGCGGCAGGCTAGCTGCCAGGCTGATCGCATTGCGATCTGGTTTCTACCTCTTATCATTGTTAAGTGGCAATCCTCCCTGGCAAACATTGTCAGTACAACGATTAACTGGGGACCATTCAGCTGAAGCTGGAACTCCACATTCGTTTTCAGTCACTTGTATCAAAATCTGAGACTGACAAGTCATAGTCCAGTCCAGAGATAATAGGCAAAATGTCACCCACGGAGTAGTTTGCTTTACGCATTTGTTTTGGTCCCTTTTGCCGGATGTCAGTGCCATTTTTACTGTTGTTTGTGCCTTGCTACTCATGAGAGTGGAGGAAATCACGGTCAAACCAATGAATCTAACTTTCCTTCTAGCAACGAGAGTCCAACTAAAACATAACGGTTGGTTTTGTCACAGTTTACAGTTGATTACCATCGTCAACTGCTCCTTTTGACAAATGTCGACATCAGCCCTGAAAGAGTTAATGAATGTAACGAACGAGAGAACTACTGATCGGGATTTTTTCTAGACCTTGCTTGAACATTCCGGTTGATTTTGCGACTTCTCTCATCGTGCTAATAATCACATTTCGCTTGCCGGGGCGATATATTCGTGCTAATTCGAGACAGAGGCTGCGGGCAGAGGACGCCAGAAGTGGGGAGTTGCCCAATGTGACAGACGGCTAGGGGTCCTGCCCAGCTGGGATGCCTGGAAGGACCAGGGGAGGAACAATAGCTCCCCTGGGCCATGAGAGGGCAGGGGATCTTCAAATGAGTGTCTCCTTATAATTCCAAAAGCTAAACTTAAAAGAAGTGGTGAGGCGGGTGGCCTTCTGCTGCTATGCACCTAAAATCTGGAATAGCCTGCCAATAGGAATTCGCCAGGCTGATACAGTAGAGCACTTTAAAACACTGCTGAAAACACATTACTGTAACATGGCCTTTTTATAATTTCACTTTAATGTAATACTGATACTCTGTATGTTCAATTCTTCATAATAACTATTTACAGTGGATCCAAAATCCATACTGACTCCTACTCTCTCTTCTGCTTCTTTTTCCGGTTTGGCGGCCTGCGCCACCACCACCTACCCAAAGCATCATGATGCTCCAACATTGATGGACTGAAAGCCAGAAGTCTACGTGACCATCATCATCAGGTCCTTCCTTGAAAACCCTAAATACAAAGAGAACTGTTTGATTTATGTTAGGTAGATTGCCCAGAGGGGACTGGGCGGTCTCTTGGTCTGGAACCCCTACAGATTTTATTTTTTTTTTCTCCAGCTTTTGGAGTTTTTTTTTGTTTTTTCTGTCCACCGGACCTTACTTATCCTATGTTAATTAATATTGACTTATGTTTATTTTTTTTATTGTGTCTTTTATTTTTCTATTCATTTTGTAAAGCACCTTGAGCTACATTTTTTTGTATGAAAATGTGCTATATAAATAAATGTTGATTGATTGATTGATGGGGGCCGCGGGAACAGAGCTTGGAAGCATCATCCCTGTTGGGGCCTGTGGCCACCGCCAGGGGCTGCCCGGACAATTATGGAGCCCTGATTGATGGTTGAAGTCCTTAACTTACCATCCTGGGGGTCTTTTTTCAGGAATCTCCACCTGAGGGGACGGGGATGGGTGCTTCAAAATAAAGCCTTATTATTCAAAACATAAAGGCAGGAGCATTAATGTTTCACTAAAACCTGACAGATTACTTCTCAAATGTGAAAGAATCGGTGTGCGTGTCAAATTTAAACATTCCTTTACTTTGAAAGTGCTGCTAACCTAGGAACAAAAATTTTTATATTTTCACAATTTTATTTTCTGACACAGAACATCTCATGTACAAGAAATGCCAGGGCAGCTTTATCTCCTCGATGGTGTCCCCAGACCTGTTTGCTGTGCCTCTCTAAAGGTCTCGTGTTGATAACAACAACAACATTTATTTATATAGCACATTTTCATACAAACAGTAGCTCAAAGTGCTTTACATAATAAAGAATAGAAAAATAAAAGACACAATAAGAAAACAAAATAAATCAGCATTAATTAACATCGAATAAGAGTAAGGTCCAATGGCCAGGGGGGACAGAAAAAACAAAAAAAAAAAAACTCCAGACAGCTGGAGAAAAAAAAATATATAAAAAAAAAATAATATTTTTTTTTGATAACACAAAGAAATTAATAGTTACGCCATTTGGGCCCATGGGTCCCCCTCTCCTATGCAAAACGTCTCCCAACGGGGTCCAAATTCAGAACAATAAAACAGAGAATCATATAACAACTCTGAACCCCATCCTCTAATACACCCAAGTACACCCCCTACCCCACCCCACCCTACACATTCACATGAAACTACTGATATTGTTTGCTCCTGCTTCAAGTATTCATTCCGCATGTTCCTAGCTGTGTCTCATTATGTCCATATATGATGTGGCAGACAACCAGGGACCTTGCCCCTCCGGGATACTTGGAGAAAGGAAAGACTGGGAGAGGGGCAATATCTTCCCCGGGGTCCAAGAGGGCAGCCCCCCTGGATTGTATCAGGGCCACAGACTTGGAGGTTGGAAGCTCAATCCTGATGGGGTCCGTGGCCGCCACCAGTGGGTGCCTGGGCGATCCCGGAGCCCTGGACTGCAGCACTTCTGCCACACCAGGAAGTGCTGCCAGAAGAAGATCAGGAAGCACCTGGAGCACATCCGGGGCGGGATAAAAGGGGCCACCTTACTCCATTCGAGGAGCAGGAGTCGGGAGGGAGAAGACGGAGCTTACGAGAGAGGAGTGGAGGTGGCTGAGAAGTAAAAAAAGGACTGAGCCTTGAGATTTTTGCATGATGGTATTGTGTGTGTGCAACTGTTCTAATAAACAGTGCATGTTTTTGGGACATCTGGAGTCCATGTCTATCTGTTGCCAGGCTGATCTTTCACACCAGCCATTTTTAAAACCTAAAAAACATCTGCAAAGAGACCTGAAGATGGCAGTTTTAAGATGCTTCTTGTTCAGCCTAACACAGGTTGAGAGGATCTGCCAGGAAGAATGGAATAAACTGTCCAAATCCAGGTGTGCAAAGCTTGGAGAGACTGACTACAGAAGACTCAAAGCTGGGATTGCTGCCAAAGCGGTTTCTACAAAGTACTGAATTAAGGTTTTAATACTTTTAGGAATAATTTAGGAATGAAAAATTTTGATTTTGATTAAACTTTCTTTTTACCCCTTATCATTAGGGGTTATTGAGTGTAGACTGATGGGTATGTGCGCAGAGAGTGAAGGAGCCTGAGTATATTGCATATCCACTGTGCAGGTTCTAAGGGGAAGCCGCCAGCCTTTGCTAACTTTTCCTCCGCTTAGTTAGCGATTGCCTTTTTTTTATTGATTTTTAAAGTTCGTCCTATTTCACTACTATGTGGACGGAGCTTCTGGGGACAGCTAGTCTATTTTTTGTTGAATAAACTATCAAAGAGGTCCATTTTCCTTCTGGTTTTATTCAGATACATCACCTTCATCTGTAGGCACTGTTTTGCATGAATATTTACTGTTGGCCTATTCAAATATGTCAGCAATTTCCATTGGGGGTATTTACTTTTTCACACTACTGTTGTAAGATATCATTTTCTTGGCTTTGCATGCAGGGTTTATTTACTAGCAAGCATGGAATTGAAATCCTAACGGATCAATGGGTCTGTGAGACAGAAGCACTAACAACTGTGCCAAGGTGCCACCCTAAACAAACAACCTGCAAAAGGAAAACTGGACCAGCAGCTCCATCAAAGGTCCTCCTCTGCGTGTTTCTTAGCTTAATTGTTCAGCCTACTTCACCAGTGCCATTTTCAAAAGGGCTTGCTCTTTCTATTCTCTTGTAATGGTGTATCACAAAAAGGCAGACAGGATACAAGAAATAAAAGTCAAGGAACGGAGTCGGGTTTACAACTTCAACATAAACAAGAAAGAAATTTAACCTTGGACGGCTAAGGGTTCAGTTTCCATCACGTCATTGAAGAGCTGTCACTTTCTTGCTAAAAGTTCCTCTATGTGCGCAATTAAGCTGAGCCGGCTGCTCCTGCCTCTGCTCCGCATGGCTCCCTAGTGATAGCAACCTGTAATCAGTCGCTTACACAGCACTGCAACGACACCTTGGAAGTGAAGGGTGACAGTGCCATTTCAAATAAGCTCTACGTGAAAAGGGAATAATGAATCTCACCCCTGACAATAAGAGCTGCTGACACATGGCGTTGTAGTTACAAGTGCCGAGGAAATAAACAAGAAGGCATGCAGCCATTCTTATCACAGAGCTCCATGCTGATATGCTGTTGGGCAGCACACAGCTAGAAACTGCTTACCGTTTGCTTATTTATTTATTTGCATTTTCTTCTTTACTTTTTTTTTTTTTGCACAGGATTTATTTGTTCATTGATATGACAGGTCATGTTCTGCATCTTTATGGCACACTAAGATAGGCCATCTCGATGATGTGGCTTGTAAACTGGTGCAGCGCTTTGCCAGCTCTGATGCCCGGGCGTCCATTCATCTAACCATGTCATTTCATTCGTTTCAACACCACCCTCACCACGTCCATCCCAAAAAGGTGCATGTTAATTTCCATTAATAAAAAATAATATTAATAATAATACTATATATAATATCAAAATATGTCTTTGGTGTGACATATATTTGAGTGGGAAAACTGCTTAGGTGATTTATTATTTTGTCTTGTGATGGGTCATTGCGGGCACTTTAAGCAATCAGCATTACTCTGCTATGACTGTCAACCGCGATTGTCCAAGGGGGATCCCCCAGGATAACTAACAGTGATGATTCTCCAAGAGGGATCCCCCAGGATAACTGACAGTGATGATTCTCCAAAGGGGACCACACGCCCACCGGGATAATTGTCAACAGCGATTGTCCAAGGGGGATCCCCCAGGATAACTGTCAGTGATGATTCTCCAAGGAGGACCACACTCCCACCGGGATAATTGTCAACAGCGATTGTCCAAGGGGGATCCCCCAGGATAACTAACAGTGATGATTCTCCAAGAGGGATCCCCCAGGATAACTGTCAGTGATGATTCTCCAAGGAGGACCACACTCCCAACGGGATAATTGTCAACAGTGATTGTCCAAGGGGGATCCCCCAGGATAACTAACAGTGATGATTCTCCAATAGGGATCCCCCAGGATAACTGTCAGTGATGATTCTCCAAGGGGAAACAATGCTCCCACCAAGATAACAGTTGGTGATGATTCTCCAAGGTGGAAACACCACCATAGGGGATAACTGTCAGTGGCGATTTGATTCTCTAAGGCAGCGGTTCCCAAACCGTGGTACGCGGAGCCTTTTCAGGTGGTACGCATCGCGGTCCCTGAAATTGAATTTATCTGTGCAAAACCCTTTATGACAAGCCTGTTGTGAGCAAAAACCAATGAAACTGTTTAAATACAATAATATGTGGATTCCCAAATTTAGTGTGGTGTGAAATGTCGTCATCTGAATAAATAAAACCTATTATTCGAATCAGTATTTAGTTCATTTAACGCTTCCATAATTCCATTTCGCGGAAGTCAACTTCTACTTCTTCACTGTTTGAGCTTTTGGTCACTAGATGAAAGCACAACGGCGACACAATTTAGTCTTCGGTGACTCTGCCTCACAGAAACCGCTCGTGTTTGTTGTTATACGTGCACTGCCGCTGTATTGCATCATAGTCACTAGATCTAAGCACAAAGCCGATACCATTTTGTCTTCGGTAACTGTGTCACATACAGGCCGAAGGCAAGATTTCGTTTCGGGGCGGAATTTATCAATTTATGTACATGCACAAATTTTTTCATTAATTTTATGCATAATTTCTTCCAATTCTTTAACTTTTATTCAGATTTCGGGGCGGTTTAGGCCCGAACTCCCCGCCCCTTACAGCTCTCCCTCCCGTTCAACAAGGTGCGGGGTGGTACGCAACGCAGCTCACTTAACCTCAGGTGGTACTTGACGTCCAAAAGTTTGGGAACCCCTGCTCTAAGGGGTATACCCCAGGATTACTGTTAGTGATGATTTGATTCTCCAAGGGGCACCATGCTCTCACCAGGATAACAGTCGATGGTGATTCTCCAAGAAGGAAACACACCCATGGACGATAAATGTCAGTGGTGATTTGATTCTCCAAGGGGTCTCCAACACGTCGTTCACGAGCTACCGGTAACTTGCCTCCCCTTTCCAAGTAGCTCACCAATGGGTTAATGAATCCTACATAAATTTGAATATTTGATTAGTCAAATTAGGGCCGGGCGATCTTTCCAAAAAAATCATATCATGATCCTTTTATTAACACAAAATCACAATCCACAAGCTGAATTGCAATCTATCTTTTCAATGTGGCAAACACTTAAGAGAATATCCAGACACAAACTCATCAAGACCTAAGTAACACTTTATTTTAAACATCAACCAAAGTTGAATTCAATTGTTCTCTTATTCGCTAGTTGAGTGGAGTTAAGGAACACGCCCCGAAGCTGAGGAAGGCCCCGCTCCGCTCCCCTCGGCCCGCTGCGTGTTTCGCCGGATTCACGCAAATAAATTGTACAGCAAGTGAACACTGATACATAGCAAAATGAGAGAAGTCGCAAAATCAACCGGAATGTTCAAGAAAATTCTAGAAAAAAAACCCAATCTAAATCCATTAAGTAGTTCTCTCGTGAATAGCGGACAGACATACAGACAGAGAGACATTGGATTTTATATATGAAACAGTATATTAGTAAATCTTCCAAATAATATGCAGTTAAAGTCTCAACAGCATTCTTAGCATTTCTGGAGCTTAATAGAGCCAGATAACTAGAAGAATCTTCACCAAGCAGCTCTGAAAATGTCTGCTTTGTTTGGGTCTCCCTACCTTTGTGAGTCTGACATGAATGTCATGAAATCAAAGTTCAGAACAAGACTGACAAACAAACATTGAAATGACTCCATAAGAGCGAACCTAAGGGGGCTCCACTCCATCAGACACCTGCCTCTCTTGTTGAGTCATCTGACTAACTAACATCACACATGTAACAGGACCTGTGAATAAAGTGACACAGTGACATGTGACAAAATGACAAATGAATAAGGAATATCTGTGGATTTGGAATTGCATTGTTTTGTTTTGATAGCATTCATGTTTTAATTTAACAGTGTGAGAGACACTAGAAAATGCATACAGACAAACAACATGCAGGTGAACTAAATATTTTTGTGATGTTTTAATGCAAAATGTGAATTGTGGACACCAACATTTTGTAAATGTTCAGGTAAAACAAACTTATTCAGTTTGTTTGGGTTGAAATAAGCTATGGGAAGAAACGTTAGAACACATGAGTAGCTCTCAGCCATTTTCATTTTGTAAAAGTAGCTTTCAGGAGAAAAAAGGTTGGAGGCCCCTGCCCTAGGATAACTGTAAGCGTCAATTCTCCAAGGGGCACCATGCTCTCATGAGGATAACAGTCGGTGGTAATTCGACTCTTCAAGGGGGACGGAGTCTCGATGACACAAAGAAGGGAAAGATTGGGTCATGAGAAAAAAAAGGGGGCTATGCTAACAGGAACCAACTTTTGATGAGGGGCCAGTCCATTGCTGGCACACTTACACACACTCAGTCACAGGGGCCAAATTTTACACTATTGTCAGCAGGCTTACCACCTGCACCTCAGAAAGAGGTCATCCCTCTGATGCTAAATATGTTCAGGCCCGGCCAGTACTTGGATGGGAGACCCTCTAGGTCAGGGGTGTCGAACTCTGGGCCTGGTGGGCCGCAGTGGCTGCAGGTTTTCATTCTAACCATTTCCTAATCAGTGAGTAGTTTTCACTGCTAGTTAACTCCTTTTCCCTTCATTTCAATAGCCCAGTTTTTAAGGATTCATTTTGATTTATTCCTTCATTAAATGACAGCCAAACAGAAATGAGACGTGAAACGAGTCAACAGATGACCAGCTAAACTGGGATTTCAAACTCCGACCAATTTCACTCCAACTGGTCTCTTAATGAGAAGCCGATTCTTGCTGTTTTAAGCCCATTATTTAATTCAATGACTTGTTGCTGCTCTCATTCTGCCACGGCAGACATTTCCAAAACTGTTGATTTTTCCTAACTACACCATCAAAATGTTTTGGTGACCTGAGAGATCAACATTACTGAGACCTTCACCTTTTCTTTATTTTCAGATATTGTGTGATGGGCACATGTGAGCTGGTCATATGGTGGTTTTGTTTGATGTCTCATTATTATTTGGCTGCTAATTAAGGAAAAATAGACAACTAAGGGGCCTGAGTCAAGTTAATTAAAACTAAAGCAAAAGACGTTAATTAGCAGTAAAAATGGCTCAATAATGAAGAAGATGGTTAGAATGAAAACCTGCAGCCACTGTGGCCCTCGAGGACCGGAGTTTGACACCCGTGCTTTAGGAAAAGGTTAGGTTGCCAACAGGGGGCACTTACATTGTGGTCTGAATGTGGATCTCAATGCCGGCAGTGCAGTGACGGAGACACTGTGCTGTAAAAATGGTGTCATACTTTGGATGTGACATAAAACCGAGATCCTGACTCTCTGTGGTCATAAGAGATCCCTGGGCATCCTTTGTAAAGAGTAGGGTATATCTCGATGCCCACCATGGCCTAGTTATTCTGGCCCCCTATTCATCCCCTGTCTCTAATTGTCTCTTTCACCACTTCACTACCTAACAGCTCATGTGTGGTGAGTGAACTGGAGTCAAAATGGCTGCCATTGCATCATCCAAGTGGGTGCTACACATTTTTTTTTTTTTGCATTTTATTGATTTTATTAAAATCAAATAACATTCCATACAAGCAAGTCAAGTTTAACAAAACTAGTTTCGAAACACATCAACCCCCACAATTCACATTAGTGGTGGTTAAACTGGCTCCCCAATCTTTACGAAAAGCACTTTGAGTATTGAGAAAAGCTGTATATAAATGTAAAGAATTATTATTATAATTATCATTATTATTATTGTGTTAGCCTTCGTGACTTCTGTCCACTGTCTTGAAGTTGATAGTGATAGTGATGAGTCCACCATGACTCCTAAATCCAAACTCATAAGGGGTACTTTCAAGTTTCAGACCTCCCATTGTGTATTCAAATTCAAACATTTCTACTGCCTACGTGTCATACTTTACATTTACTTACATTAAATTACAACTACCGCAAATCCGCCCAATCCTGTATGCTGTCCGAGTCCCTCTGTGATGATTCCACAGATTGTGATCAGGATTACTGTGTCTGCCAACCCCGCCATCTTGCACCAGAGGCAGGCTTTGTGCCACTCACCCATATGAACACAGCAGAGGTAACATGCTGGCTGGAAACTGAAGCCCGTTCCCCAGGGTATGTGGCATTAGAGCAAACCGCTGCACCACCAGACTGCCCCAGTTTTTTATTGTTAAGTATCTCCATGCATTTCAGTACAAAAAAAATTCTCATTGGTGAATATTCCAGATAAATTATGATGAATGGTTGCCCAGACAACATCAAAAGAAATGAATTGGTCCTTATCTTTTGCTGAGTGATGATGGCACTTATTCTGTCATAAATTGACCTTCAGGCTTTAAGTGATTGGGGTCTGTGCCCGCACCTCTTTTCCAAGACATGTGTATTTTAATAATAGGATTTGCCTTTTTTATCAGTATTAGATATAATTAATTCAAAAGCTTATGCTTTTGAGCACAATTCTATTAAATTTCCCTCATTTCATGTCTTCCTGATTTTTAGTGTCCTTTAGGTAAAGCGGCATTTTTCCATAATGAGAGATACGTGAATATAATACAAATTTTTAATAAACAATTAAGCAGCTGTTCAATTCTTTTAAAAGGCAAGTTCACATTTATTGTGAGGGTGACCAGGCACCCAGTTATGAAACAATTCTTTAGTTTTATTTTCTAATTGATTCAATGCTTTCAAACAAGGGTGGCATGGTGGCGGAGTGGTAGCGCTGCTGCCTCGCAGTAAGGAGACGAGGGTTCGCGTCTTGGGGCCTCTCTGTATGGAGTTTGCACGTTCTCCCCATGTCCGTGTGGGTTTCCTCCTGGTGCCCCTGCAGAATAGGTGCATTGGCAGTCCTAAACTGGCCCTATTGTGTGTTTGGGGTGTGTGTGTGTTTGCCCTGTGATGGACTGGCACCTTGTGCAGAGTTTGTTCCTGCCTTGTGTCCTGTGTTGGCTGGCATAGGCTCCAGTAAACCTCCGTGGCCCTGTTCAGGATTAAGCGGGTTAGATAATGACTGACTGAGTGGCTTTCATCCAAAGTGACTTACAAATTGCTAGTGCCCAATTCTTTAGCAAGAGCACAGGGTAACAAAGGGAGTCAATGGTGAGAAACGAGCACTGAAGTGTACAGTCCATCACCTTGGCCACTTGTGCCAATCAAGTTCTACGCACATCTCAAGGAGAATGAAAGCAAACAAGAAGGTACCTGAGCACAATGTGGAGTTCCATAGCAGGTCTGCATTAGTACTAGGAATGACATATTTCAGTTTTTGATGTTTAATTAATTTACAAACCTTTCTGTTTTCACTTTGTTGTTATCGAGTGTAGATTGAAGCGCAAAAATGGCAAACCTATCCATTCAAATGAAATTACACCATGATAAAGTGTGCAGAAAGTGAAGGGGTCTGAATAGTCTTTGAACCCACCATGTTATCATCCCAAAACATGCTACCTCACAAGATGGTCGAGGACTCAGACAGACATGGCGTGTCATGATCTGTTGTACCTGAAGGGGCGGGGATGGGTGCTCCAAAATAAAGCCTTATTATTCAAAACATAAAGGTAGGAGCCTTAATGTTTCACTAAAACCTGACAGATGACTTCTCAAATGTGAAAGAATCGATGTGTATGTCAAATTTAGACATTCCTTTACTTTGAAAGTGCTGCTAACCTAGGAACAAAACTTTTAATATTTTCACAATTTTATTTTCTGTCACAGAACGTCTCATGTACAAGAAATGCCAGGGCAGCTTTTTCACCTCGGTGGTGTCCCCAGACCTGTTTGCTGTGCCTCTCTAAAGGTCTTGTGTTGATAACACAAAGAAATAAATAGTTACGCCATTTGGCCCCATGGGTCCCCCTCTCCTATGCAAAACGTCTCTCAAGGGGGTCCAAATTCAGAACAATAAAACAGAGAATCATATAACAACTCTGAACCCCACCCCCTAATACACCCAAGTACCCCCCTACCCCACCTACACATTCATATGAAACTATTGATATTGTTTGCTCCTGCTTCAAGTATTCATTCTGCATGTTCCCAGCTGTGTCTCATTATGTCCATATGGGATACTTGGAGAAGGGAAAGACTGGGCAATATCTTCCCCAGGGTCCAAGGGGGCAGCCCCCCTGGATTGTATCGGGGCCACGGACTTGGTGCTTGGAAGCTCAACCCTGATGGGGTCCATGGCCACCACCAATGGGTGCCTGGGTGATCCCGGAGCCCTGGACTGCAGCACTTCTGCCACACCAGGAAGTGCTGCCGGAAGAGAAATCAAATGCACTTGGAGTGCTTCCGGGCGCTCATGCAGCACTTCTGCCACATCAGGAAGTTCATCAGGGCACACCTGGAGCCCAATCGGGTGCAACACAAAAGGAGCCGCCTCACTCCATTCGGGGAGCCGAAGTCGGGAGGCAGAGGATGGAGCTTGTGAGGAGAGGAGTAGAAGCGGCAGAAGAATAGAGAAGAAAAGACAGAGAAAGAAAGGACTGAGTTTATTGTGGTGGCTGGTGCACTTGTGTTGTGTGCAAAAGGAAGAGAAAAATAAATAGTTGTGTGCTTTTGGACATTGTGCGTCTCAGTGTCTGTCTGTAGCCAAGGTGACCTTCCACAATAGACATCTACATACCATTGGAGACGACACAGTGGCTGCCATCCAATGGTATGAGGTTTGCGATTGTGTGACATGTTGAGTAATAGCTAATGTGATGTGGTACTTGCCAAGGCTGACCTCGTGACTCCTCTTATTTAGAGGATATCTCATGATTGTGCTTGGATTTGTTTTGATCAGGAGAATCTGCTGTAAGTATTGATGTGCCACTTGTAGATATTTGCTGCTGTTTTGTGAAGTAATATGCGTGAGCACACGAAAAATCAAGAGTTGTGTAACGCTGTATATTATCGTGATATTCCCTCTATTTACTCTTTACTTAGGGGTAAGTGCACTCATCAGATGCGTTATCAGGTTGATCTACTGTCACACCTTCAGAGTAACACACGCATACATAGCTATATGCATACACACAGAAACTCAACAGTGCCCGATGAATGACAAACACACAGCTGGTTAACCTCTAGAACTTTAAACCACACAAGTGCCTTAGGAATAACATAGCCTGTCACTCTCTAAGAACTTCAAGACTTACTTATTATCGGCACAAACAACATACAGTGTTTTAAATAGATCTCAGACCTAAATATTACTTTTGGTCTACAAGAATACATTTAAACATATAAAGTCTCAGCGCTCTTGACTATAGGCCATTTATCTGCCAAGAATGCCTTACTTTATGTACTGTTCCCTACTATTGGGTGGAACTCTCACCCTCAGCCTTAATAAACCTCGCAGCACAGAGTATGGAAAATTTCCAGCTGGCCTCATGCATAACGCCATGCGTAGAATTCACACTATAACATGACGTAAGCACAAAAGCTGAAATGTGCTTACGCACAGAAAATTCCAGATGCAGGAATCTGTGCGTACTCCAACTTCCGCGTTCTTCCGCTACATAAATCCCAGTTAACGTGAAAACTAACGCACATGCACGCACCTTCTGTCCCGTCCTGTCTCCTCCCAGAATTACGCCTCTTTGAATATGCAAATCAATATAAATAGACCTTAAGCTCTGTTTTCTGTGAAAAGGCAATGGGAAAAGCAAGAGGGAAAATAGAAGAATTTCAGCGAATACCAAGTGGAGGCAAAGAAAAACATACTATTTGTTGGTTTATACAGTGGAATAAACAAGGAAAGAAAGTTGATCGAGTGACATAGTGTGTCGAGAGAAACAAGCTCAAGTTCACAATGTCGCACAGTACCTGACATAAAAAAGAAGTTGTCAGATATCAAAGTCGCCGTGAAAAGGCGAGACGTGGTCCACCATCTGAGTGTCATATGGAAGCTTATTAGGGTACAGTGTGAAAAAAAGGCACAGAGTAGGAAAAAAACACGAAATGTTAACTTCAATCTCAAAATATCCACTTTAATCACGTAGGTTATTTTGTCATTAAAGTAGAACATCATAAACTTCATCTTAAATTAATTTAATTTACTAGTTTCTCAAATCCTATCGTAACTAAAGTAGCACGTTAAATGCTTTGTTTTGTATTTGATCTTCTATGTGCTCTGTGTGTGAATCACTATGTGCTTCTTAAACGGGCTTTCTCTTTCTCCGACAGGACACAGAATCCATTACATTCGTGATATTACAGCTCTCTGAATAATTAAAATACTGAGATGTAAACAGTACGTGATATAATTTTCATGATGATTGGAATGAAAGCATGTTATTAAGAACACGATGGCGCAGTGATTGTTCATGTCTCATACAAGATGTTGCTGCGCCATGCGCGACCTTCAATGAAATACTTTATTGTAGCAGTCCTTTCTCTTTCAAACATACTAACCTCCAATTCCTGTCCTTACTTTTGTTTCCCCAAATACCCAATCGCCACACAATCAGCTCTGTAATAGACGTTAAGCCATCAGTAAGTTTACAACGACGATTTTTCAAAACTTTTAAGGAACATTGAAATATCTTCATAGACATGTTTAATTACTCTATCCATCTGTCCTTCCAGTGTCGCGCCAGTCTCAGCAAATATACAGCGTGAGGCAGGAACAATACGTGAACTTGCTAGCACTGCAGCACCGTGTCCTCACATGTTTAATTATTAACAATACAGATTATTTAAATGAAGTTAAAGTTTTATCTGTATAATATAATAAACATTTTGCTGCATTTCATCTTAAAAATGATATCGTCATCATATGTAAATATGCGCTTTATAAAGTGGCACAGGTTGTGCAATATTATAACTGTAGTGCAAGTTTACAGTGAGGTGATTGTACTTATAAGTACTAACAGTTCTACAAGGAGCAATTGATTGAGTCCGTTTAAAGTTCTTGGGATGAAACTGTTTCTGAACTGCGAGGTCCGTACAGGAAAGGCTTTGAAACGTTTTGCTGTGGCTTTGGCAGGGTGTGCTTGATGCTGTATACTGATAATTCTCTTTCCGATCGGCTGCTGATGTGATTCCCCACTCAGATACAATGATATAAATACTCAGAGTGGTGCAGTGAGAGTAATATGGAAAAAGATGATCCGCTGTGGCAACTCTTAATGGGAGCAGCTGAAAGAAGAAAAAGAAGAAGGTGCAGTGAGAGTAACAACGCTAAAGCAGTTATGGTATTTGGAATACTATGGCTATTCCCTGGACCATTATATTGTTACAAGTTAATTACAATCAGATGCATTACACTAATAAACAATACGTATGCAGTTAGTTTCAGTGTATTTATAAAGCCGCGTCAGGAAAATAAATGTGAATTTCCCCTTGGGATTAATAAAGTATCTATCTATCTATCTATCTATCTAAAGAGTAACCACACAGGAACAGCAGCACTGCTTTGACGCTGGGTGCTGCCAGTCTGCAAAACCGAGCGGAGAACTTGCATACGACAAGGTATGAGGTTCCGTGGAAAAGTGTGTGGCTTTATACCAAGTGTAGGTTTTATACATCGCGGTTTGAACGTGGAAAAGTTCTTACGCAACATTTCTGTGCGTACACACCATTTATACAGTACATGAGGCCCCAGGTGCTCAAAGAATTTTACCTTTTTATTTCAATCATTCTACAGACATTAAGACAAAGCATAGAAAGTTAAAAGTAGCATGGTATTTATTACAAGAATAATAATACCAGTAGAACAAAGAAAAATAGGACTGATAGTAAAGTCTGGATATATATAGTCTTTAGGAAAAGCTTAAGAAAAGTTAAAGATGACAAGGATGAATGTCGCAGGCTGCTTGTGATCGAACACTCGTCACTTCTCCTGATGTCTTTGTTCCTTCTTCTAGCTCCCTCCCATGTCGCATATTTATTATAAACTTCTACCCGGGAGGGTTTAGAATGATGTGATTGTTAAATATTCTGATTGGCTGGCTGTCAATATGATGAATGAATTCACTATCTGTTTTCCCAAATAATACAACTTTTTTTGATGTTGCCTGAGGTGTCGCCATTTCTTACTTTCCCTGGCTGTAAAACGATTTAGCTACTTGTTGTCCCAGATGCCCAGGTTATAAACTAATCAATAGCCTTAGGCACCAGCATGTCTTCCTTTCTTTATTGGAACAGCTGTTTTAAAAGTGAGGTACAACTAGGAAGAGGATATGCTTTGATGGGTCCTGAATGTAGTTCATCTGTTGTTTTGTCTTGAACAAAATATAATGGACATACTGTATAAACCAAAATGTACAGATTTTGTACCCCACAACATGCTCACGTTTGTTGGTGGGCGGGTTCATTGCCTTGATTGAAATCTATTAGTTGGGACTTTTTGATTGATGCATAAGACTTGGGTATTCCATATACACAATAATTAGTATGATTTTTTTCAAATATTACCATGCGTATGATTTCATACCCAATTAAAAGTATTCTAACCATTTGATTAGTAAGAGTGTGTTTGTGCCGGTGTGTGGCATAATTCCTCTGTATTAAATAGCAAAAGATTTTTAAACGATCGCTTGGCCCGGTACTGGGCTGCTCAGGGTATAAGAGGTTACAAGCGTCTCAATAGTTTAATAGTTATGGGTACCAAACTGTAGGCTTTACTAAGGAAAAAAAGATTTTAAACTTACATTCCATACAACAGATCACGACACGCCATGTCTGTCTGAGTCCTCGGCATGCTGAACTGTGTCATTTCGCTCCACAGAAGTATCCTCTCATTATGCATTTTTAAAGATGGGCAGGCTTTTGAGCAATCAGAGATTGCATTAAATATTTATAATCATACAAAGTAAAACAATACAAAAAGTGGGATTAAGTGCTAATTGCTCTTTTTAAA
>JANRMT010062816.1:10238186-10254610 GCA_026402145.1 Polypterus bichir lapradei | reverse complement strand
CTATCTATCTATCTATCTATCTATCTATCTATCTATCTATCTATCTATCTATCTATCTATCTATCTATCTATCTATCGTCACACATGTGCGAGTAGGAGGCAGCTAAAGGGCCTGAGTATCTGTAATAAAATATCTGACCAGGGTGCGGCAGAATGCGCTGACTGTCTTTCTCAGTTCCCTACAGACCTTTTTTGGGAAATCCTGCAAGGTTCTGGCTCCTCAGAAGGCATCACTTCCAGTGCCGGCTCCTTTGCTGATGTCACTTCCAGACCAGAAGACATCACTTCCGATTCCAGCCCTTTTGATGACGATCGATTATATAGTGACTCTCTATCGATTATACAGTGACTTTCTATATTGCACATACAGTATTAATGGCCTATAGTACACACAAAATGTTGTGGCAGTCTTAATGAACTACTACTAAAGCTGCTTCCTTAAAATTAAAGATGAAGAAGTGTACAACTTTCATGTAATCTACTTTTTCAAAGGGCTGAAAAATCGAAATGCAAACCTTCCAACCTTTCTTTCTAGCCCATGAAAGTAATTAATGGAGATTTAAGAAGTGATGGTGAAAACTAGAACATGAAATGTTCAGAAGAGTTTGGGAAAAGATTCAGTTGAGGGTTAGATTCCATATTTCATTTGAGCGATTTTATCTTAACTGTTGGTTAAAAAGAAATGAACTTTCCAATTGGTGATCAATGCAACGTGACGTTATTAAATCTTACCCTGTACAACACAGGGGTTTTATTAGCACAGTAATTCACATTGGGATAAATGGAGCCCATTAATCCATACATTTCCAAACTAGATTGGCTTTCTGTCTCCACACAAAAATCCTGCAAAATTCGATTGATGGTGTATAGATAAACACATTATTTCAGAATGCAGCTGTCTGGCGGTCCCAGCTGGAAATGGTATATTGTGTAACTCGGCATCTCAATCTACTTTTCTAATGGTTTCAGTTGAATTAAAATGATCTAAATGCAGGGTTCTGGCAGGATAGAATGGATGGTTGCTTAAAGTGTTTACAGTGCACATGTTGTGCATGTGAGTCTTATGATTTTTACTATTCTGACTTCAAGCTACACTTTTTTTTGGATATGAGTCTGAATTTTACCTAACAAGTATACATTTTTGCCATACTTGTGGGATTTCTAGGTCATCTGTAAAACTGAGGTGCACACCATTCTATTGATCGTCCCTGAGATGTTTCTACACTTCATTTGAAGTCTACTTGTGGGCAATTCAATGAATTGGACTGGTCTGTCTATAGAAGGCCCCCACAGCTGAGCAAAAACCAAACCATGAGGTTGAAGGAACTATCTGTAGAGCTTAGAGACAGAATGGTGTCAAGGTATAGATTTGGTGAACACTACAAAAATTCCTATAACATTGTAGGATCCCAAAAGGGCAGTGGCCTCCATAATTCTTAAACGGAATTATAGTCGGACAATCCAGGGAGAAGGGCCTTATTAAGAAAGGTGACCAAGAACCCGGTGGTCACTCTGGCTGAGATCCAGAGAACATGTGTGGAGATGGGAGAAATTTCCAAAATGACCATCACAGCTACAACCCTCCACTAAACTGGAGTTTATGGCAGAACGGCTGGGCGAAACATGAAAGCCCACGTGGAGTTTGCAAAAAGGCCCCTAAATAACTCTGAGACTATGACAAACAAGACCCTCTAGTTTGATGAAACCAAGGTTGAACTGTTTGGCCTTCAGTTCTAGGTGTCACTTGTGGAAGAAACCAGGCACCACTCATCACCTGCACAGTGTCATTCTGACAGTGAAGCGAGGTGGGGCTGTTTTTCAGCAGTAGACACTGGAGTCAGGGTTGAAGGAAAGCTGAATGGAATGAAAAACAAGGATATCCAGAGTGCTGTGGACCACAGACTGGGCCGAACGGTCATCTTCCAATGGAACAATGACACTAAGCAAAATGCAAAGACAACGCTCGTGTGGCCCAGCCAGAGTCTGGACTTGATCATAATTGTATATCCCTAGAGAGACCTGAAATGGCTGTCCACTGACCGTCTCCATCCAACCTTACAGACCTTGAGTGGATCTGCCAAACAGCCTCAAATCCAAAGTTTCTTCTTTTCATAAAGTTTTATAAAAATAGGGATCAATAATATAGACATGTGTAGTGTCATTTTATGTGATCTTGAGGTTGTTGATCACAAATATGATGATATTTTTAATATTTAATCCTTTACCGGTGCTCCTAGCCCACTAAGAGCCACTAATAAGGTTAATGAGGTTAATAATGAGAAAATTCAAACATAAATATGTAAGGTATCATTTTAGACTATTTCAAGTGGCTATGAACATAATGTTATTTTTGATTTTTCATCCTTTCCTGGGGATCAGGCCCTCTATAGACCTCTATCAACTTTCCATTACAATCGAGAATATGTAGACTTTAAAGATTTGAATTGAAGCACATCCTCATATTATTTCGCTTGTGTCTGACTGTGCTCGATATAAACTACGGTTGCCACGACTGCTACACCACTCCACAACAATAGTGAGGAATCCATATTCCTGGCAGAGTTTTGGTCTTCGGCTTATCTTCAAGTCTTCAATTCTTCAATGTGACCAGTTATCAACTCTGCTAATTGACTGTTTATTCAATGCATACTTTGTTACTGATCGAAACTGCATTATGAAACTGCCATTTTACACCTCCTTTTTCCTTCACTCCGACGTAAGCCTCCCGATAAAATGTAAAGGAACATACAGCCTAGCGGCCACCAACAGAAACGATCTCGGCACACAAAAGCAGAAACATCTACATCACGCCAGACCAATCAGCACAGGCAAGATGCCTTAGAACAACAAAGACAACGTATGACAAACCACAGAGTGACATTATCTGAAGATCAGCGGCAGCAAGTCTTATACCTGGGCAATGAACGAAAAACGAATTATGCATGCAACCTTTCTGAAAAGCAGCGGCAAACTTCCACACAACGAGAAATATTACGACGGAAAAACTCCATAACACTGACAACTCAAAACAAGATATTTCCTTTATATTATGGTGTAGACAATTCCCCGTTCATGTACAGTAGCATATTGTACGACTATCACCAAGTCACAACGACAATTGTTTAATAACGTCGGAGTTAATTTGCCAGGCCCTGTTTTTACCCATGGCTACTTGTACACTACATTTTCCAACATTACATCGAAAACTGGGTTAAATGTATAGGTACTTGAGGGATACACACAGGGGAATATTTTCGTTGACAATAACGTTTATGCAACAAATTGCGTTTTCTGACAATTATTATAGACGTTGGTATACTACATTACCCGATAGCCACCCTTCACACATACTGACTTACACGTGCCTTGCATTTCCCCTCTTATCCACTATGTCCTATTAACCTGTTTATGTTACACTTTGTATTGTAAATATTCACGCTGTTGTAAGTGACTGTAATAACATCTCATACTAATCATGTGACTATTCTGATCTTTTCACAAATCACTACTTATTGTAATAATCTCTTTTCTTACTGTAATGTATGATGTTCTTCTCTCCCTCATCATCATTTCACTAATGTTTTTATCCTTGTGAAATATTCGCATGCACGATTTGCTAGTATATTAATATTTCAAATATCTGACACGACAATTCTTCATTATATACTTCTACCTCATGAAGTAAAGTGGTGCAAAGGTAGCACTTCTGCCTCTCAGTAAGGAGACCAACCTTCACATCCCAGTTGATCATTGCGTGGAGTTTGCATGTTCTCCCTGTGTCTGCATGGGTTTCCTCCCACCTTCCAACGACATGCAGGTTAGGTGAACTGATGACGCTATATTGGCCTTAGTGTGTGTGTTCACCTTGCAAAGGACTGCTGACCTGTCCAGGGTCTGTTCCTGCCTTGCACCCTGTGCTAGCTGGTCTTTATTAAGCTGGTTAGCAGCTTATGATAATTCAGACTATTTTCTTATAATAAATCTTTGATATACAGTGATCCCTCGCTATATCACGCTTCAACTTTCGCGACTTCACTCCATCGCGGATTTTATATATAAGCATATCTAAATATATATCACAGATTTTTCTGTGGTTTGCGGATTTCTGCGGACAATGGGTCTTTTAATTTATGGTACATGCTTCCTTAGGTTGTTTGCCCAGTTGATTTCATACAAGGGACGCTATTGGTGAATGGCTGAGAATCTACCCAATCAGTGCACGTTGAGAGGAATTGTAAGACGGAACTGTCATCTCTGTCTTGTCATGGAGCACAGTTTAAACTTTTGAAAAAGAGACAAATGTTTGTTTGCAGTGTTTTAAAGTCCCTGTCTCTACAACCTCTTGTGTTTCTGTGCAAATCTGTGACCCAAGCGTGACAATATAAAAATAACAATATAAACATATGGTTTTTACTTCGCAGATTTTTCACCTTTTGCGGGGGGTTCTGGAACGCAACCCCCACAATCGAGGAGGGATCACTGTAATATTCTACGTAAAATGTCTGAAAAAAAGTCCAGTTTAAAAAATCAAATACAAAACCTACACACTTTATATATACTGTATGAACATACGGGTTACATCCAACGTTGTAACTCATTCACTTTTACCTCTAGTCCACTGATGTCTTCGAATGCCAATGTATCATCTGGTTGTTCAAAAAAGCTTTTTCCCTTTCAAGAAGATATTTTTATTTTTAACACTTGCGGTGTGTGACCTCACATTTATATGCTTGATAGGGGTCTTTTTAGGAGACATTTTGGCTGTAAAGAGTTCATCATAATCAGAAGCTTGCTCTATGTCAGACCATTGCTCTTTGCAATTCAAAATCACCTCCCCTTCTTTGAGCTCCGCCTACATGAGGCATTGGATTGGTTTAGAAATATGACACTCAGTGAGCCGTCTCTTTGTCTCCGCCTACTTTTATGCAAATCCCACTCATGGTTGTCTCCATAAGCAGCTATTAGATCTCTCGCTGTATGAGTATACAGTCCTGGCCAAGAATAAAGGCCAAGTGTGCTGAGCCACAGACTCGAATGTCTAAATTTGTAGCAGTGCTATCCCTGGAAGGACTCCATTTCCCAGCAGACCCGCAGGTGATTGCCCTCACTGGATGTCTGAAAAGGGCATAGGGGCTGTTGGGGGCAAGAAGGGCCAGTGGGAAACTGGAAAAGGGTCTGACGAACCAGCAACTAGAGTGTCTGTGTATCCTGTGTGTCCCATCCAACATAACCACTGTGAAGTCATTTGTACCCTGGATCGTTTCTCGCAAGGATGAACGGACTGTCTTGTGCCTGTCTGTCATGTGAATAGTAGTGGATTAGTCGTTGTGCGTATTCGGAGCGAGCGCTCGCACAATTCTCGCCCCTCGCCACTCAGGACTACCGGTAGGACTGTTTAATTCATTTATTACAGATGTCGTTCCTGGGATCGTCATCGTCATCTTTACTCCATACCATTTCATCTGTTTCTGTGATAAGGGCATTGTCTTGAGTGTTTATTGTCGGGATTGATTGTTGTGTGTTATATTTGTATCGTCGAAGGAGAAGGGTAGGGTTGTCTAATTTTTGTTGTTTATATATCTGATTTTCCACTTAATATGTTTCACACGTTTGTTGGATTTGTGTCTCTGTCTACGAGGGTGTGCGGGTCGGGCCAAGGCTGGGTGCATTCTTGGAATCCCCACCGAAAAAATAAATAAATCACCGCCCTATCGACGGTGTGAATCTGAGCGGCACCGGACCGCCACAAGTTTGACCCTTAAATCCATTGAGCACCGAATTATCCGTCCCCAAGGGACACTAACTCACATCATATGTTTATAAGGCAGACTGACATCATGGCAAAGAAGAAAAGGCGAGGAAAAGAAAGAAGGACACAAGACTGGCAGTCAAGTGGCCATTAAGGTATTGGACTACAAACCCTGCGGTCGTGGGTTCAAATCCTGTCCCGGACACTGTGTGACCCCTGAGGAAGTCACATCACCTGCCTGTACCTCAACTGGGGGAAAAAAGTAAATGTAAAAAATTGCATCTCAAATGATGTAAGTCACTTTCGATGAAGGTGTCAGACAAGTGAATAAATGTAAACATGGGAAATAATTATGGCCACGGTACTTTTTTTTTTTTTTTGGAAAATGAAAACATAAAAGTATGATCTCTAAACTTCCCCAGAGTCAATTATTGATTCACAACACGCAATGAGAGCTATATTGGTTCAAGAAACAGCTCTCAAAGAATCTAAACTCATTGGCAAACTTGCTTCTCACATCACTCCAGCATTGAGCAGCTAACTGTTAATCTCGGCTTTCATCTTTGCAGAAGGCCACCATTTGCAGCAACTTGGCCTTGTACCCTTTTCATCTCTCTCTCCTGATTGTATTTCTTCCACCTTCCCCTACCCCTGTCACCTCTACTCTGTATTGTCTACTTGATTTTTCATTCCAGAACACATTTATTGAAGGCTCAATAGTGAGAATGATGTGTTCGTCACTTTATTTTTTATTTGTCAGCAAGTGTGAATTTGGCTTGATTTGTTTAGAAGATAGTTAAGAAATGAAAGGCATTATATAATAGACAGATACAATATGTATTATAAGAAATATATACAGATAGACAATTACAGTAGGTAGATATGAAGAGCACCATATACAGTAATAGGTAGATAGACGGAATGTGCGGAAGACAAGACCCTGTGTAATAAGCATCTAGTTAAATCTAAAAGGTACTCTAAAATAGATAAACAAATGACAAAGACTGTATATGATGTCACATGAAAGGTAATAGATTGATAGAAAAGGCAATACAAAATAAATAAACAGGATAGCAATAATGGGTGGTGCAGTGGTAGCGCTGCTGCCTCACAGTAAGGAGACCTGGGTTCGATTACCTGTGTGGAGTTTGCACGTTCTTCCTGTGTCTGTGTGGGTTTCCTCCGGGTGCTCCGGTTTCCTCCCACAGTCCAAAGACATGCAGGTTAGGTGCATTGGCGATCCTAAATTGTCCCTAGTGTGTGCTTGGTGTGTGTGTGTATACCCTGCCGTGGGCTGGCGCTCTGCCAGGGATTTGTTCCTGCCTTGCTCCCTGTGTTGGCTGGGATTGGCTTCAGCAGACTCCCGTTACCCTGTGTTAGAATATAGCAGGTTGGATAATGGATGGATGGATGGATAGCAATATGACACTTGTCCTGGCAGCCATTGTCTTGGCTGTACACTTCATGTCATTGTTGTCCTGACACACGAAAACATTAACCCAGTCTGAGGTCGTGTGCACTCTGGAGAAGGCTTTCTTCAAGGGCCACTCTGTATTTCCCAGCATTCATCCTTCTGTCAATTCTAACCAGTGTCTCTGTCCATCATAGTATGATGATGCTACCACCATTCCTGAGCATAGGGATGGAATTAGGCAGTTGATGAGCAGTGCCTGGTCTTCACCAGACATAGTGCTTGGAGTTCTGTCCAAAGAGTTCAATTTTTGACTCAGCAGACCAGAGCATCTCATTCATCACACTCAGAGTCCTATAAAATGTGGCTTCCATCTAACTGTATGTGTGTAAATCTATCTATATGCTGTAAGATCTATCTATCTATCTATCTATTTATTTATTATATAGTGCCTTTCATATCTATCTATCTATCTATCTATCTATCTATCTATTTATTTATTTATTTATTTATTTATTTATTATATAGTGCCTTTCATATCTATCTATCTATCTATTTATTTATTATATAGTGCCTTTCAT
Source organism: Polypterus bichir lapradei (assembly GCA_026402145.1). Lineage (NCBI taxonomy): Eukaryota > Metazoa > Chordata > Cladistia > Polypteriformes > Polypteridae > Polypterus > Polypterus bichir. The sequence continues at coordinate 10,246,869 of JANRMT010062816.1, read as the reverse complement.
ATCTATCTATCTATCTATCTATCTATCTATCTATTGTCACACACATGTGAGTAGGAGCTGTATGGACCAAATGAAGGTAATTCCATGCCAGGCCAGAGGGTGGTGGGGTGCACTAAACCTTCTTCTGTTGTCTCTGTAGTCCAAACACAGGAAAACCTGCCTGATTCAACCTTGATGACATCACTTCTGGTTCTGGCACCCAGAGGAACGTCACCTTCGGTTCCAGCGCTCAGAAGAATGTCACTTCTGGTTCTGGTGTCCTGAAGAATGTCACTTCTGGTTCCGCCTTTAAAGTCGCTATGTTTTCACTAAAACATCAGTTCAGTTGTGGACTCCAACCTGTGTACATCAGTGCCATTTTCATACCCTTCTTGCAGCCAGGGATATTATACGGGTCGCTGCCCCAAACCTTTTTGAGTGTGTTGAGTCTGATTATTTCACACTATCTATCTATCCATGGGTGGCACAGTGGCGCAGTGGGTAGCGCTGCTGCCTCGCTGTTAGGAGACCCGGGTTTGCTTCCTGGGTCCTCCCTGTGTGGAGTTTGCATGTTCTCCCCATGTCTGCATGGTTTTCCTCTGGGTACTCTGGTCTCCTCCCACAGTCCAAAGACATGCAGGTTAGGTGTATTGGCGATCCTAAATTGTCCCTAGTGTGTGCTTGGTGTGTGGATGTGTGTGTGCACCCTGTGGTGGGCTGGCGCCCTGCCAGGGGTTTGTTTCCTGCCTTGCACCCTGTGTTGGCTGGGATTGGCTCCAGCAGACCTCCGTGACCCTGTTGTTAGGATACAGCAGGTTGGATAATGGATGGATGGATATCTATCCATCATATAGTGCCTTTCACATCTATCAAACTATCTATGTATCGTACATTATTATCATAAGCACATTGGGTTTGTCTACACGTGTGATGAAGGTGAAGGTCTGAGCACACTTTATGACCAGTTAAAGTAGAAAAGCAGGTCATTCCAAGGGCTTCACATACTTTTTCCTGCCACCGTAATTATAGACAGACGTTCTGTTACTAAACTTTGGGAGGATGAGGTGACAGTTTTATCCTACAAATTCTGAAAGGTTCATCACACTGGTAACACTAAAGGATAAAGAAATGATATTATTTAATGGCTTACCATATGATGTTAGCAGTACACCTGGGAGATGGATGATAGCTCTTTCCAGGTTTCCAGCGCACTTCTATTTTTAAACATTTATTTTGGTTTGCTCATCTTATTAAATTAATGTCCCACTGCGGTAAGTCATTAGAGAAAATAAAACATGTTCAAGGACGGGCTGAAAACAAATTACCAGAGACTTTTTCACATGAGCAACCCAGCTGTTTCAGGCAAGCACAACACGGTAAAGAAGAATTCATGCCTGGCAAGTGGCGCACTGAATTTTAACTCAGTTTTACACTGAAGCAGCATCCTGCAAGTGCTTACTTTGTTCTTCTGCATCCTTGCATATCTTTGTATTTTCCGAACTCTCATTTGACTAATAGTTCGGAAAGCATGACAAGCATAGACTTAATGAGTTTGTAACTTTAAAATATTCTGAAAAATGAATATATCTAAAAGTTAAGATTTTCCATTTGCATCTGGATGCATGCCCGCTAAATTGTTGGTAGCCGTGTCAATGGACTAATGAGGAGTCTTTAAATAATAAAGAACCTTTTGCAGCAAAATGTCTCGCAAAGAATTTTTTAGTTTTTGGTTGATGATACGTTTACCGTTAAAGAAATATCATAAATGTATTTGTGGTACAAAATTGAAGGAAGCCGCATTATATGACCTAAGTTATGTGGACCCCAGACCCCCCCCCCCGCCAAATGATTGAGTTCAGATGTTTCATTGTGAAGATATCCTTACAAGCACAAGCCCATACAATCTCCATTGACGAGAGGAATGGATCATACTCAAGAGACTTTAAAACATGGCACTGGACTGGGTTGGTAAGTAATCGTCAGAAGTTAGGACACCTGTAGGAATTGTCTTAGCAACTTCCAAGGCTCCAATAACTTCCATTGCTTCTGAAAAGCTATAAGTTGTTACACATTACATGTTCCCCAAAAAAGGCCTCTGAAAATTTTTTGGTAACCTAAATGTTTTTTAAAACCTCTGGCGGCTTCTTGTTTTCCTTTGTACCATTTTAGATTATTCATTGGACTTGAACCACTTAAATGTCAATAAAAACTGGAAAAATGGGGGTGTTTTAAAACCATTAACTGGTAGTGTATACATATACCCTAAATGACCAAAAATATGTGGACACCCCTCCAGCTTACTGCGTTCAGGTGTTTCATAGTGTAATAGATGGCATGGGTTGGCTGGCATCCTGATCGGGATGGATGGCTTCTTACCAGGCCAGGATGCCTTTTAAAGGTAGGATGTGGGTGCACGGGCATCAGAACACCTGGAAAAGTAGAATTAAAATCAGGATGAAAATATTGTTAAAAAAATACATTATTCCCATATGACTGCTTGGTACATTTTAATAATTTTTTTTTTCTTTTAACAAAACTTTCTAATTTCTGTATTGCTCCCAAAGCACAGAATCAGGGCAATAATAGGAGTCCAATTAAAAGCAGAAGCTGGTTGCAACAAAACCTTGGAGCCCAGTGGGTCCCCAGGATCGACTTTGAGAACCCCTATGATAGCAGAATTTAGGGGTACGAAACCCAAAATAGCATTACGACTCTTTGGTTAACAAACATGTTGTCGTAACTTCTGGCGAAAAAGGACCCTAATGTACAGTTGAAAAAGGCCACAAAAGGGAGATTCAGCAGAAGTTCTGCCTAACAGCAAAAGCAGCCTATCCACAGCCAGAGAAAAGACAGAGTCCCTCATAGATTCTCATTTTGGAGGTGGCCACCTGAAAGACTCCACCGCCTGATGAGCTCCGGGATTGACACAGACGGGACAGTCATGAGGGATTGACTCAAGTGAGCCGAAAGCGATCTTTGTTTGTCTGGGATAGTGCGGCATGGAGACGTTTGTGAAAAGTGAAAGAGAAAAAAGGAGTACCATTACCAAAAGTGGGTTTTCTGTGTCGAAGGGTTTTTTCTTCTGCCGTGTTATTTGCGTACTGCATATGTTGGTGTGTGTGTGATAGGTGCGTTTACGGATTCGGTTGCTGCCATTTATGTCTGTGTAGTGTTATAAGATAAAGTTTCACACACGTACGCTTAGGAGAAGGTTGATGGGCTCGAATTATGTTATTTATCAGCCAGACCAGGGGTTGGCACTGTCATCTGATCCTTTCTTCTTTTGTTCCCCTGCAGACCAGGAGAAGAACCTACCAAGCAATAACGTCACCACCAGCCCGCCCTCTGATGATGTCACTCCCGCCCCTCATTAATGCCTGCGCCACCACCACCTACTCAAAGCTTCATGAAGCTCCAACATTGATGGACTGAAAGCCAGAAGTCTACGTGACCATCATCATCAAGTCCTTCCATGAAAACCCTAAATATAAAGAGGACTTTTTTATTTATGTTAGGTAGATTGCCCAGAGGGGACTGGGCGTTCTCTTGGTCTGGAATCCCTACAGATTTTTTTTTTTTTTTTCTCCAGCCTCTGGAGTTTTTTTTTTTTGTTTTTTCTGTCCACCCTGGCCATCGGACCTTACTTATTCTATGTTAATTAATGTTGACTTATGTTTATTTTTTTATTGTGTCTTCTATTTTTCTGTTCTTCATTTTGTAAAGCACTTTGAGCTACATTTTTTTGTATGAAAATGTGCTATATAAATAAATGTTGTTGTTGTTGTTGTTGTATCACTTCCTCTTCCATCCCCTGCCTGTTTCAGCCATATTTAAGTCTCAGTCTAACCCTCATTATCCCCGTTCTGTACAAACATATTCATTTTGCTGCTTCAATATACGGGGTGGCCATCCCCAAACTTTTTGCATCTCCTGGTTTTTCCTTATTACAACAGTTATTTCCGCCTTGTCTAAATTTCTTTCTGTCATTTTGTTGATAGTGTGTAAATTATATGTTTTAATCTATGAACACCGGTTTAGGGTTGACCTGCTATCTGACTCAAACACAACACCAGAAGCGTGGTGACATATAACGATATCCTCCGAGAAAGCACTCTAAGCGTTTTTATTATAAGAGTTATTTTTCTGTCTCACTCTGCGCTGTGCAACGCGGCCGCAAAGAGCTTAAACAACTCGGCACATCCACATAAAAACAACAAGGGTGAGCTTTCTTGAAGGCTTTTACTGGGCGTACCTTGTTGTAAACTAAAATACAGGTATTTACGGGTGTAGAACCTGTCACACATGTGCACTTAGGAGACAGTCAACAAGCTCAAAGGTGAGTGAAACATCATGAGACAAGGGGTTGATTTGCGGTACTAACGACTCTCTGTCTCTCTCTCTCTCGTCAGACAAAAAGAAGACAAATAAAACATACCTTACTTCCGGGTTCCAAGATGGCCACCCAGACGTCACTTCCGGCACCTTTCTATGACGATACTTCCGGTTCCATCTGATGACATCACTTCCTCCATAACACTACTTCCGGTCCCCCTTTGATGGCATCGTTTCTGTCCAACAGTTTCGATGTCATCTCCTGCCAACTCATTTTCGTCATCCATTTTGTCCATGTATATAAATGTGAACTTTTCTGTTACCGATTGTCAATTGCTGTATATATGCATTTTGATCAAAATCCAAGTCTTTTGCTTTTTTTCTTTTGTCCAATGGACATTATACGGGGATGGTCCCCAACTCTTTTCCTTTTGTGGAAGTGCTTTATTTGTAAGAATATTACAAACCAAAGACAATAAAGGATGATTTACAGTGCAATAGATAGCAGACAGTATACATTAAACAGCTTTAAAAGACACTTACAAGGCGAGCGATTTCCACAGTCAGATCGAGACAAAGAGAAGCGAGTAGACAGAGGTCCAAATTGATGTGTACCACAACTAACCAGACCCAGGGGTTTATATACCTTAAAGATTCATTTCGGACGTAACTGAAACAAGAGATAAAGGGGTGCCTATGTGAGACACATGGGGTGTATTGTATTTAAATGTTTATTATGGGAGTTACATGCTTTACATGAGTTTCATAGACATTTATAACACTACAGTGAGTGTGGGATGTGACTTACAGGTGTGTTAATAAATGACAAGACAAAAAATTCAACTTCAACAAATAACAGCTAACAGCATGTGGGACAGAATTTGGGTTTATGATTTCTGGTTTGACACTTCTTTCTCATGAATCCCAACCTCGGACTACAAATTTTGCCAGTGTCACATACGTGTGCTTAGGATGAAGTCAACAAGCCCAGGGGTGAGTGAAATATCGTGAGACGAAGGGTGGATTTGCGGTACTCTCTTTTTCATCAGACCAAAAGAAGAAAAATAACCCAATGAACTTACCTCACACACTTCCGGGTTCCCAAGATGGCCTCTAAATGTCACTTCCTCATCTGGCTCCCACTGATGACGTCCCTTCCGGCTCCATCTCATTGATGTCACTTCCAGTCTCCTGAAGATGACGTAATTTTCCGCTCTCCCGAAGATGATGTCACTTCCGCCATTACATCACTTACAGGTTTCCTTTTTATGACGTCACATCCCTCTGCCAGTTATGACGTCATATCCTGACACATCACATCCGCCCGCCATTTTCTTCTCCATAAAAACGCCATGATTGTACTGTATACTGTCAATTACTGTTTAAAGTATTTTGATCTGCAAGTTCTGCCTTTTTTTTTTATTTGTCTGTTGGACATTATACAGGGATGGTCTCTAACTCTTTTCCGGTGTGGAATTCACTTTATTTCTTGATACCAGCTTCTTTTTGTATCCTTCTCTGGATTTTTTTGTCTTTTCCCACTAGACAGTTCTCATCCTACTGCACCCATAACAATAGGTGCTAGTTAATGTGAGCAGGCGCTCATAGTTTGATCATGTATGGTCAGGAAGTCCTTTCAGGTTCCCATCTTGTTAGGCTAGCTTTAGGTTTTACTTAGGATTTTTTTTATATAAGATAAGTGATCTCCATGTTGTCTTTTTTTATATGTTTGATGGCGAGAAGAAAGCAGGTAGTGCAGCCCTGCAGTGGTTAAAAAATAAAGCACAAGGCTATTGATTCAGTATCCACCGCTAATTCACTGCCGGACCCTGAGCAAGTCATTTAACCCATATTGACAAATCATTATGGAAAAAAAATTGCCTTCAGGTTGGGAATACATAAGCAATGGTGGTGCCCTGAATGAATTGTTTGGTTGTTTTTTATTTAAAAGAAACCCATTCTCGTGATTACCCTTAATATGTGTGGACTTGGCTAAATAACTAACATGCTTATTAAAATGAGGCCGTGAAGGATACCATCGTTAATATGGAGTATCAGAATGTGATGAACACTTCGCCGTACAGATTCTCTTTAATGAAAGGAAAGAAATCCAATACTGCAATTAAGTTAAATATATCAGTGATGAAGTGAGCCTGCCGCACATGAGAGAACAGGTCAGACTTAGTCACCCAGCCTTAGGGCGGTTCATCGGGCTCATTTAGTCGTTCCCCACACAAAGATTTGAATATAATGTGTAATTTGTTCTTACAATTAAGCTCATGCATGATTCAAACATAAATGTGCGTATGAATGGTGCGAATCCAGGCAGAGGAAAATATCCATTTTAGAAAAACGCGAGGAAGAAGTGAAAGGGAACGATTGATGTTCATCAATTGATTACTTAACTATTGGTTTTGCTTATGGTAATGGCAATAATTAATTAGACAATTCCATAATGCTTTGCCTTGATTTTCTTGAACTTTTGGCTACAAATGGGAATTTGCTGCCATTAAACTTACCCTCAATGGAAAATAAATGCAGAGAAACACTTCACTAACACTGGGTAGGGCCTTATTTTGCTGTCAAAACCACCTCAGTTCTTCATGGCATGGATTCCAGAAGATGTTTGAAATTTTGGTCCATGTTGACACCGTTGCAGTTTCTACAGATTTGTCATCTGCACATTCAATGCTGCGAATGTCCCGTTTCTGCCACATCCCAAGGGTGTTCTGTTGGATTCAGATCCGATGACTGGAAAGGCTGCTGAAGAAACCCGAACTCATCGTTAATTTCATGAAAACAGATTGAGATGACTTTGGCTTTGTCACATGGTGTATTATCAGGCTGGAAGTTACCACTAGAAGAAGGGTAAATTGTGGCCATGAAATGACAGTAATGAGCCCAGCTATGTTATATGGGCTGGAGACGGTGGCACTGACCAAAAAACAGCAGACACAGCTGGAGGTGGCAGATTTAAAGATGTTAAGATTTGCTTTGGGTGTGACGAGGATTAGGAGCAAGTTCATTAGAGGGTCAAGTCAGGTTGGACAGCTGGGAGACAAAGTCAGAGAGGCGAGATTGCGTTGGTTTGGACGTGTGCAGAGGAGAGATGATGAGTATATTGGGAGAAGGGTACTAAGGATAGAGCTGCCAGGGAAGAGGATAAGAGGAAGGACTAAGAGAAGGTGGGTGTGACAGAGCCGGGAAGATATGGAGAAAGATGATCTGCTGTGGTGACCCCTAACAGGAGCATCCGAAAGGAGAAGAAGAAGAAGAAGAAATGATATACATGGTTAGTAGCAATAAGCAACTAGACCGTGGCATTCAAGTGACAAATGATTGGCATTAGTGGGCCCAAAGTGAGTAAAAAAAAAATTCCCCATGCCATTCTACCACTGCTACCATTATGGACTGTTGAAACAAGGCAGATGAGGTGCAATGGATTTATGGTGTTGATGTCAAATTCTGACCCTACCATCTGTCTGCCTCAGCAGAAATTTGGATTCATCAGACCAGGCTACACTTTTGTCCAGTTTTGGTGAGCCCATGCCAATTGCAGCCTCAGCTTTCTGTTCTTGGCTGAAAAAAAATGGAACCAAACACAGTCTTGTGGTGGTGCAGTAGTAGTGGTGCTGCTTCACAGTAAGGAGATCATGGGTTCAGGGTCCTCCCTGTGTGGTAGTGCTTTGAGTAGTGAGAAAAGAGCTATATAAATGTCACAAATCATTATTATCTGCCTCAAGGCTTGATGTAGTATTCATCCTGAAATGTTTCTTTTGCTCATCACAGTTGTACAGAGTGGACATCTGAGATACTGTAGCCTTCCCGTCAGCTTGAACCAATCTGGCCACTGTCCTCTGACCTCTGTCTTTAACATGGAGTTTCCACTTACAGAACTATGACTTAATGAATTTTTTGCACCATTTTAATAAACTAAAGAGTATGTTGTGTAGGCAAATTCCAGGAGATCAGCAGTTACAGAAATAATCAAACCAGCTTGTAATGCCATGATTGAAACAGGCAGGAGAAAAAAGTTACACTTTGTATTCATAGACTAACTTAACGTTTCCATTTGTACCCCAAATATAAGTAGAGTAATATAATTCCAGCTGGATGACAAGTAGTTCATCTTAGTGCTTTGTCTACCAGGTGGTGCTTTGTCCTGGTATGTTGATTGGCTTCGACTCTAAAGTGCTCCGGCTCAGCCCTTAGATAAAAAGGGCTTTCAAAAAAAATGGACAATCTTTTTTATCCATTAAAAATGAAATCTGTAACACAATGAAGTGTATAGAAAGTGAAGGGATCTGAATACTTTCTAAGTCAACGATAGATAGATAGATAGATAGATAGATAGATAGATAGATAGATAGAT
>JANRMT010062816.1:10227322-10237676 GCA_026402145.1 Polypterus bichir lapradei | reverse complement strand
TAGATAGATAGATAGATAGATAGATAGATAGATAGATATTGTTCCCTAGGGGAAATTAAAATTGTAAAGAAGGTCCTAAAAATTAAAACAAACAACAATCCCACTTAATAAATGTAAGAAAATATTTGGCTTGGATAACAGAGAGCTGCTGCTGTCACAGAGTCTATTTTTATTAAGGATTATTTATGTTTTTAATGTAATTAATTAATAAAGTAGTAATGTTGGATGGACTCTGGCTTGTTCCCATACATTTTTTAATCAACTTCGAGACTAAACTGAAGAGATGCTGCTGTCTACACAGACCACCTCTTCACCAGCACCATAAAGCCTGCTTCTGAGTCTCTGTCATTATTTTCGAGGCGCCTTTCTCACCTCCTACCCGGTTTTATACTTGCTGTCTTTGAAGGCGACTCTCTCAGCGCGCACCTAAACTTCTCCTCACACGTCTCACACTTGCACTTCCTCTATCGTCGTGTCACCAAAGCCAAACTGACCAATTAGATTGCTCTGAGGAACTTGGTACTCAGACCTTAGTGTTTTATTATATGCTGTCGTACCGGGGTGGCGAACTCCAGGCCTCGAGTGCCACAGTGGCTGCAGGTTTTCATTCTTACCATCTTCTTAAGTAGTGACCAGCTTTCGCTGCTGATTACTTCTTTTAATTAACTCGACTCAGGCCCCATAGTTGTTTCTTTTTCTTTAATTAGCAGCCAAACATCAATGAGACACAAAACAAGCCACCACATGACCAGCTCCCCAGTGCCCATTACACAATATCTGAAATTACAGAGAGGTGATGGTCTTGGTAAGGTTGATCTCTCAGATCACCAAAACATTTTGAAATTGGTGGTCTTAGAAAGAACAGAAAAACAACAGTTTTTAAAATGTGTGCTGTGGTAGAATGAGAGCAGCAACAAGCCATGGAATTAAATGACGGGTTTAATTAACAGCAAGAATTGGCTTCTCATTAAGAAAGTAATTGGAGTGAAATTGGTTGGAGTTTGAAGCCCCTAAGTTTAGCTGGTCATCTGTTAGCTTGTTTCACAACTCATTTCTGCTTGGCTGTCATTTAATGAAGAAAGGGATCAATTCAGAGGGCTGAACTCTTCTGACAGGGATATTAAAGTGATGGGGAAAAAGTTAATTAGCAGTGAAAACTGGTCACTGATTGGGAAAAGGGTTAGAATGAAAACCTGGCATTCCAGGCCTAGAGTTCGCCACCCCTGCTGTAGTAGATGTGTTCAGCTTCAGGCACTTGAACATTTAAATGAATGCCCAGCGATGGAATCCCAAGGGTAGGTTCTTGTCACGTGCCTAGCAAAGACAAGTCTGCAACACTTTAATGGAGCTAACAGGCCCATGGAATAATTGAATAAATGAATGAATGAATGCATCTATTTGCCACTGAAAATGAAATGTACGTTTCATTGAATATGCCCTGTAAACTTTCAAAACACGTTCAAAAAAAGCAAAACGATTCTATTAGAGCAACCAAACCTTTTGAAATAGTAAGGCGTTTTTAAGAATGAGAATGTGCTGACAGGTAGGATTGTATTCGCATGAGAGCATAACTTGTTTTTTTTCCTCAAGCCCTCACTGTGAGCTAGATAAGTTATTTTGACATTTCTAGGTTATATAAGCAGAAAAATAAATAAATAATTAAAAAAAAATAACCAAAATTTCAAAGGCTGTCCGCAAACAATGCTGAAGTTGTGTGTTGCTCAGTGCATTTAAAACACGAAAACTGAAAAATAAATGGCTCAGAAAATATTCTGCCACATAAGCATTGTGCATTGAGGAATGTCTATTGTCCTTTACCTTTTAAAAGCCAATGATTATCATCAGTAAGAGAGACCATACCATACAGTAGGGGAAAAAATTATTTGATCCCCTGCTGAATGTGTAAATTTGCTCACTTACAAAGAAATGAAGTTTCGTTTTAATGGACAGAGACAACCGGATGTTCACTGGCAAATTTAAGAGGGACCTGTACCTGTGCCTTCTTCAGCAGGTTGGATCTTGCAGGGGCTGCAAGACTTCAATCCATTATGGCGTAGTGTGTTACTAATCGTGATCTTGGTGACTGTGGAGGTCCCAACTGCCTTCAGATCATTAACAAGCTCATCCCATCTAGTTTTGGCCCGATCCCTCACCTTTCTCATGATCATCCTCACCAACATGAGGCAAGACCTTGCATGGAGCTCCAGACCGAGGGCGATCGATGGTTATTTTCTATTTCTTCCATTTCTGAATAGTCACACCAACAGTTGTCACCTTCTCACCAAGCTTCTTGCTGATGGTGTTGTTGCCCATTGCAGCCTTGTGCAGGTCTTGTCCCTGAGGTCCTTTGACAGCTCTATGGTCTTGCCCATGGTGGTTGAGGGGTTGGAATAGATGAAATGGATTCTGTGGACTGGTGGGCTTTATACACTGTCACACACACTTGAATATGGGACAGCCAAAGGGCTTGATAGGGGGCAAAAGAACGGAAGATAGGGGTTCGGAATGGCACACTAATGCTTTTTTTCTTTTCATCAATAGAAAGACAGAAGAATAAAACACTCCTACTGGGTGTAACACACCCAAATCCACCTCCATATTGCTCGATTCAGAAGACTTGTCTTCCAGCTCCACTCAGTTGCCTCACTTCTGATCTCATCTCGATGACTTCAGTTCGGACCTTCCGCTTCTGTTGTCATCTCCAGCTTCTTCAATCAACCTCACATCCGCTTTTGGATTTCACTTCCTCCCTGTGAATTGTACTTCCTCCTACACCTCCATAAAAGATCCGAGAACCCATTCTGTTGTTTTCAAATGTCTGTTTTACTTCATTTTGGTTTTTAGTTGGACAAGTGGAATCTTCAACCAGTATACAGGGAACCTCCCCAACTCTTACTCTGTGTCTTTGTGTTCTTCTCTTATCACAAAACATCACGAGTTGAGATTATCAGTATCTGTAATTGATCGATTAATTCATAATAATCTGTGTGTCACATGGGCACACAGCCAATCTGTGGGAGCCAGAATCCTGGCTGGGTTGTAGGGGATCAAATCCTTATTTCTCTCAATGATGTGCAGATCAATGTATAACCTTTATGTAATGCGTTTTTTCTGGATATTCTGACTCTCTCCATTAAAATGAAACTACTGTTCAATTTTTTGTAAGTCAGCAAATGTACAAATTCACCGGGGGATCAAATACTTATTTCCCCCATTGTACTGGGAATGAACCCAGCAGATGCCATGCAGGCTTTTAGAGGAGATTTGTATTTCATTGGTTAACGTACCGAGAATTTAAACAAGTTAGAAAATACACACACAGCGTAACATTCGGGTGTGTTGCGAGACTTGGTTAACTTTTCTGAAAGATGGAGCTTTTTAATTTTTTATTTATTTATCCCATCAAAGACATAAAGAACACATTTTGGTTCATTAAACGTTTTGAACAATGATTTGTGTTCAAAAACAACAGAGAACACAGGATACAATTTGTCGAGTGCTATTACAGTACATACAGAGGACAGAGAAAAGAACACCCCATTTGAAAATATTCACATTTTGCTGCTTTACACCCTAAAATGAAAACGCACTGAAAAATATGTTGTTTTAATATTAAATTATTTTATTTAACTTGACTCCTCTGTCTGTTTGTTTGTCTGGGTCAAATCTTGCAACTGATTTTATACCCGCTTTTGGTGAAGTGGATTTGTTCAAATTTTGCATATGTGTTCAGTTTATCGATGACAATACAATAACCGATGCAATTATGTAACAGATTTCCCCGTAATTAATCGTTATGCAATTCCAATTAACGCACACACAACAATGACGTAGAGAGAATAGAGTGCAATATAGGAGTATACAGGCGAGAGACGTATCGGATTGCTCCCACTTGCCTCTTCCAGTGAGTGGAGTCGGTAAATATGCTTGCCGGCTTTACTTATTTACTCTTGCGAAGGAGTAACCTTGATAATCACGGCGAGGAAGTTTTGCCATAAGCTTGCCATCCTGTCGTCAATATTTTTTTTTCGCAGTGAATGAACACAAATCTGAACAGAAAAATAGAGACCAAAATATAATTCTTTTTTAATATTCAAATAATTCTGCAAAGAAGATATATTATGTAATACTTTTAAAGAAGATTCCTGTTCACAAAAAATAATCTGCAAAATGCTCAAAAACTAAAAAGTGCAAAACAAAATACATAAATTTTTTTTTTAAAGTAAAACAATTTCATTTACTTTAGTTATAAATGCACTAAAAAGCAAAATATTATTTTTTCTTTAACCACAATTTTCATGGTTATATGTGACTAAATATAATAGTGGGGCGCACATAAATTTATTCATTCAATCAATTAATAGAATAGCTACTTTCATCATTTATATATATAAAATTCTTTTCGTGTTTGAAACGGAAATTACGTATGACCACAGAACATATTATAATGCACTCGCGTTCGAAATGAAAATTACATATGACCACAACAGTCAGGTCACACAGAAAAAGTGAGACAGAAGCAGATTGAGAGAGAAGGCTCGCAGGCTCGCTGATCAGCATATACGGCAATCGCAATTGATGGCCTCACAAACACCCGAACAACGTGCTGAACAGAATCGAATTCGACGGATGCAATATTCACAGGCTACCACGTCACACAGGCGTCAGGGTCTGTATATGGAGCGATTCAATTATAACACTGAAAAAGATTATTGCCTACATCCAAAAGTTACAATAGGAGAAATGGACATCATGTGTGAGTACTGCTAAGCACAGAGGGTTAAATTTAAATCACGTGGGATGTGTTGTTCAGACGGCATTAATGCCGTTGCCTCATGAGAGCCACAAATTTTTCCCTTTCACTCAGTGAGCGAAGCCACTGGGTAATCTGCTAGTAAATATAAAAAAAAACCAACATTGTAATTCCCCACCATGCTAAACAGTCAGTCAGTCATTCTCCAACCCGCTATATCCTAACTACAGGGTCACGGGGGTCCGCTGGAGCCAATCCCAGCCAGCACAGAGCGCAAGGCAGGAACAAATTTCAAAAATTGTTTGAATCAATTATTTTATGTGCGCCCCATGATTTTTTTTAGTCACATACAACCATGAAAATTTTGTTTTAAGAAAGAAAAAAATATTTTTTGCTTTTTAGTGCATTTATAACTAAACTAAATAAATTTGTTTTACTTAAAAAAGTTTTTTCATATACAGGTAAAATTCCGTTACAAAGAATATCTTTACAACGAAATTTTCATTACAACAAAGTATTTTTATGGTCCCGACAGTTTCCCCATATGATACGAGTCTATAGAAATCTTATTACTATGAAGTACATTTAGCAGATACTTTCATTACAACGAAGTCCCCAAAAGACCTTGAAATGCCTAAATGAATCATCCACAAAGCAGTTAGTTCTGTGGTAGCGGCTCAGTTGTGCACAACGATCCCCAGATAAAAACATTGTAATTTTTTTCTCTTTCTTCGGCTTTCCTCGTACTGTTTTTTTTTTTTTGCTGTGTTTGTTTTCTGCTTTTTTCAGTGATACCTTTTACTTATTGCTCGTCAACATTTGAAAAACATCCATTGAAATTTAACTCATTGTCACCCTCCTATAGAAACGACAGACACGAAAATGATAACAGTTCATATTAGAAAAAAACAACTTTTTGCGGCTCTCGATTCTGGCAAAAAGAAAAAAGACTTTGCCAGTGAATTCAGAATTTCACCATCGACACTGTCAACTTTCTTGAAAGACCGAGCAAATAAAGATGAAAAATCTCGGGCTGCAAACATGTGTGAACTGCTGCATTTGAAGACTCCAAGAAAGCTGTTTTTATGTGGTTCAGTGATGCTCATTCAAGAAACATTCCTATTAATGCGGCGCTCATTCAAGAAAATGTGAGGTTTCTAAAGTCTCTTGGGACCTCCCCCAAAGGGACGACATGCCGAAGAGCGTCCCGACGTGCGATCACCGCGTCTGTGGAAGACTGTTTATCTGTTGCCGGGGCAACAGCAGGCTCACAGCTCTGCTGCGGCTCTTCACCGAGGCAAACAGAAAAGATCTTGAAGGGTGATGCAGGAACTTTGTAAATGCAGGGAACAGGATTACTTGGCTACTAACCTGGCCTCGTCCCTGCCTGACTGCAGTGTCTGAGTATAGGAGAGCGGCAGATCACACGCTACCATAAATAACTGTGCCATTCCTGTTTCAAGCTGAATAAAGCTGGTTTTGCTAAAGTACTGAGACTCAGCCTTGTGTTTTGGGGTGTAAGACAGGGACTTATAGCGCGCCCACGATCTTTTAGGATTTGCTTCTTTGGCGCCTTACTGCACCGCTGTCAGCCTGCTGTTGCCCTGCCACAGCAGCGGACAAACAATCTTACACAGACATGGCCATCGCGCTTCAGGACACTTTTCAGTGTGTCGTTCCCGTTGGGTGTAGGGAGGGGGGAGATCCCAAAAGAGTTTAGAAATCTCACAATATGAGGAAGAAGAAGAAAAGGATGATTCAGCTTTTGATTGATATCTGTGCTGCCCACAACATGCTTCCACATTTAGATAATGTTTGCGTTGAATTCCTCCCACCCAATTGCACGGCAGTGCTTCAGCCACTGGATTTGGGCATCATTCGCACCTTGAAAGTGTGTTATCGCAAGGAAATGCTGAGAAACATTCTCGTCAGCATAACTTGTAGACAGGAGAAGATTAAAATTAACGTGAAAGAAGCTATTGAAATGATTGCAAACGCCCGGACGCAAGTTAAAGAAAGCACTATAGTGACAAATACAGAATCTCATTACTACGAAATTGTGATTACAACGAAATATTTTTTAAGTCCCTGGCAGTTTGTTGTAATAGAATTTTACCTGTATATGTATATTTTTCAGCTTTATTGACTTGATGCAGCCTATAACAGCCAAGTCAAAGACATTGTAACTGCATTAAACCAAAATTACCAAAGTTCTGCAACTTTGGTTTGCTTCATGGATTCTGGCAACAGCTTGACACGTTGAAATAATTCCACAGACAAAATATCTTAGTTTTTAAAAGCTTTAGTAAAAATTCACAGCAAAACAGTTCACACAAAATAGAGAAAAAATAGATATAGCAAAGAAAAGAAA
This sequence comes from Polypterus bichir lapradei, assembly GCA_026402145.1. NCBI lineage: Eukaryota > Metazoa > Chordata > Cladistia > Polypteriformes > Polypteridae > Polypterus > Polypterus bichir. The sequence goes on along the minus strand of JANRMT010062816.1, from coordinate 10,230,552 downwards.
GGGTCTTGTTTAAGAAAAGTTCTGTTTAAAGCTTACAGCACATATCTTATTTGTTCTTCATTGTTGTGGACCTGAGAGGCTGGACCAGGCCAAGGGGATGCCCACGTAACACCTGGTTGTGGCAGATAGAGGGTAATTTCTGGATGGTGAGACTGGACCGCATGTCTGCCTGCAGGTTTGCTATCAAGATCCCGAGCTGTTTTGTAGTGTGGTGGGTGCGTCAACGCGCTCTACCAGTGCATGCTCCCCAGCCTGACCTGACGTGATTCTTTAAGTTTGTTTATACAGTTGAACCATTTCTAAACAATGTGACTGGCGGCCAGGTCCCATGCTCAGCTGGGATGGCCCTGCTGCATATGTTCCGGGGGAGCAACCATGGGCAACTGAATACCTCCCCCGGGACGCTTGATGGCACCCTCCCGGGCCAACGGTGATTCCTCAACTTCCTGCAGGGTTCCATGGGAGATGGAGTCCTCCACAGCCCGGTTGGAAGCTGGGGTGGCTGCCAGGGGGTACTGCATGAATTCCACTGCCCAGCTGGACAAATCTTCAGCCCCACCCAAGTGCAATTGGAACCAGGTAGTCAAGCACCTGGAACACTTCTGGGTGGGCTATAAAAAGGCCAGCCACCACCACTCAGTGGCCAGAGTCGGGAGGAGAGGACGAAACTTCAAGGGAGGAGTGGTGGTGCCAGAAGGGCGTATTTATGGAGATTAGTAGTGCTTTATTTGGGACTGTGTGCTGCCTGTGGTTGACGGGGAAGACGTGCACCCACAGGGGAAGAAAAATAAACAGTTTCTGTTATTTTATACGTTACTCCAAGTGTAGTCTGTGCTGGGTCGGGCGCTATATAGTGCTATTGTTACAACAGTCAGAAAACGGTATGCTTATCCCATCTACAAACTGCAAATGGGTCTTACCAGTCCCTACTATCAATTTGATCTAACTGACTTAATTAACCCTCTGTATTACAGGTATAGCCTAGAAGGTTCTATTTCACATGAACTGCAGTGGGTAGAGGATATACCATAATCTGTAGCTATGAAAGAAACGTACGTTCTATTCAAATTAAGCAAACACTAATATTACTTTATCCTAAAGCATTACCTTTCTGAGATTGACTCATACAGATATAAAATTAATAAATAATAAAATAAGAATCCCTGAGATTGATAAAGGGTCTCCTCCCCTCACCAACACTACTTGTAAACTCACTCAGGTGTAAGTAATCATCTTCTCCACTTCTCACAAAAGGTAATCGGCTTCCAACCTGTGATCCATTATAGTCACTGGCAAAATACCATCAAATAGAGGAGAAAACCTGCTGCCCTCTGCCAGAAAGTTGAAGATATATAAATATATCTCTATACATACAGTATGTAAAATCCAACGTCTCTCTGTCTGTCTGCTTGTCAGTTCGCTTTTCACGAGAGAACTACTTAATGGATTTAGATCCGTTTTTTTTCATTTGCTTGAACATTCTGGTAGATTTTGCAACTTCTCACATTGTGCTATGTATCACAGTTCATTTGCAGGAGCGATTAATTCACGCTAATTTGAGACAGAGGCTGCGAGACGAGGAGAGGGGAATCGTGATGTCAGGAGTGGAGAGCCGGGCAGGGCCCTCCTTACTCACGTGCCAGCCTCAGTTCAAGTTGGTCGGCCTTTCGCCACATGTTGGAGCGGACCTTGCCTCTGCTTAGCTAGCGATACCTGTTTGTTGATTTTTAAAGTTTCTACTGTTTCACTATTATTTGCATGGAGCCATGGAGGACAGCTAGTATAAAATATATTAATTAGGGTTCTAACCGGGCCACCCCGTAAACTTCATTGATGCATGTAACAAAATAACAAGCATGCAATGGCATTAAATATAACAGAAATCAATATAGCTGTCAGCTATGATAACATCTCGCATTCAAAGTCATCAGGCGTGTCGTCAGACTTCCTGCCCTAAGGTGGGTTGTCTACCAAATGAGCTGTTGCCTTCTGGGAGCACCCTGTTTTAATAGCTCCTGGAAACAGAAGGGGCGGGGTTAGTTGCCCTCACTTGGCAGCTTTGTTTGGCTATGGGTGGAAAAAGGAGACAAGCTGGTTAGTGATTGCGCTCCCTGGTGTCCCCCTGGGGGGTGGTAGTACTTACTTTTGAAGAACCGGGAAGGTGACCCTCTGACAAGCATGTATAACCACATTTAGATGAATGAATGAATAAAGAATGAACATAATCCCTAAAAGAGCCACTTTCATATTCTATGTCTGCTCCTGCCATTTGACTGAATCTTATTTTAAAGTTATGCAATCAAGATAAGGCAACCTGCAGGCCACCATACATATGGAATCTGCTCAAATGAGACAAGAACTGTTAATTGTGTTGGGTAAAAAGTGTTGTAACTGTCTGGGCAGAATTTCGGGGTGTAGGGTGTCAAGAATTATCAATACAAGTAGATGTTTGAAAGCATTTTTAGCTTCCATCTCTTCACTATAACATCACATTGAAATAAAATATATGACCACAGCCCTTAATTATGTAAAGCTAAAATAGTCTTGAATGGAAAGATTCTCTATTTCCTTAAGGACAGCAATTACGGTCGACGACGTTAATTTGTTAAACCAAAGGTGCAACACCACCATTGTCTGAGTGTGCAGGTAAGAGAATTTCTTATAAGCTGCAGAATGAAATCGGAACAGGGCTGCCAGTCGGGTGTACGGAGTGCATAAGAGACAAAATGAACTGAGAGCACAGCCTGCTGGTGACATGCGCTTCTGCACTTATCTACACCAGACTGAAACAACAAAATTCAAATGAGTTCTTCTTTTTTCTTGCTCTTCTAATTAAACATTTAAACCTAATTACGTCTGTAACCATCTATGTCATTATTTTATTACATTATTCATTCATCTCCAAACCCACTTCTTCTGAGCAGGGTTGTGGGGATGCTGGAGTCTTTCTTGGCAAGCTTAGGGCACAAGGCAGGAACAATGCCTGGACAGGATGCAAGTCCATCACAGGACCAACACACACATGTACCAGTTTAACAACTCTGATCCATCAAAACTGGAAGTCTTTGGATTGTGGGAGGAAATCGGAGCATCCAGAGGAAGACACAAACTCCATGCAGAGAGCAGCTTGAAAGTCTTCTTTCTGCAAGACACTCCTTGTACCACTGCACCACCATACTGCCCTATATTATATTATATTATATTATATTATATTATATTATATTATATTA
>JANRMT010062816.1:10210394-10227312 GCA_026402145.1 Polypterus bichir lapradei | reverse complement strand
ATATTATATTATATTATATTATATTATATTATATTATATTATATTATCCCTGCAGTGGGCTGGTACCCTGCCCAGGGTTTCTTTCCTGCCTTGCTCCCGTTGTTGGCTGGGATTGGCTCCAGCAGTCCCCCGTGACCCTGTGTTAGAATATAGCGGGTTAGATAATGGATGGATATTATATTATATTATATTATATTATATTATATTATATTATATTATATTATATTATATTATATTATCACTGCAGTGGGCTGGCACCCTGCCCAGGGTTTCTTTCTTGCCTTGCACCCTGTGTGGGCTGGGATTGGCTCCAGCAGTCCCCCGTGACCCTGTGTTAGGATATAGCGGGTTAGATAATGGATGGATGGATATTATATTATATTATATTATTACTAGTTGTCCCCCGTGGCTCTGCCCGCGTAGTAGTGAAACAGGACAAACTTTAAAAATCAATAAAAAATTTTTTTTAAATTTAATATTTGTATTGAGAAGAATTTATATTGATAGTTTTCGTATCTGAGGGCCTCGATATACAATATTTTTAGTTTGGCTGTCTGGGCGAGAATGTAGCTGTGATCTCCTTGCCAAAAATGTAAAAAGTTGGCAAGGTATCACTGGCCAAGCGGCATGTAGGTACGCTCTAACGTCAAATGTTGGCACTGTATCTGATCGTGTTCATCTCTGAGGGGAGAGCACCCCCAATGTGGGGATAAAAGCACGTGGCCATGATATCTCTGGCAATCAGCAGCTACCCTCTAAAACACACGTAGCTCTGATCTCTCTTAAAAATGTCAAACGTTACTCCTTAACAATCTCTAGATGATAATGTCTGCTGAACAAACAGGTATCGCTAGCTAAGCGGAGGTAAAGTGAGCTCCAACACGTGGCTAGAGGTACAGCGAGATGAACGGAGGTTGGCATTGTGAGTGAGGAGGGCCCTGTCCGGCTCCTTACTCCTGAGATCCCCCCCTCCCCTCGGCCCGCAGCGTCTCTCTCGGATTCGCACAAATAAATTGGTGCTGAAACTGAACTATGATACTTAGTGCGATTTGAGAAGTCGCAAAATCAACCAGAATGTTCAAGCAAATTATAGAAAAAACCCGATCTAAATCTGTACTCCTGTTGTGAAAAGTGGGCAGACATACGACAAACAGACAGATGTTGGATTTTATACTGTATATATACATATGTATATACTAGGGGGCTCTGCCCCCTGCTCACTTTGCTCGCCCAACCCCGTGTTTGTTTTACCCGCTATACAATTTAATGAGATTGTTATTTTCATGGGAATTGTTACATATGTGTTATTTTCACTTTTACTTTTAAAACTTTTGTAAAAACAATACTTGTCCTTTATTTCCAACCCTGTGTGTGGTTACATCTCTTTCTCGTCAGATGTATAACGCTGCTTGCGTTGTGAAGGGGAGGGCAGCTGGACACACGCTAAGGAGATGCCGTCGGATCATCTGCTGTTGGTGAGCTGCCTGTTCTGCTTGTCGCATGTCGTTGTTTTAAGAGCTGGGAGCGCATGATGCGTGTCTGCCAAAAGCAATCCAACAACTGCTAGGTTAGATGTCCGTAGGCTTGTTTTAAATGATGGCTCACTGTCTTATCTCGCGTGACGCTGTATAAACAATACTTGTCCTTTATTTCCAGCCCCATGTGTGGTTACATCTCTTTCTCGCAGGACGTATAATGCTGCTTGTGTTGTGAAGGGGGGCAGCTGTTGTCGCGCTGCCCGGCGATCATTTTAAAGTCTGTACAGCCGCTGTCCTTTTTGCCATTTTGTGTCTCTGCTGCTCACGTTGTGAAGAGGCGGGGTTATGGTGGCTGAACGCACTCAAGAAGAAGTGGTCGGATCATCTGCTGCGAGCTGCGTGTTTTGCTTGTCACTTGTCATTGTTTTAAGAACTGGGAGCAAGTTAAAGTGTCTCTCGCAGGACTTCAAATTGTCTTCTGAGAAGATCACGTCTCGTCTCCCTAGTCTGCCTCCCCAAGATTTTTTTTTTATAATAGAGAGATATAGATGGTTGGACTTTTTTCCAGACAGACTTTGTACACCATTTCTATTATCTTCAGAATCAATTGATAGAGTGGAAATTGTGCCTGTTTTAAAAGTATCAAGTGAAAATTTCTTTACAGTGTACGTAATTGTACTGCTGTTAATTTCTTTATTAGATAGATTGTGGTTGAATAAAACTAAATCTGTAGTGTTTATTATTTTTGCAGTAAATATTTTGTGTTTACCCCAAATAATTTCCTGGAAATTCACCATGGTGGCTGCTTTGGCGAACTGTTTCTTCCTAGCGCCCTTTGATGCTTTGCGAGGCCAGCATGACATCACAGAGCTGCAGCAGCCATGCGCAGGACTTTTACGTAAGGATCGTTGTTGACGTGGCTATAGCTGGGTCATAAGCACAAGCAGGAGATGAAAACAAAAAAGAAAAGATGCCATTTACAATGCAATACAACACAATACAATTTATTTTTGTATAGCCCAAAATCACACAGGAAGTGCCGCAATGGGCTTTAACAGGCCCTGCCTCTTGACAGCCCCCCAGCCTTGACTCTCTAAGAAGACAAGGAAAAACTCCCAAAATAAAACCCAGTAGGGAAAAAAATGGAAAGAAACCTTGGGAAAGGCCGTTCACAGAGAGACCCCTTTCCAGGTAGGTTGGGCATGCAGTGGGTGTCAAAAAGAAGGGGGTCAATACAATACAATACAATACACAGAACAGAACAAATCCGCAATACAGTATACAAATAAAAATTTTAGAAGCACGTAGCAGAATTTAACAGTGGATGACATCACATAATAAGATTTGGATATTTGTAGAGTCCTGGAGACCTCATCCATCAAGCTGCCTCCCCCATTTGGCCATTCCACAGCTGAAACAGTGCTGGGCCAGCCAATCCGATGAAAGGTCCTCTCATTTCAGCTAATGAGATGCCCTAAAAGACCCCTTAAGCATTTACAATGTTGTGCCATATATTTCCCGATCTCTAATCAAACTAGTGTCTGCCACTTGTGGTCATTTCAACCCCCAGGGCTCTTCTGAGGTGAACATAAAACAAAAAAGGGATCCCAAAGCTAGAAAGGTTGAGTAACACTGCGGAGTTTTCCATTTCACATGCGTTTAGAAAAAAATTAACAAAAAACCTTGCGGTATTAGGAGTACTGCCACCGGATAAATAACACTGATTCCTGTGCCTGTGCCACCAGCACCACATGGCTAATTAGGCATGAGAATTAGCATTGTGCCCAGCAACTAACTCAAAACAAACCTTAAACAGGGCCGTCTTAACGTATGGGCACAAAGGGCACTGGCAGGGGGACCGTATGCTTGTTCTGATGCCTAAGTATGTTTCTGTTTTGCTATCAAAACGGGGGCTGCAGCACACTACTTTGAATGGGGGTCCTAAGATGCTGTTAAGATGGCAGTGACCTTATAGGAGTCCTCCCCTTCCCTTCATAAGAAACCACAGAACATGCTGTGAAGTAATACAAAACAAAATATTTATTACTATTCACAAGGACATTTCTCCCTTCTCGATGGAAGACGAAAGAGCCAAAAACATTTGCACAAACACACAGGAAACAAAAAAAAAGACATTCCTGCTCTTCCTTGCTGCCAATGGGTACCCCAAGACTGGCACACTGTGAGCGCAATGATCGATAATTTATTTACTTATCGCTAGTTTGTGGCTCTGTGTTGGATTTGGTTTCAGGTATTTGTTCCGTCTGCATCTTTTGTTGTTTGAGGCACGGTGGCACAGAGGTTAGCACTGCTGCTTCACTGCCCAGATCACATATATGGGCACAATAATCGCTCCAGCATAGTTGGCAAACATTTTCCTAGACATCAGGGGCACATAAAAGAACATAGCACTATTATCAACCACTCAAAAGGAGTTCAGTTCTCCAGTGACTTTGATGCAATTCATGGGGTTTGGTGACGTTCAGGGAGGTTACTGTGATTTAGCTGAAATCGAGGTCAGCACTACTTAAAACCACGTGAAGGCACTATGTTAACATTCTTACATCCTTAACTATTTAGAAAACAGAACAAGTCTCACGTGCAATGGAAAAACCTAATAAGTGCCATTTTTTTCCAAAATTGAGTTTTTGGAGTTACAAGGTCTTTCCTGATGTTATAAGGTAGTGGTGATCTGTCTTCATTCCAGTCATAGCACGATGCAAGAAGCTACAGTTGTGGCCAAAAGTTTTAAGAATGACACAAATATTAATTTGCTTCCTCGGTTTTTATGATGGCAATTTGCATCTACTCCAGAATGTTCTGAAGAGAGATCAGATCCATGTTTGCCATGGAAATTAACTTAATCCTAACAAATCCATTTCCACTGCATGTCAGCCCACTGATCCTCTCGTTCACACGGGTGAGAGTGTCGACAAGGACAAAGCTGGTGATCACTCTGTCATGCCGATTGAGTTACAATAAAGAGGGTCGACTGCTGTGAAGAAGGCTTCAGGACATCCAAGACAGTCCAGCAAGTGCCTGGTCCATCACCTAAACTTGGCTCAGCTGCGGGCATCACCTGTGCAGAGCTAACTCTGGAATGGCAGCAGGCAGGTGGGAGTGAGGTGAAGACTATTAGATGATGGCCTGGTGGGTGTCAAGAATGGCAGCAAAGAAAGCAAGAAAAAACCTCAGGGACAGACTGATATTCTGGGATTGGACTGCTGACGACTGCTGGGGTCAAGTCATTTTCTCTGATGAATCCCCTTTCCGATTGTTTGAAAAGAAAAAGTGAGCAGTGCTACTATCAGTTCTGTGTCATGCCAACAGTAAAGCATCCCGAGACCATTCATGTCACGTGGGGTTTCTTCTCAGCCAAGGCAGTGGGCTCACTCACAATTTTGCCTAAGAACACAGCCATGAATAAAGAATGGGACCAAAATATCCTCTGAGAGCAACTTCTCCCAACCATCCAAGAACAGTTTGGTGACCAACAATGAACAATTCAGCATGACGGAGGAACGGGCCATAAGGCAAAAGTGAGAACTAAGTGGCTCGGGGAACAAAACATCGACATTTTGGGTCCATGGCCAGGAAACTCCCCATACCTTTAATCCCATTGAGAACTTGAGGTCAATGCTCAAGAAGTGGGTGGACAAACAAAAACCCACCAATTCTGACAAATTCCAAGCATTGATTCTACAAGAACGGGCTGCCATCAGTCAGCATTGGGCCCAGAAGTTGATTGACAGCATGCCAGGGCAAATTGCAGAGGTCTTGAAAAAGAAAGAAGGGCCAACACTGTAAATATGGACTCTGTGCATAAACTTCATGTGATTGTCAATGTTGAAACTTCTGAAATGTTTGTAATTCTACTTCAGTATACCAAAGAAACATCTGAGATAAAAGATTGAAAACACTGAAACGGCACACTTTGTGAAAATCAACACTTTGGTCATTCTCAAAACTTCTGGCCACGACTGTAGTCTACAAACTTCAAGATAAAAACCTAGCAACTCCACTGACCAATGAGGAAAGACCGCCTACCAATGACAACGTTGGATTACGGTCATGTGATTTAAATGCTGTGATTGGGCTGTTGTTGTTGACTCGTGAAAAAAAATGACATTGTGTATGTGAAGCTCAGGAAAAATGAAATCTAGAGATCGTTAATTATAGGGGCGACATCATTTTCTCAATCTGCGAGGTTTTTCCATAGTTGGTGAGAAGTATGAACAGCTCCTCATCTTTAACTTGGTTTTTATTTTGCATTTTATTTTGTGATCGTAGGTCCGCATGTGTGATATACATTATTTTTGTTGTTAATGCCTATCATTTTGTACTTTTTGGTTAAAATCAGTAGACTGAATGTGACTCCTCAATACATTTTTACAGGCTTTTTTTTTTTTTTTTAAATGTGTGTTACATGCATCCATTGTTTTGTGCTTTATTATTGGCAGCGACAGACACGTTTACTTCACTGCCCACCTTTGGCCTGCTGCATTGGCAGTTAAATGCTGCAAGTCTAGGACAGTAAATGCCTCACGGTTTCTGAATAGCATAGAACATCAAAAATGTGAATCCCATCTCATTTAGCATTTAAATAAATTAAATGGCACACAGCTGTTCAAAGATCTCAACCTCAATGTGCATGATAACATTTTGCAAAATTGGCTGCAAGAACTTGTGGTGCTGCGTTAGAATATTAAAATGGCTGGAAACAACATAAACAGTTCTCACCTAGAGAGAAACACCCTCAAACAAAATGAGAAAGAGGAAACCGTTGAGGCATTTTCCTGGTCATCCCTCCAAGTCCTTTTAGGTCTATTATAGTGATTTTATTGGCTTTAAGGTTCCCTTACAGTGCATGCTTTACAAATCAGTATTACCTGTTATTTAGGTCACATACCCGGAGGCACCTGATTATTTCCCTTTCGAAATGTCACTGTTACTGACTAACTATCTATGAGGTAATAATCTGAAGTAAACATAATAAGCCCTGATGATTATGGCCACCTTCTTGCAAAGTCTCATTTCTCAAGTCCTTTTTCTGGAGTCCTGGAGAGCTCTGGGCTGAGACACATTTAGAAAGGAAAGGGCGCCCTCTGGTGGCTCACACTCCTAAACTTCAGCCTGTAAACCCTTTTTATGACGCTTTTATATTTTATGGGCCTAGAAAAACCTGGCTGGGTTTGAAGGGTTACAAGCTCAACAATTTACGGAGACACCAAACATATTTATTTCAACAGTCTGTAAATAAAAAGCGAGCAGAGCAGAGTGCTTCATTTAAGTTGACAGAAGGCAGTTGGAATATATTCATATATGCACTGTGTATATATATATATATATATATATATATATATATATGCATTGGTCATTATATATAACATGTGGACCTACAGGCCTAAAATAAAATGTTACAAAAGGCTACATAGAAAAAACAATTAACAGTCAGCCTGTTGTTCAAAAAAATTAGAACTTACAATTAATTATGAATTCTTTACATTAGAACATGTATGTGCCACATCCTGGGAGATTATCAATCAATGGGATTGTGAGGGCCGTGCCTTAATTATGATAACCTTTCCTGCACATTAGTAAAGTGGCCACCAGTTTGCCACTATTTAATTTTCTTTCATTTCCAGCTTAACGCATAATAGACGGACAAACGTTAGCATTATATATATATACATATAGTATATTGTGGCAAGCGGCTGGGGGTGGTACCCAGCCAGGACACCCGGAAGGACCGGAGGAGGGATTACGCCTCCTCCTGACCACGAGAGGGCAACCGCCCTGGTGGCTATGTGGACCACGGGAAAGGAGCTTGGAAGCTCAACCCTATAGGGGCCTGTGGTGATGGGGGAAAGAAGACCAGGGACACCCGGAGTGCTTCTGGGTGCACAGTCGGCACTTCCGCCACACCAGGGAGTGCCGGCAGGCACTCGTTGGGAGGCACCTGGAGTACATCCGGGTAAATATAAAAGGGGCCGCCTCCCTCCATTCGATGGCTGGAGTCGGCTGGAAGAAAGATAGAGCTCGGGAGGAGAGGAATGGAGGCAGACCTGAAGAGAGGCATTGTGTGAGGCCTGGACTTTGGGGGAGTATTGTGTTGTGTGTAGATTTATTGTAGATAATATTGTGTAAATAAACGTATGTGGTGCTTTTAACAATGTCTACCTGTCTGTGTCCGGGTCGTATCCCACTATATATATATATATATATAAAATCCAACATCTCTCTGTATGTCTGTCCACTTTTCAACAGATTTAGATTGGGGTTTTTTTCTATAATTTGCTTGAACATTCCTGTTGATTTTGCAGCTTCTGTCATTGCGCTAAGAATTATAGTTCGCTTGCGATACCGATTTATTTGAGCGAATCCTACAGAGACGCACCTGGCTGAGGGGATGGGTGGGGGGGCCCTCGTCACTCATGCGCCAGCCTCGGGGTGTGTATCTTACATCCGCTTAGCTAGTGAACAAGAGAACTACTTCATGGATTTAGTTTGTTTTTTTTCGATAATTTACTTGAACATTCCAGTTGATTTTGCGACTTCTCTCATTGCGCCAAGAATCATAGTTCTCTTGCAGGAGAGATATACTCATGCTAGTCCGAGTCAGAAGCTGTGGGCTGAGGGAAGGGGGAAGCTTGACATTAGGAGTGGGGAGCTGGGCAGGGCCCTCCTCAATGTCCTGTTTCACTTCTACACGGGCAGAGCTAGTATACAGCTAGTACTGTATATATATATATATATATATATATATATATATATATATATATATATATACTAGACATTAAGCCCGTTACAATAACGGGCGCTAGAACAGTAGTGCATAAACATTAGTAGGAACAGTCTATATTAAATGGCAAGGGACCTTGTATGTGGCTGTAATATACGTCACTGTATTTTGTGCCTTTCATTTTCTCTCTCAGTAATACTGGTTTGTATTTCTGTAAAATGCCTGTAATTTTGTCGGACAGTAATACAGTGGAACCTCGGTGGAACCGAAGTAATTTCCCCCATAGGATTGTATGTAAATACAATTAATCTGTTCCGGACCGTACAAAGTGTATGTAAATATATATTTTTTAAGATTTTAAGCACAAATATAGTTAATTATACCATAGAATGCACAGTGTAATAGTAAACTAAATGTAAAAACATTGAATAACACTGAGAAAACCTTGAACAGAGAAAACTAACACTGCAATAGTTTGCGCTATAGCGCTACGAACCGCTCGCTAAAAACACTTTTTTTTAATGAGTTTTAAGCACAGGGAAAAAAATGAACATTTGAAAAATCCGTAATTTAATAAACCACCAAGAAAAGTAACATTGCAACAATGCACGCGTGCGCCTGTGTGTGTGTGTGTCTGACTCTGTTGCGGGCCTGCGTGCGTGCGTGTGTGTGTGTGCGTGCATGTCTGTCCCCCATGCGGGCCTGCGTGCGTGCGTGTCTGTCTGTCTGTCTGTCTGTCTGTCTGTCTGTCTGTCTGTCTTCTCTCGCGCGGGCGAGCCTGCCTGCGTGCCTGAGTGTGTGTGTGTGTGTGTGTGCGTGTGCGTGTGTGTCTGTCTCTCGGGCGGGCCTGCGTGTCTGTCTGTCTGTCTCGCGGGCGGGCGGGCGGGCCTGCCTGCCTGCCTGCCTGCCTGCCTGCCTGCCTGCGTGTGTGTGTGTGTGCGTGTGTGCGTGCGTGCGTGCGTGCGTGTCTGTCTGTCTGTCTGTCTGTCTGTCTGTCTGTCTGTCTGTCTCTCGCGCGGGCCGGCCTGCCTGCCTGCCTGCGTGTGTGCGTGCATGCGTGTCTGTCTGTCTGTCTCTCGCGCGGGCCTGCCTGCCTGCCTGCCTGCCTGCCTGCGTGTGTGTGTGTGTGTGTGTGAGTGTGTGTGTGTGTGTGTGTGTGTGTGTGTGTGTCTGTCTCTCGCGCGGGCGGGCCGGCGGGCCGGCCTGCCTGCCTGCATGTGTGTGCGTGCGTGCGTGCGTGTCTGTCTCTCGGACGGGCCTGCGTGTCTGTCTGTCTCTCTCTCTCTCTCTCTGCACACACAGGGAATGCACAGGAAGAGACTGAACACGTGCCGTGTGGCCCCGCGCATGCGCACTTCACCAGAAGACACACACACACGGACACCTGGACGCACACAGGGGTTTTATTAAAGAGGATATTTATATAGAGAAGACCCTCAGCACCTGGTCATGTCATATCTATGAATCAGAGACTTCAAGCATGCATTGCATGCTGGGATACGTGACAAAGTCCTAAATATGACCACAGCTTTAATAGACCTGCCATTGCTGTGTCCAAACATTATGGTGCACTGAACCACATGTATGAAAAGTGTTGTCATTTCTACATGGTGTGACCGAAATATATCCTAATCCCCTTAACTGTGTACCTTAATCACAACGTCTGAATTGTTTGATTTGTAATTTTAAACTGTGGAGCAGTGGGGCACATAAAGGAAGAATATGTCTTTGTCCCACACATTATGAAGGGCACTGCACTTTACAAGCTTAAATGAAAGTCTAGTGCAGCTTTTAAGATTTCTGATGCCACTTGAGGGCAGTGTCGACTCGGGCTGATGATCTTTTTCAGCTTAAAGACTCAAGAAAGTTCCCTGAATGTATTTGTGTCTCATTTTCTTTTTTGTCTGCCTGTCCTTCCACACAACTATTTTGTAACCCCACTCACACCCTTGAGAGACACAGGGTGCCAGCATCTATCCTGGCAGCACTGGGCACAAGGGATTTATACCAGCCCCGGATTAGATGCCAGACATCTGTGCCCGATGGCTGCTAAATGACAGTATATTGCATTGTTTTATCACTTAAAAGATTTTTTTGGGGGAGCTAGCAATTGTTTTAGGCCAAAATAATGTATGTTGTAAACTGAATAAAGAACAATTGGTTAACCCTTTAGCTGAGGTACTGCAAAACTGCATTTACTAATCATCATTATGTGACAAGATAGTAACAAACTCTTCTTCTTTTGGTCTTAATAACACTTACAAAGCATCAATGAAGTGTTTACTCATCTCTGCAATATGGCTAACTGAATAACTTCACTTTGAAATGGTCTGAGGTGCCTTAACTGAGCCACGTTTCTCTTGATATTTGCATATTTCAGTAGAAGGCCTGCAAATCCTTCATATTCACAATTCATTTTACCAGCATGTCAATATGCCACACTGCACACTTTGTAAATGTTAGGAAGACCAGAAGAAGCCCTAGTTAAAGTTTTGTTACATAACAGTTGTGATGGATGGCATGCATGGGCAGGCATCCCTGTCAGGATGGGTTCTGATCCTTTTACCTTACATGGGAGGCCATGACAGTCAGTGGACATGAAGAAGCCCATGCCAGAAGCTTGATAAAAAGATGCCAATATTCAGGTGGGAAATTTATTCTTAAGAAGGTTCCTATTTGAAATGTAACTCTGTGTTCTACAAGTAAGCTTTATTTGCTCAAACATAATCCATGAAAGGATAATAACCAGTATGGCGGATGGCCAGGGTCCTTACCTGGCCGGGATGCCTTTGTAAAGGAAGGGAGTGCATGCATAGGGCATTATCTCCCCCAGAGTGCTGTATGGCAGCCCCCCACCCTAGGATTCAGCAGTGCTTTAGGTTGCCACAGGGCTTCATGGGAGATGGAGTTCGACACAGCCCTGTTAGGTTCTGTGGGTGCCACCAGGGGGTGCTTCAGGGACTGCAGAGCCCTATTTTATTGGGCTTCTACCCTCACCCTGAAGTGCTTCCAGACCACCCTAACGGGCCACTGGCTGTACTCCCGGGTGCAACATAAAAGAAACCTGCTGCTACTGCTCAGATTCAGGAGGAAGCTTGATGATGAAGCTTGCAAGAGGAGGAGTGAAGGTGGACAGAGAGAAGGAGAGAGAAGCTAAAGCAGAGAAAGTGCTGTGTGCATTATTATTATTATGCCTGCGCTTATTGTGTGGGAAACTATTGGGAAGAGATTCCCACAGCTGAATAAAAGGACCCATGTGTGTTGCTGAACTTGTGTCTACATCTGCTTGTGTCGGGTTTGGGGAGCTGGTGCACCCCCCCGCTGGCCATACCATTTACATGACATTGTCATTCCCGTGACCCCGCTCTGGATAAGCAAATTAGGAAAATGGATGGATGGATGGATAACGGCCTCATGTAATTTGATTTCTTGCTGTCACATTTGCAATAATTCTTAAAGGCATGGACCCCACCACAGCACAAACCCAGCTTGATACCCTGTGGATTCTGAAAGTATTCAGACCTGTGACGGTCAAGGTTGATAATGGGTTGGAAATGTTGATAATAAAGCCAGTGATGAGCAAGACATATGAGGACCCAAAACAGTGTTCAAAAAGCGCAGTGCCATCTTCTTCTCAAACATACTGTAAATAAATAGTCCTCATTTGTGGAGGTTAAAAAAAACCAATAAATAATTAATAAATATTTCCATTAAAATGTGGTTAAAACTCAGGTAGGGCTTCCTTTAAAAACATGAACCCCAGTGCAACTCTCTAAAATCCCAGATTTGTTTGGCACCCCATAGGCACCGATGGAAAAGTTGATGGAGACCCAAGTAGGGATTAATGGTTAACTGCACATGCTGGTGGACATCTAATCTGCTTATCCCATCAGGACGTTGCAATGAGAAGAGACTCCACTCATACACAAAATGGAGGCAAATCACGGAAATAAGCAGATGTGTAAATCATATGCTGTAATACTAAAAATATTATACATAAATCTAAATCATTTGAATATCTAAATCAAAAGGAAAGGGTTATAAAAATGAACAACAGGCATGACAGCCATCTATATGGTCCAAACCTTTCAACGGTGCAAAAATCAATACATCTCCTATTTGTGGCAGGCCAGATCTACTGAAAATAGAATAAAAGTTTCCATTGCCTGTGCCCACTACTGTCTTATTCCGTGTTAAGCGGACAGTAACTGCTGTCCTGACCAGATCCACTTCCACAAATTTTATATTTTTTTGGAGGATCTGAAAACGAAGGTGCATGATAACTTTAATAAAGTGCTTGCTGGGCTACCCGTCTAAGATGGGTTGATGTTTAAAGTGCATCATGCAAAGCATTTGTTTCTGTTATATGCCACTTGGTATGGGATTTGTATAAGCAGTGGTAATGTTTGTGATGTGCCATCTGTTGGAATGAAAAATGCCATGCGTTTTATTACTAAAAATATGGGTAACACTTTATAATAACTGCACACTATGAGGCATTAGTTAAGCATGACTAAATACTTTGTTCATCATTTAGAAAGCATCGCTTCCACATTAATTGGCATTAGCAACCACTTTATAAATGCCATTATAAATGCTTTAGTACTGATCACAAAGCATATTTATAATGTCTTTGATAACTGCATTTACGATGCTTTATTAATGATCAATTAACTAATAATTAATATTTTTCAAAGAATCAGTACTAAAGCATTTATAATGGCATGTATAAAGTGGTTGCTAATGCCAATTAATGTGGAAGCGATGCTTTCTAAATGATGAACAAAGTATTTAGTCATGCTTAACTAATGCTTCATAGTGTGCAGTTATTATAAAGTGTTACCAAAATATGTGATGTGCCATGTGTTGGAATGAAAAATGCAAAGCATTTAATTACTAAAAATGCATGCGATGAGCCATCTGTTAGAATGAAAAATGCAAAGCATTTCATTACTAAAAATATGTATTGTACTAACTGTTGGAATGAAAACTGCAATGCATTTTATTATTAAAAATGTATTCGGTGTGCCATGTGTTGGAATAAAAAATGCAATGAATTTTATTGCTTAAATGAATGTGATGCATCATCTGTTAGAATGAACAAGGCAATGCATTTGATTACTAAAAATGCATGTGGTGCAACATACAGTATGTTGGAATGAAAACTGCAATGCATTTTAGTACTAAAAATGGGGTGCGCTATCTGTTGGAATGAAAAATGCAATGTATTTGATTACTAAAAATGCATGTGATATGTAACCTGTTGAAATGACTGAGACATAGCAACCGGATGGACACAAAGACCGACACATACAAGTATAAGGCAGATATTTTTTATTCTTGAAGTTTTGTCTGGCCTAGAGATGCACTAAAGTCTCAGTCTATAAAAGGTCCCTAAATTTTCCTCAGTATAAAGCTTCTGTCGTAAATAATGCTATTTTCACATATATGTTTTATCAAAATACTTTATAAATTATTAATAAGGTGGAGACCTAGCTGAAGTTTGCATGATATCTTTGAAGTGCCTTTAATTTCAGACTTTCAGAATAAAGTGCCTGTGTATAAATTCTCCAGTGTACACTTCTAAAAATAGAGAAGAAAAAGAAAAAGAAGAAAAGTAAATGCAGTTTTTTTTTTTTTTCTTTTTTTGGCTCTGTAAGCTACTTTGAGTTCTTCTGGTTTTTATGTTGAGTAAAGAGACAATGGCCGATCCTACACTTTACCAGAATAAAAGTGGACCTTTGCAGTCAGTGGCTGAATTTGATCTTCTTCTAGAGGTAATCGCCTTGTCCATGGAGCTCATGGGTGATCTGTCATGAATTAGTGAATTAGTGATGGAGATCCATGGGACAAATGTAATCCGGTAATGAGAAAATCAGCTGGAGAAAACAGACGTGAGCTATACTGGAAACCCCATGACTTATGGAGCCTTCAGGTGACTAAAACTCAAAGCTGAGGTACAAGAATACTGAAAGAAAAATGAGAGCCATAGAATATGAAGAACAAGGCGGATGAACTGCATTTGAATTCTTCTTTGTGTCCGAATGTGTGTGTGAACCTCCACACATGCAGAGCAGCTGCTAATCTTTTTGGGGTCTTCAGTATAATACATATATTTATGGGTCCATACCCATCCGTCCATACTGTGTGAGCTGGCCGCCACTTTAAAAAACTTGCTTACTCCAGGAAACAGCTCTGTTTATCAAAGGATTCATGAAGTATTCATACTGCTGCACTTTCTACACACGTTACTGTTGTAGGTTTAATTCTCAGTAATCCATTATGACAAAGTGAAGACATATTTTCAAAAAGATTTGCAGATGTATTAAAAAATCAACTTTGTACAATTGAATCCAATATGGCAACATTTACAGATTTGAGTTTTCTTCGGTAAGTCTCTACAAGCTTGATACATCTAGTGTGGGTGCCAGGGAGGGAGGACAGACATCCTGTCTGGAAAGTTTCATACCTGGCCAGGAGGCCAAAATGGAAGGACCAGTTAAGTGGACTCACCAGGAGCGGGTTATTTCTCCACACAGTAGGTGGCAGTGTTCCTTGGGGCTAAACCCAATTAGGACACCCGTAAGGTTGCATGGGAAAGGGAATCCAGAAATGCAACCCTGTCGGGGTCTTTGGGGACTGCCAGAGGAAGTTGCCAGGGGAGGACCGCCCAGGAACTACTCCGGACAACTTGGAGAGAAGACCAGATGAAGTTCCCGGGTGACTTTAAAAGAAAACCAGCTACCACAATTTGGGGAATCAGAGGCGGGAGGCAGTGGGCTACGCTCTTGGAGGAGGAAGGAGAATTGTGCTTAGTGAGTTTTTTTTTCATTATTATTTTTTTAAAATTAGGTGTTGGTGCTCAATAAAATCCTTTATTGAAGCATAAGTGTGTCACACACATGTGCATGGTAGGTAGTCTAAGGGCTTAACTGGGAGTAAGATGCAGAGTCAGGGGTTGATGAACAGAACTAAGGCCTTTTCTCCCTCTTCCACTGACCACCAGAAGAAAAACCCAGCTAAGACTCCGCCCACTTCTGCTGCTACATCACACCTTCCTACGAACCTCACATTTCCGCCCGAGATCCCACCCCTTCCTGTCCGTCACCTATAAAACCCTAAGCCTTCACTCAATTAGTTAGTCGATGTTTGATTCGAACTTGACCTTTGTGATTATACTTCTGAAGTTCATTATCGTTCTGTTACTACACTACACGGGGTGGACTCCCCAAATCTTTATGTTTGCTCTTTTGCTTTCTTTACAGGAGTTATCAAGTCTGTAGTTAGGGGCTCAGTGGTTCCCCCCCTTGTGGTTACACTAGATTTGAGCCATTTATCGAAAACAATTATTTATGTCTTGTACAGCCCCAAATCATACAAGGAATGATGCAGTGGGCTTTAATCAGGCCCTGATTTTTTTTTTTTTTGATAGCCCACCAGCCTTCATTCTGTGAGTAGACAAGAAAAACCTCCCAGAAAAACTTATAGGAAAAAAAATGAAAGAAATCATAGGAAAGGGATTTCTGAGAGAGAGAGAGAGAGAGAAAGAGAGACCCCTTTGTGGGTATGTTGAGTGCACAATTGGAGTCAAATTAAATGGAATAAATGTAACACACAAAACAAAACCCAAGTAATCCTCCATCTATAGTGGCCACCTCAGAAGCACAATACGATAATTCAATATACTTTGTTATAAACTACGCTCCTCACTGAGTGCAGAAGCAGAGTGATGTGGCAACTCTCAAGGCAAAAGTGCAAGAACAGATTACACCAGAGCTGTCTCAAATACATCAAAACCAATTAACATTAATGAAAAACTACAATATCAGACCATCACATCATACTTTTACTGCCAGATCCACTCAAGCTCCATTAGATTGGCTGGGAATTATCAATAAACTTCCATCCTTGGGTCTCTCCACTGATATTCTATGAAGTTTAAGTCTGGTTTTTAGACAGGACCACTGAAGGACAGACAGTCAGAGACTTGTCCAGAAGCCACTCCAGGGTTGTCTCGGCTCTACGCTTTGGGTCGTTGTTTGTGCTGAAAGGTAAACCGTCACCCCAGTCTAAGGTGGCATGCACTCTGGAGCAGATGTTCTTCAAGGACTTCTCTGTAGTTAGGGTCATTCATTCATCCTTCCCTCCATTCTGACCAGTCTGCCTGGCTCTGCTGCTGAGAAGCTCCCCATAGCATGTTGCTACTACCACCAAACTTCACTGTAGGGGTGGTATTAGGCAGGTGATGAGCAGTGCCACCATAGGGATGGTATTAGGCAGGTGATGAGCAGTGCCACCATAGGGATGGTATTAGGTAGGTGATGAGAAGTGCCACCATAGTGATAGTATTAGGAGGTGATGAGCAATGTCACTGTATGGATGGTATTAGGCAGGTGATGAGCAGTGCCACCATAAGGATGTCATTAGGTGGGTGATGGGTAGTGCCACTGTAGGAGTGGTATTAGGCAAATGATGAGCAGTGCCACAGTAGGAATGGTATTAAGCAGGTGATGAGTAAAGCCACCGTAGTGATGGCATTAGGCAGGTGAGTAGCAGTGCCACCGTAGTGATGGTATTAGGAGGTGATGAGCAATGCCACTGTAGGGATGACATTAGGCAACTGAGTAGCAGTGCCACCATAGTGAAGGTAATAGGCAGGTGAGTAGCAGTGCCACTGTAGGGATGGTATTGGTTAGGT
>JANRMT010062816.1:10190219-10200993 GCA_026402145.1 Polypterus bichir lapradei | reverse complement strand
TATCTATCTATCTATCTATCTATCTATCTATCTATCTATCTATCTATTATATAGTGCCTTTCACTCACTGTCTATCTAGGATAAAATGCCTTTTAATCACTCGCTATCATCCGCTATATAGTAACTTTTATTCACTCACCATGGTTATATAGTGCCTTTCATTCACTCACTATCTATCTCTAATATAATGTATTTAATAGTGAGCATCATGGCTGTTTATTTAACTATATTTTTTAGTGCTTTTCATAGTGACATCATTAATAAATATCTGTTCTTCTATATTTTTATAGAGTCGTTCTATCCAGATATTTTTTGGTGCCTCTGTATTATGTAATGCACGTGCATCTTTCCAGTACAATTTTCTTACTTTCTTTACTTACTGGGTGACTATTAAGAAAGAAAGAAAGAAAGAAAGAAAGAAAGAAAGAAAGAAAGAAAGAAAGAAAGATTTATTTTAACAGAAATAGTAACAATCATTCCAGTTATGAGTAAATTAAATATCAAACCAATCTTCAAATAAGCATAAACCACAATCTGAAACAAAATCTATTATACAGAACCTTTACACATATACAGTATGTCTGTTATAACATGCCTTTCATGCTCACTTATTTTTGTTATATGGTTTCTTTAATATCTATTGATCTATCTATGATATCATGCTTTTCAATCACTATCTGTCCATTATGAAGTTACTTTCACTCACTCACCATTCATCTATCTGTTATATAGTGCCTTTTATTCAATCAGTATCTAGCTATCTATCTATAATACAGTGCCTTTAGCTCACTCACTATCTATTATATAGTGCCTTTCAAATCTCTTTATTAGAATGATAGATGTGAAAAGCAAAATATGTCCATTATATAGTGCCTTTCATATCCATGTAACTCTCTGTTACATAGTTCCATTCATATCTGTCTGTCTATGACATCAAGCCAATCACAATACATAAATCCATTATTTTGCACGTTTCACTCACTCACCAGGTATCTATTAATCATACAGTAGTTTTTAACTCACTGTCTATTATATAGTGTCTTTCATATCACTTACTTATTGCCTTTCCCATCTGTCTGTCTTTTATATAGTGCCTTTCGTGTTCATTTTTCTCTATGTTACATACAGTAGTTCCTTTCATATCTCTGTGTTTAGGATATCATGCCAGTCACTCACTATCTAGCTATTATATAGCGCCTTTCACTCACTCACCATGTATCTGTCTATCAGTAACTCCCTCACTATCTATTATGTAGTTCTTTTCACTCACTCCTTCCCTCTCTATCTATTAGATAGTGTCTTTCACTAACTTTCTCTCTGTCTATTGTATAGTGCCTTTCACTCACCATTACCTTTCTCAGCATCTATCTGTTCTATAGCGCCTTTCCCTCACTATCTATCTATATGTTCTTGATATAGTGCCTTTCTTTTACTCACTTATTACATTATTGCAGATCCAGTCTTATGCACAGGGTGTGTTTGCCTTTTCTGCACATTATTCAGCAGATAATTGATCGCCTCTTGATTTTGTTTCAGTAATGACAGGACTGCCATATTTCACTCCCACTTGTTCTAGCAAATTAAACAAACTCGGTCTGTGATTCTTGTTACACATTGTTTTCACTAAAATGATTTGATAAATGGCCCATTTGACTGTACATTTATAAATGTATGGCACATGTGGTCCCGCTGTAAAGACTCACTTTGGAGATCATGTATGCTGATGGATCTTTACCACATCTAGTTTAACAAAATATTCTGATTTTTGTTATGTGTTAGTTATGCCGAGTATCACATCACTTTACTTATTACAGCTTTCTGTAAAAGTGTACGGTGGTTGAGCCAAAGATACAGGGGGAACAATGGGGATTCCACCCAGGCTGGGGAAGAGCAGACCAGCTTGTCTCCCTATTGGAGAGAGACAGAATATCAACCAAAAATCCAGAAAAAACACATTACAAAAAAGTTATAAATTGATTTGCATGTTATTGAGTGAGATAAGGATTTGATCCTGTACAACACAGCCAGGATTCTGGCTCCCACAGATTGACTGGGCACACATATTACAATCAATCAGTGAATCAATTACAGATCCTCCTCAACTCATTATGTTTATAAAGCCCACCTGTCCACAGAATTCATTTTTTTCCATTCCAACCTCTTCACCACCATGGGCAACACCAAAGAGCTGTCAAAGGACATCAGGGACAAGACCTGCACAAGGCTGGAATGGGCGACAAGACCATCAGCAAGAAGCTTGTTGAGAAGGTGACAACTGTTGGTGCGATTCCCGGGAATGAAACTGCTGGAATTCCCGGCTGAACGGGAATGGCCAAGCTTGCATATATAGCATGTAAAAGTGTAAAACTCGATCAAGAAATAACAGAGTTATAGTTGAAAATAATTAAGTGGCACAGTTTTTTGGCCCACAGTGTAGTGTGTTCTGCACGAAAGACGGCAACAGACATGTTCTCGGTACCATCTAATGACGTCATTTAAAAATGTGTTCGTCGTCTGGTAAGCAGTAGTTCGGTAGCAACATCCACAACACCGGAAGAAGGTGGCGCCATTGCTGCAGCTTCTACTTCATTAGACAACAGCTTTGAACAGCAACTTGAAATTGCAATGCGTCAGTCTGTTGCATCCGCATTATCTGTGCCAAGAAACTTGCTATCACAGAATGATGACAAGAAACTGGATGCATCAGTAAAAGCTGAAATGGCGGTGTTTCAGAGCAACGGCAAGCACGGGTGTTGTTTAGAACAAGTCTATCAGTATCTGATGACTGTGCCACCTACTTCAGTGGAGGCAGAGCGTGCTTTCTCTATGGCTGGCAAACTCTGCATGAAGGTGCGCTCTCGCCTGGACGACCGCACGCTAGACACATTGTGCTTTCTATGCTCTTACTGCCGCAACTAACTAAATACATGTACTTACATGACAGCATGAACTGCTTGTAGATAAGGTTAGTCTTTTATTGGTGTCAACATATTGCAGTAGTTTTATTAAAAATAAGTGTCGCTTATTCTAAAACCGTTGACATGTGAGATGTCCATGCACTGTGTCATCCCCGGGCACCAGGGATTCCCGGGAATGGATATACGCGTCCAGGAATGGATTCCCTAGACAGGACCAAGCCATAAAGTCCAAGGAACTCTCTTTAGACCTCTATAGTGGTCTCAATAATTCTGAAGTGGAAGACATGTAACCACCAGGACTCTTGCAACCGAACAGAATAACCAGGCAAGAAAGGCCACAGTCAGGGAAGTGACCAAGAACCCATGTGGCCATTCTTAAAGAGCTTCAGAAGTCTTACGCTGAGATGGGAGAACCTATCAGAATAGCAGCCATGTCAGCAGCACTACGTCAATCAGGGGTTTATGGTATAGTGCAGGGGTGGGCACCATCAGTCCCGGAGAAGCTGTAGTGGCCGCACATTTTTGTTCCTTCTCAATTTCTTCATGAGAAGTCAGTTAGTGCTTATGACGCACTCATTGCACAAGTGCTTCATTTTAGTGGTCTCGCTTATTAAGATTTTAAACGCTTAATTGCTTATTTTCATCTTAAACAGCTGTATTTATTGTTTTAACTTCTCCTTATTAGCAATAAGATGCAAATAACAAAGGGACCAGCAGTTCTCCATCTAACTTGTCTCCATTTCTACCCATATGTATCAGGGACGTGCAGTCAGGGGAGGCAGGGCCTCACCTGTCATTATGAAAAGTAAAAAAAACTAATAATGATAACATAAAATAAACGTGTCCACTGGTCTGTGCTACAAATTTGTTTTCTGTATGATTCCAATAGGTTTGATCATTTTTATAGTCATAATCACTGAATTTGCACATTTCCTGATCAAATACCGGGGAGAAACGCGAGGTGTGGCAGCGATGAGCCTCGCCTCACCTTGCACTGCGCTCTCCCTCACACACTGGGCTGATGCAAGTGATTGGCACGTGCCTGTTGCTGTCTGTCTGCATGTCACCAATGTGATGTTTGCAGACACATTTATTATACACTCTGACTTTCTAATATCTTTAATGAATGTGTGTGACATATTTAGTCTTGCTGATCGGACATAATACCACAGCGAAAAGGCACAAGGTGAGGCAGACAGCACCATGCCGCCCTGAAGGAGACGCATGTGAGCCCAATAGGTGCCCGTTACTGCCGTTCTTTTACGCAGAGGCGACAATAAGTTAGTGAGATCAGAAAGTCAAGTGAACTGCAGCGGTCCGTTTATTTTTATTTTTTTTATTCCGACTGACTGATGGAAGATTAAGATTTTTAAATCTAAAGGAATATAAGGAGGACTTTTACAAGAAAGTGATAGAAATTTTCATGGAGAAGGATAGGCTCATGGACTTCATTTACAAAAAAAGGTAAGACCATAAACGGTTTTCAATTTTATAAAAAAAATGGGATCAGACTAGGAAGAAAAACAATCCAATATTTAAAAACTAAATTTTAAATAAAAAATTCTTTCATGTTATCCTTTTGTTGAGCAGTCTGTATGAAAATTGATTAAAGCAACAGAATTAAAAGCTTTTAAAAACAACAAAATGTTTCAATTAAGGTCAAAACTGAAATCCGTTTTTTTGTTCACCACTCTGTACTTTCATTTGTGTTGAAGAAGTATGAATTGTGGAATCGCAACGGCAAATTTAGAACACATGGAGGGTGAGGAGCAAATGCGCTGTCTCCGCTCTCTCTCTCTCGCTGTTATAAATGTAACGTTCTTTCTTAGCCACATATGCGCCTTACCTGTATGTGTGTGTAAATAATGCTGATGAGATATGAAATATAACCAGTAGTCAATGTGCAGGCTGCCAATTGAATAGTGAATCAGCTTCTCTTCTGTGTTCATATATTTGTAAATCGGACTCTGAAGGAGTCACCAGTCATGAACCTCACCGCACGTCACTGATATGTATCATTCACTGTTTGGCTTACTTAAGCACTTAGAAGGAAACTGAAGGAATAGAGAAGAACCGCAAATTACTCATCAGTTTGAGGCATCAAATCCCTTGTTATTATCAGAATGGAAAAATAAGATCTGTGATTTAAGAATGAGCTGACATGGTAGAATTAAAACATGAACAAGCCATGAAATTAAATAAAATTCGTTACTGGGGAGGACTGGCTTCTAATTAAGCAACTGGGTTGGAACAAAAACCATTGCGGCTTAACCCGGGGTCCCTGTTGGCCACCGTGCTATTAATGCCTACTAGTGAGGTCTTACATGGTGTATAGGGTACAGTTTTGGTCTCCATATAACAAAAAAGACCTAACAGTGCTAGAGAGAACCCAGAAGACAGTGACCAGGCAGATTCCAGGACTAAGAGGTATGAGTTGTGTGGCCAATAGGGGCACCACTGAGCCCCAAATCCCAGACACAACTACCAGAGACACAGTCCTGTGTCAATAAAAGGCTTTTTATTTATGCAAACAGTGTGCCTTTTACAGGCACCCTTTTCCCATCGTTCAGCACAAACAAGTTTTCCTAGTCTTTGTGTTTTCCTCCACTCCACCCAGTTGAGTGCCACCTGTCCCCTCTCCCAGCTCCGACTCCCCAAGGCCAAGTAGAGGGCTCTCTTTTAAAGAATAACCCGAGAGTACTTCCGGTGCTCAATCCATTGCCCCTGTGAATCACTTCCGGATCCGACAGGCCCACAATATCAAAGCTTCCCCAGGCTGCTCCACCAAACCCAACATGGCAGCCCCATGGGACCACAACTCCCATGCTGCCCTATGGCCGTGCATACTGGGGCTCGCTAGATGGGATGCTGCCACCTAGAGTATGGGGTGAAATGTTCTGCCCAGAGCAGGCAGTCAGCCACTCTCTTATCCTTCCTTGCCCCCCAAGCCCATCCAGTATGTCCTTCTGTGGCTGCTGGAAGGCCAACATTGGTGTAGCTGCCACTGCAGTGTCCTTTCATAACCAAGTTCAGCTTCAGGAAGCGAAGTATTGCAGTTTTGCACCAGCCAGGACCAATTCCAGATGAAATGCCGATCCATCCCTCACAGATATGAGGGGGGATTAAAAAGTTGAATCTTTTCATTTAAGGCAAATGGGGATTCAGTGGTGACATGATAGAATTGTTTAAAATTTTGAAAGAAATTAGTACAATAGATCCCAGTTGTTACGTTAATATAAATTCTGCAATAAGTACACGTGGACATGGTTAGAAACTTAAGGGAAGAATTAACACAAAAATGATAAAGTTTTTCTTTACGTAAGAATCATAGACACACGTAGTGTGTCCAGAAAGTATCCTGGTAATGAGCAGAACTTTAAGAACCTTCAAATTCCGACTTGATGCTATTTTGGACAATTTAGATGAAGAGGACTGACACGCTTGTTGGGCTGAACGGCTTATTCTCATCGCATATTTCTAATATTCTAAATGAGAGCAGACCATTCATTCCATTAAGCTTCTTTATTACCCCATCGCCAAGTGTCCAAGTATCTCGTTTGAAAGTCATGAAGGTTTCTGCTTCAATTAGTGACAGGTGGACTGTCTTGATCCTGTGAAAGGCCAAGATCTTTCTCATACAATTTCCAGCTCACAATAAGGGAGGGATAGACAGTCCCAAAATAACAATGAATTACTTTTTTAATCCAATATAACTTCAGGGAGAAATATACAAAACAACGACACAACAGAGCACCTGTCACAAACAGCAGGCAGGAACGAATAAAAAATATTCAAACCTACGCAAATAAAGAGACATTCCTTTTGTGTGTGTTAATGTAGGGGAGTTCTGCGTGTGTTCTTGAGTTGCAATTTCATGCATTATTCAGCACCCTGTCATTTATGTTAGAAATAAAGTTTTATAAGGGGAAATAGACCTGCAGCCATGTCTGTAGCATACAGACAGCTTGCTAAGCTGTGTGAGATGTGTGGTGGTGAAGGTGTTCTGCTACTTTAGTTTTGGAGCTTTAGTTGCAGATGGCAGATATGGCTTAATCCCAAATATTTCCCAGTATTGTAGCGGTGCAGTGACTGCCACAAAATTACACCGCATGCACGACATGCTTCAGAAGAAAATGTCCACATACATTTGACCACACATGGTCTGTTAAAGGGGGCCCAATAGGGACAGGAGCTGGAGTGTAGCGTGTCCAGGTGTCACCTACAGTGGCAATGAAAACAGGTTACTGTCAACGGGGGGCAGTGTACCCCAATAGTGTGTATGGAGCCATCAAACAAGTGACTCCTGGGACACCAGTGTAAGTCCTGGTCACAAGGAGATGAAGTCCGCCATGCTGTTAGGTGGCAGTGCATTTATATTTATACACTTAGCGCACACTTTTATACAAAGCAACTTACAAAAGATGTCAACACAATTGATTAAACATCAATCTGGGGGACTGTTTGGGAACAAGTGTCGCAGGACAAGCGTACAGAACTAATCGTCACAAGTGAAGAGTTCGGAACAAAATACAAGTGAGTTACAAGTCCAAAGTTACAAAACTTAACAGCTCATCTACACCAAACAAGACAAACACCAAACAAGAGGGTCTTCAAATGCTTCTTAAACACAAAGAGGGAGTCAGACGTTCAAATGCAGATGGGCAGTTCGTTCCACCAGCTAGGAGCTACACATAAAGAGAATCTGAACTGAGATTTAATACCATGCAGAGGCAGCATCACTACATGCCATTGGTCAGCAGACCCGAGTGGTTGAAAATGAGCAAAGGACCTCACTAGTGTCTCCATATACACAAGTGTGGACCCTCTGACTACTCTGTAGGCAAGAATCAAGGATTTGAACTTAATAATGCTGCTACACGGAACCAATGTAGTCATCTGAAGAGAGGAGTAACAAGTGCCCACCTCAGCTGGTTGAACACTAGAGATGCCTCTGCATTTTGAAATGCTACTGGTGATATACTGGTACCGGTACTCCTGCCAGCAGAGACTTGCAGTAGTCCTGACATGACGAGACCAAAGCCTGGTCCAGGAGTTTTACTTCATATTCTATTAGACACAGCCTGATCTTGCGGATATCTTACAGAGGGAATCTACAAGGAACGCACTCCCTGTGGGACAGCTGGTCATCAATCACCACCCCATGGCTGTGCACTGACTTTATGGGTGTTAGCCATAGTGAGCTGAGCTGAATGAGATGATGTGCTGAGTAGATGGACCAGCTAGGATAATAAAAAGGTTCATCTCTTTGTCAGGTTGAGCTGAAAGTGAGTGGTCTTCCTTCATCCAGGCTGCAATACATGTGTTACAGTTTTGTCTTATATGTGTCTCTCTACTTCCCAGTATGATCGATAAATGTCCAGGGACATTCCTTGTCCTATATGGGAAGGCTGAGATCCAGGAATGCAGGAGTACTTGTGGACCAGAAGGGGAGGTTCCACTAAGATGGTCTCAGGAGATTCTTTGCATGGTGGATTAACTCTAGAACTACCAAATCATTTTTTGATGCCATAGCTACTGATGCCATACCAAATGGTATCTCCATCCTTTTCTTTTCTTAATGGCCCATCAGCTTGGCATATTGATAACTCATTCCTATGGCCTTGGTGTAGGAAACTGCACTTCCAGTGTCGATGTGTTGTGTGCAACTTTTTTTTTTCAATGTTACTCATTTGTATGTCTTGCTGTTTTGATGTTTTATCATCCTGTCACTCTTTCAATAAGTCTTGCTTTTTTGTTGATGTGGTCAAGGTGCATTTGCCAAGTAAAATAGTATATGCTGTATACTGTATATATATATATATATATATATATATATATATACTGTATACACACACAGGATGAGCCAAAATTATGGTAACACTAATGGTACTGCCATGTATATACTTATATACAATTTTTGTAGACAATTTATGTGCCACATATTTTCCCCGGAACATAAGAAGGCAGTCTTCCTGGGTTGTATGGGGGCCATGGAGATGGGATGCTCAACCCTGTGGAGGAACGTGGCCACCGCCAGTGGGCATCTGGACAGCTCCGGAACGGTAGTCAGCAGCGCTTCCGCCACAACAGGAACTGCTGAAAGAAGAGGAGATGAACTCATGCGCAGCACTTCCACCACACCCGAAAATACTGCCGGATGTTAATTGAGAAGCACCTGGAGCACTTCCGGGTGCAGTATAAAGGTGGCTGTCACACTCCACTCGGGAGCGGAGTTGGCAGGAAGAAGATGGAGCTATGAGTGAGGAGTGAAGGAAAAGAGAAAGAGAAATGGGACTGAGAGCTTTAGCACTGCTGATTTGTGCATTGTGGTAATTGTACTGTGAAAAGGAAACACAATAAAGCGTGTGTATATACGGGACATTCAGTGTATGTCTGTCTGTCGCCGGGCTGGTCTTTACAATATATATACACACACACACATACATACATATATAGACATACACACATGAGAGACGTTCAAAAAGTTTCTGCACTTTAACTCTATTTATTAAGAATTGCAAAACCAAATTCCGTCACTTTTCTACATAGTCACCTTCCTTTGCAATGTAATTTTCCCAGCATCGTACCAACTATATTGTCACACACGTGCGAGTAGGAGGCAGCTAAAGGGTCTGAGTAATTGTAATAAAACATCCAACCAGGGGGCGGCGGAGTGTACGCTGACTGTCTTTCTCAGTTCCCTACAGTCCTTTCCTGGGAAATCCTGCAAGGTTCCAGTGCTTCAGAAGACATCACGTCCGGAGCTGACCCCTTTGCTGACGTCATTTCTGAAGGTGGCCCCTTTGCTGATGTCACTTCCGGTCAAGACGACATTACTTCTGGTTCCGGCCCTTTTGATGACATCATTTCCCCTATGGGCCTTTAAAGCCTCCATCTTTGTCTTTTGTAATCAGTTATGTTGTGGACTCTGTTCTATGCACATCGTGCTTAAAAAACTTAAAATTTTGCAGCCGGAAAAACAATATACAGGTGGCTGCCCCAATTCTTTATGATGTCTGTGTTGTATTACTGTCACAATATATATATATATATATATATATATATATATATATATATATATATATATATATATATAAGGATAGGGAAGTCTGGGCATCTCTGCTCAAGCTGCTGCTCCCGTGACCTGATCTCAGATAAGCGGAAGAGGATGGATATAAATATATATATAAATATTGCAAGCTGTATATGCTTTTATGTTTATGCACGTCTACAACCTTTTACATTCCTTTCAGGTTTGCAGGTCTTCTGAAAATTCATGTCTTGCAGTTTTATACTCTGTATTCTTTCTAGAAGTAAATAAAGGCCAAGCAAAGTCAAATATTTTTAATGGATAAAGAAAGTTACGTAAATGGCACAGAAGCAGAGACACCTTGCTTTTAACTGTAAGGGTTCAGGCTCATCCCTTTCAGAAAGAAGTGAAGAATGCAAAAAATAAAACTGGTCTAATTGGGTAGCCCATTACTGTTAAGTGTTCGATCTAAAACGTAACACAGACAACAATAGCATGAACGCCCACAGCATCTTCAGCTGCAAAAATGTAAGACAGTTAACAAACAAACCTAAATGAATAAGAATACCAACAATCTTCTTCTTCTTTCGGCTGCTCCCATTTGGGGTTGCCACAGTGGATCATCTACGTTGTCTGCATATTAAATTGGCAAAATTTTACTCCAGATTATTTATAGAACACCTTTGCCCTACTCAAATCACCTAATTTGATAGGAATATGTCAAAATATATGTATATGTACAGTATATTTGATAAGATAAACATTAATAATACCAAGGGAAAATATACATGTGTATGTTTATGTACAATATATATATATATATATA
>JANRMT010062816.1:10159438-10169834 GCA_026402145.1 Polypterus bichir lapradei | reverse complement strand
TATCTATCTATCTATCTATTGTGGAATAAAAACTCCAAAAGAAAAGAAACTCCACAAAAATAAAGTTTTGGGGACCGTCCCCATATATTGTCCTGCAGACAAATGTAAGCAAAAAGACGTACATTGATCAAAAGTACTTGAAATGAGTAATAGTTGACAAAACGGTTGTGACAAAATGGTGTTTATGTAGGAATTGGATTATGGATATAGGAACTGGTTGGCAGGAGATGACGCTGTAATCAGGAACCAGAAACAGCGTCATTAGGGAGGAAGCAGAAGTGATGTCCATGGGTTCAACCAGAAGTGATGCCAACCAGAGTCACCGGAAGTCACGTTGTGGCGGCCATTTTGAAATTATCTTTCTTCTGTTTTCCTGTTGGGAGAAGAGGTTCAGGTAAGCACCACGTGATAATCCTTCATCTCGCGATGTTTCACTCACCTTACCCTTCTGATTTAAAATTTTTATGATGAGTTTCACTTCTACTGCTTTTGCTAATTAAGGCTCACACTCACATAACATTCCTTTGTGATTCTGAGTAAGCGGCACAATTGCTTTACTTCTACACGCTCTCAGCTGTGTGCTGCCTCTCTGTACAAAGCGGGTTACAGTAACATTCCTCATATTACACAATAGCCGACATTAGTGGTCCATCTGCTCTCAGATTTTAAGCACAAGTCAGATCAGATTAATCATCGACAGCCGGCCATGGTAAAAATAAATCTTTCTAGAATATTATTAGACCTCAAGTGATGCTTTAAAGTCTTTGTAGTCTTGTCTGATCTTTAGCAATTTTCATCTCACACATGACAGAGCATTTTTTTTTTCTTCTTTCTTTTTTTGAAGGCAAACATTTCTACTTGGGCACAGATTACTGAAGAAGCTAATGTTAAGCATTTTAAATGAAAAAGTCCAATTTGTATATTTACTTTTAAAACAATTTGCTCCTGGGGTAACTTTTGACTCCATAAAATTTCATCCATTATTAATTCATTCATTCATTCCCCAAAACAGGCTTCTTAAGAGTTAAAGAAGAAGCCCCCAACAATATTTTGAACTTTATTCTGTATAAAGCTGAGATTCTACAGTTATATTTACACCAGGTATCATCACTGTGGTGTTATCACAGTCATACTTCACCCACAGACATGTCCTTCACCACCCCTCCTTTGTAAGGCTGCTCTTCAGTCATGGCTGCTGTCTTCCTGGAGACAAAAGTTACTTGGCAGTCTTTATTTTGTATTACACAATAAGCCACACGCGCCACCCCCTAGCCTAAGCAGAGTTACATCTTCCATTCACTTTCTGTCTCGCCTTCTCCAGTTCATGGTTAGGTTAGGTTTGGTTGCCAGCAATTTATTTAAAGTATGATTACTGAGCATTTCACCCCACCATCATATGTAGGTGAGAAATCATGTATAACGTATAACTTTGCAAGAAGCTGAAAAATGAGTTCATGCTTTTGTCTTAAGTCAACTAGATTACTGTAACACACTCCTCTCAGGACCATCCAAAAAAGACATCCGTCAATTGCAATGAGTGCAGAATGCAGCTGCCAGAATCTTAACTAGTAAAAGAAAATCCGAGTACATCACACCAGTCTTCGTGTCACTACACTGGTTACCTGTGCCATTTAGAATTGACTTTAAAATACTGCTTATGGTTTACAGAGCCTTCAATAATCTGCTCCATTGTACATCTCAGAATGCCTGTCACCTTACACTCCAAATCATAGACTTAGATCTTCAAATGAGGGTCTGCTTAGAATTCCAAAAGCTAAACTTAAAAGAAGTTAGGCACCTAAAATCTGGAATAGCTTACCGATAGAAATTTGCCAGGCTAATACAGTGGAGCACATTCGAAAACTGCTAAAAGGCCATTATTGTAACATGGCTTTCTCATAGCTTCATTTTAGTGTAACCCTGATATTCTGTATGTGCACTTAATTATCATCTTTATCATGGCTCTGCAATCTGTACTAACCCCTACTTTCTCTGCTGTTCTTTTTCTGGTTTTCTGTGGTGTTGTTCTATGCCACCACCACCTTATCAGGGCACCATGCAGTCCTTACATTGATGGATTGAAGGCAAGAGGTCCACAAGGCCATCATCATCATCTAGTTCTTCCACATGAAGCCTGAAAACCATGAGGACTGATTGAGATCATTTATGTTAGGGGGGCTTGGTGGTCTCATGGCCTCTGAACCCCTGCAGAGTTTTTTTTTTTTTTTTGTCCTCCCAGCCATTGGACCTTACTTTATTCTTGGTTACTTACTATTGCTTAGTCTTCCATCCATCCATCCAGTATCCAACTCGCTATATCCTAACACAGGGTCATGGGGGTCTGCTGGAGCCAATCCCAGCCAGCACAGGGCGCAAGGCAGGAACAAATCCCGGGCAGGGCACCAGCCCACCGCAGGGCACACACACACACACACTCCAAGCACACACTAGGGACAATTTAGGATCTTTGGACTGTGAGAGAAGACCGGAGCACCTGGAGGAAACCCACGCAGACATCATGCAAACTCCACGCAGGGAGGACCAGGGAAGCCAACCCAGGTCTCCTTATTTAGAGGCAGCAGGGCTACCACTGCTCCACCATGCCACCCTTGTTTAATCTTATTTTTACATTTTTCTTTTTTCTTTCTTCATCTTCACTTTGAGCAACATCATTTGTATGAAAACACACTATAGAAATAAATGCTGTTTTGCTGTTGTAGTGCCACCACTACCCACCACAGAAAAGAGGCCTGAACCATTTAAAAAACAGTAATGGGGACATTTCACCAAAAAAAAAAAAACTTTGTCTAAGTCGGCCACACAGAGAGTTCTCTGGGAAAGATGAATCGAAAAAGGTCGCCGGTGAACCCAGCAAATTTGATGTTGTGAACATTGGTGAATTTTATGGATTATCATTAATTCCCTACATCAACCCATGGTGCTCAGAGGTCCTGAGAGTCATTGCATGAAGGTCTTTAGCTTGCTGGATAACTGAATGGAAGATTCAGTGACGCCAGTTTAATAAACAAACTTAAATTGATCGTTTCAAAGGTTGATGTTTCTGGAGGAGGTGGAAACATTCTTGAAAACTGATGGGTGAGCTCTGGGAATACCACCTAGGGATCCATCCCTGTAGCTGTTTCCTGCTACGGTAAGCAACAAGGATTAGAAATTATTGCTGCGTTAAACATTTCTCTGTTGACGTATTATTTAAAGAAATAACAATGGATTTCGGTAAAAATGGCTAACTAAAGTGTGAGGCCGGTTTAAGAACGGTAAAAAATTAAGGCAGTGTTCCTCAACCTGGGAGGGGCGTGAAATATCTACAATGGGGGGCGCGAAAAAAATGCAAATTGAAGTAGAAGCTATTCATTGAACTGTTTATGGCAGAAAAATCCCACAGAGTATGTCGACTATCGACTCTGTGGTATTCGTGTAAATGACCACAAAATCATTCCACACGTAGGAGACGTAATGACGTAGAATACAGGGAGTGTGGAGAAACTGTGAGGAAATAACGGAAGGCAAACGCTGATCTCTAAAATGGTAATCTTTAAAATTGTTGCACCCTTGGTAAATGAAGCAAAGTATACAATTGATTATCTCGGCCTGTGGGGCGTGAATATGTGAAAAAAAGAAAACAAGAATCGAAAATATGAAAAATTCATCTATTAAAACCAAAACAAATTAACTTACACTACATTCTGATGCTAGAAAAATAAATATAGAGTTAGATAAATGTCAATAAAAGTTAAGTTGGTATAATTAAACTTGTAGCGGTGTATCAGCAGCAAAAAATATAGGAATACATTTTATTAGGGTTTCAAAAAAACGTTAGGGGGGCGCGATTAAAACTGTTATGAAAACTCGGGTCGCAAATACTTAAAGGTTTAGAAACGCTGGATTATCTGTTGTTTCATTTCTTCTGTTTCTTTGTAAAATGTAAAAAAAAATATGTTTAGATTTTTTCTTTATAGTTTTCACGGTGCTTGTGACGATGTAACGATGTTAATAAAGAATGTAAAGTCTGAGACGTGAATAAAGATAAAGGCACCGGCCTGCGACTCTCTGCGTGTCGAGGGCTGCTACGATTAGTGGCGTCGTCACTTGTCATTTCAAGACTCATCTGGGCTCGTGTACAGATAGACCTGTCCGCCCGAATTCAAGTTACAACTCACCCCTCTCTCTTACCGTTATACGTAACTTCTGTACTTGCTAATATGTCAGTTATTGTTTTTAGAAATATCACGTGATAGTATTCTGATGAGTATTTATAATATTTGTAATTTAAGTTTTATTATTATAGAATGGAATCATTTAAAATGTGGAATTATTAAAATTACTCAAAAATTTCAAGAATGAAAACCGAAGAAATGTTTGAATTTTTCGTATTGTGGTCCCCGGTCGGGGCTGGAGCCCGGCCGGGACGCCCAGGAGGATGTGAGGAGGGCTTGTGCCTCCTCCAGACCGTGAGGGGGCGTCCGTCCTGGTTCTGTTGGGGGCCACGGGTCGAGGGCATGGAAGCCCTACCCTGTAGGGGCCCGTGGTCACCGCCGCGCCCCGATGCCGGTTTATCCCATGTGGTCCTCGGCCGGGGCTGGAGCCCGGTCGGGACGCCTTGGAGGACCAGAGGAGGGCGTGTGCCTCCTCCAGACCGAGTGGGGGCGTCCGTCCTGGTTATGCAGGGGGCCTCGGGTAATTATCCCGGGAGCCCGGCACTTCCGCCACACCAGGAAGTGCCGGGGGGAAGACGACCGGGGATACACGGATGGCTTCCGGGTGCGCAGCCGGCACTTCCGCCACACAGGGGTGTGGCCAACGTTAAGTGCCGGGAAGCAGCTGGAGCCCATCCGGGTTCCCATAAAAGGGGCCGCCTCTCTCCAGTCGAAAGGTGGAAGTAGGGAGGAAGTAGACGGAACTGGAGAGAGAGGACGGGAGGCGGCCAGGAAGGCACAGAGACTGTGGGCCCTGGACATTGGGGAAATCGGTGCAAGAAGCACTGGGGTTCGTGAGTGCACGAGACTTTGTATATAGTGTAAATAAACAGTGTGTGGGTGCAAAAATGTTGTCCGTCTGTCTGTGCCGGGGCCAGCGTTCACAGTATATATTTCATCACATGGATTTTAATTTTAAATGTGTCACATGTGTGACTGTATATTTTGATGATAAAAAAATATTAGCGATGCCCCAGTCTGATCCAGGCTTGAGCATTTCTACCAATAGTCAGTCAGTCAGTCATCGTCCAGCCCGGGTCACGGGGGTCTGCTGGAGCCAATCCCAGTCAGCACAGGGCGCCAGCCAACCACAGGGCACACACACACACACCAAGCACACACCAGGGACAATTTAGGATCACCAATGCACCTAACCTGCATGTCTTTGGACTGTGGGAGGAAACTGGAGCACCAGGAGGAAACCCACACAGACACGGGGAGAACATGCATATTCCATGCAGGGAGGACCCTCTGGCAGTAGAGCATTCCCAAATTAAAATTTAGTGTTGTTGAGTGGATCTCAATATAATCAAAATTCTGAAAATGTGCATAAAAACTTTAGAGGGGGGAACCCCACAAAAATTAAGATGAAAAAAATGGGGCACACATGGAAAAAGGTTGAGAAACACTGACTTAAGGTGCTGAGTGCTGAAACGTGAACTCGACAAGATGCTTTCGCCGAGTGTTTGTAACATCTTAGCACTCGGTATGCAGTGGAGGCGTAAGCAGCGGCTACTCAGTCATCCATACACAGACCCGTGTTCCTGTGGGCCTCCGCATAGCATAGCATCATCTTCATTCTGATGTCGCCTTATCAATCCCCAGAAAGCGTGTCATCACAAAAGAAATCCACTATGTAAGAATGTGCAGCCGGCCTATAAATATTATTTTCTTGTTGGATACTTAATTTACCATGAAAGTAGACTTTAATTACTTGTGTTCATGAAATTGGATTTTTTAGGTGCATAGCAACCAGTGGCCTATGCGGTACAATATTACTGTGAATGGAGCGCTCCTACAATAATCACTTGTGGCCAGAGGCAAATGAAGCCATGGACTGATTAAAGATGCTTGTACTTACAAGATAATATTCCTTTGGGCTGAACCGTACTGGAAAACACACATGAATCAGACTATTTTATAAAAGTGCATTCTTAACAAAAAAATCACAAATGCAAAGTATTTCAGTTAAAGCATTTTTATGAGAAAATATCTGAATTAGCGTGAGCTGCCCTAACTAATAAGAAATGAAATGATTTACTTCATGAGGTATATAATAAACAAGAAGAACTGCAACAGATATTTGAAATATTAAAATATGTGGTTCAATTTTGACCTTTAAAATTGAAATATTCTCAATTGTAATAAATATACATCATTTTCACCTGCTAAAGGAGATCCAAATGAAATGTTCAGATGCCAGCTGAGATCCCCTTTTACTTGAACTAATAAGTGGAACCAAAATAACAGCCGCACAATGACGCAGTAAAGAACACAAAGCTACGCCTGGCCATTGGGTGAAGTTTGAAAGCTCTAGAGAGTGTTCAGCGATCAAGGAATGAAGCTCCCAAATGAGACGCCTCCTGCTTTTATAGCTCTTGGGCTAGAAGAGGCGGAGTCAGGTGCCCTCAGTGGGCGTCTCCTCAGTGCTGTCGGTGGAAAAAGAGACAGAAATGTCAGCAGTCCTGACCCCTGGTGCCCCGGAGTGGTAATGCTTACCTCTGATAAGTCTAGATGGTGACCCCCTGATGTACATGCACGACTATATATATATATATATATATATATATATATATATATATATATAAAACTATTCCATTCCCTTGAAGGTCATCATAATTTTCTGCATGACAAGAGATTTGCACATATGTATCCAATCACTGTTTTTAATTTGAACTCTTAACACTATAACAATACATTTACAAGATCACAACAAACTATTTTATGTATTTAACGAAAGAAGAAAAACTCCAAAGTTGGTGTTTGCATTAGTATTCAAGACCTATACATTCATACTTTGTCGAGAACCCCTTCGCAGCAATAACAGACGTCATTCTTTTGGGTATGTAATTATGTCTCAGTTTTGTCCATTGTTCAGGAGGGGTACTTCTCCATTCTTAGATAGTGCAGAGCAAAGAGAGCAAACACAAAGAAAGAGGTTTGAGGTGGCTACCCCGTATACCTGGCAGTACAGGTAAACTGAGCAGTCACATCACAAAGGGCCTTTACAAATGTGACTGCAAAACAGAACTGAGGTATAAATGAAAAACATGGTTGTTATATAGATGGATGACAGGAAGAGGAGGGTTCAGACAAACCGGATGCAGAAGTAATGCTTCTAGGAGGCACACTCTTCGGATGGTCTGCAGAGGGGAAAGAGAACAAAGAGTTAGAGCACAGCGCTAACCCCTGGACTGGTGGAGAAACACATGTATTTGAGCCCATAAACTGTCTACCATGCGCAACTGATGATAGATAGATAGATAGATAGGAAATGCATTATATGATAGATAGATAGTAAAGGCAATATATTATAGATGATAGATAGGAAATGCACTATATGATAGATAGATAGATAGTAATTTTGGTATAGTCGGCAGGATAATTGATAAATAGATAGATAGTAAAGGCAATATATTATAGATAGATAGATAGATAGATTATCCTGCCGACTATACCAAAATGACTATCTATCTATCTATCTATCTATCTATCTATCTATCTATCTATCTATCTATCTATCTATCTATCTATCTATCTATCTATCTGTCTATTGACTAAAAGCTTTTGTGTTTTGCAATGTGCGCCATGGTATGTCTTCACCAAATAGGGTCATGGAGAGCTGGAGCAAATCCCAGTAGCATGTTTGCCATGTATTGAATCAGACCTGTCAGTCTATCGCAAGGCACACTCTAGTTCATACCCACATGCATGCATACCAGTCCGGTCCGGTTTAATCCAACCTGATAATGTTTTCAATTGGGGAAGACTCTGTTGTTGACTTTATAAATATAAAGCAGCCTTCTGCATGCTAACTTACTTTTTTATTTCAGGGTCACAAGATGGGACTCATGATGGAAGTCGTCTCCATGCCAGTGCCTGGCCATGCACACGTCTAAAGCACGTCAGTTTAGAGTTGCCACTCAACATCATGCCTAGTGCTTTTTGGGAAATTGAAAGACACCAGAAAACCTAGGGAAACAGCATGCCAACTTAAAGAGGACTGTACATAAACAGCAATTGAGCCAGGAAGTGAACTAACATCCCTGGAGTTGTGAGGTATCAATCCTAATCACTGTGCTCCTACTGTGCCATCTCACTTCTGCGTCCTTTTACAGTAAAATGGGTTTTCATTTTGTAATAGAAATGAACACTCCAGCCCACCGTGTCTCTGTAAATGTTAGCTAAAATTGGATCAGATAAGCAAATCCATTGTCATTTGCATAAAGCAAACAATTATAAACTCAAAGGAACTGCCAGCTGCGTGCTTGTTCATTTCGGAGTAGCCTGCCTGCCTGCCTTCTCTCTCTCTTTCTGTGCTCCATGGCACAGGTTTAATCTGAATGCACAGCAATGTGCTGAGCTATAGATTTGCTACCAAAGACAACTGCACGCTGTCTCAGTCTATTAAGTCTTTGTTCTAATCTGTGAATTTCAAGTCAACAGAGAGACGAACCAAAGCAAACATTGCTGCCTTAAGGGTGTAAATCAACACATGAGCGGCAGGGCTTTTCTGCTCGGCGATTTGAGCACAAAATTCCATTTTTCTGAACATGAAATTAATCTCAACTTTAATAAATGGTCCACCAATGTAAAATTGTTCTACTACTTAAAATGAAACTGTAAGATAAAGATGGATCAAAAATGTATTATTGAAATGATATAGTTTCAAGGCTGGCTGTGCTATAAGACTCCTGGAATATAATTATTATTTACAGGGCCACCACATGGAGACTTTCCCTTCCTCTGCCACCTTCTTCAAATGGACCCCTGTACCACCCTTACTACATCAACAGTTCCTACCATGTCAACTGGAATGACCAGAGATGAGCCCATCTTTGACCACCAGCGCGGTCTGTCCTTAACTGAAGATGAAGGAAGGAGACGACTGAGGAAGCTGCAGGACCAGATGGAGTCAGTCCTTGAGTTCGTAAGGTCCGCGCTGACCAGCGTTGTGGTGTCTTCTGTCACCTGAATTTTTGATCCTATATTGTTCCTGTTCCAAAGAAGACAGCCACCTCTTTACTAATGGATACAGACCAGTAGCGCATACGTCTCACACGTCATGAAGATCTTTGAGAGACTGGTCCTTGAATATAGGAGTTCTTTTGTGGTAGACCACCTGGACCCACTGCAGTTTGCCTATTGGACAAAGACTGGAGAGGAGGAGGCAATTATCTCTCTGCCCCACAAGGCTTTTTCTCACTTGGACAAAGCAAAGAGTACTGTGGGGATTTTATTTATTTATTTAGTTTTTTTAGATTCTGAACTAATGGGGTGTATTGATAGTGGGGATGAGACAGAGGAGAGGAGTCGAGGGGGAGAACTTTGTTTCTTGGTGAAAAGAAAGAATTGTCTGCAACTTAACATCAGCCAAACCATGAAAGTGGTTATTAACTTTCACCACACCAAACAACCTCTATGCCCGGTCACTACACAAGGAGTGAATGTAAAGTTGATCCAGTATACTTGTACTTAAAAGAACTTGGGGGTCCACAACAATGACAAATTGGACTGGTCTCAGAACACAGAGGAACTGAGAACAAAGGGCAGAGCAGGGTCTTCTTCCTTAGGAAACTGCATTCCTTTAATGTGGGAAGTGACATCCTTCACATCTTCTAGAACTCTGTGATGGTCAGTGTGGTGTGCAGGGCTGGTAACATCACTTCAAGAGATGCCCACCGAATGAACAAGCTGATGAAAAGGGCAGGTTCGGTTATGGGACACACTCTGGACCCCTGGAAATAGGAGAGAAGGAGAAAGTGAAAACAAAAACTGAGCACCATTATGAACAATACTGCACATCCTCTCTGTGACACGCCAACACGGAGGACTTTCAGCTAATTTATGATTCAGCAGAAGTGGGTCAAGAAACACCAAGGGGGCTCCTTTATACCAACAGCAATATACCTGCATAATTACCTCACTGGGACTGCCAAACCAGACGTTTCTTTTTATTTTTTATCTTTTTTCGGTTATTTTTATGTGTGTTCAGACTAAAGTGAGTGGGTATATCTATTACCATTATCTACATTGGACTGTAAGATTGCAACCGCAGCATACTTATGGAATGTTATTTGTAATGTGTTTGTATCCTTGGCTCGCTTGCTCTATCTATCTATCTATCTATCTATCTATCTATCTATCTATCTATCTATCTATCTATCTATCTATCTATCTAT
>JANRMT010062816.1:10127808-10141524 GCA_026402145.1 Polypterus bichir lapradei | reverse complement strand
CCATGTGATCTTGTATCACTTCCGGGTCTGGTAAAAAGTCCTTTTCTTCACCCTAGAAGCACGTCATTCCCCTTGTCCATGTGACTTGGACGTACTTCCGGGGCGTAGGGTAAATAACCGTTGTTCCCCCCTGTAGCGGCCCCTAGCGGCCCCCATGGCATCCAGCAGGGCTGCGTATAAAAACTGCAATGTCCATGATGCCCTGCTGGTCTTCGGGGAACCTCCATACTGCAGGGAGGGCTCCACCTGGCGGCTTGGGGGTATTGGCCGGGATAAACGGCCGGCCATACACCACACCATATAAGGTGAGAGGGACTGACTTTGCTAAGTTTATATTCGTGAATTAGGATATAGTGGGTTGGATAATGGATGGATGGATGGATGTTTCTTTTTTTCACTTAAAATAAAGAGTCGCAGCTGCATCAACCATCCCAATGGTTTTTGTTACTTTTATAGTAAATTTGCTCTGCTTGATCAGTGCAAATATACCTGTCAAAAAGAGAGTGACAATTGCTTACAAGAGCCCTGGAGAATAAAATCATAATTTTTTAAACGTGCAGACTACTTATAATAAGTTTGAATTTCACTGAAATGAACCATGATGAGCTATAAAGGAATGTGAAGGACAGTTAAAGAAATTTAATTACCGTAGATCTCTGAATACAAGCCGACCCGGTATATTAGCCGATCCCCTTCTCTACCGACTAAATTACATGTATTTGCCGATGACCGGTATTTAAGCCGACCCCCTTCTCCAAGCAAAATTTTCTAAATTTCCTTAAAAGTGTCTCTTCGGGTATATTTATAATGTTTATCGGTGAGAATTTGAGACTGCCGGCATTTTTGATGGAAACTAGGAAGTGATTGCGGAGAAGTTTGGTAAATTGGAACCTTTGTGTTGAAACTATATACGCAAATACGGTACATCGGCGGGTGGATTTCCGGAGACTTGTTATAAATTTGATTAACTTAAATACGCAATACAGTGGACCCTTGACTTACGAACTTAATTCGTTCGCAAAGGCTAACCCATAATGCGTTCCAAACCTCCCACTACAACACTTACTTAACCTTTTCATAATAAAAAACACCAATATTTTTTCTAATGTACTAACCAAAAAGTTATAAAAAGTGCCTAGCCTACTTCGATTAGGCTAGGAGCATGGCAGCACGCAGCGGCTCAGGGCTCTCCTTTTCAGTGCACTTTTTCGTTGTTTTTGTACTTTTTTTTTTGTCCTTGTTTGTGCACGATCGGTTCGGAGAACATCCGCTACACCATTCAGAACCTTATAGACATCGGTGTCCAGAGCCAGACATCTGTTTTGAGTGTTTTTCATCACACGCACAACATCCCAGACAACATAGCGAGACCAGCAGGCTCTCCGTGGTTTGTTTTCGGGTCTAGTAGGCGACACAGACGGAGGAGGGAAAGAAAGCAGAAGCGGGGCCACAGATACGGCGTTATGCTAAGGCTAATAAACAACCATACAAGCCCTATACAGAACTTTTTTCTGCACTGAAGGAGCTGCTTTTAATCTCATTGTAGATGCGTATAGTGACAGTAAAAGGCATTCTATTCTAGAAACAATTTCATACTGTACTCACCATTTAATTTGACATCTTTGGGCTGCAGGAAGGGAGGAGGAGGAGGAGATATTTCCACACAATGTCCATCTTCGTTTCGAAATTACATCCACAAACACATGTATCTGGGCTCCGACTGACGCTACTAACGCTCTCGGTTGCTTGTTTACAATCGCGCAAGCGGATACACGTGACCGCATCCGTTTCGTAACGCAAGATGTGGATCGTAAATCAAAATAAATTTTATTTTAAACTTCCCGATAATTTATTATAAATTTTATTAATAAAATCAACAACTAAAACACTTTTTTGAATAAATTCTTTATTTAATTTAAAGTACCGGCATGCAAAGTTACTTCTTCATCTGAAAGATGGCTCTGTGGTTTCGTCATTATTTACTTCCGTATTCATCGGCAAAACCGGCATTGCGCTGGAAATCTGAAATCTGAAATGATACTCGTTGTATAAACCAAACCCCAAACTCCAAGCCAAAAATCTAGGACGAAATTCT
Source organism: Polypterus bichir lapradei (assembly GCA_026402145.1). Lineage (NCBI taxonomy): Eukaryota > Metazoa > Chordata > Cladistia > Polypteriformes > Polypteridae > Polypterus > Polypterus bichir. The sequence continues at coordinate 10,139,429 of JANRMT010062816.1, read as the reverse complement.
CGGCTTGTATTCCGGGATATATGGTAACTAATGTGGGGGACTCGGGGGGCAACGTGCATATCTTTATGGATTAATAATTTATGACTTATGTGCATTCTTTCTGTATTGTACCAATAATTTTTTACAATTAGCACATCTGTTTTGTTATCTCAGGAATTTATTGTGCTTTTAGTTTAAAAAAAATCAGTCACTTTACAACTTAATGGTAAAGAAAATGGACAACGAGAGTTTGTACAGTGTAAGAGATGGCCGGCAGTTCAGCCCGGCTGGGATGCCCCGGGACTACTTTTTCAGCTACTGCCTCCCCCAAGATGCTAATTGGCAGCTCCCCTGGAGTGTAGCGGTGCCCCGGATTGCCACAGGGCATCCTGGGACTTGGAGTTCGGCATTTCAGCCCAGTTGGGTGCTTTGGGTGCTGCCAGGGAGTGCTGTGGAAGAACCTGGGGAGTCATGCTTCTCTTATAGCCTGGTAGTGCTTTTGTTCGACTTGTCATACTTCCGTATCAAATGGAGAATTCAAGTTCTTTAATCAGGGCTGATTAAAGAACTTGAATTCTTCATCTGACCTGGAAGTTGCAAGTCACGTGGGAGGAAGAACAGAAGCACTAACGGGTCAAGGAATATTTCAAGGAGACTGCTGAAAACCCAGCAAGAGAGCCAGAGTCGGGTGGAGATGGACGAAGCTTGCTGCGAGGTGTGGAGGAGAAAGAGAGAGAGTATTGAGTATTTGTGCTCAATTACTTGCCTGTTTATTGTGGCTGTGGTGCTGGGGGGGCACTGTTTAAGAAGGAAATAATCAAAATCAACTTCTTGGTGCTTTTACCCTGTGTCCTGCATGTCTGTCCATTGGGTTAAAGGGGCAACAGTGACCCCTAGCGCCCACAACAGATGTGCACAGGTTCAAAGCTTTTGGGAAGAGCCATCCATCACCAGGGTAGCTAACTAATAATCTCATATTTGATTTCAATTTAGATAACGGTTTGTCTGAAGGAACAAGAAATAATGGCAGAGAAAGAGTCAGAGTCCAATACACACTAGAAAGAGAGAGCGACTATTTCATCTGGATGTCAAAGAAGGTATCTTATATTTCATGCGGGTTGCTGAACTAAAAAGCCACCCAGGACAATATCCACCCTTGACATTGTTGATTTTCATCCAGCTTTCTAAGACTATATAAATATCAATATATTTATATCCACTATATAAATGTATTTCTGAATCCATTGCATTTTATCTCATTTTCCATCCATCCATTATCCAACCCACTATATCCTAACTACAAGGTCATGGGGGTCTGCCGGAGCCAATTCCAGCCAACACAGGGTGTAAGGCAGGAAACAAACCCCAGGCAGGGTGCCAGCCCACCACAGGGCACACACACACACCAAGCACAATTTAAAATCACAAATGCACCTAATCTGCATGTCTTTGGACTGTGGGAGGAAACCCACGCAGACACGGGGAGAACATGCAAACTCCACGCAGGGAGGACCCGGGAAGTGAACCCAGGTCTCCTTACTATAAGGCAGCAGCACTACCCACTGTGCCACCGTGCCGACCTTTATCTCATTTTATCGCATTAAATTCTTTAAGATGTTTACCCTGAAGTACACCAATTATTTTTTAAATGATTATATTTTTTTCTTATTCCTACAACACGAACCTTGACAGGCTTGAGTAGACTCCCTGAGGGTCACACATTGACCCAGTGGATGTGAAATTGCACTAGCAGCCTCCTGGTTTCCAGCCCTGCGCCTTAGCCACTAAGTCACATCATCGACACCCTGTGTCTGCACTTACTAACAGTATGCTCTCATTTTGGATGATCCGACATTCGGATCATCTAATTACAATTTAAATGCCAGTCTTGGACAGACATTTCAGAGAGGAACAGCTTTAAGTACACTGCAATGCTTCATTGACTATTTATGATGTAACAGCCGGCAGTCTGTGAGGTTTGTGTAATCTTCTGTGCAAATGCATGTAAAATATGACAAGTCCATGCCAAGTTTCCAGAGGATCTGCAATCAAATTGCTGTTGAACTTCATAATCCTGTCACTTTGCATGAAATTTTGTGTAGATGACTATACACGAGCGAGGAAACGACGACAATGCTCTGATAGAAGGGATTTTTGAATTTGTATTTTAATTCATACAAAACAAGACACCACACAATGCAATTTCTCAGCAGCAGCAGAGGGGAAATGAGACAGCAGGATTCAGGATCAATCAATGAATACAGATACTGAGGGGCTGTTTAGACTAAGGGGGGACTCTGTCAGCTCCAACGTCTAATGTTTCAGTGGTTAATCTCTACTAGGCTGACCCGCCTTTTAAGGCGACCGATTTTTAAGTTGACCACTTCTTAAGGCAATTCAATATGTAGATCAATTTGATATTTTATACAAACTCATTAATTTGGTTATATTGCATTTGAGCGGTATTACTTTAATACTCGTAGTTTCTGTTATTTTTGTGATGAAATTTAAACTTTTTTTCTATATTGAGGTCGCCCTTTTGAACCCCCCTGATATTTACTACGCGGTGAGGCATTTGTACTCCATCAACATTAATTATTTCCAGAGACATAATTTTGTCTGTTTTTCCAGCGCATCGCGCACAAAAGCAAGGGAACGATGGGAGCACCAGAACTCTGCTCACATCATGTCGCTTCGTACCGCAAGCTGCAAGTAGTAAGTCTGTGATAAGCAGAATACCGCTACGCTTTCCACTCACGGGATGGAAGGACAATCCCAACCACTTTTATATAGTAAGAAAGAAGAAGAAGATATCGCACAGTCTGGAGTAGAAAATCATCTTTTACCTGGAAAAACGAAACTACAAATCAAATCGTGCATTGCAAAATGGATGGGGCGTGTGTTAAACTCCGTGCTACTCGCACAGTCTGGAGTAGAAAATCATCTTTTACCTGGAAAAACGAAACTACAAATCCCATCGTGCATTGCAAAATGGACGGGGCGTGTGTGAAACTCCGTGCTACTCGCACAGTCTGGAATAGAAAATCATCTTTTACCTGGAAAACGAAACTACAAATCCCATCGTGCATTGCAAAATGGACGGGGCGTGTGTGAAACTCTGTGCTACTCACACAGTCTGGAGTAGAAAATCATCTTTTACCTGGAAAAACGAAACTACAAATCCCATCGTGCATTGCCTGCGTAGCATTCATGGGACGGAAGGACAATCCCGACCGCTTTTATATAGAAGGATTTGCATAGTGTAAATTAGGCACAACATCATGGAGATAACAATTCAATAAATACTGTATAAAACGATAGCACGTGTATAAACACAACCCCAATTGCAGAAGTGTCGGGACAGGAAGAAAAATGCTAATAAATACAAAAAGGAGTGATTTACGAGGGACGTTCAAAGAGTTTCCACACTTTCATATTTTCGTTGGAAACGGTGAAAGCAGGATGAATAGTAATTGGTCGTGTCTGAGAGGGTCATGTGACTGGGAAAATTGTATGGCAAAGGAAGGTTTTTATTGTGACACAACCACTAGGGGGCGTAGCAGCCACCCAACCTGACACACACAGATGCAGGAGGCACATTTATAAAAACCTTCACCTCATGGAAAACGCCTTCCTCATTTCCCACAGACACAGCACAGTCCAAAGCACCAAACCCAATACTTTTTCTTTTCTCCTTTCTTTCTTCTCCTAACTCTCGACTCTGGCTCACCTAGTACTGTCCCCTGGCCCCTTATATAGGGCACCCGGAAGTGCTCCAGGCAGGCCCGCAGTCAGAAATATTTGGGCCCCAGACAACTGGGTACATGTAGGCCCCTCTGCCTTCCCCCGGGTCCCCACATGCCAAAACCTTCAAATACGTATACAAAATGATCGAAATGTAGTTTATCCGACAGCGACAATGCTGCATTTATGAATACCATACTTGATGAGGTAAGCCTTCTCGCACATCAAGGTTTGACTGCGAGAAGGAAAGTCAGTGCTAACGGAAGCTCATAACGGAATTGAAACAATACATTAATGAGATAGGCCTATGTATTATCTAACGTGTAACGGTACAATTATACCAATGCAATGAATAGGAGTAACATCTGAACATTTTAATATATACTAACAGTTAGGGTTATCTACATGGTGTACAATCAGTATGGTGACATGCTGTATCAAACTTCAAAGTTTTCAAAAAATCTGGGTGATCCAGAATCTTTAGTGATACACACAAAACCAACGCACACTCGTCACTGCTTTAAAAGCAACAATAAACACCCAAACGAATGAGTTATCAAACTACGGAGACGGACTTCTGCTACACCATACACGTCAACATCCACGATAGTCCACAACAATATCACTGTTGTCTGAGACAGAACAGCGCCTGTGTTTGTGAAACGGAAGTATTCAATTACAGCGGAGAAATCATTATTATCCACGTACCCTGTACAAAAAACATACTACTCAACATCAGCGTCGGCTCTCCTTTGTCTTTGAGAAGCGTACCGCTGCCGGCCCCCTTTGACAAGCGTGCTTCACACAACACAAGCACAATATCTACTTGCATGGAGCGTGCGGCTATTAAAACACTCACTTGTATTGTTGCAAGCTAAATGATTTAACTTTTCTATTACATGTAACTTGAATAATTGTCCGAATATATATCTACGCGCACAACATCAGCATAAAAAAAATCAAGCTTGAAGGGGCCCCCTTTCATTAGGGCCCCGGACCAGAGTCCCGTTTGTCCCCCCCTGGCGGCGGGCCTGCACCAGGTGTTCATTGCCCCACTTCCAGCTGTACTTCCAGGTGTGGCAGAAGAACCGCCCACACAGGCTCAAGAAACAGCTGCAGCACCCCATGGTGGCAACTCTGGATCCCAACAGGGCTGTATCTAACTCCATCTTCCATGAAGCCCTGTGGGAGTCCGAGGCACCGCTCCCAGCCAGGTAACAGATAATCCAGCACTTTCGGAAAAATGTTCCCCCCAAAAAATCGGTAGAATTTTGGGGGTGTGGTAGAAATTAAATTGTGAAAGAAAGAAATCTTGTCCTCAGCTTGGACCTCTTTGGGTCAGGAACCAGGCAGGAAGAAGCTTGTCCATTGTGTCCTTTTTTTCATTATGAAGAGGGATACACTTCGTCACAGCAGCTTTTGGACGAGACCTGGTCGGGCATCTAGTTGGTGGAACAACTTTGAGAGCAAAGTGGTTGTTGCTGAAGAATGGTGAGAGAATTTTCGTTTGTCAAGGACATCGTGGGTGTCTTTAAGTGAGCTGCTTCACCTGCACATTGAAGGAAAGACAACTGTAATGAGATTGCCTGTCAGAGGTGTCAAAAACATTGCCTGCACACTCTACTATTTTGCAGATGAGGGGAAGATTACACAAAATGGCAAACCCCTTTGGGTTGGACAGGTGGTTTCTGAAATATTCAGGCAAGATTTTTTTTATTTCAAAACATTCCAATATACATTAATAAATCATTTTTTAAGCAATTAGATTCAACAATAACCTCATTTATTTGGAACTCAAAACATCCAAGTATCCAAAGAGGGACCCTACAAAGACCTAAGGCAGAAGGTGGCATGGCTCTACCTAACTTCCAGTTTTATTACTGGGCAGCAAACATACAAGCTATAAAAACCTGGACACAAATAGATGAGCATACACAGGCTTGGTCCACAATAGAAGTAAAATCCTGCAGTACTTCTTTATATTCCCTTCTTTGTGCCCCAATAAATGCAAGTTATCGGCAATATACTAATAACTCAATTGTGCTTCACTCACTCAGAATATGGAACCAATGTAGAAAGCATTTTAAGATGGAGAAGCTTTTATCTGTGGCATCTCTGCAAGAGAACCACCTCTTTCAACCCTCACAAACATATGCAGTTTTTAATACCTGGAAAAAAATTGGGATTAAATTGTTTAGAGATCTTTATATAGACAACATCTTTGCATCCTATGAACAATTACATTCCAAACTGAACTTTCCAGCTACACATTTTTTTCATTATCTTCAAATTAGGAACTTTGTTAAACAGAACCTGCCCAATTTTCCTCATCTTGCACCCTCATCCATGCTGGAAAAAATATTGCTCAATTTCAAGGACTTAGACGCCATTTCTGCAATATATAAAATTATTTTACAGTCCCTTCCTTTCAAAGATCCAAGAGGACAATGGGAAAAAGATCTCTTAATCGATATATCAGAAAAGGCGACCCGACCTCGGATAAGCGGAAGAGGATGGATGGATGGATGGAGTGGAAAGTAGCAATGCAGAGAATTCACTCGAGCTCCATATGCGGAAAGGATACAATTATTCAACTCAAAATTATATATCGAGCACATCTGTCTTGCCTAAATTTTTCCAAAATGTTTCCAGGGCAAGATCCAACCTGTGAATGCTGCAATCGAGCTCCAGCCTCACTGGGTCACATGTTCTGGGCCTGCACCAAATTAACATCATTTTGGACCAAACTTTTTAATTACCTTTCAGACAGCCTTGGTGTCACAATCCCTCCTAACCCATTAACAGCTGTGTTTGGGGTTCTTCCAGATGGATTTAAAGTGGAGAAGGGCAAACAAACTGTGATTGCATTCACTACACTTTTGGCACGCAGACTTATTTTGCTAAACTAGAAGAATCCTAACTCTCCTCTTTTAAGTCAGTGGGAAACCGAAGTGTTATACAATTTAAAATTGGAAAAAATCTAATTTTCAGTTAGAGGATCTGTACAGATTTTTTTCAAAACATTGCAGGATCTAATCAGTAATATTTTAGAATAAGCTCTTAAAGCACAGAGGAAGCAATTATTTCCGCATTTCTTTTTCTTCTCCATTCATCTCTATTGGCCTATTAAACTCATCAATTTAGATATGTTTACAAGCCTTTTACCCCGTTGGCCATGCTCTCTCTTTCTCTCAGGGGTGGGGGTCGACTTGTTCTCAATCCTATTGTAGGAACCCCAGGAAGCACTATCCAATGAGAAAAAAAAAAAAGGGGGAAGTTCGTGCAATATGGGGTGACGTATGCGGGCCAATCGCTGTTGAACTTGAGGTGGCCTGATTTTAGTCACGAGATGGGGCGGGATTGAGTCTAGCTGGTTAAGAGGGTGTGTAACCAGCGATGGGGGTTCTTTTTTTGTCGTGACAAGGGAAAGAAAAGAAGAGTGGTAAATCTGATTTTGGAGACTAAGGTATTGACTGTGATATCTGGCCCAAGTGAAGAGTGACGACACTTCCCGATATTAAGTCCTCACTTCGTTACGCTGCGAGGTGTGTGTTACTCACATGCCTAGAAACGGGAGAGACATTTGTGTGAAACGAGCGAGAACGGCTGATAAAACAATTATCACCGCCGAAGTCTTCAGAAGTGCAGCAAACAGGACAGAGCGGGCATTTCTTCTTTCGACGTGGATCGACTGAATCCATTTGGGATTTCAAGACGGCTCGTGAACGACGCTGAGTCTTCGTGTTGTACGGTGAATACACGATTGCTTAATTAACTCATCGGAGAAAGTAAGTGGACACATTTTTTTTTTGGAAGGATTGACATTGAAATTCATCTTCTGTTTAGTGCACCAACGAATGGGCCCCAACGTTAACGATCGATCCAACTTTTGAATTATTTGACGGACACACGTACTTTTGTGAATTGTATTTTTTTTTTCTCGAGTGTTGAACTCACCTGGGAGGGATGAGGTACTGTTAGTTTGTTTTTGGGTTTTCTGGTATTAGATAGTCCTGAGGGGAAATAAGGTCTTTGACCAGGGTTTTAACTGAGTTTCTATTTATTCCAATAGACAAAGTTAAAAGGAGAATGGAGAAGAGGTTTATGTTTTTTTTCATTTGACCACTATTATATTATTGTCATACAATAAATCATTATTTTGTTTTCTTGTTACAAATTTGTAGTCTGGGTTTCATTAAGACTAGAGAGGCAAGTTACCGCTAAAGTTTAAAACTGAAAGTAAAGACGTTACCGGCCTAATTCACCATTCAACTGCCGGGGATCCAGGATTCTTGTTGAATATACAATTAAATTAACCCCTAAGAGTTAAGAATAGGGTTACACTATTTTTTGTAAAAATTAATTGATTTGTATGGAATGATTACAATAAAATTAATTAAAAAAAAGAAAGAAATAATTACAGTGCATTTGGACCCTCTTGACAGTGGAATTTTGCATGTGTGGACAGGATTTTTGTTAAGAACGAAGGAGAAAAAACCCTGTTTTAAAAAATACCTGGGTACATGTGGGCTAGGCCAAACTCCAAAATCTCTAACATGACAATTTAATCGTTTACCAAACCTGACTGAGGTGCACCCCATTCGATTGATCATCACTGAGATGTTTCTACAGCTTGTTTGGCATCCACCTGTGATCAATTCAATTGACTGGACCTGATTAGGAAACGGATGCACCTGTCTATAGAAGATCCTACAGGTTAGAAAAAATCAAGCAATGAGGTCAAAGGGATTCCCTTGCAGAGCTTGGAGGGAGGGTGGTGTTGACTCAAAGATCTGGGGAAGGCTGCAAAAACTTTCCTACAGCATTGAAGGTTCCCAAGAGCAAGAGGTTTGGAACAGCCATGATTCTTCCTAGAGATGACCGCCCAGCGAAACTGAGAAATCTGGGAAGAAGGGCCTTGGTAAGAGACATGACCAAAAACCAGATGGTTACTGTATCTGAGCTTTACAGAAACTGTGTGGAAATGGAAGAAACTTCGAGATGGACAACTTCTGTCCTTGCTAATTGTTAGCTTTTGCCTTCAGAACTCTTAGACATGTGACTCAGTCCTGATGCTTTAACACTCTACTAATCTAGGCTTTAAGGCAGAATGGCCCAAAGACACGTGAAAGCCCACTTGAAGGGCTCTTGTCACACATGCGCGAATAGAGGGCAGCCAACGGGCCTGACAGTCCGCAGGAGGGGAATACTGGACAGCGCGCTAATACCTTTCTCTCTTTTTCAGTGGGAAAAATGAAGAAATGAAACCCGACAAAATGTAAACAGATGACTCACCAACAACACACTTCCACATCTGTCTACAGTCCCCCTGTGAAGACATCATGTCCGGTCCTCCCATCTGGCTCCTTACACTGACGTCACCTTCATCACCCCGCTCCTTCGTCACCCTAATTTTCTTCATGATTGTACTATTTCCGGTTCCACCCCATAAAAACTCCCTATGGAAATTGTCTCGTGGTCTGGCTGTGTACTTTGTATGCCTACGACCGGTACCTTAGTGCTAATGCTTGGCCTGAGCTGTACATACTATAAGGGGACGGTTTACCCATCGTTTAATCGTGTTCTCTGTGCCTTCTTCTACTTCACACTCTCAAGATGTGACAAACAAGATTCCATGGTGTAAAGAAACAAGGGGTGAACAATTGCCCCTTGGTTCTAAGTATCATGTCTAGAGAAAACCAGGTACCACTCAACAGCTATACAATATCATTCCAAAGGTGAAGCATGGTAGTGGTAGAATTATGTCACGGGGCTGGGCACCAGGAGATAAGCCAGGGTTGAGTAAAAGCTGAATGAAGCAAAGTACGGAGTTATCTTTAATGAAAGCCTGCTTCAGAGTCCTCTGAACATAAGACTAGGCTGAAGGTTCATCTTCCAACAGGACTATAACCCTAAGCACAAAGCAAAGACCACACAGGAGAGGCTTAGGGACATCTCTGTGAAAATCTCTGAGTGGCCCAGCCAGAGCTCAGACTTGAACCCAATTGGGATGTTTCTGGAGAGTCCTGACAATAGCTGTGCACCGATGGTCCCCATCCAGCCTGACAGAGCTTGAGAGGATCTGCAGAGCAGAATGGCAGAAATTCCTCAGGTCCTGGCATGTCAAACCCAGGAAGACTTCAGGCTGGAATCGCTGACAGGGGGCTTCAACAAAGTGTTGAGTAAAGGGTTTGAATACTTGAGTCAATGGGATAGTTCAGTTTTAAATGTGTACTAAATCTGCAAAAATGTCTAAAATCTTTGTAATTCTGGGGTCTTAAGGGTTGTTTGATGAGTGAAAAAAATGAATGTAAATGATTTTAGCATAAGTTTGCAGCATAACAAAATGTTTAAAAAGTGAAGGAGTCTGTATACTTTCTGAATCCACTGTGTGCATAAAAGTCTCTGCATCACTGTTTCTGTTCCAACGCACACATTGTGAATGTATGGAGAACGCTTTATGATAAACTAGCATCCCAATTAGGATGGGCTTCTGCCAGCTCCTGCTTCGCCCCCCCAATTCAGATATGCAGTTTAAACTGTTATTTGATTTCCTGCTTTATTTGAATGGATGGGTGAAGTTCAGTGCTTTTCAATGGCATTAAATCAAGCTGTCTTGCAGGATGAGAGCCGTCTTTCTTATGCTTGGAAATGTTCACGACAGACGTGTGGAAAAGCCACCACCAGATGCTCCTAGTTATTTGCTAAACCAGTGGTCTTCTAGTCATTTTTTTGGCTGTCTTACTGTCACCTGCCATCTGGAGCTTCAACTGTGGATCAGCTCTGCCCATCTGTTAGCTGGGCTCGGCACTCGGCTTCCATGATGGCGGTGAACATCCAGCAAAAGCATACTGTACACTGCAAATTAGTATCTAATACAAAATGCTTGGGATGAGTCCTCCTAACCGGGAACAAGATTCTTCACCAAATGGTTTGGAGTCATAGAAGGAGAAAATGTGTAAGCTGCGCGCATTAACACATTTCACAAAATATGAAATCCATTTTCTTTGCTTTGATAAGGAAACCTGCGATGGAGACCAGCATTAACACAACATGGCGAGATGTAAAAACTAGAGATCCCTGAAGCGCCATTTACTGATAATTTGCTCCACTTATCTAGATCAGAATCACAAGGAGCTTGTGTAACACTGGGTGCAAGGAGAGAACTAACTCATTACAGGGCCTTTACACGCGAAGACACACACACACACACACTGGTCCGATTTAGAGCTGCTATCTAATGTGATGCAGAAGATAAACTCAACAAAAAAAAAAAAAAAAAACATGCACAGGGAGAACATGACATTCAGTTTTCAATATCAAAATATAACATGTTGGAATGCCAGGTCACAATGACCAACACGTTAATCTAACACACTTGACTGTGGGATGTGGAAGAAAACCAAAGAACCCGCAGAACGCTCAGGATGACATAAAATGGACTTAGTGGGATCAAAAGCAACACAGACAGTGACAGAGAGTGAGGAAGCAGAATGTTACTTCATTTTAAAGTAACAATTTTGAAAGGTGTTACTTTAAAATAAATTCTGCAACAAGAACTGGGGGTAAATGGATGGATTAAAGTTAGATTTCATACAAAAGATTTTCTTCATGCTATGAAACAGAGACGCATGGAATAAATAACCAAGTAGGTGTGATGGAGAGCAGAAATTAGGAACCTTCAAATCTCAACTTGAGGTTATTTTGAAAAATCGAGGAGAACGGGATGGACAAGCTTGATGGGCTGAGAGGCCTTCACTCATTGCAGTTTTCTAATGTTCTAATGTTGTCTGGTAGTTTTCTGTATAGCAAATCATATGAAACAGTAGTAGACAGATAAATCGGACAGGCGATAGATAGATAGATAGATAGATAGATAGATAGATAGATAGATAGAT
>JANRMT010062816.1:10117004-10127798 GCA_026402145.1 Polypterus bichir lapradei | reverse complement strand
AGATAGATAGATAGATAGATAGATAGATAGATAGATAGATAGATAGAAGGGCGGAATTTGGTAAATCCAGCCAGGTCCTAGTGCCTCAACTCTGAACACGTCACTTCCTGTCCTGGCCCAGAGGACGAGGTCATTTCCCCAAGACTCTCTATAAAACCTCACTCCCCTCCTCTGGATTTCTGTTCTGTTTCGGACTCAGTCTTGTAAACTACTCTTGCTTTACAATTCTTTAGATAGATAGATAGTGTGGCGGACAGCCAGCAGCTCATCCCAGCCGGGACGCCCCTGAGATGGTAGGATGGGGGAAGGCAGCTTTTCTAGGACATACCTCCCCCAAAATGCTAGATGGCAACTCCCCTGGAGTGTAGCGGTGCCCCGGATTCCCGCAGGGCATCCTGGGACTTGGAGTGAGATTTCTCAGCCCTGTTGGGTACCATGGGGGCCACCAGGAGTAGCTGTGAGAGGACCAGAGGAGTCATGCTTAATCCATAGCCCGGAAGTACTACTAAGTCACGTGGACAGGAGCCCTGAAGTACTTTCAGGGTGATTAAAGGACTCTAGTTCTCCGTTTGACCCGGAAGTTCTAGCAAGTCACATGGACGGAAGAGTAGAAGCATGGCCGAGTCATGAACTATATAAAGGACTCCTGAAAACCCAGCAAGTGAGATGGAGTTAGGAGGAGTAGGACAGAGCTTGCTGGGAGTTGTGGAGAAGAGAATAGTGTCATTAATTGTGGTGATTTATTGTATTTATTGCCTGTTTATTGTGGTGCAGGTGCTTTGGAGTACTATACAAAGAAGAAAGAAGAAATTAAACAACTTCTTGCTCTTTTATCCTGTGTCTGTCTGTTAGGTTGAAAGGGGCAACAGCGACCCCAAGCATCTTACAATAGATAAATAGATAGTGTGACAGATAGAGGGCGCTATCGTCCTCTTGAACCCTCAGACATTACGTTCAACACCAGGTAAAAGTCCAATAATTTGACTTTTTTATTAATAACAGTGCACAAAACACCCTCCTCTCCACAATACTCATATAAATACACAATAAATCTCAATAATAAACAATCCGACACTCCCAGACGCGTTGCCACCCTTCCACCCAGCTCAGCTCCCTGTCTGGGGATTTCCCATAGTTCCATATTCCCTAACCCGGTAGTGTTTCCGATCCTTCAGTCCATGTGACTTCTTATCACTTCCAGGTCAGATAAAAATTCTTCTTCATCTCGGAAGTACGTCACTTCCGCTGTTGCTTTGCCTAGGACGTACTTCCGGGTTATAGGGCACATATGACTCTCTAGGCCTCCCTGCAGCGTCCTCTGTTGGCCCCTGTGGTATCCAGCGGGGCTGTAGAGGAAAACTCCATTGTCCATGATTCCCTGCTGGTATGCGGGGCACCTGCATGCTGCAGGGAGAAGCTCCACCTGGCGGCCTGGGGGTATTGGCTGAGATGACAAGTCGGCCATAGACCACAATAGATAGATACATAGATAGATAGATAGATAGATAGATAGATAGATAGATAGATAGATAGATATGATTACGATAGTTTCTATGTCATAATATAGTATACTGTAAATATCTGCTGTGTTTCTCTTGCCTTTTAACTCCAATGTTTTCGATATCGAGGGCTGCTGTAGTTGGCTCATTAACATGCTGAGTTTAACGCTTTGGGAATTCATACTTCTAGCTAACCATGATCAATTAATCATAAATAAATAATTTAGTGGCAGCACCATCAATTATATACGTGTCAGGTGTCTCACCTGTGTCCCTTATTGCAATTAATCCACTTTATTTCGAACTACAGGTTGCCACCACTACCTCATGTTGATGCTCTATCTGAAATGAAAATGAGACCAGCTTGTTAGATGTTGGGATAATGGATTTTCCTCTAATTGGCAGTGACAAGAGTAAAAATAATTGCCTGAGGCAGGCAATAAGCAGGGAGTAAAAGGAAAGGTCTTTGTGGTGCCATCAGTGACTATTCTGGATGAAAAAGAATCTAATCAGCTGCTTAAATCGCATTTCTATGGTTTTTGAGCAAAGTGAAGCAGCACAAGATGTGCGCGGTTTACAAGCACTGGACATCATGTTCGTCTCATGAATGCCTTTTTTTATCTTTGGTCACTTTAGCGTAATTTTTTTATTGAAGTTGCCATCTTATTCCTGGCACATATGTACAGTAAACACTGGCATACAGCGTATAGCAATTTCCACAAGTAGCTTTTCTGAAGAGGTAACTGTCTCCTTAATGCTCTTAAGTAGTTTTAGGCAAATCAGCAAACCGACTTTAATGAATTTCACCTTCATCAGTTTACATCTTGTGAATGACAATAATTAATTGTTATGTCTCTTTCGCACACAGAGTCTTAAGAGAGAGCAAACTTTACCTGCTGCTTCCAAACACAGCATAATTATGTTTAATGCATTAAAGCATTAACTCGTTCCAGACTTTTTCCCCAGGTAATGAAAGCATGAATTAACGCGAGTCTCATATATTTTTTTCTAGCATGCTGCATACATCAGGGGCCAGAATTGCGACGCAGTGGTTACAGCTGCTTTCTAACATCTCCAGCATCCAGCATGTGACTCCTGGCCAGGCCACCTTCTGTGTATTTCACTCCATTGCTGTAAATGCTTTTCCGTGGATACTCTGGTTTCATTTCTCCCACTTCCCAAAGACACACGTGTGTCAGACTAACTGGTGACTCTAAGGCTGTAGCTCTCAAACTGTCACCTAGTCAGCGTTCTTACCAGAACTTCCTTGCTGATAAGGCCTCATGAAACAGTCCTACCACAGGCCGCCCTGTCCGACTTTCTTTCAGACAAGAACATCTACTTCTTTATCATTCTTTCTTGGTCCGATCCTCTATGGTTGTAGTAATTGCTTCCTCCGTTTCTTGAAATTTCTTTAAACTCTCAGTCTCCCTCTCTCCCTTCCAACCTAACTTCCTGACTATGTGGAACTCTTTTTCTTTTTACTTTCTCGTATACGAAGTATAGGGAAAGTAGTGTAATCGTCCATTTATTCGATATCGAGATTTTGATGAATCTCAACATTTTAGACCTCCCTGACTTTCTTGTATACAAAGTATAGGGAAAGTATTGGAATCCTCCAAAAATTCCATTTTGAGATTTTTTCAGTTTTAACGCGAAAAGATGCCAACGGAAGAAGAGAAGAAGCGGGCCGCTAGGGTGGAGAAAAGAAGAGCTGCTCAGGAAGCGGCAAGCACATCAACCTTTAAAACGTACAGAGAAGGAGTATGAAAACTATAAATCAAGTGTATTCACTACACATTATCGAGCAGTATGCCGTTACTGGTTATATAATATTTGTTGCGATAAATTGCTATAGGTAAAATTGCATTTAGCTACATTTAATTATGATAATGATGGTGGAAATAAAAAATATCTCATAAACTTAAATGTATACCAGGAACACGATGGGGACATAACAGCTTATTGTTCCTATTACATCTTTATAGTTATATGACAGTTCAATGTTTACACGTTATTGTTAAACCGATGATGTATAAATTAAAATAAAATTAATAATATTTATGAAGGAATATGCATTATATTGAATACAGTTTTCAATATCGTGTACACATTTATATTTCCATGATCCAAAAAAATCTGGATGGTTCTATAAATAAAATACAATTTCCGCTTGGGTAATTTTTCTCAAATTTCATATCTGTTTGCTTTTTATCATTATAAATATGTATACAAAATTTGAATCATCTATCTGTAATTAGGGCAGCATGGTGGTGCAGTGGTAGCAGTGGTTCACTTCCCGGGTCCTCCCTGCGTGGAGTTTGCATGTTCTCCCCGCGTCTGCGTGGGTTTCCTCCTGGTGCTCTGGTTTCCTCCCAAGGTCCAAAGACACGCAGGCTAAATTGTCCCTAGTGTGTGTGCTCTGCAGTGGGCTGGTGCCCTGCCCAGGATTTGTTTCCTGCCTTGAGCCCTGTGTTGGCTGGGATTGGCTCCAGCAGACCCCCGTGACCCTGTAGTTAGGATATAGCGGGTTGGATAATGGATGGATGGACGCTCTTTCATTTTGAATAGCCCTGGATACAAAATTAGGAGCCTTCCCTCACTGCTCCTTAATCGTGTCCTCCCGTCCACGTAAGGGTCCCACACTCATTCCAAGTAATCCTGCTTAGCACTTACAGTCTGTATCTAGAATTAGGGAAGTTGTAATTAAAATCTTTTTTCATTGAAATAAAAAGTTGTAAATTAAGCAAACTGCTAACTTTTGTGATTCCTGTTCTTCATTATTGTTCAGAGAGAGGACCCGTTTTCCATCTCTCTTGAGTTAATGACGGAGCAGATGGTCTTTCTTCCGTGAAATAGAACATTAAAAAAAACTTTTTCACACAGGTCTGACAGTGCTGTCTTTCTTAGAGGACTATCTGAAACCTCCTAAGGGCAGTGAGGCAAGATAATGGAACAAGCGGACTTTGAGAAAGCAGTGGAATTAAATTCTGCTGCCTACCCTTTCATGCAGAATAAACGTTAAGTACATCCCTGTGCATTATGGGTACAAGGACTACAAAAATGGGAAAATGGGACATCTGAGCATTTGAGCTTTCAAGATGAGAGGATCTCTTTTTCTTGCAAGTGAAACAAGAATAGGATGTCTTGTAATGTCCCAAACAATTTAAGTCATTTTTCAAAGATTTTGCTGGAGTAGAAGAAGTAATTTAACGTAACAGGCCTCCACTTTTTACAAAATATAAAGTCGGGGAGATTCAGTGTCAATCTTTACTTACTAAATTTGCTATCGAGTGCGCCCGCTAACACAAACCAAATGACTCACACTTTGATAAGGAAAGGTGAGAGGAATTCCATGCAAACTTCCTGCTTCGATTCACGGAAGAGAACATCCATCCATCTCCTTATTTTGCAAGGCTGACCAGGCTTGTGAGGAAGAAAGAGAACATATCTTAAAATATTGACCTCCCACCAGGGCCGGATTTTCCTATAGGCTAACTAGGCTTCAGCCTAGGGCCTCAAGATCAAGAGGGGCCTACATTCAAATTGTTAGCAATTTGAACAAACTTAAAAATGGGAGGTGAAAGGGCCTCATAAGTGGAATAGCCTAGGGCCTCTTTTCATCTAAATCCGGCCCTGCCTCCCACCACAAAAAAAAGCTAACTTCTGCAAATCACATCATTGAATTGAATAAACTGCGAGTGGAATGGTGTGCACTGTCAGACGTGAGCATTTGGGAGGCAGCTTATGGGCTCAGTGGATGGTAATTATCCGCCAAACCAGAAGTTGGCGCTGTGCACTAATGCCTTCTCTCTTTCTCACCCTGCAGAGCAGAAGACTGACAGCCCTACTGTCTCTGATGTCACGCCTCCTGGACCCAACCCCATTGAGAACTTCCTGCCAGAAGTGCATAAGACCGGAGATTCAGCCATCTTAGGAAGTTCTGCTTTGAACTCATGTCTGGAAAAATTTTGCTGCTCTTTTTGACAGCCTTTTTTTTTCTTTCTTTTCAATAATACAGGAAAACCTTGGATTGCAAGTAACTTGGTCTGCGAGTGTTTTGCAAGACGAACTAAAATTTTTATAAATTTTAACTTGATAAACAAGCATGGTCTTGCAATACGAGTAGTACGTATACGCTTTGTCCGCTGAGCGCCACGTGGGAATTGTGGGTAATCGTCTCCCATGCTCGTTCTCAGTCGGCGTGCCTCACTCATATAGTCAACATCCGTACGAGCGTATACTATTTACTACCAGTGACGGTGCACTGCACGATAACATGCAGTGAATACACTTGACTTTCTTTCTCTGTATGTTTAGCATTCGTTTGCTCAGAGGTTGATGCACTTGACTGCTTCCTGAGCAGCTCTTCTTTTCTCCACCATAGTGGCCCACTTCTTCTCTTCTTTCGTCTGCATCTTTTCGTGTTAAAACTGATTGTGTTGCAATTACTTAGTACGTTTTCCTTAATTTTTCACTTAAGCTGGAAGGGATAAGAACGGCTCCCATACTTATGTGCCACACTGCCACCCTGCTGTCCACTGCTGAAAAAGAGTAATAATTCCAAAACTCTTCGCTTTTAGTATAAAGCTGTAGTGCAGAGTTTGAGTGTACGATATATGTACCAAATTTCAGCCTACAGATTTTTGGCCTTGACCTTCCTTGGTTGACCTTTGACCTTGGAGGTCAATCATTACCCCGAAAGCAGATAGTAGACATCGCATAGTATATGTGTACCAAATTTCAGGTCAATAGGTCAAACAGTTTGTGAGCTACAGGTGATTTAAAATCCTGGACAGATAAACGGACAGCCATGGTAGCGTAGTATATAAGAAGATAGCATGGTGACCACGTGTGTGTGTGCTGTGACGTACGAGACCCTGTCATGCACCCCAAAACACGAGGCTGAGTCTCAGTACTTTACCAGTACCAGCTTTATTCAGCGTGAAACAGGAACAGCACAGTTATTTATTGTAGCGGGATCTACCGCTCTCCTATACAAAGACACAGCAATCAGGCAGGGTCGTGACCAGGTTAGTGGCTAAGTAATCCTGTGCCCTTCATTAATAATGGTCCTTGCATCACCCATTGACGACAGGCGCTTGTAGCTTGAACTCGATCTTTTCTGATTCACTTTTACGGCGAACCGCTACAGCGCTAGGAGCCTGCGGTGGCTTCGGGATGTTCTTCTGCGTGTTGTCCCATTAGGAGGGGGGGATCCCAAAAGAGTTTACAAACCTTACAGTGCGTAAAGCATTTTTTTATTTTGTGTCCAAGTGTAGTAACACCTTAGGCAAAAGCAGCTGTCATTGGATAGGCTCCTTGTTAAAGTCGCAAGAAAAGAAAAAGATTCCAGTGAGCCAACAGATAGCAGGGATTCTGTTAGTTAGAGTGAAAGTCGTCCTACGCAATAACCCTCCTCCTCCTCTTCTCTCTCGTCTACCTCACACCAACCACGATTCTTTTCAAAGGTAAAGTGCAGGTTAATTTGTTTTACACATTTTTACTTTATATTTTGTATTAATCATCCATCCATCATCCAACCCGCTATATCCTAACTACAGGGTCACGGGGGTCTGCCAGTGCCAATCCCAGCCAACACAGGGCACAAGGCAGGAAACAAACCCCGGGCAGGGTGCCAGGTCACCACAAAGGGGGCACACACACACACACACACACCAAGCACACACTAGAGATAATTTACAGTCACCAATGCACCTAACCTGCATGTCTTTGGACTGTGGGAGTACCTGGAGGATACCCACGCGGATACGGGGTGAACATGCAAACACCACGCAGGGAGGACCCGGGAAACGAACCCGGGGTTTCTAAGTGCGTGCTGCCATGTATTAATCATCCATCCATCATCCAACCCGCTATATCCTAACTACAGGGTCACGGGGGTCTGCTGGAGCCAATCCCAGCCAACACAGGGCACAAGGCAGGAAACAAACCCCGGGCAGGGCACACACACACCCACGACAATTTAGGATCGCCAATGCCCCTATCCTGCATGTCTTTGGACTGTCGGAGGAAACCCATGTAGACACGGGGGGAGAACATGCAAACTCCACGCAGGGAGGACCCGGAAAGCGAACCTGGGTCTCCTAACTGCGAGGCAGCAGCGCTACCCACTGCGCCACCGTGCCGTCTGTATTAATCATTTTTATATAAATATTTGTGGGTTAAATAATGAATTATCTGAGTTTCCATTATTTCTTATGGGGAAATTCACTTTGATATACGAGTGCTTTGGATTACAAGCACGTTTCCAGAACGAATTATACTCACAAACTGAGGTTTCACTGTATATGGGAAAAGTTTGCCAAAACCTTTTCTCTTTCTTGCAGTACTATGTCACAATTCTCAATAATTGTATCCTTTTGCTTGCCCGTGAAATCAAATATAGTCAGTGGCATGTGCAGCTACACAATAAGCTCCACCAGGCAGGCAGATCAGCTGAGAGGTGGAATCCAGTTCTTGTAATTCCCAGTGTCCTAAGTATGCATCCCTAGCTGTATCCTCTCAGGCAGTATAACTTCTGGGTGAGGGAGGTGACACCCTGAGTGATTCCTCAACAAAAACAGGATGTGCAGCACCAAAGTTAGCTGGCCATTCAATAAGCTCTGACACAGGTAAGCAGCTTTGTGATTGGTGTATTTCATTCATTTTTCTGCCTTTAACAGAATGTTTTACGGACTTACATTGTGTCTAAACTGAGGAGTTTGACCTCAAGGAATTTGTTTATTATTATTTGTTGCTATCTTGATTTCTGAAAGACTTGGAATTGTTTACCATCTTCTTGTGACGTCAGTGTTGCATCCTGGTGTGCAGGGCTGGCGCCATCATTAAGGGCACAAATCATACGGAGGGGAGGGGGTGCCCAGCCACATGGGTTAGCTACCGAACAGTTGGTTGGCACACTAATAAGCTTGGCCTAGGGCTCAAAATAATCTAGCACTGGCACTTTCACCATTTTTCAAGTCTCCCATCGGCCATTGCTTAGGGGATTCCCAGAATTCCTTGAGAGTGGAGCCTGATGCCATCAGTGCAAAAAGTTACAGGGTCAAAACTGGTGCTTCTTTCTTACCTGAGTTTAGATTGAATTCATATTTGTTGTGCTAATTTCTACATATTTCTTTTATTTTTTTTTTACTTAACTTCTGACTAACAACTCCTGATTTCTGTTGATTGTTTCCTTATTTGTTTGAAAATACATTTTCTTTTTCTCTTTGGTATCGACCCTCATATATATTTTTGACTCCTTTAATTCAAATTTTATCTGACTTCTATTGAGTCAGAACAACTGGTAGCTATCCATGAAGCTGATCCCAGTGTCCTACACTCTTCGAAATCAAGGTGCCAGGGTGATTCTTCAGAGTGATGCCATAGGGGAACCATTTTGGATTTCCAAAAGATCCAACCACATGAAGGTTCCAGGATCTCTTTAGATCTATAACAAGTCCATACAGCATGTTATATTTCCATGAAACCTATCATCTATGGGGAGGGGGGGGGGAGCGAAAGCTTTAGATTAGTCCAAAATTTCGACGTCCGATTTTCAACGAATCTTGAAATTTTAGGGTCCCCTGATACTGAAAACATCGACATCTGTCTGTGTGTGTGTGTGTCTGTCTTTCTGTGTGAAACAGTTTCTTGAGGACGATCTTGAGCTAAAATGGCTGGACAGAAAAATACCAAACTCAAAACTTCAGCCTGTTATGAGATGACGATGTGCTGATTAGTTTTTGAGCCAAATCGTGCAAAAGAAAGAGGCACTCTAGAGGAACCCTCAAATAATGTAATTCTGCAATTAATGATGAAATCACCTCAATTACTATCGTAACAACCTACTTTATGATCAGAAAGACCAGCATCAGAGTGATAAATAATTACTGAAATGTTATAGAATAGTTCTGTAACTTGGTTCCTGGGGCACAAAGCCTACTGACACTCACGTCCAAATTTTTATTTATAAGTCATTAGATTTTTCCCTTAAAGGAAATTGTAAGCTAAAGTTATATACAAAATTGGGTTATGAGCGTCTGCAGGAACAGAACTTTTTCATAATCCGAGGCCCATCAGTATAATGTTCGACTCCTTTCACAGACCATTAGTGCAAATTGTACTTTTATAGAAAAAGAGTGGATTGTAAGGATTTGAGGTTAAGGCATTGCTATTAAACATCAAACATATAATAATAATAATAATAATAATAATAATAATAATAATAATAATAACTAGCCGACACCCGCCATAGCATACGGCGGTGTAAGAATAGGAATGGAAAACGGTGAGAAAGGAATTCAGAAATCAAGAAGAAAGAAATACTTCTTGAAAGACACAGTTGTGAATAGGTGTTTTTCTGGAGACGACAGATAATGAGTTGAAAGATCTAACCCTAGAAAAAGCCACGTACAACTGACCTTGGCTGAAGACTGGTTGTTATAGATTAATGCAAATCTTTGCAAACGTAATTCAAGGCGGGATGTTGGGGTCGTGTTTGAAGTAAATGACAATGGTAGCATGGAGAATCTCTGAAAAAGCTTGAAATTCAGCTTCACCACCATAAACTCCAGATGTTGCCATGTATTGATAGTACTCATGACTTGTTGTGATAACTCGACTTGCGTTGGAAAGAACAACAGGAAGAACGTCTCCAAATCTGTCCCAATGTGATGCAATGAAATCTACTGCCCTATGTTGTAGTAAGAGTGCATTGCCTTTGTCAACTGTTTGTGTCAAGAAATAACCCACTGATAGGAACAGACAGTTGCCGGATCCCGGAATAGAGATGCCATTGTACAAAAACCCGTCGACAGAGAAGATACTGTCGTTCATTTTATAACAAAGGCTTAGGAAACAACCGTTGCAGTATAACGAAAAAAGCAAGGAGCGAAACCAATGCCAATGGTCAAGAGAGTACTTTCCTGTAGCAGGCTACGGAAAAGACTCCCAGGCGCAGACATGGCCTAAGTGAAAGGTCACGCGGTCAGGCTAGATATCGGGCGGTGACGTGACACCAATGGGGTCATGAGAGAGGAGCGAGGAGCAGGGAACGTAGTAGTCCAAAGGAGGAATAGGACTCGAGAAAAGCAGCGTGGGGGTGTATGGGATACCGCAGGCAGCGTGGGGAAGGGTTTGGAAGAGGACGAATAGGAATCGAGAAATGCCGTGCGGGCTGCGTGTGGGCGAGACCGGTTTTGAAGAGGAAGCAGGACGAACCACAAGTGAAATATATATAAAAGATAATAATAATAATAATAATAATAATAATAATAATAATAATAATAAT
>JANRMT010062816.1:10053743-10113778 GCA_026402145.1 Polypterus bichir lapradei | reverse complement strand
ATAGATAGATAGATAGATAGATAGATAGATAGATAGATAGATAGATACTTTATTAATCCCAAGGGGAAATTCACATCTTCCAGCAGCAGCATACTGATAAAAAACAATATTAAATTAAAGAGTGATAAAAATGCAGGTATAACAGTCTATAATCTTGTATAATGTTAACATTTACAAAAGGGGTGGAACTGAAGAGTCGCATAGTGTGGGGGAGGAATGATCTCCTCAGTCTGTCAGTGGAGCAGGACGGTGACCGCAGTCTGTCGCTGAAGCTGCTCCTCTGTCTGGAGATGATCCTGTTAGATCAGGTTCCTCACACCATCACCCTCTGCTTCCTGTGTCTGAGCCAACTCTGCATCCCACTACACATCACACTTCTTTTAGTTTGATGCCCAACCTCTCATGGGGCACTGTTGTGATGTGAAATTTTGCATATAAATTGATAAATATTTTGTATGTCTTTATTTGTAACTTAGACAAATCAATGTCATATTAGTGTTACATTATTGATAATAACAGCAATGGTTTGATGGTTTAAGAACCCCTTTCTCCCCCTTTTAGGACTGAGTCTCTTTGTCATTTTACGACAGGGTTGGTGGATGTGCCTCAAACAAGTTTGATAAAGTGTTTCTCTGCTGGAGTCTCTCAGTCAACCCCCACTGGAAAGTCAGGTTGCCTAACTGCAAAGTTTTTGTGGAACAACAGCTATTTTCTATTTTTTTGAGGAATAACAGGTTAGGAAAACACACTTTGTACCCAGGAACAAAATAAAAAAAAAAATTGTTACATAGTGTTATTTACAGGACTACTGCCCATTCAGTCCTCCCATCCATTATCTGTACCCACTTTATCCAATTCAGGGTCATGTGGCTTGAGAGGTAGACAATTCTTTGTTAGTTGTGGTAATTATACTTCGAAGACCCCTGATATTCTATATGGTGCTCTACAAGGATCCCTCCTGCATCCGCTTCGATTTACATGCTTCCATGAGGTCAGATTATCTCAAGGTATAACGTGCGCTACCAGAGCTATGTTGTTAACACAAAACTGTATTTATGAATAGCACCTGATGACCCCGACTCTCTTGTTTCACTGACCCCAATGTCTTTCTTGTGTTTCTGAATGGATGAGTAGTAATTTTCTCAAACTAAATTGGGAGAAATCTGAAATCTTAGTGATTGGCAAAAATGGATATAATGAGGATATTAGAAATAAACTTGATCCATTAGGTTTAAAAGTCAAGGCAGAGGTAAAGAATTTAGGGGTAATTATTGACTCTGACCTGAATTTTAAATGACATATTAATCAGATCAATAGGACAGCATTTTTCACTTAAGAAATATAGCAAAAGTTAGATCCCTTATAACTTTGCAAGATGCTGAAAAATGAGTTTGCAGTTTTGTTTTCAGTCGACTAGATTACTGTAAAGCACTCCTGTCAAGACCATTCAAAAAAGACATCAATCGATTACCATGAGTGCAAAATGTAGCTGCCAGAACCTTAACTAGGAAAAGAAAATCTGAGCACATCACGCCAGTTACGATGTTACTACACTGGTTACCTGTGTCATTTAGAATTGGCTTTAAAATGCAGCTTACGGTTTACAAAACCTTCAATAATCTGCTCCATCTTAAATTTCAGAATGCCTGTCACCTTACACTCCAAATCGTAACCTTAGATCTTCAAATGAGGGTTGGCTTAGAATTCCAAGAGCTAAACTTATAGAAGTGGTGAGTTGGCCTTCTGCTATTAGGCACCTAAAATCTGGAATAGCTGACCGATAGAAATTCACCAGGATAATACGGTGGAGCACTTTAAAAAACTGCTAAAAACACATTACTTTAACATGGCGTTCTCATAGCTTGATTTTAGTGTAACACTGATATTCTATATATGCATTTAATCATCATTTGTATCATGGCTCCGCAATCCGTGCAGAAACAAGCCATGGAATTAAAGAATGAGTTTAATTAACAACAAGACTCTGCGCCTGATTGAGCATCGGGTTGGAGTGAAATTGGTTGGATTCTGAGGCTCTGACTTAGTTGGGCTTCTGTTGGCTCACTCACTTTATATTTCATTTCTGTTTGTGGTGCCATTTAAGGAAAGAAATGAAGCAATTCAGAGGAACGGATCATAAAAAACAGGTATATTAAAAAGAAAGGAAAAGGAGTTAATTAGTAACAAAAACAGGTCACTAATTAAACCTACAGCCACTGCGGCCTTCAACAGTTTGAGATCCCTGTATTATATAGTGCCTTTCCTATCTATCTATCTATCTATCTATCTATCTATCTATCTATCTATCTATCTATCTATCTATTATATTATTATATATCTATTATATAGTACAGTATTAAAGGTCTATTTATATTATACCTAATGTCATAGACATGCATCTGTCATATAGTGCCTTACAGTGCATCCAGAAAGTATTCACAGTGCATCACTTTTTCCACATTTTGTTATGTTACAGCCTTATTCCAAAATGGATTAAATTCATTTTTTCCCTCAGAATTCTACACACAACACCCCATAATGACAACGTGAAAAAAGTTTACTTGAGATTTTTGCAAATTTATTAAAAATAGAAAATTGAGAAAGCACATGTACATAAGTATTCACAGCCTTTGCCATGAAGCTCCAAATTGAGCTCAGGTGCATCCTGTTTCCCCTGATCATCCTTGAGATGTTTCTGCAGCTTAATTGGAGTCCACCTGTGGTAAATTCAGTTGATTGGACACGATTTGGAAAGGCACACACCTGTCTATAGAAGGTCCCACAGTTGACAGTTCATGTCAGAGCACAAACCAAGCATGAAGTCAAAGGAACTGTCTGTAGACCTCAGAGACAGGATTGTCTCGAGGCACAAATCTGGGGAAGGTTACAGATAAATTTCTGCTGCTTTGAAGTCCCAATGAGCACAGTGGCCTCCATCATCGATAAGTGGAAGAAGTTCGAAACCACCAGGACTCTTCCTAGAGCTGGCCGGCCATCTAAACTGAGCAATCGGGGGAGAAGGGCCTTAGTCAGGGAGGTGACCAAGAACCCGATGGTCACTCTGTCAGAGCTCCAGAAGTCCTCTGTGGAGAGAGGAGAACCTTCCAGAAGGACAACCATCTCTGCAGCAATCCACCAATCAGGCCTGTATGGTAGAGTGGCCAGACGGAAGCCACTCCTTAGTAAAAGGCACATGGCAGCCCGCCTGGAGTTTGCAAAAAGGCACCTGAAGGACTCTCAGACCATGACAAACAAAATTCTCTGGTCTGATGAGACAAAGATTGAAGTCTTTGGTGTGAATGCCAAGCGTCACGATTGGAGGAAACCAGGCACCGCTCATCACCAGGCCAATACCATCCCTACAGTGAAGCATGGTGGTGGCAGCATCATGCTGTGGGGATGTTTTTCAGCGGCAGGAACTGGGAGACTAGTCAGGATAAAGGGAAAGATGACTGCAGCAATGTACAGAGACATCCTGGATGAAAACCTGCTCCAGAGTGCTCTTGACCTCAGACTGGGGCGACGGTTCGTCTTTCAGCAGGACAACAACCCTAAGCACACAGCCAAGATATCAAAGGAGTGGCTTCAGGACAACTCTGTGAATGTCCTTGAGTGGCCCAGCCAGAGCCCAGACTTGAATCCGATTGAAAATCTCTGGAGGGATCTTAAAATGGCTGTGCACCGACGCTTCCCATCCAACCTGACGGAGCTTGAGAGGTGCTGCAAAGAAGAATGGGTGAAACTGGCCAAGGATAGGTGTGCCAAGCTTGTGGCATCATATTAAGAAAGACTTGAGGCTGTAATTGCTGCCAAAGGTGCATCGACAAATTATAGAGCAAAGGCTGTGAATACTTATGTACATGTGATTTCTCAGTTTTTTTATTTTTAATAAATTTGCAAACACCTCAAGTAAACCTTTTTCACGTTGTCATTGTGGGGTGTTGTGTGTAGAATTCTGAGGGAAAAAAATGAATTTAATCCATTTTGGAATAAGGCTGTAACATAACAAAATGTGGAAAAAGTGATGCGCTGTGAATACTTTCCGGATGCACTGTATATGTTCATCTATTTACATCTGTCTACAATGCCTTCCATAATATGTGAGACAAAGACACGTTTTTCTTGACATCCCCCTCTGCTCCAGAGTTTAAAATTACAAATCAAACAAATCAGATGTGATTTAAGTTGCATGTTGCAGGCTTTTATTTAAAGGGATTTGCATACAATCCGCTCACACAACACTTTTACTATATGGTCCCCCTACTATATGCCTAAAAATCTTAAAAAAAGGGGTACGTACCTTTTGTGATTGGACCATCACTGCATCGACTAGACAGCCAATACAAACAAAGCATAACTAAAATAGAATCATTGCTTACAATGAAAATGTTGTTTGCATTAAACTTTTGGTTTTTTTTATTAACAAAAATGACAGCACAGAATATTTTTAATTTAAATTCCAATAGGGACCAATCCCCAAAACGCACTCAAAATGGCTTCCAGGGAGATCTTACCTCGTTCAGCTCCTCACGGCAATATAAAGTGGAAAGGCAGGGTCACAGTGTACCTGCAAGGGGCAGCCTGACTGAAGACTTGGATGGCAGTTGGTACGCGTGAGATCTCCAGGTGGCATTGCTACACAAAATGCTTTTTGCTCTTCACTTCTGTATTTGATGTGCCACTTGGAGTCAAGTCAGATTGTTGTGAGAGCCACTTCTACACCTCAAGATTTTTATAATGGCCATCACAGCGGTGTTTATTTTGTGGGAGGGTTTGATATCTTAGCCGCTTGGCTGAATTTGCATCTTACTCTTTTACAGCCCAATTATCTGAAGTACTTCATTAGCAATCTTATCTTCAATTCAGACATATTTTTATATAGCATATCTCCATTAACCAAACTAATCTACTTAAATGAATAACTAAATTAATCAAATACTCAAAGCAGTATACTGCATGCACAGAAATAAATGTATGGGCATATTATAACAGAAGGGAGAGTCCTCATGGCATCTCTCCACTCTGAATATAATACCAGAGATTTAGAAAATGGTGGTTTTATTTACATTTATTTGCTTAGCAGACACTTTTATCAAAAGTGACATACAGAAAAGGTCCAAGTGCGGCCAGGTTCATGTATAACAGATTGCAACACAAAGGAAAAGCTGGGCGCCAAGTGGGTTGTCTCGTTTAATAACTACAGTCCAAAACAGAATTACGCTTCTTGGCAATAAAGTAAATAGCCTCTTGGGCACAATAACAAAGTTTCTGGCTCATGGCCATCGAAATGAGGGTTGTAATGAAAGAGACAAAGAGATCAAAAAATCTTTCAGGCCCCTGAAACAAAATGTGGGTTCAAACGCGTTAAAAAAGCAAAACAAAATGTCTTATTGATGCGAGTCTCAAAGCAGACTGCTCAAGATGGTGTAGATTTCCGTCTTATAGGCTCCTGGAAAGAAGAGGCGGGGCTAGGAAGGCGGACACTGGAATTGATGTTATGGTCACCATCAGACGTTATGGTCATCATTCTTCCCGTCTTCAACAGCACCCTCTGGTGTTCCGGTAGGAAATTACAACTACCTGAGCCCTTAAGCTGTCCCAAATGTGAACGTGTATGACAGGGAATGTTCACTGGAGCGCCATTTGTCGGGTTACTCGTAGTGGAAATGATATCTCATTCCAGGCAGCCAGGCTTATTATAATGCATGAACTGGAAGGGGTAGGGCTAAGTGCCCTTACTGGGTGGTTTCTTGGTGCTGAGTGAAAGAGAAGAGAATGTTAGCAACAGCGCCCCCTCTTGCTCTGGGGGTTATCACATATATCTATCGAGTGAACATCAGTCTAGGGGACTGTTTTGGGACAAATGTTATAGAACACAGGTACAAAATTGATCATCATAACTGAAGAGCTCAGAACAATTTCCAGCGAGTTACAAAAACCTAACTAGACAGAAAATCATCAGACTAGAGAGTCTTCAAACACTTCTTAAACTCATTGAAGGAGTCAGAAGTATGGATATAGAGAGGGGCAGCTTGTTGTAGCAGTTTAAATGTTAAAACACAGCCAAACTGAGCAATCATGGGAGAAGGGCTTTGGTAAGAGAGGTAGTGTGATATTTAAGCTTTTCATTTTTAATTCATTTTTAAAAATGTCTAAATTCCTGTTTATGCTTTGTCATTGCGGGGTATTGAGTGTTGCTTGATGAGGGAAAAAATAATAATTTAAGTGATTTTAGCACAAGGCTGCAAAATAGCAAAATGTGAAAAAGGGAAGGGGTCTGAATACTTTCTGAAGACACTGTATGTGGAATCATCTGCAGTATGTGAATACATTATTTTTTTTTTTGGTCATGCTTTACTTTCTTGATGTTGATACTTTGCAATGACTCCCCATGTTGTAAATTCTTCAAAACTTCATGATTGTGCAAGCAGCCTGCCGATTTTACAGGAGCAATAAGCATTAATATAGTAGAATGCTGCCATCTACTGGTAAATGTTACAAATACACCCTCAAATTACATTTTAGTAATTACAGTACTTTTACACTGCAGCATACCATCAATTAATTTTTAATATGACATTCCACCTAAAACACTACACTAGGCTTTTTTTTTAAAGTTTTTTTTTTACGTTCTAGATGTTAAAAAGTACATAATGAATTCACATGCACCCTAATAATAACAATAGTCTTGAGGGCAGTCCCTTGCAGTGATGGGCAGGTGGCCCTGCCTCTCAGGGAACCACCCACAAAACACACAAAACATAACACATGCATCTGGAATAAAGCAAATAAATAACAAAAGTAGCATTAACATAAACAAATAAATTAATAATGAACAATAAGGACAGTAAACAAGGAAAGGAACCGTGGCCAGTGGTGAAACTAGGCACATATTTGGGTCCGGAATTTTTGGCTAAATGGGTCAGTAAAATTTGTGTGTAAGCAGCAGGGTTCGGAAAAATATCACTCATGAATGAAAAAAGTCAAATTCTCTGATTTGTATCCACAAATGCTTCAAAAATAATTCTCAGACTGTCCTTCTGTGACGGCATCAGACACAGCAGTTGACATTTATGAGGCAATAAGAAAAATAAAAATAAACATTACACTGAAAATAATTTCTAGGAAGATGAATAACTAATTTACAATTTATAATTTAGTTTCGTTATCAATCCGAATGCGTGTTTGCTCTGCGCAGAAAACATCCCCAACTATCACTTGTACACTACACTTGTTCTGGTTTTCACAGCGTAATTATATTAGACTAATAATTAGAACATGGCTTATCAGTGCGTCTATACTATATTCTTGTCTTGATGATGCTTATAAATAATTATATATGAAAAATTATTGTTGTTTCTCTATATATGAATACATCTAAACAAAATTCATCTTAATTTTTCTCTATACGTCATTTTCATTTTCTATTTAAATAAGTTAACATATTCAGATAGGTTGGAGGGCAGCAAATTGAAGCACTGCCCCACGTGGCACGAACTTGAGCTATGCCACTGACCGTGGCTCAAACACAACACAGAGAGCTTCCTGAGGCTTTGTTTTATCTCCAGATGCAAAAACAGCCTTTGAATTAGTCGAGCTGACTGCCTGACACAAATGTAGATTTGGGCTTAATATCTGAATGGATGAAGCTGTTTTGATCTGATTGTTGCTTGGCGTCCTTCCCCACCATAACCTATTGTCTATGGGAGAAGGAGCGAAAGCTTTCAATTCATCAAAAATTTCGATCTCCTGTTTTTGACATGTTGGGGTCCCCTAATACCGAAAACATCGATCTCTCAATGATGGGTGTATGTGTGTGTGTCTGTGTGCCACAATTTCTTGAAGATGGTCTAAAGCTAAAATGGCTGGGCGGAAAAATACCAAACTCGAAATTTAAGCCTGTTGTGAGATGAGGATGTGCTGATTGGTTTTTGAGCCAAATTGTGCAAGAGAAAGAAGAACTCTAGAGGAACACTCAAATACCGTAATTCTGCAATTAATTATGAATTCTTCTCATCAATTGCTATCATAATGACCAATTTTGTGATCAGAAAGACCTACTAATAAACTACTGAATTGTTAGAATAGTTTGGGTAACTTGGTTCATGGGGTGTAAAGCCTACTGACGTTCACGTCCGAATTTTTTGATTTGGTATACTTTGTTAATCCCCAAAGGGAAATTGCCTTTTTGTATAACCTTCTGGGGATCAGAGTGCAGGGTACAGCACCCTGGAGCAATTTTTTAGGTTAAGGGCCTTGCTATAGCACTCCCAGATGGGAGCTTCAAGTCAAACAAATTCTGATCATATTGGTTTGGAATGAGTAACTTGTGTAGGTTCAACAGGCGGATCCGGACCTCTAGAATATGACGCCGGTCGTAGACATATATAGGTAGACGCCGCATGACCAGCAGCATCGTACATCAACGTTGCCAGGGCTGGATTAAGGTGGGTGCTATTGACGCTGCAGCATTAGGCCCATTCCTGAAATAGGCCCAGATGAAAACAGACGAGAATTTCCCGGAAGCTGAACAGTTTTCCTTTGCTATGTTAACCTCAAAATAATTCTTAGAATGAAATTTGGAGTCGGATTTTTGGATGCCTACACACAGCATTACTTATTATACAGTTACTATTGTTCTTTGCACTGAGACGTAACTATAACGTCGTTGTGTTTATTGTTAACCGAAGATTCAAGTTAATGCTATCAATTTTACGTTAAACAGTTTACTTAGTAATTTAGCTGCGTTTTTTTGCAATATCTTGGGGATTCTTGCCACTTTATTATTGTTCGGTAAGCGTCACGTAAATTTATCACCTTGAAAGTTAGTTGTACAGTAAAAATCGATGGCTATTTAAATGGTTATCTGTAACGGTAAAACTAAAAGCCGGCCCGCGGGCCTGGCATGGATGTTTAGAACTTTTAAAATCCTCGACAGGATTCTAGTCTATTATGAAATTTAAATCATAGACAAATTTTTACCCTCAAGAGCCTGAACTGAGTCACTTTGACCCAATGTCTCTGCAAATTCATTTTTTCTTACTCTGTTTTGTAAGAGAATTGCAAAATTTTGCGTATTTCATTGTTAGGTTTTCTGCATTAAGTGCACTTTTCAGACAATTGCTATTGAATGTTGAAGTTACATAGTTTGATGTTTATCTCGAGTTGTTATGAGATACTACATCGTTATTAAAATTTCCCCTTGGGATTAATAAAGTATCTATCTATCTATCTATCTATTATTATTCATGTTCAATAAAGGCTGGCTGGTTGCGTCACAAGCAATTAAGGCTCCTTGGTCGCTCTGAGTACGCATGTACAGTGAGTGTCGAATGCACAGGCACCAATGCCGAGTAAAAAATAGGCCTTTTTTGCGCTGCACCATCAGGCCCAATTTCGTCTTAATCCGGCCCTGAATGTTGCCGCCATATTGCGAGTGGCACTGCTATGGATTGAAGTAGTGGATAAAGATGCCTCACGCATGTGCTGCTTGGGATTGTGCAAACCGCTGTACACTCCAAACCAGATCCCGGGGGATTACATTTCATAGGTAAGGCTGAACAAATGTTTTGATTATATTTGGCCATTAGAAAATCCCGTTTTATAACCTTAACTTTAGCTACACCAGGCTAAGCTAGCAAAGCTATGCATTCATGTGCTGTGCTAACATGGTAATTGATTTGTCTTTATAATATCCTCAGACTGACAGCTTTGATTGATCGACTTTGTGGGGACAAACAGACAAGCATGTAAATCTATCACTTTGTACAATTTATGGAGCCAAACTGTTACTAGCAGTGCAGTTTTTTTTTCATTCTCAAGAAATTCAACTGAAAAAGAGTAAAGATCTGTAAATATGGTGCATGTGTATTTTAGGGGGCTGTAATAACAACCCCTTAGCTGCTCAGTTCCAGGCCATTTTCCGTCGTCTCATGGTTCGGTGTGGTGCCTCTCTAAGCACATCTGGAAACGTGGCAGCACAGGATGAGACTGTCTCCCTGTCTGCTGTTCATATGTCCTCTACACCAGCAGCAGCAGAAGAAGAGCTTCCATCCCCTTTTGCAAATATCCCTGAAATTGTGTGTGACCATACCTACTTACCAACCCGCTTTGGCGGCCTCGTGGAAAATGCCCTTGTTTACATCTCAGGGTTTGTCGTTCGACAGATTTTGAGAAAACTGTCCTGTGATGTGTGCCGTGCTAGTCTGGTAACAGATACTGTACCAGCATCATATGATCAAAGCTACCACTCGCTCACATTAAAAAACAAAGGAGGTTTGATGATTCCTTCTGAAGGTAAAGTCAAGGTGGTCAAAGTAGCGTGTTATCCGACAGTCGACATTAGGGCAAGCTGTTAGTGTATCGTTGATCAATTAGTTTGTTCGGGCTGAGATTGGTTCAGATGATGTGTTTTTTCTCAAGGAGCACATTGAGGAAACACAGTTTGAAATTGACAACCATCATTTTATGCTCATGTCTTTAGATGTGTCTGTCTTCCACAAACTAAGGCCGCATCATATTGTCAGACTGAATACTCTCAAATTACAGAGTGGCAACACACGGAAAAAGCTACGTAAGACAGTTCTGTTTCATGGATTTTAGATCCTATCCTGTAATATATTTAAGTAACCACATTGTGTGTGTGTGTGTGTGTGAGAGAGAGAGAGAGATTGAGAGAGGAATGAGTGTAATGTTTTCAGAAAGTATTAAGCTAATTTGTATACAATTGTTTATTTTTGTCATTGAGTATCATTTCATTGTTAAAAGAAAAACCAGACTGCCAGTTGCAGTCTTACTATTTTGACTTTCAGACATTGGTCAAGTTTTTGACTCAATAATTTCTATTATTTGTGTATAAATGGACATAACTAATTGCATTTAAACGATTTGCCAAAATCTGTTGTATGTAAACGATACTGTTTTAAATGTTTTTTCATTATTTGTGTATAAATGGATATAAATAATTGCATTTAAACGATTCGCCAAAATCTGTTGTATGTAAACGATACTGTTTTAAACGTTATTGTTTTTTCATCATAAAACCCGGTTTCCATGTCTACCTGTATTAGTTTAAATGGCACTTTTGCCACTCGCAATATGGCGGACGCGCTGACGTATCGTGTCGACTGGGCAACACAGTGAATGCAGCGTCTACCTATATACCTGTATGGGAGATGGAGCTTCAAGTCATGCAGGCAATACAAATTCTGATCATATTGGATTGGAATGAGTAACATGCGTAGAGTCAATAGGCGGATCTGGTCCTCTAGAATATGACGCCGGTAATAGAAGCAGCGGTCAATGCGACATCCTACCTATAGTGACATCGTATTGGTGGTTCTGTGCTGTCTGACGCTGAGATGGGCTTTCTGTTCCAGGCAAAACGCAATGTAATTTACACTGATGTGAAAACTGATGGCCGGATGCCCTAAATGTAATATAAACGTCGCAAGTAAGCGCTGCTTTCTTCGATGACGTGACTAATTCGAGACGCGGTAGTCAGGCACTCGAGTAGACAGCCCTAACACGTCCTAAATACTGACGTCAGGCACGACGTCGAACACACTCAGGATTTCCTTGGGGGTCCTGAGCTACTGTACACGTGCTTACGAGCTGCGAAGATGGCGGATTTACAGATGAAGCTTTTGCGGAAAAAAATTATAAAGAGAAACGAAAAGATAAAGAAGAAAGCCAAATCGCTGAAACTGACTCAGAAAGGTAAAAATTGGGAATTTGGACCGTTGTTTTTGAGGAAATAAGTCCTCAGAGTATCGTGTTTGTTTGCAGTCAAATTCCTGGTTGGCTCGTAATGTTGTTACACGTGAAAAGTGGCTCTTACTTTGCGTTATATTCCGCGTTGTTAAGTCGGGTGTTTTAGGCGATTATTAGTTAATCAAGGGTAGCTGACTGTTAATTATGATCTAAAGTCAAATTTTGCATCACTAATTATGCAAATTTTTAGTTGGTGATCTGCCCTGTACTTTACTCGTGTTTCGATGCCATCCTTGAAAACTGTCAGCACCTCTCACTTTATTTTGTGATTTATTGTCATAGCTTTTGACAGATGGCTCAAGTCATGTTTGACTTTTAACATTCTTCATTTTAATTTACGTTACCACGAAACTTTCCAAGTATGTTATTTACAGTTGATTAACGTGAAGAAATATGAGTCCAACTAATCTTAATAGGTTTTTTTTTTTTCGTTATTTATTACACATTTATGCCAAAAAGCTTAAATCAGGGCCACGTACAAGCCCGTTATTAGACGGCAGGGTCTTTCTTCTTCTTATTATTATTAGCCTTGAGCATGGGAAAGGCGCTTTATAAATAAAATGTATTATTATTATTATCCAAGCCAGAAGGTCTTGTGTGTGTCTAGAGGAAGTTGTGTTGTGATTAGAATATATTGTGGTTGAAATTTTTTTGTTTTAATTTCCCCTTGGGAACAAAATAAGGTGTCTATCAAACATTTAGGATACATAAAACAATTCTGACTTCTTAACAGAAGCTTAAGAAAAAGTATGTTCAGTGCTTTTGTGGCAACATAAATATAGTAATAGAAATTGTGAGAAATAATTTAATTTAATAAACGGTTGAGACTTGATTTAGGAAATCCTTGAGACAAAACTATGGATGATTATTTGTACCAAAATGAAATGCAGTTCATTGTGAGAACTACATTACCATGCATATATGCACATGGTGCATTTCATTTTGACAGGGTTTTATCGTGTTATAATTCAAGACATTATCGACCAAATGAATGATTACTTTTCACTTTGGCACATCATTTTTGTGTTTAGTTTAAAAAGAAATACAAAGGGGTCTTTCATCAATTCCTGTCCATAGATCGTGTGTTGTAGCTAAACCCAAAACTAAATGTATTGTATTTCACTGAGAGGCTGCCTCTAGTGTATTTAATTAATTTCAGGGCCAAGCATTAATCGTACCAGAAATTATATGTAATCAAATGACCAATCAGTGTCAAAATGTGCTGCAAGGGGTGTCTGATGTTTGGGTAAGAGGCGTTCAAATCACAAATCTATTCTTCTGGTGCTAAAAAATAGCAAACAGAGTTGATAAGGCAGGAGATCTGCCATCTCACTGATCGGTGGAAGCTGGCAGTGTAAGTGATGGTTTCATTTTCATCCATCACAACTGATTGCTAGAAAGGGCCAGTGTAATGAAGCAGCAACAAGATAAGTATTTCCAACATCTACAGCAACATCCTGGGAAACTCATTCAAGAGCTAATGTCCTGAAGAGTTGCAGTATAGGATTATGCAGATCGTAAATCATACACATGGCTTGTAAATCCCTAAAGATGGGGATGACACCACTGGCTATTGCTATGCTTATCGGCTAGGACTAGAAGAAGACTGGAGCATTAATAATATGAGGCAAACGTAGCACATCAGTGAGATCTAAAGCATACTTCTCACCGTTTTGGTTAATTGGTCTACATTGACAAAATGCATACTTGCTGCCAGAATACAGAAATGTTTAGAAGTGGAACACCTCTTGCCTCAACATTTGATGTTACTTACTTGCAGCATTTGAAAAGCAATCGACCAGTTAGTCGACATGTTTTAATTATAACATGCTAAAAACGTGTATGTTTTACATTGCAGTGCAGGTAACAACATTTCATTTGGATAATGGATGGATGAAGTACCATACAAAACCCTTAGTGCTTACAGTTGTCATCCCACTCACTTTGAGATTACTACCTTTTTAGATGAAGAATTGTATTTTAATATTAAATCCTTACTGTCCAACAGTTAAATATAAATTCTTATAATGAGGTATATGAAGAAAATTTTGTTTATTTGCTACCAGTCTTTTTTTTTTATTTTATGAAAGAAACCTTAGACACCACATTGGAGTGTAAGCTAGTAATATTCTTTATTCGCTTTTCCATTTCTCTAAGTTTCCTTTTTTTACTTTTCTGTTTAACATATTTTCATATGCAAATTTTAAAAGCCAAAAATAAATATTTTTTTACTTAGATGTTGAGGCAGAAGTTGCTAATTGTCCAGAAGATGAAGAAAATGCTACTGAAGAGAGAGGAAATCCTACAGTGTGTAGTGGAAAAATAAAGAAACTTGCAAAGCTGAACAAGGTGGACACTTCAGAAGAGCATATTACAAATGACATACAAGTGAAGAAGAAGAAAAAGAGGAAGATTCAAAATGGTTTGGAGGATGCTGGTATGTTGTGTGCATTTTTTTTATTTTTAAGTAAGAATAGGTGAAGTGAATGTAGTGTGCCACATGGTATGTTCTCTGCTACTGTTAACTGACATGCAACGTTTTATCAGTATGTGTGTCCTGAAAAGCAATTTAACATCTTGCTTGTCTGTAATGTTATTACTATTATTACTTGTATCTATCCAAGGTTGACTAACGGCATTTGACAGATGCAATTGGTTATGTTTCTTTTTGTTTTGTTTTTTTTTCAGTTGGAACACATGTGGGTGAAGTGGCTTGCTCATGATCACATAGTGTCGATAGTCAGATTTGAACCCACAATGTCAGTGTCTGAATTCCATCCCAGTACACCACACTGCCAGCTAATAACATTCCAATGCCTACATAAACCATTTCAGGGTCACAGAGGACCAGTTTAATAATTTATTATGAAAAGTACTATCTGCATGTTACCACATGGGAATATACATTTATGTTGCCTCATTAATTTAAAATGCATATTTGTGTATCATTAATGATTCACCCAAAACTAAATTCAGATTATTTAGCAGCATATGTACAGTATGTCTGCTGGAATAATTGAAATCCATGTCTACAATTAAAGGTTTAAGATGACTACGTTTGGTTTTGGGTTATTCTTGTTAGGTTAAATAGATTGATGCATGGGTTAATTTCCATTTTAATTTCATAAAACTAGGGAGTTTTATTTAAATATATATATATATATATATATATATATATATATACACACACACATACATACAGTACAGGCCAAAAGTTTGGACACACCTCCTCATTCAATGTGTTTTCTTTATTTTCATGACCATTTACAGCACTCCATCACTCTCCTTCTTGGTCAAATAGCCCTTACACAGCCTGGAGGTGTGTTTGGAGTCATTGTCCTGTTGAAAAATAAATGATCGTCCAACTAACCTGACTTCTGCACAACACAACCCCATTGATAAAGCAAGAAATTCCACTAAATAACCCTGATAAGGCACACCTGTGAAGTGAAAACCATTTCAGGTGACTACCTGTTGAAGCTCATCGAGAGAATGCCAAGAGTGTGCAAAGCAGTAATCAGAGCAAAGGGTGGCTATTTTGAAGAAACTAGAATAGAAAACATGTTTTCAGTTATTTCACCTTTTTTTGTTAAGTACATAACTCCACATGTGTTCATTCATAGTTTTGATGCCTTCAGTCATGAAAATAAAGAAAACACATTGAATGAGGAGGTGTGTCCAAACTTTTGGCCTGTACTGTGTATGTGTGTGTATATATATATATATATATATATATATATATGCGTGTTTAAAACAAGCATTAAAAGGGACATGAGGGGATGAATTACTTTCTTTTATTACCATTGTCTTGCCAAAAAATACATCTCCATCTGCCTTTAAAATCAATGCTTAATCACCATTTAAAGAAGAAATGTATTGTTTTCTGTATTCGGCTGACTTTTTTTTTTTTTTTTTATTTTATGCAGCTGTTAAAAAGGCAAAAACACAGAAGCAATTGGACGAACAGGAGAATCCACCAAAAGTGGTAGATGATGAAGAAAACTTTGCTGATACAGCAGAGCAGATGGCTGAAGACCAGTCTGAAGGTGAACTTGGATCTGAATCCAGTGAAGACGAGAATGGACCTCAGTTGCCTTCAGGTCTAACAGGTAAGTCATTAGGTGAAAGTAATCAAAGTTAAATAGTGAGTCATGCACTCTAGCACCAATGCAAAAGAAAGAGATGTGCCTTTAAGATGGAAGACAGGAAGCAGTCCATCACACAAATTATTGTAGGAGTCTATAACAAACTACCAAATTTACATAGTGGAAGCAAAAACAACCTTTAAGAGGCATTTGGATGAAATATTGGGATAACTTAGCTTTAGCTGACTAAATGACATTGATAAACTGAATGACTTCCTCTTGTTTATGAACTTGTCCTGCTTCTTAGAAAATGTTTTTATACCTTTTGATAGCTTCACATAAGTTAAAGTATTGTTCAGCTATGCTATCTTTAAGCATTTAGCTATACAATTTAAGAGTGTCTATGTATAACTATCATCTTGGCAGAAATATTTTTTTCATTGCATATTTATGGACTGAACTTCACTGCAAAGCCCAAGATGATGGAAGCAACGATGTTCTAAAACAGTTTATGTGTAATCTGGTTGCCACTACTTAATATGTATGTAACCAAGTGAGAAGTCAGAGGGTAATGCACCAATAAATGTTTGTAGTTTAAAGGTTCATTGAACCTTTAATAAGTAATAAGCCTACACCTTCTAAAAGACATTTCATTGAGTATTTGATTTAGAAATTGGCCCAGATGACATTAATGTATCAAACTCTGACCAACTGAGTATATATCCATTGAAATAGTTTACTTTTGTTTTCTCAGTTTCTGTTCTACACACAGTTTTGCATGATGACTTGCTTGACAGAATGTTGTCAACAATGCTGATAATAAATGTGCCCATAGTCCAATTTATAAATGAGATTTGTTGCTGTAATTCTTTTTAGAATACCAACATGACAGTTCCTGTATTATTGAGAAATTTATCTTTTATGAGTTTAATGCAAGGTCAGTTTAAAAGGATTCTAAACATACCATGATTGGATTAAAAAAAACCTCATCAAATAAGTAAATTAATGATGGATAATTATGGCAAGATTTTTGTAGAGTAAACCTTTTCCTTACCATTGAAAGGACACTATGTATCATGGGAGGGTGATGACCCAAATGGAGTGAGCATTGGTGGTAGGTCTGTGGAAGGTAATACAGATGATAAAGATAAAGAATAGCGAATTGCATTTATCTTTATGAATTTGAACACCCTCACCAAAAGGTTTACCAGAAGGTATTGTAAAACAGTTTTTATTGCTCATAATATTTTATGAAATTGTTTGAACATACTGCTGCATTTCCCCCTGGGGACAAATAAAATTCTGTCTATCTAAATATAACTGGTTTTAATCTTCAGGTGCTTTTGAAGACACATCCTTCAGTTCTCTCAGCGATATGGTCAGTGAAAATACTTTAAAAGGAATAAAGGATATGGGCTTTGAGGAAATGACAGAAATTCAACACAAGAGCATCAGGCCTCTGTTGGAAGGCAGGTTAGTTAAAATATACCATATATGAGTGGAATTTTTTTATAATTGAATTTTGTGTTTAAATAATGGAGTGTCAGAGTAGGCAGACTGCTAGACCTACACAAGTACGTGCTTCAGAATAACATATCACAGCTAAAGTGGGAACAAGATGTACATGCATTAATCTGCTGTATTTTGCACTTGAAGTAGAACTACCCTGAAAAATGTGAGTTCCTAAGTTCCTCTGAAGGAAAAGAGCAACAGTTTGATTGAACTGAATGCTCAAGAGCTAGGAAGCATTAGTGCCAACCAGTCTGTCACCATACTTTGCTGTCTTCTTTTAGACATAGTTATTTCTTTGCTTCTTTATTATTCTGACATTTAAGCAAATTACTTAACTTTTCAGGGATATTTTGGCTGCTGCACGAACAGGAAGTGGAAAGACACTGGCATTTTTAATTCCTGCTATTGAGCTTATTTACAAGTTAAAGTTTATGCCTAGAAATGGTAAGTATACTTCTAAATTTTGGAAAATGTGTTTTTTTTTTTTTTTTTTGTTTTTTTTTTTTTTTTTTATTTATATATAAATGTAAAGTCAAATTGATAGTCATTTAATACTGGAGTCTTCGCTGTGACAATGTTCGATATACGCAAACAAATGGACAGTTAAATTATTTTAAGTATACAAATGGTTTTTAACCCTTAAACTGAGACATACTTTGGGGTTAATGCACCCCGGACTACAAATACTTTTTTGTTGAACTTTTTAAGTAAACGTCACAATTCACAAAGAAAATTTGAAATTTTAATGGAACACATTTTTTTCCATGCAAAGAGCATCACAATTACTGCAACACTGATCATTTTACACACTGCCAGTGAACTGTAAAAAAAAAAAAAAAACTACAACAATCTATTATTATATGTACAAGGTGCAACTGACACCATTGATGGAATTCAGTAAATCACTGAGCCAACTGCGTTTGAACTGGCTGCACGCAAACACACAGAGGTAAGCGCTGATGCTTGCAGGCTAGACTAGCAGCTGAATCCCAAAGACAGTGATGTTGCAGTTCTCCAGGGGGTGCCAGTAGTCATGAGCTGACTGCTCAACGAATATACAGCACTGAGTGATCAGCTCCAGCGTGCTGGAAAATTGCTCTGTGAAGTGACTATAGCCTGTTGCGGCGTTCAATGAATGTACGTCGCCGAGTATACTCGGCCCTTATATGCTGGTAAATTGCACTGAGACACAACTATAGCCGGTTGCAGCATTCAATGGAGATACGTCACCGAATATACTCGACTCTGGCTTGCTGGCAAATTGCAGTGGGAAACAACTTTAGCCGGTTGCGGAGTTCAATGAATGTACGTCGCTTAAATATACTCTGCTCCGCCATGCTTCCAAATTGCACTGGAAATAGACTTTAACCGGTTCTGGCGGTTTAAGGGTTAATAAATATAGATTAGTTAGTTGTGTCAGATTTTTATTTGAAAAGTTAAGTAACTCTGAGAATTCCTTTTCTCATTGAGTTGCCTTCAGAAAGCCGCCTGTTGAGATCCTAAGGCTAGTTTTACCTTTTTGGGAATTTCTTTTCAGAAATTGTGAAAATGAGAACAATTAACAAAAAAAATCTACTAGAAGGTTTGCTTGCTGTTTAAACAATGTAACATTTTATGGTGATGAGTTATTTTTATTCACTTTTGTGATTTTTGTTTTGTTTTGTTACTAGGCACTGGTGTGATCATTTTGTCCCCGACTCGAGAACTAGCAATGCAGACGTATGGGGTCCTAAAAGAAGTGATGGCACACCATTTTCACACATATGGACTGATTATGGGAGGAAGCAACCGTTCTGCTGAAGCACAGAAATTAGCGAATGGCATCAATATTTTGGTAGCAACTCCTGGCAGACTGCTTGATCATTTGCAGGTAATTCTTTTAGTGTTAGGGTTTATTACGTGTACTGTAGTAATCACTGGTCAATGACAATTATATTTAGCTGACACTTTTAAACAAGGAGACTTAAAAATTCTGAAAATAGTAAACTTGTTTGCATGCATTATTTACAGGTAGAGTACATGCAGATTTAAGGGAAGCAGTTATGTTTGATTCTGGTTATTTGAGTTCTTCTAGCTCGGTACTACAGGAATGATGTCACTGGTTGGCTTTTTTTGAGCTCTAAAGTGAAAAAGAAAATATGAACATTTTGCTTAAGTAACTTGCTGAGTGTCACACATTGAACTAAATAACGATGAGAAATTGAACTAGCTACCCTAAAGTTTTAAAATTCATTGCCTTGGCCATTCTTTCAAAACAAGTCATTTACATGGATGGTAGGTTGAGTTTATATTTCTTTTAACTACCTGTTCAGTAACATTTTAATTCAGAAAGTATCCTATAACAGTTCAGGAAAATTCTCATAAAACAAAAATCCATGCAAATTGTTTTGTCACATAATGTAGATTAAAAAAGTGCAGTGCATTTTCGTTGCTTTTATGACAGTGCAGCTTATAGTACAGTACTGGGACAAAGTTTATTTTTCTAGTATCAGTAATTACAAAATAAGCAATATGGTCTGGCAAGCAAAAATTGTTCCTTAGTGACAACTGTGTCGTTGTTTGCATTGACTTGGACATCAGGCTGAATCCCCTAGCACTCTAGTTAGTATTCTTAAAAGGATTCACTCTGTTATTACACACAGTTTACTTATGAATCCATACTCGGACATTACCTTCAAGACAATTATACGCTGATAGAAAACCATATTTTCCGTTTCCATTTGCATGTTTTGTCTTATATTTAAGTATGTTTTCAAGTTTTACACTAATTTTTAGCATACAGGTAATAAAGTTTTTTCATAATTCATACCAGAAGAATTTTGTCTGATACACTAGATTCAATTTTGAATCATTTTTATAATTTATGTAAAATATGAATTTCTTGGTAGTAATTGAAGCTTGCATTCTTCAAGCTATTTAATTTTTCTCATTGAATGGATAACACAGTTCTGATAGTATGAATGAGCCAAAATATCATGAACACCTACCTGCTACGCTGTTACTCCTCCATGTGCCACCAAAACAGCTTCGACGCCCCCCCACCCCGAAGCTTGGATGTTAGAAGATTTCTGAAGGTGACCTGTATTATTAACTGGCACCAGGATGTTAGCAGCAGATCCTCTAACTCCTGTAAGTTTCTAGATGGAGCTGCCACAGATTGGACTTGTTATGCCAGCACATTCCACAAATGCTCGATTGAACTAAAATCTGGGGAATTGGAAGCCAGAGCAAAATGTTGAACTCTTGATCATGTTCTTCAAACAATTTGTGGAGTGAGGCAGGGTGGATTATCCTGCTTAAAGATGCCACTTCCATTGTGGAATACTGTTTCCATGAAAGGGTGCATCTGGTGTGCATTTATATTTAGGTAGGTGATGTATGTCAAATTAACGTCCACATGAATGGCCGTAATCCAGAGTTTCCCAGCAGAACATGGCCCAAAGCATTGCACTCCCTCTGTTGGCTTATCTTCTTCCCACCGTGTATCCTGGTACTATCTTTTACCAGATAAGTGATGCATGCATACTTGGCTGTGCACATTATACAAAAGAAAGAAGGTCCTTTGATTCAAGGCCCACTTCCGACACTTACAATTGCCATTGTATTCATTTTTGACAGTGGATGGGGTATGAGGGGCATGATTTACTCTGAATGGCCT
Organism: Polypterus bichir lapradei; assembly: GCA_026402145.1. Classification (NCBI taxonomy): domain Eukaryota; kingdom Metazoa; phylum Chordata; class Cladistia; order Polypteriformes; family Polypteridae; genus Polypterus; species Polypterus bichir. Next base: position 10,092,751 of record JANRMT010062816.1, on the reverse strand, counting down.
GTGGCTATGCAGTCACACAAGCAGCAGGGATAGCTGCATCGTGTGTCATGACAATTTACTCTCATAACCATCATTAAAATTATCTGCGATTTGTGCCACAGTAGCTCTTATGTTGGTTTGTACCAGACAAGATGGCCTTTGTTGATCTCTCACATTGATGAGGGACTTGGTAATGTAATCAATTTAAATTACAGAAGATGACAGCAGAATATTGAAAGGAAATCAGTTGACGGGTTATTTGATTTAGTGTTTTCAAACATCAGCTTTTTTATGTTTTATTATATTTCTGATTAAATATTTGTAAAATGATGCGTTTTAGGTGTCTTCTGAAGTTTAGAATACTTTTAATTTTGAATCTCAGACTTTTGGAGCAGGTGCTGTTTATAAAGCTAACAAGATTAAAATGTGCTACAATTACAAAGATTTAAGATGCTGTTAGTGGTAATTGTAATGATGATAAAAGATTTGTAGAGCTACATTTATAATTGAGCATTGATTTCTAATTAGGAAGAAATTGGCCTGCAACTAACCCATTTACAGGAATATGTTATTGGCAACCTGAAAACCTTGCTGCATCTTAGAAATTTTAAATCCTAAGTGAAGGCCATAAGATGAACGAGAGGGGAAAAGAACTGCTATATAATGTGTACAGGACAGATAATTCTAGAAGTGACCATAAGGCTTTTATAAGCAATAGTTAAAAAGGATACCATGAAAGTTAAAAGGCAGAAACGGTGAAAAAATGGCCCAAAGAGGTTTTCTTCAGTACTTTAGTAGTAAAATAACAGTCAATGAGGAAGTGATCCAAGTAACTATAGGCCGGAAAGTTTAACATGCACCATGAGTAAATTAATACATGCATTAGTTAAGGAGGAGGTAGAGCACCATTTGTCATAAATAGGTGTATTAGCAAACCGCGTTAGCTTAGGCAGGGAGATCATGTTTCACTAATACCTGTAATTCTGTTAGGTAGCAATAAAATCGAATGACCAGAGAGTAAGGATGCTTCAATTGATTGGCTGCCGATCAAAATTGGCCAATATTCATTTAAAAAATGACTTGCTCAGTAAAAAAGACGATCACAAAAACCGACACCATTTGAGTTTGGGCAGAGAGCTCATGTAAAATGCAGCAGCTTACACTTTTAATTGGAAAATGAACAGGTAAAGATGAAATTGAAATTGCTGCTTAGTAAACTGTAGGGTATTTTAAAAGATTTGCACTGTGTTCATTTGTTGCTGTGTGTCATATAGCATAAGGTGTGGCAAGAAACAAGTACTACATGATTATCGGGGAGTTTGGTATTGGTCTTGGACTTGGAGAAAGTCCAGAGAATAGCAACTAGGCTGATTTAGAACTGTGAGGTATGAGGAAAGATTGAAAGAGTTTTATCAGTTTAAAAAAAGAGGCGACAGGAATAGAAGTGTTTCAAATTTTGAAGGGAATCAGTATGGTTGATGACAGCTGTTACTTTTAAAAAGTCATTATTTTTGAGAGAAAAATTTCACAAAAAAGAAAACAAAACAGAATGTCTTTTTTTTGTGCGCACAGTGAGCCATCGAGACATGAAATAAGTTGCCAAGTAGTGTGATAAAGAGTAGAAATGAGGAGGGAACTTCAAAAGTTGACTCGTATATTTGGGAGAAATTAGGTAAATAGGATAAGGAAGCTTGCTGGACTGAATGGCCTGTTCTAATTTATTCACAGGAATTGTGTGGCCTATAAGTTGTTGGTTTTTATTATAGATCTGTAGTTTATTCATCACATCTGGCTTTGAAGTTAAAATAATTGGGGGGGTTGTCCCATGGCTACTAATAATAAATGTTTGTATTTCTTTATGTAGAACACTTCTGGGTTTATGTACAAAAACTTACAGTGTCTAATCATTGATGAAGCAGACCGTATTCTGGAGGTTGGATTCGAAGAAGAACTGAAACAGATTATCAAACTTTTACCAAGTAAGATATTTCAGCTTCTGTTTTCTGTTGTGGAATATTCTTTGCTTACTCCCGTTCAGGATCGTGTGAGTTGGGGGAACGTTGAGTGGAGCAGCATTGGACACAAGGCAGGCGATCAGCCCTGAACAGTGCACCAGTGTTTGGAAAGGCAGAGCTTAGTGAATTCAGAAAGTATTCTGGCTTCTTCACTTTTCACCTCTTCAAGTCTTAAGGAAAAATTTATTTTTCAAGTCAATGTTATTTCTTAAAAAACAAAAAAAAAAAGGTATATTTACATATGTTACACTGTGTTCTAAAGTGAAATGGTATCTGTGATTTAAAAAAAATACATTATCACGCATGGCATTTTATAATGTAACCTATGGGGAACGGTGCACCCATGGCAGGGGGAGAGGGAGTTGGAGTTGGGTAAAAGAAGAAGACAAGTGCTTATGTAGTGCAAACAGCTGGTTATCTTTTAAAATGGTGTTTTTTTTTTGGTTCAACAATGACACATAAGCTATTTTAGAATGTGTATGTAATCTCAAGACGCTTGACAACTTTCTTGGCTTTAAAGTTGACATATTTGATAAGCTTTAAAGGCTTTTACGGGGCACTTAAGAGGTACAAGGTCGGATTATAGATTTTAAAAAAATTATAGAAAACACTTAACTTTAGAGCACAGTTTTGCATGGCAAACGCACATATATGGTGTATATCATGTTTGTGAAGAAATAACTTTTGACTTGAAAAATACCAAACTTTTAAAATTTTAATTTTCTCCCACTTCAAGCAACACTCAATACCCCAAAATCACAAACTAAAACAGGATTGAATTTTTTTTTTCACATTTATTAAAAATATTCCATTGGCACAAATATTCAGACCTTGCCAGTCTGGGGTCTGACACAAGAAGCTTCACACAACTGGATTTGCAGATTTTCTGCCATTGTTCTCTTCAGATCTTCAGTTGTAAGCTCTGTCAGCTTGGATGAAGACCGTTGGTGGACAGCTATTTTCAGGTCTCTCCTGGCATGTTCGAGTCCAGACTCTGGCTGGGCCACTGAAGGGCATTAACAGAGTTGTCCCTGAGCCACGTCTGTGTTGTCTTTGCTTAGTCCCTACTGGAAGTTGGTCTTTTGGCCCAGTTTGAGGTCCAGACAGTGTTCTGAAAAGCTTTGCTCAAGAACGCCCTCCGGCCAATACCTCCCACCCCCACCCCCCAATTACCATCTCTGCTGCTCGCGCATGTGAATGTCACTTTCACCAGGCAACAAATCTTTTTAATCCTCGCAGTTACGCCTCTTCCTTGGGAAGAAACACTACTTTTCCCTGATGGCAACACGAATTAGACGATTTACAAGTCTCCAACTTAGATTAAATCCGAACAATATATTTGATCCCTTTTCGCTGTTCTGTTATTTCATTGAGTAATTTCTGTTTGTGCTAATACGATCTTTACTATCATTTTTTTTGAGACTTTTGAATTTTCGTACTTCCATTATTTCTAACCTGCTCTGCATGTGCATCGTGCCAACGTTTTTGAACCTCTTTACGATGTTTTACTTTGTCTTCTACTCTTTGTCTTTTATTTCTGGCCCTGGGCATGGTTAAATCACTTGAATCTCTGAAAAAGTTACGTCTCGTCCCAAGATTTTTTTAATTATAATAGAGAGATATCTCTGTAGTTTGCTTCTTTCAGCTTTCCCTCTACCTTGTCTAGTTTCCCAGTACCTGCTTCTGAAAATCGGACCCAAAACGTGATGCCGCCACCTCCATTCTTCACAACTTGCATTAAGTTGAACAGGTGACAAGTGGTGCCTGGTTTTCTCCAGATGCGACACTAATCTTGGTTTCATCAGACCAGAGAATCTTGTTTTTTTTATAGTCTTCACAGTTTTTTAGGTACCATTTTGCAAACTGAGGAGAGGCCTCTGTCTGGCCACTCTACATAATACCCAGATCAATGGGGTGTTGCGGTGGAGGTTGTTTTTCTGGAATTTTCTTTCATAGTTCTCTAAGAGCTCATCAGATGAACCGTCAGTTTATTTTGGTCACCTCTCTTACCATGACCTTTCTCCCACAATTGCTCAGTTTGGCTCCTCAGAGTTGTGGTTGTTTCAGACATATTCCATTTAAGAATTATGAAGTCCACGGTATTCTTGGGAACCTTCAGTGCTGCGGGGAGTTTTTTTTTTTTTTTTTTTTTTGTATTTTTCCCCAGATCTTTGCCTTGACACAAATCTGTCTGTAAGGTCTACAAGCAATTCCTTTAACCTCCGTTTTTGCTCAACTGTAGGACCTTTAATAGAAAGCTCGGTGCTTTTCCTAAACATATCCAATCACCTGAACTGGCCACAGGTGGACCCCAAAGAAGGTGTAGAAACATCTCAGTGTTGCTGAATAGAATGGGTTGCACCTGAGCCAGATTTCAAGTGTTATAGCAAAGGGTCTGATGACTTGTGCCAATGTGACATTTCAGGTTTTTTTTTTTAATAAATTTGCAAACATTTCTAAAAACCTGTTTTTTGACTTGTCATTTTTAGGATATTGAATGTTGTTTGATGTGTGGGAAACCTGAATTTCAGTGATTTTTAGCCGCAAGGCCGCAATATTACGAGAAAAAAAAAAAAAATTGAAAGGGATCTGAGTACTTTGTGAATCTGCAGACCAAGGTCAGGAATTGAACTTTGAACTCTGGATTCTGTGTATGTGGGGACGTGGCACTGATCACTGCATGATCCTAATGGCCACGCCACATTTTGAATATGGATTAGAGTAAATGTAAATTCATTTTTGAGAACTTCGTGTGTGCGTGCGTGTTGGAAAAGCATAACTGGTATTTCACTTGACCACTCTTTATTTTTTTGAATGTGCATTTCAGTGTCTTGCTTGTGGTTTGCACAGCGGTTTCTGTTGCTTGTTTAATGTTTGTTTGCTTACTAAAATGTATTCTGTTTTTGTGTAGAGTCAACGGAGTTCAATTAAACCAACCATATTCAGTTAATATACTATTCTAAAATTATCATTTCAATTTCTTTAGAAAAGAGGCAGACTATGCTTTTTTCTGCAACGCAAACACGTAAAGTTGAGGATCTGGCCAGAATATCCCTGAAGAAGGAGCCACTGTATGTTGGTGTGGATGATCATAAAGAGACTGCAACTGTTGAGGGTCTAGAACAGGTAAGTTAACTTGTTCTGTGCCGTTTTGTATTTTATTGTACTAGACTTGTACGTACATTTCTATTGATTTTTTTGTCTCGAGTCATTGCCAGCAGCCATACCACACGTGCTTCAGAACAGATCATCCCCCTGAAGCTAAGCATGTTCAAACCCGGCAAGTACTTGGAAAGGAGACCAACCAGGGAAAGTTTTCTGTTACTGCTGGAAGAGGTGTTGGCGAGGCCAATGGGGTCTGCCTTACCTGGTGTTCTAAATGTGGATCTCAGTACCCCTGTGCAGTAAAAATAGTGCCATCCTTTGGATGAGGTATAAAACTGAGGTCTTGACTCTTTTTGTAAAGAGTAGGGTGTACCCTCCTCTGTCCTGGCTAAATTGGCCATCACGGTGTGGTTATTCTGGCCCCCTAATCCTCCCGTCACCACCTCCTCCTCCTCCTCTTCTTCTTCTTTCGGCTGCTCCCATTAGGGGCTGCCACAGTGGATCGTGTTGTTCCATATCAGCTTGTTCTGTCACACCCATCACCTGTATGTCCTCTGTCACCACATCCAGAAACCTCCTCTTAGGCATTCCTCTTTTTTGGCAGTTCTATCTTTAACATCCTTTTCTGAATATACTCGGCATCTCTCCTCTGCACATGTCCAAAACAAATGGCTATTTCTCTCACCACTTCATCACCTAATAGCGCATGTGTGTGGTGAGTATAGTATAGTGGTGTAAAAATGGCTGGAGTTGTATAATCCAGGTGGATGTGTACATTAATGGTGGTTGAATTGGCTCCTCACTCACTGTGGAGTAGTGAGAAAAGTGCTATATACATGTAGAGAGTTACTGTTATTGATATGTCAGTTATTTTTTTAATGCATTATTCAACTGACAGAGAACATCACAGCATTTATTGTATAATGCTATTTGTTTTTTGCTCATTGTTAGGGTTATGTAGTGTGTCCATCCGAAAAAAGATTCCTGTTGCTTTTTACCTTTTTGAAGAAGAACCGGAAGAAGAAGCTGATGGTGTTTTTTTCTTCCTGCATGTCAGTGAAGTATCATTATGAGCTTTTAAACTACATAGATCTTCCTGTCATGGCAATTCACGTAAGTATATTTTTCATCTTAAGTCAGACACCCAGCGAATCAGATGCAAATATTTCTGTGTAGTGTATGTGAATTAAAGAAGAATTTGTGTATAAGTGATATTTTATGCTGTTATGTTTGATAGCCAATAAGCTTCCTAAAAGGTATCGGACGGGGTTCTCCCACTTTTATCAACTGCTGTACATCAGTGTGTAACCAGTGACCCCATACTGAAGTCCTTTAGTCGGTTCCTGCTTCTCTTCCTGGTTAGGTGAAGAAAGCTTGAACATTTTTTTGCATGCCTATGACTGTCCATGCATGAATATTGCAAAACTTACGGACTCCACCACAAAACCCCATACGTACACTTGTACTACTCTGGCCATTATAAGTGTGAGCAGTCCAAAGGAAGGGAACATCTGGGCAGGACTGGTAGCCAGCTGCTTTAGTAACATTATGTAAGTTTTTTTTTTTTTTGGTGATTGACAGCATCAAGCAGAACACAAATATAATTTCAGATTGACCGTTATGTAGTAGTATTGTTAGGTCTATGTTGACAAAGAAGATGAGTTGCTAGATACCCACTTCAGTGCTGAAATTCTCTTCCTTTTTTTTTGTGTTTGCATGGAATGCCTGGTATCTAAGAGGTGAACACATAATTAAATGTTCTTAATTTAACCAGATAAATAGGACCTGCTCCATTTAAACTGAATATGTAAAATGTTTTGCATTGTATTGCTGCTAAATGCCTCTCAAATTATTCTTTTTAGGGAAAGCAGAAACAAACCAAGAGAACCACCACTTTTTTCCAGTTTTGCAATGCAGAAACCGGAATCTTGCTCTGCACAGATGTTGCTGCCAGAGGTCTTGACATCCCTGAAGTGGACTGGATTGTTCAGTATGATCCTCCTGATGATCCAAAGGTGAAATGCATTAAAAGCTTCCTTTTTCCTCTTTTTCTGTTTGGAGCCTAGAAGTCACATTAAGATGCCCCCAATTACCCAGTCCTTCTGCCTCATGGCACCAGAGTCCTGCATCTGGGCATTGTCTAGAGAATTTTGTATATTCTCTCCATATTTGTGTGTGTCCCACCCACTTTGTCAAATGAGAAAGATATGCATGGTTAGATTAACTGGCAAATCAAAATTAGACCGTTGTGGATGTGAGTGCAACTTAGAGACCCAGACCAGGGTTAATGCTGCTGGGATAGACTGTAGCCAGTCACCCCACAGTATCCTGGACTGTATTGGGTAAATTTGAGAACTGATATCCTTCCCTCTCTCTGAAAAAGATCCACCATTCTTTATTCAATAGAGCAGACACTTGTCTTTTGATTTAAGAAAGAACTTGTTGTTTTAGGAATTAAAAGAGAATGGACAGAAATATTGGGAGCCCCAACGTAATATTTTGTACCACACCCCTTTGAGGCAGAAACTGCAATTCTGCTGCTCTCAACTGGCAAATTGGCCCAGTCATCTTTGGTCTGGTGGGTTCCTTTTCCAGACTGAGGGTTTCTGCTCTTTCCATAGATATTCACTTTGATTCAGATGGCATACATACACTGGAGCTCATCTAGAAAGTCCAGTACACTTAACTGGTGTGTCTTTTTACTATGGGAGAAAACCATACCCTCCAGAGGAAACTCCTGCCGATACACGGAGAACATTCAAACTCCATGCAGGGAGCACCTGGACACTCAATATGTGCAAGACATGGTCAGACTCCACTCGCACACATCTTTCACAACTCAAATGATCCAAAATGTATGGAAGCTTAAAACCTTAATTGTGAAAGATGTTATTCAGGCACCTGCTTTGAAGCTGTCAGTCACACGTTTAGGACTGGAGTTTTCATCAGACAGCTGAGAGATCACATTACTACTCACTATTGTGCCATCAGCACTGCTTAAATTTATGCTTGATGAGCAGTCTGTCGTCGTAACTTGGATGGTAATGCTGGCCCACACCATTTACCTTACCCAGCTCAACGAATTTCAAGCCACCTATCATAACACGATTGGAAAAAGGATTTCTTGCTTTAGTTACAATTCTGCTTGAACAGTGTAGACCAGTGGTTCCTAAACTCGGTCCTGGGGACCCCATGTGGCTGCAGGTTTTGTTCCAACCAGATTAACAAACAGTGATAAATAACTGATCTCATCAAGTTAGCTGTTTTTTTTTCCTTTCTCTTCTTTTACTCAGTGTTAAGAAAAGCACAGCAGTATGAATTTTATATTATAAGACATTTAGCAATATTTCTATGTTTTTTGCTATATCTTTAAATGCTTAATTTTTTTTTTTTTTGTTGCTCTCCTATTTTCTCCCTTATTCTGTGTACTCTGCCCCTTCGTTGTATCTTAATAATGACAATTAACAACAAGCAGACAGACACCCCGGCGAACAACTGGCCCATTAGTCAATAATGGAAAAGCAGAATGGAAATCAAGATGACCATAAATAAAAAGTAAAAAAAAAAAAAAAAAATTATTCACATGTAACCACTTAACTTTTATTAAATTGTATTAGCACACTAACTTTTGTAATTTCTTCATTACCCCAAAACACAGAAACTGGGTAATAATAGCTTGCTTACCGTACATGCTCGCGGATAAGTTGGGACTTGATTTTACCGCATAATTTCTGGAATTTTATAATGTCAGTTGTATAAATCGAATGCGGAAAACTTGCGCCATTGTTCCAATAGATTATGATATGCTAACGCCCACGTGAGAGAGTAACCACAGAGCGCACAGCCTTTTTTTTCTACTTGGGAGCGACAGTGCGCTTTCAGTGTGTGCTCCTAACCTCTGTCTCTCTCTATGGTGCCTGCGTGCCCACACGGTAATACCTGAACGATTCCGAAGCAACGTTTGCATTGATTTGTGTTTTTTTTTTTTTTTTTTTTGTACCTCATACACCTTCATCGTAAGAGCATCCCTTATCTACGATGGAGCGTTCGATCAGAAGAAAATATGAAGCTGGTTTGAAATTAAAACGTCATTGAAGTAGCAAAAGTAATTGGTAACTGCGCTGCTGCAACAAATGCAGGCGTACAAGTTGGGGTATGATTTTATGATCGATTTTTTTTTCGAGTTTCAAGACCCAACTTATACGTGAGCATATACTGTAATTAGGCTAGGAGTTGAATTAAGAACAGAAGTTCATTGGATCAAAAACCTGCAGCCCTTGGGGGTCCCCAGCATCAAGTTTAGGAACCACTGTTGTCAACTCAGGAATTCACATTTGACATTCACACTTCAACAGGTTAGACAACTAACTTATAGGACACTTTTTTTAATATCTTGAGTGATGACTTCATACTAAATCTTTTTTTTTTTTTTTTTTCTCCTCTGCTGTCTATGAAGTCATATCGTGTGACTTGCTGATCTGTAAAATGAAACACAGCTTTTTATATTGCCTATGATTAATGGCGGTGCTTTTACAAGCACATAAGCTGCTTCTTGTTAACTATAAAAACCATTAACTGGCTCAGGGTCACACTAGGTAAGTGGCCGGGATTGAACTGTCGGCCCAGTGGTTTAGGGTTTCAGGTCCTTAACCAGTGCACCGGACTGGCCGGCCTAAAATATTATTTATACAACACATTTGCACTTTTTCCCTAAATTATATGTTGTGGAGGATTGTGGCAACTAAATCACAGCTGCTGTCATTTTAAATAAATCCTGTAGGAAATTGTTTCGTATTTCTTTGATGCTTAATACAGGGTGTTCCAGATCGTCTGGATGACTTTGATTTATGTGGGGACGATTCCAGTTCAGTGCGAAGACAATTCTTCATGTCGTCAGTTCTCACTTCTCAATGGTCGGGGATTTTTCGGGTGATTTTCTATGTAATACACTTAAGTTATAGCGTAATGCAAATTGCATAATTAGATCTGGACCACCCTATACATCCCAGAATTTTGCTGGACCCGACCGTGTACTGTGTTTCAGTAATGTTTTAAAATATAGCATTTCTTACAGTTTGACTCTGCTGCAGCAGGGACTGACTCTTCTTGCCTTTGTGTCACAGGAGTACATTCATCGTGTGGGTCGGACGGCCAGAGGAGTTGAAGGGAGAGGCCACGCACTTCTCATTTTGAGGCCTGAGGAACTGGGATTTCTTCGATATCTAAAACAAGCCAAGGTGAAAAATAAACCCCCTGTACTGATGGTTCTGTACGCCTGCATGTTTTCCTGTTACTTATGCACTTTTTAAATATTTTAGGTGCCTCTCAGTGAATTTGAATTTTCCTGGAGCAAAATTTCTGATATTCAGTCTCAGGTTAGTTCCATACTTTTTCTGTTTTTGAAATACAGCAAAAAATTACTCTATTTAAATGCACTTTTTAAAATGATGTGTTATTAAATATTGCTGTAGCCCCAACTGGAGTAGTGCACATTTACTAAGGTTGTGAGGTGTTACTTTCTTGTATTTAACCAGCACGCATTTGTTTTTTTGTTCTCGTGTTGGTGTTTCTGTAACAGAATTTACCAGTTGTGCTTTCTTACATGATTTTTACTTAACATTATATAAGAAATCATGTGAAATTAATGAATATTCAGTGTGCAAAGAAAGGAGGAGGAAAAATGGAAGAGCACACAGTCGAGACTGTCATGTCTGCTAAAGAGAGACTTGAACCCTCAGGCAGGCACTCACTCACTGAGTTTAATAATTGTAGTCATCTGTACAGATGTGCTTTCATCTTGACATTAGTGTGTCTCTGTCACTCGGTCGATTGGTGTGACAAAAATCTGTGATTTTAGTGCTGCAAAACGATAAGACGTGACAAAGACCAGAGGGGTGAATGCTTATTGATAGGCACTTTGTCCGTTCGTCTTCGCCCAGCATTATTAACTTCTTTAATGCTACACTTGGACACAAGTTTATTTTCACAGATTCCTAATTGCATTCAAATTTTAGTAAAGAGAATTTATTTTGCTGTGTTTAACAAGTGAGTAGCTGCTGAGGAATTGTACAAGATAAAAGGTTTAAAAGGATAATTTACAATAATCTGAGTTTCTTTGAAAATGCATATCAAGGTTTTGCCTGTGTTGCTTGTTTAATGCACAACAAACTGTATATTTGGATGATTTTTTTTTTTTTTTTTTAGCTAGAAAAGCTGATTGAGAAAAACTACTACCTGCACAAGTCTGCTCAAGAGGCCTATAAATCTTATATCCGAGCGTACGATTCTCACTCCTTGAAGCAGATTTATAGTGTCAACACGCTGGACCTGCCAAAGGTTGCTGTCTCCTTTGGATTTAAAGTGCCCCCCTATGTCGACCTCAGTATCCTTTACAGTAATCCAATCCACTTTGAGGTTTTATTCTGTAGAAAGACAAATTTCTATCTTACATAGTGCCTTTCACTTTTATCTATCTGTAAAGTCTGCACTAGGTACAGAACGTCGAAGAATTAAAACCATTATTGGTCAGTTACTCTTGCTTCACTTAGACGGAATGATTTGCCTGCTGCACTTTAACTTCCTGTAATACATTTTAACTAGCTGACGCCCGCTGTAGCATACGGTGGTGTAAGAATAGGAACAGAAAACTGTGAGAAATTCAGAAATCAAGAAGAAATGCTTCTTGAAAGACGTAGTTGTGAATAGGTGTTTTGCTGGAGACGATTTGTGTCAAGAAATAACCCACTGATAGGAACAGGCAGTTGCCAGATCCCAGAATAGAGATGACATTGTACAAAAACCCATCGACGGAGAAGATACTGTCGTTCATTTTATGACAAAGGCTTAGGAAACAACCGTCGCAGTATAATGAAAATAGCAAGGAGCAAAACCAATGCCAATGGTTGAAAGAGTACCTTCCTGTAGCAGGCTACGGAAAAGACTCCCAGGTGCACACATGGCTGACGTGAAAGGTCAGGCTAGATATCGGGCGATGATGTGACACCAATGGGGTCATGAGAGAGGAGCAGGGAATGCGGTACTCCGAAGGAGGAATAGGAATCGAGAAAAGTGGCGTGGGGGTGTATGGGAGGCCGCAGGTAGCGTGGGGAAGGGTTTGGAAGAGGATGAATAGGAATCGAGAAATGCCGTCTGGGCTGGGGACCAGTTTTGAAGAGGAGCAGGACGAACCAGAAAAGAAATATATATATATATATATATATATATATATATATATATATATATAAGAGATAATAATAATACATTTTTTTTATTTGTAGGTGCCTTTCTAAACACTCAAGGACACCGAACAATAGATAAAACAGATTATAAACAAAACTAGAATACGAAAATTAAAATCAGACCGAGCAACTGTAATCAAAGAGAAAAAGCAGTCTTAAACAAATGAGTTTTAAGTTTAGATTTGAAAAGTGAAAATGATTCAGTATTTCTAAGCTCAGATGGTAGCGAGTTCCAGAGCTGGTGAGCAGAGCAACTGAATGGTGGTAAGACGGACGAAGGGGACAGTCAAGTGGATGGAGGAAGAGGATCTGAGGGTGCGGGAGGGAATGGCAACATGGAGGAGGTCAGACAGATATGGAGGGGCGAGGTTGTGGAGAGCCTTAAAAGGTAACACGAGAATTTTGAATTGAATGTGGAACTTAACTGGAAGCCAGTGTAGCTGCTGCAAAACGGGAGTGACATGGTGAATAGATTTTGTGCCATTTTCAGGTGAAGTCCTTGTATAACATGCCTTGTAAGTTAAACTTGAATTCAGTTTTTTCCTGCAGCTTCCTTAACCTGTCAATTCAGATGTAAACAGCAGCAGTGGAAAGAAAATACAGAAGAGAGGTGGTGGTGGAGGATTTGGGTATCAGAAATCCAAAAATGTTCACAAGTCAAAGATTTTCAAACACATCAACAAGAACAGAAATGACAGGAGGCAGTTTTCTCGTTAATATTTTAACTTGGGCCGTTGGTCTTTTTTTGTACTATAAAATCCGGTATCATGGGACAATAAAGTGAGCATTCCGATAATCTGTGTGATGTATGGAAGGCGATTTTTTTTTTTTTTTTTTAAATATATATAGAGATTTTTAGTAAATGTATACAAGTATTATACTATGCCCCTCTTTTCATCTGTAGAGCTGATAACAGCTAATGCCTCAGAACTTTACAAAATATTTGAGTTTAGTCTGTCTGCCTGCAGTGCGGTTTATCTTAAGTGGAATTTCTAAGTTATGAAAACTAACTCTTAGGATGAACAGCACAATGAAGACATCCACACTGTTGTGGGAGTCAATACTGCAAGACATTGTTATTCTGTGTACCAAAAAATGAAACAAGATTAAATTGTTATATTTCTACACAAAGCATGTTCATTTCTTTTAATGTATAGAAGGAGAAAACACACAAAGTAGCAGTGACAGGAGCCCCAACATGACTCTTGTGTGTAATACTGCGGCAGCATCGGTGAACATAACGGGACAAATGGCTACGTCAGCTAACTGTCTAGGATGCGCCTTTGGCTCTCAACTTTGACAGCAGCATTTCATTCTTCCGGCACTCCTGTGAAAAGAAAGCAAAGATGTTGGTCATTTCAGAGTGCACAATACTTACAGCAAACTACCCCAACTAAAACCGTTGGTCAACTGTCAAAAACTTTGTTGTAATCTTTGTTCTCCACTGTGGGAAAACATTTGGCCGTTACTAGAAACTCCATGGGGTAAGAAACAAATAAAATATAATATCATTATCAGTAAGGCCTCTCGCTGTACTCCCAGTCTTCCTAATACGCACAATTTAAACAGTAAAGATTACAGTGATACCTTGCCATATCGCACTTCGACTTTCACGACTTCACTCCATTGCAGATTTTAAATGTAAGCATATCTAAATATATATCACGGATATTTCGCAGATTTCTACGGACAGTGGGTCTTTAAATTTATGGTACATGCTTCCTCAGTTTGTTTGCCCAGTTGATTTTATACAAGGGACGTTATTGGCGGATGGCGGAGAAGCTACCCAATCAGAGCATGTATTACGTATTAAATAAAACTCCTCAATGATATACAATATGCTTCCCATGCGGCGCTTCGCAAACTTAAAAGCCCTAGCAGCACGTATTGATTTTTGATTGTTTGCTTTTCTCTGTCTCTCTCACTCTCTCTGACATTCTCTGCTCCTGACGGAGGGGGTGTGAGCAGAGGGGCTGTTTGCACAGAGGCTGTTTGCTTAGAAGATACGGACGCTCCTCTAAAAAATGCTGAAAGACTACCTTCACATTGATCCCTTCCTTACGGCCGCTTTATCGGGGTGCTTCCACTTAAAAGCCCAACAGCCCTATTGATTTTTGATTGTTTACTTTTCTCTCTCTGACATTCTCCACTCCTGACGCCACTCCTTTGAAGAGGAAGATATGTTTGCATTCTTTTAATTGTGAGAAAGAATTGCCATCTCTGTCTTGTCATGGAGCGCAGTTTAAACTTTTGACTAAAGGGTGTTCTTTCATGTCTAGAGGGCTCTAATAATGTTAAAAAATGCATTTAGAAGGTCGTAAACAGGTTTTCTATGCTCTAACTGCGAAAATATTAGATTTATAAATAAAGAATCCTACTTCGCGGAAATTAATTTATCGCGGTAGAGTCTGGAACAGATTAACCGTGATAAACAAGGGTTTACTGTAATGCCTGTAGGATGGTTGGCTAATTTATGAAACTAGGCCGTGCATTAGTAATTCACAGGTACACACTCAACAAATTGATTATTTGGTGTGATAGTTATATATTTTTTTAGGCACTGGACTGAAATATTAAAGCCATTCACTATCAAGGAACATTCAATGTTTTCACACTGTAAATACCAATTTTAATATTTTTTTTTTTTGGTTGAATATTTCCTGTTCTCATATATCCAATACAAAGTTTTCATACTAATCTTATAGAAATGAATGCCATCTCACCTCTTTAAAGTCTTTAACGGTTTTGAAATACAACCTTTGCTTCTCCAATAGTTCCAGGTACTCGTCATTTAACTGATCTCTCCTCATCTTGTTTTCCTGCTTCTTCTTCTCCATCTGCACAGGAATACACAACACTGGATCACATAAGTTTGTTTTACGTCGACTGCCGCAGCAAAACTTGGTAAACTTGTTCCTGACGCCAATGTGAAAATCAGGGTGTTGGTTAATATACCAATTAAATGCATTTTGTTAGTAAAACAAAATTGTCCTCCCCCCCCTTTGATTTGTCTTGTAGTTTGATGCACAAAACAGAAAATTCTGTGTGCACATCAGCTGATCAACAACCTGGCAGGTCTAACAAGTTGCATCTCATACTTTTTTAATAAAATTTATTAAAAAAAAAAAATCAGATAAACTTGACTTGTATGTGTAGAATGTTAACAAAACGAGGTTTGAAACAAATTCAAGCCAGGAGAAAGAGAGCTAGGTCAGCAGAGTAACACTTTAATAATAGTAAAAATATGTAAATAAATAGAATAAAATAGGAGAGAATCTGCTTCCTCAGTTTAAATGCTTATTCTAAAATGTTATTGATGAGATTCTGCTCCATCTGACGGAGGAACTGCTCTCGGGCTCCAGAGGACACCATAGCTCTGTAAAGACACAGCAGTGAGAGACTTTGTTTTGACATTCTAACAGGAGGCTGGTGATGGTGCCAATCTGGGAAGGGCAGTCATGAGTGCCGAGCTCTGTTTACCTCGCAATGGCGGAACTGAGAATGACGTCACATCCAAGTTGACCACGATCCAGTAAAACCAATATGGACGTGGTCAGGATTACTTCAATAGTGTTGGCTCTATTGAAGTAAATAACAGTAGGTAGCAGTGTATTGCATGATATTTTATCTCACAAACACCGCAGCAACACGTCCACGGTGAGAGGTTGGACAGGACTGTGTGCGTACGACTGATTTAATGACACACAAATAGACAAAAGTGCTAATAAACACTCCAATGTTCACTAAACTACGTGGTGTACATCGCCATTCTGGATTGACGTTGTGATCTGGACTCAGACAAACAGATCAGCCTCGGCTTTCCAAGTTGGAACTCCGACTTAAGGGTTAGGTTAGGGTAGGGGATGTTAGCTATAACTAGCTACACGCAGGTACACTAATCCAAGAATTAAGTTACAATTAAATTCTCCTTAATTCAATTGTATAAGACTGACAATAGTTCTGGCAGGTTTTGAAAACGTTCTGCACAGATCCTCTACGTGAGAATTTCATTTTTTTCCAGTTTCAAATAGTATATAACGACATCAGTCACCCACTGACTTCAAATAGGGGAGTTAGGATTCTTCCTGTTGACTAAGATAAGTCTCCATGCCAATAGTGAAGTAAAGGCCATTCCAGTTTGTTCTTCCCCACTTTAAGCCCCTCTGTGAGCCCACCAAACACAGACAGCTATTAATGGGTTAGGAGGGATTGGGGGACACCAAGGCTGTCTGATGGGCGTTTAAAGATTTTGGTCCAGAATGATGTTCATTTGTTGTAGGCCCAGTGAGGCCAGAACTTAATTCTATCTCCCACAGTTCCACGTAGTTGGATGTCACAGTTTTCATTTGAACTTCAAGTGATGAGACTCTACTCAGTTGGAGATACATAGAACCACAACCATCTGAGTATTTAAAGTGAATGTGATCCAGAACATGGCTAATGAGGAAAAAAAAAAAAAATCACCCTGAAAGTGAAATGTTATGTTTTGTGGCGCCATGCTGATATTTTTCATTCATATTTCAGATGCCCACTATCCTCTTTTTAGGAGTGTTACCCAAGAATTGGCTCATATTGGGCGATGCAACTCCAAAGACGCTTTACAAGATAACTCACATCTGATAGAAGTTAACGTGTATCTAACAGTCAACATGTAAAATATATCCATTTAATCATGCCTAGTAAAACCATCGTGTTACCTGCAGAAATTCTCGGCTGATTCTGCACTTATGGGGTGAATCAATATAGGGGATGAAGCACAGGAGAGGAGCCAGGGGGAGAACTTTGTTTCTTGTTGCAAAGAGAATTCTCTGCAACTTAACATCCGCAAAACCATGGAAGTGGTTATTGACTTTCACTGCACTAAAGGGCCTCTCTGTCCAGTCCCAATTCAATGAAAGGATGAAGAGGGGGTCCATATTGATGACAGGCTGGACTGGTCTCAGAACACAGAAGAGCTGTAGAAGAAGGGCCGGAGCAGACTCTCCTTACTGCACCTCAGGAGACTGCGTTCAGTTAATGAGTGAAGTGATCTCCTGCACATCTTCTATAGGGTGGTCCAGATCTAATTATGCAATTTTCATTACGCTATAACTTAAGTTTATTACATAGAAAATCACCCGAAAAATCCCGGACCATCAAGAAGAGTGTCAACTGACGACAGGAAGAATCGTCTTCACGCCGAACTGGAACCATCCCCGCATAAATCAAAGTCATCCAGATGATCTGGATCTATATAGTTAGATCTGGACCATCCTGTACAACTCTGTGATGGCCAGTGTGATGTGCTGGGCTGGTAACATCACTACATACAGTACAAAAGAGGCCCAATGACTCAACAAGCTAATTAAAAGGGCAGACTCAGATATGGGTCACACTGCGGACCCCCTGGAGGTCATAGAGAAGGACAGAATGAAAACCAAACCGAGTGCCATTATGAACAATACTGCACACTGTCTACAGGACACACCAACACCGAGGACTTTCAGCCAACAAATCATTCAGCAGAAGTGTGTCAAACACTACTTTGGGGGCTCCTTTATAGTAACAGCAATATGTCTGCGTAATGCCTCCTTCTTTGCTGTCATTCGGCTGTGTGTTCAGCCCATGCTCTGTGTCTATCTGTGTATTTATTTATTGAACTTCTGCTAAAGGCCACAGTTCCTCCTGGGAACAAATAAAGTTCTGTGTAGCTGGGCCTACACACACAGACCTGCAAATGGCTACAAGTCTGTCATCTTGTTCCAGTTGGGACTTTTACTGCAAATTCAAACATTTTAAAAGACTTTTATTTTGTTTTTGCAGAGAACTTAATATATGAAAGACAATCAAAATGGGAATACATAAAT
This sequence comes from Polypterus bichir lapradei, assembly GCA_026402145.1. Lineage (NCBI taxonomy): Eukaryota > Metazoa > Chordata > Cladistia > Polypteriformes > Polypteridae > Polypterus > Polypterus bichir. The sequence goes on along the minus strand of JANRMT010062816.1, from coordinate 10,074,568 downwards.
GATAAATGCATCTGAAATTTATAACGGGTTAAATTACACATGAGGAGATCTGACGTCTTATCACAGTAATCCTTAATTACATTTATTTTGTAAACCAGTGAATTACTGACACACCGTTCCAGCAGAAGCAAAAGCTGTGGATTGGGGTGCCTGTCCTACCATAACTCCCCTTCCCTCTATTTAAATATTTCCAAATTAATCCCATTATTAAATCAACCATAACAAGCAGTCAATATAAAAACACAAAGACGGAAAATGGTTTCTTACTTTTATTCTGTTTTGTTTAATTCCTTCCACAATCTGCTCCATCTGACGGAGGAACTGTTCTCGGGCTCCAGAGGACGCCATAGCTCTGTAAAGACACAGCAGTGAGAGATTTTTGCTTTGGCATTCTAACAGGAGGCTGGTGATGGTGCCAATCTAGAATGGGCAGTCACGAGTGCCAAGCTCCGTGGCGAGTTGACCATGATCCAGTAAAACCAATATGGACGTGGTCAGTATTACTTCAGTAGTGTTGGCTCCATCGGAGTAAATAACAGTAGGTAGCAGCGTATTGCACAATATTTTATCCCTCCAAACACCGCAGCAACACGTCCACGGTGAGAGGGTGGACAGGACTGTGTGCGTACGATTGATTTAATGACACACACATAGACAGAAGTGCTAATAAACATTCCAACGTTCACTAAACTCCATGGTGTACATCGCCATTCTGGATTGACGTCATCATCTGGACTCAGACAAACAGATCAGCATCGACTTTCTGAGTTGGAACTCCGACTTAAGGGTTAGGATTAGGTTAAGGTAGGGGATGTTGGCTATAACTAGCTACACGCAGGTACACTAATCCAAGAATTAAGTTATAATTAAATTCCTTAATTCAATTGTATAAGATTGATAATAACACACATTTGTTTTATTCATGACTGATGCTCAATTGCAAAAAAATATTGAGAGATGTTCAGGGTTAGGGATGAAAATTTTGACTTCCCAATTCAAATCGAATGCAGCATCAGTATCATGAATTATTAAAAAGAAAACAAGCGTGGCATGTAAGTTGTGCAGCCAATTCAGTGGTTTGAAATGTCCACAGAAATGCGTACCTCATTTTTGGTCTTCAAAAATGAAACTAAGAAAAATTCTGGAAAGCTTTTAGCTCATTTTAGTGACCTGCCATTAGTCTGAAAGTAAATAATCCAAACACTTTATTCTTTACACTCAATAATTATTAAAACACCAACAAAACACAAGACCAATATAAATAAGCAAACAAAGAAAACAAAAGGGAAACGTTTACTACAAAGTGTTTGTCCAAACAAAAATAGTGTTTTATACTAATTATTACTTTATAGTTCTCTAAATTCTTACCGTTTCCAACTTATAAGAGTTCCATTACTGCACTTCAGAAGATGCCACCCACCTGAAGCTAAGCCTGTTTGGGCCTTTGACAATACAACACAATACAATACAATTTATTTCTGTATAGCCCAAAATCACACAAGAAGTGCCGCAATGGGCTTTAACAGGCCCTGCCACTTGACAGCTCCCCAGCCTCGACTCTCTAAGGAGACAAGGAAAAAATAACCCTAGTAGGGAACAAATGGAAGAAACCTTGGGAAAGGCAGTTCAAAGAGAGACCCCTTTCCAGGTAGGCTGGGTGTACTTGGATGGGAGACCACCTAGGAAATGCTCGGGTGTCTGCTGGAAGAGGCGTTGGTGAGGCCAGCAGGGGGCGCTTACCCTTAGGTCTGTGTGTGGATCTCAATGTCCCAGTGCAGTGATGGGGACACTGGGCAGTAAAAATGGTGCTGTCCTTCAGATGAGGCCCTGACTCTCTGTGGTCTTTAAAGATCCCTGGGAAATTCTTTGTAAAGAGTAGGGGTATCCTGATGTCCTGCCTAATCATCCCCTGTCTCTAATCGTCTCTCTCATCACTTCAGCACCTAAACAGCTCATGTGTGGTAAGTGTACTCACGCTGAAATGGCTGCCATCGTATCATCCAGGTGGATGCTACACATTAGTGATGGATGAGGTGGCTCCTCACTCACTATGAGAAGCGTTTTGAGTAGTCAGAAAAGTGGCATATAAATGTAAAGAATTATTATTGTTGTTGTTAATACTTATCTTTAGCAAAGTCAGAGAGATTGTAAATTAGCCCTCACGCAACACTTGAAAATGAATGATACAAAAATTAAAAAGCAGGCAGGGGACGGCTGTGTCAGCCACATTCTGCAACCAATGTAAACGCTCGAATCCATTACGTTTGGTAATTTATGAAAGACTCATAATTAAAAAAAATAAATACATTATATATATATATGATCTTCATTTGGATCTTGATCTTTGTTTGTCCGCGAATGAATTAGAAGAAGCACTAGATGGCAGTAGAGAGACAGCTAAAACATAGGCATTGCATTAAGAATCTCCTCCAGGCTTATACTACTGAAGACTGTAGTACGCCAGTCACACCTCAAAACACAGACATTCAAACTAATTGTTGTGCTTTAAATTAACTAATCTTTATATATAATCTTCATTTAGATCTTGATCTTTGTTTGTCTGCGAATTCCACGCATGCGTAGACCACCTTCCAGTTTAGTACGTTGTTGTTACTCACGGATGTCAACAATGTGCCGGAATAATGAAAGGGGTGGTGGACAGTGTTACGCTGGTTAGCTCCTGAGGCCTGGTTAGAGAATGAGATTGCCGAAGATAAAAGGTACGTGCCTACGTAACATATAAATGAAAGAAAGACAGTGGGTAAAATGAATGACAACGTAACAGCACGTTCCGGAAATTATTATTGTTACGTTGTAGCCGGCGAGTGCTGCACGTCTCACAGTTGTACCGTGGCTTGCTCACATGTCAGTGAAGTGATCCCTATTTATGCTTTAAAGAGCCTGGATACCTACGTGTCCCCCTTTTATAACCATTGCTCTGTGTATATTGCCTTACTCTTTGGATTGCCACAAAGCAACCTGCGAGATTGGAGAAAGGTTGAGAAGACATCGTGAGAGGAAACAACAGCGTCGTGAAAACGAGAAGGACTGTGAACGGACAGAAGCAGAAATGCTCCTACAACACCACATAATTACTATTCGGACAGTGATTCCAAGTAGGCCGTTCCTATCGAATCAATGTCCAAGGGTTTTCTTTTGTAATTTTGTTTCCCTTACAAAAAATCATAATGCTGTGCGACGAAGGGCCCAGTTCACAACTGGCAGCCGCGTTTAAACAGGGAGCCCTTCACAGACAACTTTAACACGTGCAACGTAGTTGGGCGCACATGGCTAGTATATATATATCTGAGCTTTCTAAATGCCTCATAATTTAAGAAGTCTATATTTACTGGATTCATTAAGTGTTAAGGGGGAGACAAAAAATGATGGTGGTGATGGGTAACCAGCCCATATACTTTTGAAAAATGTAAAATACAGGTCTACCTATTCACTGCGTCAGTCTGAAATACACTCAATTCAATCGCAGGTAAGTGGGAGGCGGACCCTCTTACTATGGCACAGAAGGCAAGGCAGGCGCTTAACCCTGAACAGGACACCCGTTTATCTGAGGCTACATTCAGGTAGTCAGGGGTGCCAGAGAATGTGGGATGGTTGAACAATGAAAAATCAGGAGTGGTCTCCCCTCCACTTTCTCGTATATTCAGATATGGGGATGGATATTTGAGTTGTAAATCGCAAGACAATGATTATATTTTTATATTATGTACATTAAAGAACTATCAACAACAAATCAAATCAATAACATATTGAACGATTATTATGAAAGTTAAAAAAAAAAAAAAAAAAAAAAAAAAAAAAGCAGAAGTGGGTCAAAAGTTGCAAGAGACTTTAGTAATGTGTACAATGTAATACTTGTAAACAAAATTTTGTTTATGTAAAGCAAAAACATTCTCAAATAAGTATCAATTACCATTTGAATGTCAAACGGAAAATTGCGATTATCTAAAAAGAACGGTTGTTTTTCAAAAAATGCAAAGTAAAAAAATTGCATAGAATGTGATACTTTAATATAATATGATATGAAATTATCTAATTTGTAATATTTTTGGGGAAACGTTTCAGATAAAGTACCACTTCCAGTTAGCGGAAATAGCTCAAAAGTTGATAGAAATCTACGTTTTGTATCGAATACTTAAATACAATATTTGGTTGACCGAAGTGAAAGCTTACTCAAGTTATCATGTTTGCACACACAGACACACACACTCGAACTAAGTCCAAAAATTGTATTTTCAGACTCGTCTAAAACGTCGACGTTTCATCGAAATCTCAAAATTGAATTTTCGGAAGATGCCAATACTTTCCCTTTGAGAAAGTAAATCAGACTCAGGGAGATCTGAAACGTCAAGATTCATCAAAATCTCAAAATCTAATTTTTGGTCGATTCCAATACTTTCCCTACACAGTCATATGAAAAACTTTGGGAACCCCTCTCAGTCTGCATAATAATTGACTCTACTTTCAACCAAAAAAGATAACAGTGGTGTGTCTTTTTTTTTTTCATTTCCTAGGAACATCTGAGTACTGAAGTGTTTTCCGAACAAAGATTTTTAGTGAAGCAGTATTTAATTGTATGAAATTAAATCAAATTTGAAAAACTGGCTGTGCAAAAATTTGCATCCCCTAGTAATTTTGCTGATTTGAATGCCTGTCACTGCTCAATGCTGATTACTGGCAACACCAAATTGGTTGGATGAGCTCGTTAATCCTTGAACTTTATAGACCGGTGTGTCCAATCATGAGTGGTAAAAGGTATTTAAGGTGGTCAATTGCAAGTTGTGCTTCCTTCCCTTTGACTCTCCTCTGAAGAGTGACAGACAGCATGGGATCCTCAAAGCAACTCTCCAAAGATCTGAAAACAAAGATTGTTCAGTCTCATGGTTTGGATGAAGGCTACAAAAAGCAATCTCAGAGGTTTAAACTGTCAGTTTCAAATGTAAGGATTGGAATCAGGAAATGGAAGGCCACAGGCACAGTTGCTGTCAAATCCAGCAGGTCTGGTGGGCCAAGAAAAATACAGGAGCGGCATATGTGCAGGATTGTGAGAATGGTTACAGACAACCCACAGATCATCTCCAAAGACCTGCAAGAACATCTCGCTGCAGATGGTGTATCTCTACATCGTTCTACAATTCAGCACAATTTTCACAAAGAACATCTGTATGGCAGGGTGATGAGAAAGAAGCCCTTTCTGCATTCACGCCACAAACACGAGTCGCTTTTTGTATGCAATTGCTCATTTAGAGAAGCCAGATTCATTTTGAAACAAAGTGCTTTGGACTGATGAGACAAAAATGGAGTTCTTTGGTCATAACAAAAAGCGCTTTGCATGGCGGAAGAAGAACACCGCATTCCAAGAAAAACACCTGCTACCTCCTGTCAAATTTGGTGGAGGTTCCATCATGCTGTAGGGCTGTGTGGCCTGTTCAGGGACTGGGGCCCTTGTTAAAGTCAAGGGTCAGATGAATTCAACCCAATATCAACAAATTCTTCAGGATAATGTTCAAGCATCAGTCACAAAGTTGAAGTTACGCAGGTTTGGATATTCAAACAAGACGATGACCCAAAACACAGTTCGAAATCTACAAAGGCATTCGTGCAGAGGGAGAAGTACAATGTTCTAGAATGGCCGTCACAGTCCTCTGACTTGAATATGATCAAAAATCTATGGGATGATTTGAAGCAGGCTATCCAAGATCGGCAGCCATCAAATTGAACTGAACTGGAGAGATTTTGTACGGAAGAATAGTCAGAAATACCTTCATCCAGAATCCAGACACTCATCAAAGGCTATAGGAGGACAACGTCGAGAGGCTCAAAGGAGCAAAAGGAGGCTCAACTAAGTATTGATGTCATATCTCTGTTGGGTGCCCATATTTATGCACCTGTCTAATTTTGTTATGATGCATATTGCATATTTTCTGTTAATCCAATAAACTTAATGTCACTGCTGAAATACTACTGTTTCCATAAGGCATGTCAGATATTAAAAGGAAGTTGCTACTTTGAAAGCTCAGCCAATGAGAAACACTTCATATTATACATAAGAAAGAAAAAATGCACACTGGTATGTAAATTATTATTAGAAACAAGTTCAGTGCTTACTGTTGAAAGTTGTCATGTATGGAGTTCAGTAAATTAACCTGTAAAAAGAAACAGGAGCATTAGTAAAAGAAAAGAGTTGAATAAACCCATAGAACACTCAACTTCATACATTACGTAGGTAAAACTCAGATTGCTGAACTTTGTGTTAGTACTATATTAAAAGGAGTTTAAGAATAAAGGAGGGGGTACGGAAAAAAAAAATCAAATTAAAATGAAACTAGAAAAGGTTTCTTAAAAATAAAATTAAAGAGTGGCAAAAAAAAAAAAAAAAATCATCTTTTTATAGAAAAAGATTCACTCTGTTTAAGAACTCGCGTTCATACCTCTTTTTCCAGAAACACTTTCTTGTCATCCAAGGTATTATAAAGTGTAAAGAACTGTTTTGTTTCTTTGTGTGTGGCTGCCACTAGAAGAGAGAACAAATCAAATATACCGTGACTGGAAACATTATTTATTATACTGTATGTAGAGCACAAAATAAATTATATAGGAAATATACAAGATTTTCTTTATTAGTTATCTAAGATGGACAAAGAGAAACGCAAGAACAGAATGAAAATTTTAATCTCGTCAATTGATACCTTGTCCATACAGTTCAATAAATCGCTTCTGATATTGGGTTAATTCTGCCCTGCTAGGAACCTCGTCAATTTTTCTTTGTAGAATAGCAATTTCTCGATTTCTTCTTGCCTAAAGTAGATAGACATGGAAACGAAAAAAGACACAGATGAAGCAGCAAATGTTTTGATGTTAGAAAACATTCCTTCTTGTGACAACAAAAGGGATCCGGAAATAATCGTTTTATTGCATATTCCTGCTACTATTTTTCTCCAAGTAAGAATAAGTTTCCTATTAGCTTGTGCGAGTTCTAACATAAATGCAGAAGCACGTTAACATGAAACCAACCATGTGGCACAAATAGTTAACTTTGATTTAGTCTTTCAAAAGGAAACCACGCCCCTTTTGGGGTTGGATTTAGGGGGTGAAAGGTTACTATTGAAGATGACAAGCACTGAGGTTGTCCGAACAGCTGGTCTTCTTTTAAAATGGCAGGATCTCATAATATTGGTGTTTTTTTGTTCAGAGCTGACATGTATAAATTATTTTACAATATGTGTGTGTTAATTGCTAGACATGGATCAATTCTCGACAATTGCCTTGGTTTGAAATGTGGACGTATTTGGCAAGTTTTAAAGCTTTTGTTCTCTGAGTCTCCCGCGCCCCATAGGGCTCCACTATAAAATAGCAGGATTGGCTGTGTGTTTTTAAAAATTTTATAGAAAACACTTCGCTTTAGAACACAATTTTTTCATGGAAAATGCACATACACCATATTTGTGAGAACGAACTTTGACTTCAAAAATATCAGACGTTCCCTTCCTTTAAGATTTACTATAGGGATTTTAATCGAGGAGGAAGAACACTCCAAGAGAATCTTCTCTAATTATTACCAACGATGTGTTCAAGAGCATCGCGAGACGAATTCTGAAAATTAACGACCAAAACAAGCAGTGACCGAAAAGATTCCGGCAAGTGGATGGAGCGTGGGAAAGTCTCCATATAAATAAAATGGATTATCAATATCCTTATATATAATTTGATACTATCCGTATGTATGGTGTTCAAGTCAATACCCCGTATGTATGGTGTTCGCGTCAATACCTTGACTCAATACAAGTTAGAACCATGCAATGGGACTCTGCCTCTGTAGTTAGAACATAACGTGGCAAACGCGGATGCAGCATTGCCCGATTGGCTAAGAATGTTCGAAAGCTTCAGTGACGCCGCTGGACGGCCGAGTATAGTAAGTCGGTGTTGGTTCAAGCAGATAATAGTAAATTCGGTTGGTTTTCGGAACGTTGGCTTGGTAGGGCGTGCTTTCCAGGACTAACATCGTCGACTGACTTAAACCCTTCGACAGCTCCGGAACCGTAAATAATTTAGAACGTGTTGCCATTTGCTTGGTACTTCGAAATCTATCTTTGGGCAGTTAGGTTTTGGCATCCGTCCTTCTGACATCTATTGGCAAACTGAGTAATGACGGCTGGGTATTAACAATGGTCATTGTTTAAATTTTAGCCGATCTCAGATCTAAAATGACCACGCCAACATAATTATTATTCCGACTCCGATTAGAGTCGTAAAATACGGTTTGTTTTGAAAATTTGTTTGCTGGTAAAAATCAAATGAGGTGCGCCGAAGAGCCGAGTTCACGTCTTGCAGCCCCGTTTAAACAGGAAGCTCTTCATTACAATCGGCCGAAAAGGTCTATTTTAAGCACAAATCAGTGCCATGATAACAAAATCATTTCAAGGACTTAAAAAAACAAATAATTCTTTGCAGAGAAAGTATGGATTTCACAAACGTAGTATTTGTAGCCCGATTCAATCGGGCTCCCAGTCAGTAGTTTTTATTAAGTGAAAAGCCCTTATTTATGGGAAGCATGAAAAGTCAATGGAAAACATTAAAAACCATTTCAATTCAGAGGGTATGTTGATTAGATCGGCAGTTCTCAACCTGTGGGTAACAAAAAAGGGGGCGCGAAGATGTGAAAAAAAGAAAGTATGACAAATACATCTATTGAAACCAAAACAAATTAAGTTAAACTACATTCTGATACTAGAAAAATAAATATAGAGTTACATAAATGGCGATAAAATTTAAGTAGGTATAATAAAACAAAAAATATAGGAATACATTTTATTAGGGTTTCAAAAAACCGTTAGGGGGCGTGGTTAAAACTGTTATGAAAACTCGGGTCACAAATACTTAAAGGTTTAGAAATGCTGGATTAGATGAAATCGTATTCTAGCAATGAATAAATGTTAAAATTTGGTTTAAACAACAAAATAAATTAAAAAACAAAGAAACGCGAGACTCAGAACACCAGCCCAACATCAACTTGTTTTTTGGCTCTTGTTGCTTTTTTTTATTTTATCGTATAAAGTTCTTCCTCCCTTTATGTTCAATTTAGCACTCTTGTCACCTGCTCGGACCTCATGCTAGGAATCTCTTCCGTTACGGTACTGCCAGTCCTTTAAAGTAGCCAAATCTTTTTGTTTTAATCCTTCTTAAAAATGACAGAGATAAGCGGTTCTGCAAAACATTATGTGTGCAATCTCAAGGTGTAAATCAATACCTAATAACACCGTCTCAAAAAATTGAGATATTTGGTAACTATTCTATGCTGGGACCGCACTACACATTAGCTCCAGAGCAGACTAGTCGTTTTTTAAAATTTATTTTATGCTTCACTTTAAGACCACATTTTATGTAACAAATTCCGAAATGCCAGGATTACAAATAACTTGAAACATACCAAATGTATCCTTTAACTAGGCAGAGTAGGACTTTGAAACCATAAAGAGTTAAGTAATGTTACCAGTAAGAGACGAATCTTCTGGAGTTTCTCTCGGTCTGCACTGTACTGTTTGTCTATCAGCTCGTTACGCTCCTGGAAAATTAAAAACAGTGTGTCAGTTTTCACGACTTTAAAGAGTCCACCACCTTATATCAGTCCACTCAACGAAAAAGAAAAAGTGACGCACTTAAGAAAAAAAGAAAAAAAAAAAGAAAGCACTATACATCTTAATCAGCACATTTGGGTTATTAGTTTTACTTAAAGGGGCGGCACGGTGGCACAGTGGAGACCTGGGTTCGCTTCCTGGGTCCTCCCTGCGTGGAGTTTGCATGTTCTCCCCATGTCTGCGTGGGTTTCCTCCCACAGTCAAAAGACATGCAGGTCTGGTGCATGTGACGATGTGGGTTCTGGCTCCACGCTCCCATCGCTGTTTGGGAGCCCTTCAACCCGTCACCGTCGATAATGTCACCGAGTGAGCTAGTCAGTGAAGGCAAGAACAATCGAGCAAAGGGATGGTAGAAAAAGTGCAGAAGTGCTTTTATTTAAAAGACAATCAAAACAAAAACAAAGTGTCCATAAAGTGAAGTGCTGCAAAAATTCAATAAATAATCCATAAAAAGGAACATGGAGGTAAAATCAATAAATAGAAAAAACAATCCTTAAAACCAGAGGGTAAAATGTTTCTTTGGAAGCAGTCTTTTAAAATCAACAACAACAAGCCCGGTGCTTCTTCTGTGCTAGCGTCTCACCTGCTTATCCCACTTGGGCTCAGCAGCAGGCGAGACACTCTCTGCAGCTGCCCTTTTTCCATTACACATTTAAACGAGACTGGAGACCTCCCAATCCCTGGCTTCGGTCTGGCACTCATCCCAGTCCCCGAGACTTGGTTCACACCAACGGCCAGGATGCACACGTTGGGGAATCCACTATCAAGCCTCACGACTCCCGCTGCCTTTCCAGCCTTCCGCGGCCAGTTGTCTTTCCCAGGTCACTCCCGTTACCTGCTCGCTCAGCGGGGCGACTTCCAACTCCTACGCCTGGGTGTAGGCCTAACACCCAGGCCCTCGCAGCTGCCCACGAGCGCTCGTTCGTTCGCTCGCTCACCCACACGCTACGTGTGTCTCTCTCTCTCTCACCGTCCTGCTTCCTCCGTCCTCTTTCCTTCTCTTTTCTTTTGTTCTTTTTCTTCCCCCTAACCAACTCACGCTTCTGTTTTATAATGCTAGGGGCCATAGCAGCTGTAACAAATTAGCCACGGGAATAATCACGGATGTGGGCAGTTCCTCACCTGTGCACTCGGTGAGAAACGCCCACACCTCAGATCGCCCCACGGCTTGCTACAACCCAACGCCCCCTCGCTAAGCCACCGCAAGAGCGGTGCTTATTTATTTAAATGGCCTTTGCTCAGTGAGCTGTGGACCCGCTAGACCACAGTGCATTGGCAATCCTAAATTGTCCCTAGTGTGTGCGTGTGTGTGCCCTGCGGTGGGCTGGCACCCTGCCCGGGGTTTGTTTCCTGCCTTGTGCCCTGTGTTGGCTCTAGCAGACCCCCGTGACCCTGTAGTTAGGATATAGCGGGTTAGATAACGGATGGATGGATAGTTTTACTTAAACAATAAACAGAAATACCAGAAAATAAGAAATCATGACAAGCTTTGGCACTAGAACTATATTTTTTGTAACGACAGGGTAATTTCATCCATTTTTAATTATAAATGATCCTGTTATTAGTTTCTCCCTGTTCATTTTGTCAGTAAAGAAATTTAAAGGAAACACTTTCTATACAAAGAATAGAATTAAGTTTCTGTTACCTTTTCGTCACCATCGTTGTCTCCAGATTCAATTTTTAAATTTTCAATACTTTGTTGTAACCGTGCCATTTCCTCCTTAAACAGAGAATATTGCTTCTGTCAATGACCTTATCTGGGAGCCTCTGAACACCAGTAACATTCCCACCACTATTTTTGTAAAGCTTTGAAAACACGGTCTACCCTATAAAGGGTGCACCACCATTAAAGACCACGTTAAGTGCACAACTGGAAAATCACTTTGCCAATGATATTGTGTACAGTATATGCTTAATGTTAACACTTGCTTTACATAATTAAGTATTCACCTCACCTCTAAAATGTTTGAAAATTAAAATCTAAAATATTTTGTGATCAATACAGGTAATCAAATATATATTTAAACACCTTTCCTTTATGAAAGAATAAAGAGGAGTATTACATTTACCTTATCACCAAAGCTCCACATGATATTTGCCACTTAATAAGAAGCAATTATAACTCAAGTTACTGGCACAAATATCACATTGAGAAATACTTGCAGACGTCAATTTAATTTCACATCACTAAGATGTTTCCTACCGAATTCACTTACCCTGCAATGTGTACGGAATTCTTGTTCCTGATTCTTCAGGCTTTCATTCATTGCAACCAGTGATCTAAGCTTCAGTAAGATGCTGGGAGGAAAGAAAAACCTAAAAACTTAATTGTATCTCGACTGCAGCGTAAAAGTGTTAAAGCACACGTGATGTGACCCGAAATACCACACACAAGAGTGTAATCCGTTCACTTATATTTTAATAATGTTACATAGAAAAACCAATCAACATATACACAGTAGACAAATATACTGAACCCGGTGCCAGACCTCCACAGTATATAACAGTATTACTGTTTGCATGTGTTGGTCCAGATGACATACCTGTGGAAGCATGGAGGTGTTTAGGAGAGATAGCAGTGGAGTTTTTAACCAGATTGTTTAATGGAATCTTGGAAAGTGAGAGGATGCCTGAGGAGTGGAGAAGAAGTGGACTGGTGCCGATATTTAAGAATAAGGGGGATGTGCAGGATTGTAGTAACTACAGGGGAATAAAATTGATGAGCCACAGCATGAAGTTATTGGAAAGCTCAGTTAAGAAGTGAGGTGATGGTTAGTGAGCAGCAGTATGGTTTCATGCCAGGAAAGACCACCACAGATGAGATGTTTGCTCTGAGGATGTTGATGGAGAAGAATAGACAAGGCCAGAAGGAGTTGCATTGCGTCTTTGTGGACCTGGAGAAAGCAAATGACAGGGTGACTCGAGAGGAGCTGTGGTATAATATGAGGAAGTCGGGAGTGGCAGAGAAGTATGGAAGAGTTGTACAGGATATGTACGAGGGAAGTGTGACCGTGGTGAGGTCTGCAGCAGGAGTGACGGAGGTGAGATTACATTAGAGATCGGCTCTGATCCCTTTCTTATTTGCAATGGTGATGGACAGGTTGACAGACGAGATTAGACAGGAGTCCCCTTGGACTGTGATGTTTGCTGATGACATTGAGATCTGTAGTGAGTGTATGGAGCAGGTTGAGGAGACCCTGGAGAGGTGGAGATCTGCTCTAGGAGGAGAGAAATGAATGTCAGTAGGACCACCAAGACAGAATACATGTGTGTAAATGACAAGGAGGTCAGTGGAATGGTGAGGATGCAAGGAATAGAGTTGGCAAAGGTGGAGAAGTTTAAATACTTGGGATCAACAGTACAGAGTAATGGGGATTGTGGAAGAGAAATGAAAAAGAGTGCAGTTAGAGTGGAACAGGTGGAGAAGAGCGTCAGGAGTGATTTGTGACAGATGCGTATCAGCAAGAGTGAAAGGGAAGGTCTACAGGACGGTAGTGAGACCAGCTATGTTATATGGGCTGGAGACGGTGGCACTGACCAGAATGCAGGAGACAGAGCTGGAAGTGGCAGAGTTAAAGATGCTAAGATTTACATTGGGTGTGACGAGGATGGACAGGATTAGAAATGAGGACATTAGAGGGTCAGCTCAAGTTGGATGGATGAGAGACAAAGTCAGAGAGGCGAGATTGCGTTGTTTTGGACATGAGCAGAGGAGAGATGCTGGGTATATTGGGAGAAGGTGCTAAGGATAGAGCTGCCAGGGAAGAGGAAAAGATGAAGGCCTAGGAGAAGGTCTATGGATGTGGTGAGAGAGGACATGCAGGTGATAGGTATAACAGAGCAAGATACAGAGGACAGAAAGATATGGCAGAAGATGATCCACTGTGGTGACCCCTAACGGGTGCAGCCGAAAGAAGAAGACTGTTTGTATGTGCCCATTTTCCCCAGTTTTTATTTGAAGGTATATAAAACATTTCTATAAAAAATAATGAATCAACTGTGTAATGGTCCAGAATTTTATTGCAAGTAATTTTGTCTTCATGAACGGGTGCCATATAAAACAATCGTTAGAGACAGACAGGATGGATGGATAGACAGATAGCCAGACAGCAATTTTAGCATAGTAGGCAGGATAGCAGAGTCAGAAAAATATCAGACAGACAGACAGATAGATAGATAGATAGATAGATTTGTCCCTGGGGGAATGTGGCTTTTAACAAAAGCTTTTTAAAGAAATAAATATATAAATAGGTAAATAAATAGACAGGCATGCACGCTTTGGTCTGAGTACACATCAGAATGAATATAAAGAAAGAAAATTAAAAACAAAACTTCTGACTTGGCTGTCACAGTCCCTGTAAGGCGCTATACAGATGTATTGCTGTTGGTATAAAGGAGCCAAAATTGTGTTTCCTGACACACTTCTACTGAATAATTCATTGGCTGAAAGTCCTCAGTGTTAATTGTGTCACAGACAGGTTGTGCAGCACTGTTCATAATTGCACTCAGTTTTGTTTTTAAACCTCTTCTTCACCACAACCACCGGGGGTCCAGAGTGTGTCCCATAACTGAGCTTGCTCTTTTAATTAGCTTGTTGATTTGGTGGGCCTCTCTTGCAGTGATGTTACCAGCCCAGCACACCAAAGTGTAGAAAATCACACTGACGATCACAGAGTTGTAGAAGATGTGAAGGAGGTCACTTCCCACATTAAATAAACATAGTCTCCTAAGGAAGAAGAGCCTGCACTGCCTTTTCTTCTATAGCTCCTCTGTGTTTCTGAGACCAATCCAACCTGTCATTAATGCGGACCACCAAGTACTTGTAGGAGTGGACCACCTCTACATCCACTCCTTGAATAGTGACTGTACTTGAAGACTCTTTGGTGTGGTGAAAGTCAATAAGCAGTTCTTTGGTTTTGCGAATGTTAAGTTGCAGTCAATTCTCTTTGCACCAAGAAACAAACGTTTCCCCCTGACTCCTCTCCTGTGTCACTACCCCCTTATCAACACGCCCCATAAGTGCAGAGTCAACTGAGAATTTCTGCAAGTGACTCTATTTACATATTTACAGTATAGTTGAAGGTGTTCAGAGTGAAGAGAACAGGAGACAGGTCTGTTGCTTCTGCTTTTATTATTTTTTTCTGAACAATGACCAGAATACACCCACGAAAGAACTAGCTGAAAAGTTCAACCGTCTTTAATAATTCAAATACCGTGAGGAACTGGAGATGCATATAACAAATACTGTGAGAAGACGGGAAAAAGAGGTAGTCAGATTGTTTCTTTTTTAAATGTTTCTTTTAACTGCTGTCATTAAATAGTTTAAAAAAAAAAAAAAAAAAAAAAAAACAAGAATAAACAAATGTATTACTCCAAAGTGGCTAAATATTTCATAATACAATGTGGAAACCAATATCTATTTATAGGCATTACAACGTAGTACAAACTATCAGGAAGAAGAATTGGAATATGCTCCAAAATGGCTAAAAATGATCCATTAGTAAGAGGGGAAAAAAAAATCAATAAAATCAAAACCTTGGGGAACAAAATCTCTATTTGGGAAAATACACTGAAGACTTTCAAAAATAGAATTCCACTCCATAATGTGGAGGGGCATACAACCTGCAATTAAGCATACATTTTGACTGTTCTCCTTTTAAATATATATACAATGTGTACTGCATTGAAAAAATGGCAAACAAAAGAACATGTCAACAAATTTCTCTTGAAAGGAATTTTAATATCGCATTGTGTACACTAAATTGCTTTGCTGCATACTTTATACAAATCAAGTTTATCCACAACACTCCACCCTACAGGGTAGTACAGAATTGTAATAATAATGTGTTGTGCGCCATGTAGATTATAATACTTGAACAGTTGCAGCATTTGTTTTTTTAGTATGCGCTTTACAAAATGTGGCGTGAGATGGTTAAATCATGAATGACAGCGAATGTGTGCACACAGGCAAAGCCGCGTGTAAGGCCCAAGCTAATATATCTTGTTATCAAGTCACACTGGGTCTTAAGGGGATAAAAAGAAACAACAACAAGATTATAAATCAAGAATGGTGTGTGAGGTTTAATATTTTTGGTAATTGTCAGCTTGATGAAACATAATAAACACATGCAGGTATAAAAATGACACCATCCTTTAGCTTTAAAAATGTAGTGATTTAATACCGACACAAATGTTTCAGTATATTATTAAGAAAAAAAAAATACAGTACCTAGCCGTGCTTTCTCCTGGGAGGTCTGTTTCCATGCTGCCAGTGGACGTTGAAGGATTTGCTCAAAATTCCATGGCATAAACCCTTAATATCTCCAAAAGCCAGCTGTCCATACTAAGACAGAATCAATGGCGATTCTCAAAAAATTAATTGCCTAAACAGGCACTCGGGGTGAGCCTTTGACGCTCAAAACTGGAAGAATGCCAGGGCACTGGGCAGATGGCTTCGTGCCTCTCTATGCTTTAACCTTACAAGTCTGAATCCCATCGTTTAAAAAAAAAAAAAAAAAATGCAGACTGCTCTTGTCTGGACAGCTGTCTGATTTATTAAGATGATCCTCTCCGCGTCACAGATGTTGAATGCAGCTGTAATGTGTCGGACATTTAGAGCCGGATAGATTCATCGAAACTCATTATTCCTAAAAATCATTTTTCATTGTTCATCATTTTGTCAAACACACACACATCTGTAGATTTTATTTTATTTCATAAAAATGAAGTCTTTGTTATTACTACTAGTGGTCCTTGACTCCAAAAAACGAAATCTGTAAGCAATTCATGAAACGTCTAAAATAATTTTGAAGGTTACTGTAAAAAATGAATTATTTCTTTTAAAATATCTTCATTAGACAGTGTAATAAAAAAAATACTTGATTGTATGCAAAATTATTTTCAAATAAAATAAATTTTAAAAAATTTAAATTGGGAGTGGTCTCCCCTAGACTTTCTTGTATATTCAGATTCAGATTGAGGAATAAACTGCAAAACAATGATTATATTTTTATATTATTTACATTAAAGATCCATTAACAACAAATCAAATCAAATTAATAATATACCGAATAATTATTATAAAACTAAATTTGAATAAATCGGACTCATCGGACACACAATTCTAAAAGTTGTATTTTCGGACTCGGGGAGGTCTAAAATGTCGAGATTGATCAAATCTCAAGGTCGAATTTTTGGATGATTACAATACTTTCCCTTTACGAGAAAAGCAAAAATGTAACAAATCCACTCTACATATACAGTGCATCCGGAAAGTATTCACAGCACATCACTTTTTCCACATTTTGTTATGTTACAGCCTTATTCCAAAATGGATTAAATTCATTTTTTCCTCAGAATTCTACACACAACACCCCATAATTACAACATTAAAAAAGTTTACTTGAGGTTTTTGCAAATTTATTAAAAATACAAAAATTGAGAAATCACATGTACATAAGTATTCACAGCCTTTGCTCAATACTTTGTCAATGCACCTTTGGCAGCAATTACAGCCTCAAGTCTTTCTGAATATGATGCCACAAGCTTGGCACACCTAGCCTTGGCCAGTTTCGCCCATTCCTCTTTGCAGCACCTCTCAAGCTCCATCAGGTTGGATGGGAAGCGTCGGTGCACAGCCATTTTAAGATCTCTCCAGAGATGTTCAATCGGATTCAAGTCTGGGCTCTGGCTGGGCCACTCAAGGACATTCACAGAGTTGTCCTGAAGCCACTCCTTTGATATCTTGGCTGTGTGCTTAGGGTCGTTGTCCTGCTGAAAGACGAACCGTCGCCCCAGTCTGAGGTCAAGAGCACTCTGGAGCAGGTTTTCATCCAGGATGTCTCTGTACATTGCTGCAGTCATCTTTCCCTTTATCCTGACTAGTCTCCCAGTTCCTGCCGCTGAAAAACATCCCCACAGCATGATGCTGCCACCATCATGCTTCACTGTAGGGATGGTATTGGCCTGGTGATGAGCGGTGCCTGGTTTCCTCCAATCGTGACGCTTGGCATTCACACCAAAGACTTCAATCTTTGTCTCATCAGACCAGAGAATTTTGTTTGTCATGGTCTGAGAGTCCTTCAGGTGCCTTTTTGCAAACTCCAGGCGGGCTGCCATGTGCCTTTTACTAAGGAGTGGCTTCCGTCTGGCCACTCTACCATACAGGCCTGATTGGTGGATTGCTGCAGAGATGGTTGTCCTTCTGGAAGGTTCTCCTCTCTCCACAGAGGACTTCTGGAGCTCTGACAGAGTGACCATCGGGTTCTTGGTCACCTCCCTGACTAAGGCCCTTCTCCCCCGATTGCTCAGTTTAGATGGCCGGCCAGCTCTAGGAAGAGTCCTGGTGGTTTCGAACTTCTTCCACTTATCGATGATGGAGGCCACTGTGCTCATTGGGACTTCAAAGCAGCAGAAATTTATCTGTAACCTTCCCCAGATTTGTGCCTCGAGACAATCCTGTCTCTGAGGTCTACAGACAGTTCCTTTGACTTCATGCTTGGTTTGTGCTCTGACATGAACTGTCAACTGTGGGACCTTCTATAGACAGGTGTGTGCCTTTCCAAATCGTGTCCAATCAACTGAATTTACCACAGGTGGACTCCAATTAAGCTGCAGAAACATCTCAAGGATGATCAGGGGAAACAGGATGCACCTGAGCTCAATTTGGAGCTTCATGGCAAAGGCTGTGAATACTTATGTACATGTGCTTTCTCAATTTTCTATTTTTAATAAATTTGCAAAAATCTCAAGTAAACTTTTTTCACGTTGTCATTATGGGGTGTTGTGTGTAGAATTCTGAGGGAAAAAATGAATTTAATCCATTTTGGAATAAGGCTGTAACATAACAAAATGTGGAAAAAGTGATGCACTGTGAATACTTTCTGGATGCACTGTAAGGCACTATATGACAGATGCATGTCTATGACATTAGGTATAATATAAATAGACCTTTAATACTGTACTATATAATAGATATATAATAATATAATAGATAGATAGATAGATAGATAGATAGATAGATAGATAGATAGATAGATAGATAGATAGGAAAGGCACTATATAATACAGGGATCTCAAACTGTTGAAGGCCGCAGTGGCTGTAGGTTTAATTAGTGACCTGTTTTTGTTACTAATTAACTCCTTTTCCTTTCTTTTTAATATACCTGTTTTTTATGATCCGTTCCTCTGAATTGCTTCATTTCTTTCCTTAAATGGCACCACAAACAGAAATGAAATATAAAGTGAGTGAGCCAACAGAAGCCCAACTAAGTCAGAGCCTCAGAATCCAACCAATTTCACTCCAACCCGATGCTCAATCAGGCGCAGAGTCTTGTTGTTAATTAAACTCATTCTTTAATTCCATGGCTTGTTTCTGCACGGATTGCGGAGCCATGATACAAATGATGATTAAATGCATATATAGAATATCAGTGTTACACTAAAATCAAGCTATGAGAACGCCATGTTAAAGTAATGTGTTTTTAGCAGTTTTTTAAAGTGCTCCACCGTATTATCCTGGTGAATTTCTATCGGTCAGCTATTCCAGATTTTAGGTGCCTAATAGCAGAAGGCCAACTCACCACTTCTATAAGTTTAGCTCTTGGAATTCTAAGCCAACCCTCATTTGAAGATCTAAGGTTACGATTTGGAGTGTAAGGTGACAGGCATTCTGAAATTTAAGATGGAGCAGATTACTGAAGGTTTTGTAAACCGTAAGCTGCATTTTAAAGCCAATGCTAAATGACACAGGTAACCAGTGTAGTAACATCGTAACTGGCGTGATGTGCTCAGATTTTCTTTTCCTAGTTAAGGTTCTGGCAGCTACATTTTGCACTCATGGTAATCGATTGATGTCTTTTTTGAATGGTCTTGACAGGAGTGCTTTACAGTAATCTAGTCGACTGAAAACAAAACTGCAAACTCATTTTTCAGCATCTTGCAAAGTTATAAGGGATCTAACTTTTGCTATATTTCTTAAGTGAAAAATGCTGTCCTATTGATCTGATTAATATGTCATTTAAAATTCAGGTCAGAGTCAATAATTACCCCTAAATTCTTTACCTCTGCCTTGACTTTTAAACCTAATGGATCAAGTTTATTTCTAATATCCTCATTATATCCATTTTTGCCAATCACTAAGATCTTAGATTTCTCCCAATTTAGTTTCAGAAAATTACTACTCATTCAGAAACACAAGAAAGACATTGGGGTCAGTGAAACAAGAGAGTCGGGGTCATCAGGTGCTATTCATAAATACAGTTTTGTGTTAACAACATAGCTCTGGTAGCGCACGTTATACCTTGAGATAATCTGACCTCATGGAAGCATGTAAATCGAAGCGGATGCAGGAGGGATCCTTGTAGAGCACCATATAGA
Organism: Polypterus bichir lapradei; assembly: GCA_026402145.1. Lineage (NCBI taxonomy): Eukaryota > Metazoa > Chordata > Cladistia > Polypteriformes > Polypteridae > Polypterus > Polypterus bichir. Next base: position 10,054,538 of record JANRMT010062816.1, on the reverse strand, counting down.
ATATCAGGGGTCTTCGAAGTATAATTACCACAACTAACAAAGAATTGTCTACCTCTCAAGCCACATGACCCTGAATTGGATAAAGTGGGTACAGATAATGGATGGGAGGACTGAATGGGCAGTAGTCCTGTAAATAACACTATGTAACAATTTTTTTTTTTATTTTGTTCCTGGGTACAAAGTGTGTTTTCCTAACCTGTTATTCCTCAAAAAAATAGAAAATAGCTGTTGTTCCACAAAAACTTTGCAGTTAGGCAACCTGACTTTCCAGTGGGGGTTGACTGAGAGACTCCAGCAGAGAAACACTTTATCAAACTTGTATGAGGCACTTCCACCAACCCTGTTGTAAAATGACAAAGAGACTCAGTCCTAAAAGGGGGAGAAAGGGGTTCTTAAACCATCAAACCATTGCTGTTATTATCAATAATGTAACACTAATATGACATTGATTTGTCTAAGTTACAAATAAAGACATACAAAATATTTATCAATTTATATGCAAAATTTCACATCACAACAGTGCCCCATGAGAGGTTGGGCATCAAACTAAAAGAAGTGTGATGTGTAGTGGGATGCAGAGTTGGCTCAGACACAGGAAGCAGAGGGTGATGGTGTGAGGAACCTGATCTAACAGGATCATCTCCAGACAGAGGAGCAGCTTCAGCGACAGACTGCGGTCACCGTCCTGCTCCACTGACAGACTGAGGAGATCATTCCTCCCCCACACTATGCGACTCTTCAGTTCCACCCCTTTTGTAAATGTTAACATTATACAAGATTATAGACTGTTATACC
>JANRMT010062816.1:10016986-10043743 GCA_026402145.1 Polypterus bichir lapradei | reverse complement strand
TGTGGGCTAGAATGCAGCTACACCCGGAAGTGCAGTGCAATTACCACCTGGAGCACTTCTGGGAAGACTATAAGAAGAGCCTGCAGCCACTACTCGGGGGCCAGAATCAGGAGGAAGAGGATGAGGTTGCCAAGGAGGAGTGGTGCTTTGAGAACAGAGTGCTTTTGTGTGTTTGGTGCTTATTTTTAAGTGCTTGGGACCGTGTATTGCCTGTGGGGTTCATGGGGAAGACGTGCCCCACAGGTAAATAAAAAAAAAGTCTTGTGCCATTTTACACGTGCCTCTGGAGTGAGTCTGTGCCGGGTCGGGTGCTAGACAGAGCTAACTTCACAATAGACAGATAGATAGATAGGAGTGTGCTTATCTATCTACATCTACCTATACCCCCCCCCACACACACACACAATATACAAACCTTTGCCTTGAAGTTAATTTCACAGTATGCGACCAACACTCCCCAGATACACCTGTTAGACTTTTGAACTTTTGAATTGAATTGTTATTGCATATTTTTGATTGCGCATTTGGTCTTGTCTTTTCTGTATTTAGTATGATCCATCACAACCAAAAAAAGAATCAGAGGAATAAGACACCAAAAGTGTATTTTGTTTTTTTTAATTTGTACACTTTGCGAGATAACCAACTTGCAACCTTCAAATATGACAGCATCACTGCCCCCAAAGTGAAGTCAGTCTATTTAAAGGGAAGTTTATATAAACTGTTTGAATATTTTTTTGTTATACTGGCCACATTTATGATAGTCTTGGAAACCACAACATTCTTAAATCAAATTTATGGTAATAGGGTCTTGGGGAAAATATACAGTGCCTATAAAAAGTAATCACCATCTTGGAAGTTTTCATCTTTTTTGAAATGTTGACATTGATCTACAAATGACCGTCTGTGGGTACCATTGCCATTTCATAGGTACAGCATTCTGGGCTGAAATTCCACACCTGGTCTCACTGTATCTGTATGGGTTTTCCACTCACATTTCCAATGATGGCTCACCGGTTTCTCTAAATTTGCAGTCTGGTGCACTGTGTAGAATTATTTTCAGCCTTGAACCCAATCCAGACAAGATAGGCTCTCCATGATCTTGAAATTAATCTGGACTAGAAATGTTTCACTTAGGTTTTGGTAGCAGTGTAAGATTACGGCACGACATTCAGCATCAAATCATTTGGTAACACAGTACAAGTTGAGAAATGCAATTCTGGTCTCTACCCTGTTTGAGCATATGATCAATTTACAACTGAAATGATAAGCACAAGGCTATCATTTGATTAATTAAAGTCTTTTATTAGAGGACGCTGTCACCCATCAACTATTGTCATATATGATGAATGGTTAGAATCTAAGCTTGAATACAAATTAATTGGAAATGTAAACAATGAAGAAAAAAAAAAAAAACACACACACAAACAAACATTATGCACATTACATTTTGAACAAAGTTTAACGCTTAACGTGGTTCTCATACTGCTTAGCCCGATTACTCAGATTGGCAAGTTTACAGTTTAAATAGTTTGTAAAAAGGACCAATTTGACATTTTACATGTTACAGAAAAGGCAAAGTTGCTTAAGGCACATGAAGTAGACTGTGTCACACACGTGCGCATGGGACGCAGCTAAAGGGTTTGAGTGAGGGCAATTCTGGATCAAACCGGGATGTGGCAGAGTACACCGATTCTTTTTCTTGCTTTCCTGCAGACCATTCACTGGAAAATCCATCTGGCCCTATTGACGTCACTTCCGGGTTTGAACCTATGGACAAAGACCTTTCCGATTCCAGCCCCCTTGATGTCATGTCCGGGCCCGAGCCTATGGTTCAAGACCCTTCCTGTCCCGGCCCCTTTGACATCACTTCCTATACTGACCTTTAAAAGCCTCCACCTTTTCCGTATTCCCTCAGTTCTGTTTTGGACTCTGATTTGTGCACATCAGTGCTATCATTTATTTTGCAATTTAGCAGCCAGGAAAACAAACCTTGCTATGGCTCTTGTGCGAGTTTGTGACAACTGGCATAGTTACATGCTGTACAACTGAACACCAGCAAAACCAAGGAGCTGGTGGTGGATTTTAGGAGACTCGGACCCCTCATGGACCCCGTGATCATCAGAGGCGACTGTGTGCATAGGGTGCAGACCTATAAATACCTGGGAGTGCAGCTGGATGATAAATTGGACTGAACTGCAATACTGATGATCTGTGTAAGAAAGGACAGAGCCGACTATACTTCCTTAGAAGGCTGGCGTCCTTCAACATCTGCAATAAGGTGCTGCAGATGTTCTATCAGACGGTTGTGGCGGCCGCCCTCTTCTACACAGTGGTGTGCTGGGGAGGCAGAATAAAGAAGGACACCTCATGCCTGCACAAACTGGTGAGGAAGGCAGACTCTATTGTAGGCACAGAGCTGGACAGTTTGACATCCGTGGCAGAGCGACGGGCGCTGAGCAGGCTCCTGTCAGTCATGGAGAATCCACTGCATCCACTGAATAGGATCATCTCCAAACAGAGGAGCAGCTTCAGCGACAGACTGCTATCACCGTCCTGCTCCACTGACAGACTGAGCAGATCGTTCCTCACCCACACTATGCGACTCTTCAAATCCACCCGGTGGGGAGGTAAACGTTAACATTATACAAAGTTATTGTCTGTTATACCTGCATTTTTATCACTCTTTAATATTTTTTTTTATCAGTATGCTGCTGGAGGATGTGAATTTCCCCTTGGGATTAATAAAGTATCTATCTATCTACCACGCAGAATGTGTCATTAAATGTACTTCAAACAAGACTGATATCAAATCTCAGCTTGCCACGTGATGCCCTGCAGACACGGGGCATCCCACCAATGATTAGATCCTGTCTTACACTCCCAATGGAGGGAGGGAAGAGTTCTGTTAGGCAAGAAGGAAAAACAAAACAATGCACATGTGCGCACCCACACACACCAACAATATTAGGCACCCTGAGCCACTAGCTACTAAATGAATTGGTGAATTTAAAGCTATATACCTAAACACAACAGAAGAGGTTTTTGTGTGTTCAGATGTGCCCTGAGCTCAGAACAATAAATGCAAAGGCTGACAACATCTGGCATACAGAAACTACTAGGAGTCCGTTTTAAAAGGCATGTGAATAGGAGCCTGAAGAGCACCAAGCAAGGCCACATGCACTCATATATAGTAAAGTAGAAGTCTGCTCTTCACAGGCAGAGAAGGGCTTAGTGGGAAAGTAATGGGAAATTTAAACGGGTCTTACACCCCTTGATTACACCAGACCTCAAGACGAAAACAAGTGGAAGCAGAAAGATAAAGTGAAAAGGCAAGACAACCACAGTAAAGTAAAACAGTATTAGGAACCACAATGCTGCAATGGCAGATTAATGCTGCACATCAAAAATGACTTGCGGTGGGCTGGCACCCTGCCTGGGGTTCGTTTCCTGCCTTGCGCCCTGTGTTGGCTGGGATTGGCTCCAGCAGACCCCCGTGACCCTGTAGTTAGGATATAGTGGGTTGGATAATGGATGGATGGATGGATCTAAATTGACTTCATATTAACAACAAATCAGAATATTTCTTTCATTAATACTTTTCACAATGAATACCTATTTACAGTTCAGTTTTACATAAAAATTGGATATACTTCCTATTATCTAGACCGACTAATAACCTGTAATAAGATGAGCCTGCTTGCTGAAGACTAACACATAATGGTGAGGTATTGAAGATCTGGTCGGACAGAGCAGTGCCCTCTGTTGTGTGACTAAGCTGAAAAGTAAACGTCACACGCCAGCTTAAAGGGAAGATTTTTATTAAATAAAATAAAAAAAAAAAGAAAAAAGAAAATATACCTTCTTCTAAAGTAGTATTTAGCTATCTGATCTTTTCACAAATACCAAGTATTAAATGCTACAAACCAAAATTATTTCATGAGCATATCTTCTTGTGAACAAAAATTATGTATCTCTGTGTAACAGGGAAGCACAATGTAGCAGTTAACGCTAAATCTTCATTGGTTTGAATCCTCACATGGACAGGGTGAGAGGGTGTGGGGTTGCACAGACTCCCCTAACTATACAGATTTGCTTCAATACTCCCATTTTCCTCCCACATTCACAAAGACGTGCTGATTAGGCTTAATTTGGCGATTCCATATTGAATTTGTGTGTGCGAGTGGGCTGGCATCTTGTTGACAGGGGTTTCCTGACTTGTGCCCACTGCTGACAGAATGGGCTCCAATGGCCCACAATCTTGAAATAGATTAAGGAAGTCTAAGAATGTTATGTTCAGTTTAATGACAACCTACAAAGGTAGCTCTCTAATGTGTTGTCAAGATTAAATCTAACTATTATACTCACATTATTTCTTCCAATGAAGGCAACACCAAGTCATCGTTTTCACTACTTAACAATATCACACCACCCCCAGATTTTTTATCTTCTTACCTTTACTCAACTGAATTTTGCAATTCCCTTATGTCCTTTTTATAATGAAAAAATCTAGAAGATTCACCAGTCTCTCGGTACGGATCCCTCCAGTACTTCATTTGAATTTCACCCACCAACTCACTCATTTTCCTCTTTTCAGCTTCAGAAATCTCAGATCTTGTCTGTAAGCCGAAGCTATCCACCTGTCAACTGGACCCCCTTCCTACAGTTCTGGTCAAAGCCTGCCTCCCCTCTCTGGTCCCTCTTATTTCTGCTATAATCCACTCTTCTCTCACTACTGGTACTGTTCCTTCATCTTTTAAAACTGTTGCAATAATCCCAATACTGAAAAAACCAGATGCTGATCCAACTAATTTCAGTAATTCCTGTCCTAGTTCTAATCTACCCTTTATTTCCAAACGTCTTGAAAAAAAAAAATAGTAGCTATTCAACTTCATTCTCATTTATCCATCCATCCATTATCCAACCCGCTATATCCTAACACAGGGTCACGGGGGTCTGCTGGAGCCAATCCCAGCCAACACAGGGTGAAAGGCAGGAAACAAACCCCGGGCAGGGCGCCAGCCCACCGCAGGGCATGCACACACACACATACCAATCACAAATTAGGGACAATTTAGGATCACCAATTCACCTAACCTACATGTCTTTGGGCTGTGGGAGGAAACCCACGCAGACACGGGGAGAACATGCAAACTCCACGCAGGGAGGACCCGGGAAGAGAACCCAGGTCTCCTTACTGCGAGGCAGCAGCGCTACCCACTGCGTCACCGTGCCGCCCCCATTCTCATTTATCTCAAAATAATCAGTATGAACACTTCCAGTCTGGCTTTCGTCCTCTCCACAGTACAGAAACGGCAATTATAAAAATTACTAATGACCTCCTTATGGCAGCTGATTCTGGTTTAATTCCTATTCTCATCCTCCTTGATCTGAGTGACACTATTTGTCACACTACTCTTCTCAATAGATTATCTTCGATTGGCATTACCCACACTCCACTAGATTGGTTCAGATCCTACCTCTCAGGGCACATTCACTTTGTTCAGCTTAAAACTTTCACATCCCAACCCACTGCTGTTACTTTAGATGGGCTCTGTCCTGGCGCCCCTCCTTTTCATTATTTACCTCCTTCCCTTTGGAAACATCTTTCGTAAATGTAACATTAGCTTCCACTGTTATGCTGACGACACCCAGCTCTATTTCACTAGCAAATCTACTGTTTCCTTTCCACCCTCCTCACTTATTGATTGCATAGCAGAAATCAAATCCTGGTTTTCTTCAAATTTTAACAGTGACAAAACTGAGGTTCTCCTCATTGGTACAAAATCAACATTATCCAAAACTGATCATTTTTGATTTGTTATTGATAATTCCCCTGTCTCCCGTTCCCCACAGGTTAAGAGTCTGGGTGTCATCCTTGACTGTACTCCATCCTTTCAGTCCCACATCAATGACATCTCCCGGTCTTCATATTTCCACTTGCGTAACATTAATCGTATTCGCCCCTCCCTCACTCTCCGCACCACTGCTATCCTTGTTCATAGCCTTGTCACTTCTCATCTGGATTATTGCAATTGCCTTTTCTTTGGGTCTTTCTCACAAATATCTTTATAAGCTTCAACTGGTCCAGAATTCAGCTGCCCGCATCATTACTAGAACCCCCTCAATTCACCATGTCACTCCCGTTTTGCAGCAGCTTCACTTCCAGTTAAGTTCTGCATTCAATTCTCAATTCTTCTGTTAACTTTTAAGGCTCTCCACAACCTCGCCCCTCCATATCCGTCTGACCTCCTTCATGTTGCCATTCCCTCCTGTACCCTTAGATCCTCTTCCTCCATCCACTTGACTGTCCCCTTCGTCTGTCTTACCACTATGGGGAGCAGAGCATTCAGTTGTTCTGCTCCCCAGCTCTGGAACTCACTACCATCTGAGCTTAGAAATACTGAATCATTTTCACTTTTCAAATCTAAACTTAAAACTCATTTGTTTAAGACTGCTTTTTCTCTTTGATTACAATTGCTCTGTCTGATTTTAACTTCTGTATTTTACTTTTGTTTATCATCTGTGTTTTTTCTATTGTTCGGTGTCCTTGAGTGTTTAGAAAGGCGCCTACAAATAAATAAAAAATATTATTATGATGATTATTCTGGGAGCATTTATTTGAAATGGCTGTACATGCTCTTTATGGCCACCAGGAGGCACCTGAAACACAATCAGCATTTCTATTACAACACATTAATCTATTTGTATCATAAATTAGATTTTCAGAGTGTTTATAATGGTGTATATATATATATATATATATATATATATATGTATAGAGTAAAATGTTGATATTCCTTAGTTGTTAAAGCAAACTAATTATTTTACTAAATTACTAAACAACAAAATAAGAAGACATTTACGTTGAGTTCATTGTAGATGCTGGCACAATGGTTAACTTGGTTTGTAGGTGTTTGGTGTACATTTCTAGCCATATTGAATAATGCCACCAAATTTCATCTGTAGTGTAAAAGCATCTAATTACCTGGAAGTATAAACTGTAATATCCAAACCACACTCCGTAAGGTCTGCCATTGTTTGCAAAATTATTTGAGCTCCCACAAGCTTGATAGGGACTACAGGCGAATTATAATTTTCAAAACCTGTTACAAATTTGCCAAACAATAGTACATATTTGAAGTAATGGTGTTTATTATTTTATAAAATCTTTAATTAAAATCCTACCCCCTACTCCCAACCCCACCCCCAAACCCCCCAAATGGAGCAAATTCAACTGTATGCACAAAAGCCTGTTTAATTGTCAAACAGCAAAACTAATAAAACGTAACTCTTACATTCATATAGAGCTTCTCTCACTACTCAAAGCGCTTTACATAGACAGAAGGGAAGCACTTGAACCGCCATCCACCTGAATAATGTGAGGGCAGCCATTACTGCACTAGTATAGTGAGAACACATGAGCTATTAGGTGGTAAAGGGGTGAGAGAGATAGCCAATTAGAGACAGGAGATGATTGGGGGGCCAGAATGGACAAGGCTGTGATGGGCAATTTAGCCAGGACATCAGGATAAACCCTATGATTTTCAAATAATGCCCAGAGATCTTTAAAGGCCAGAATCGGAACAGACTCAGAATCTCAGTTTTATGTCTCATATTTACAGCACAGTGTCCCCAGTTTGCATTGGGATCCACACACAGACCACGGGGTAAGTGCCAACACCCTTTCCAGCAGTCGCCCAAGATTTTTCCTAGATGGTCTCCCATCCAAGTATTGGCCAGGCCCGCACATGCTTAGCTTCAGGCAGATGACCTGTTCTGAAGCTCAGGTGGTATGGCTGCTGACATAGAATAAAGGAGTATGTATAATTATGCATTCATTATTTTGATTGAAATGTGTAATTAATGGATTTATAATATACTTACATGATCTGGAAATTTTTTTCCTTATGACACTCTAATGTGTTTATTTGGAAAAATGTTTTGAGACCATTCTAGCACACCCCAACAAAAATACTATTATGTACAGTATGAATCTTAAAAACCATGTAGTACTGATTGTAAAGCATTTATGAACTGCATGTTGCACATCCCAATCCATTGTCTTATGCATCTCTACTTCATTCTCTTTAATTTAATGTGTTTTTCACAGGCTACATGGATGAAAGCAAATTTATACACTCTTTATCTAATTGACAGTATTGTAAATAATAATAAATAGAAACACTCTTACCTCAGCGAGTTTACTCTTTGCCTCCTCATACCCTGTCTGAATCTCTAATTTTTTAGCTTGAAGCTGGAAGGTGGAAATACAGGCAAAAAGTAAAAACAGAAAAAAAAAAAAAAAAAAGTTAGCCTTTTTATTTGTTTAATTAATATTAAGCATTATGCATGGAATGATAACAGAGATACAAACAAACTGTATGAATTTATCAGCTCTGAGAACATTCTGTATTTCTACATTAAGTATAAAATAAACACGGATGAGGTGAAATGATCTGCAGATATTCAAAGGGGTCCTTGATGCTGTTATGCAATGAAGTATAAAGCAATATTAGAAAGAGTTACACGTACAACATGTCCCAGTCTCCAAAACAGGATATTGCACGTTTTGTTACAACATTACAACAAATGAGGAAGATTTTTAATTTTAACAGCATTATTAGTGTAGAAGCAGCCTGGGAAATCTTAACCCTTACTTTATTACAAGTAGATGTTAAAAGATTACGAATAAGGACATTTTTATTAACTATCAAATTAGTTACATAATTAACACACTTGCTTATCCATCCAATTTCTGTTCACAATGGAACACCCACAAGCAATAACTGCTTGGAGAAATCCGTTGGGAAATTTGCTAGATGAACGAGACTGGATTACAACTTCTCATTTTTCATATTCTGACCTTAATGCAGCAAAGATTAGAACAGTTAATTCTTCCATATTATCAAAAAATATTGTGTGTGCACACTTTAATCTTTTTGCTCTGTCAACATGTCTAAATCTTAATCAAGAAAGCAGACTAGCACCTCAAAATGTCTGCCTTTAAGCAGCAAAACCCAAGCACAAAATACATGCGTGTTGACAATTAGCAGTTGTGCTCTGGTTACGACACTGCCAGTACTCTGTACTTTACAGGTAATGTGCTGCCACTGTCAAAATATTAGGCATCAGTGGAGGAAACCTCATACACTCATTCAGCTCAAAGGAAAATCAAGTAAAGGAAAGCAAAAAAGGTTTATTGCGTAATGTTTGAGAGAGCCAAACCTATCACTTCTGAAACAACTATAATGGCAAAGATGTCCTCATTATAAAAGATATACATAAGCAAAACATTTCTGTTTACGTATGTATTTTTTTAAAAACTGATTGCTTATACATTTTAATTTGATGCAACATTGTGAAGTTACATCACTTTTCCCAACAGACTAAAAACAATGGGAAAAAGAGGAAGCACTTTTCAAGTGCATATTCTTTGAAGAAAGTGTTTACATGAAATACACTACCATTTAATTATTCTTAATCCCCTACTGTTTTGACAACTTTCGCACCACTATTTCAAATTGTCCTACAGTCATTTTTGAAATAATTAAAATGAAAAGTTTGAATTCTTACTTCCTCCAGCTGCTTGGTTTTTTGCAGAATTTGTTTGTTCAGGGACGCCACTTGTCTGCGATGCTGTTGGGCAGATCCAAACCACTCGGGTCTGTCTTCGGCAGCAAGTTCTGTTTGCTACAATATATTTAATACCAATGAACCACTAATTCCAAAATAGGACTTGCTGTATATGAAATATACACTAAATTAACATTGAATATACACTATACCAGGGGTGGCGAACTCCAGGCCTCAAGTGCCGCAGTGGCTGCAGGTTTTCATTCTTACCACCTTCTTAAGTAGTGACCACTTTTTGCTGTTGATTACTTCTTTTAACTAACTCGACTCAGGCCCCATTGTGGTTTCTTTTTCCTTAATTAGAAGCCAAACAATAATGAGACACAAAACAAGCCACCACATGACCAGTGCCCATTACACAGTATTTGAAATTAAAGAGATGTGATGGTCTTGGTAAGGTTGATCTCTCAGGTCACCAAAACATTTTGACGGTGCTCTTAGAAAGAACAGAAAAACAACAGTTTTCTAAATGTGTGCTGTGGCAGAATAATGCCATGGAATTAAATAACGGGTTTAATTAACAGCAAGAATCGGCTTCTCATTAAGAAAGGGATTGGAGAGAAATTGGTTGGAGTTTGAAGCCCCAGTTTAGCTGGTCATCTGTTAGCTCATTTCACATCTCATTTCTACTTGGCTGTCATTTAATGAAGAAAGGAATCAATTCAGGGGGCTGAAATCTTCTGACAGGGCTATTAAAGTGATGGGGAAAAAGTTAATTAGCAGTGAAAACTGGTCACTGATTAGGAAAAGGGTTAGAATGAAAACCTGTAGCCACTGCGGCCCTCCAGGCCTAGAGTTTGCCACCCTTGCACTATACCAACTACTAAAATGTCTGAATTAAAAATAAATCATAAAAACACTAAAATAAATGCAGTTTTTTTTATTTTTGCTTCTCACTAGAAATCACATAATTCTCTCTCATACTAGACTTTTTTTTTTTTTTTTTTTTTTTTTAACCCCCCCAAATCTTGCCCTTCTTGAGCTCTCGGCCGCCAGGATTAATGGGTTTTCTGATCCCAACATTGCTAAATGGCATTCTGTGGTGCGGTTGCTCCAGTGCTTGATGATTTGTAATCATCACCACTCACTTACCCCATAATTTCTGTTCCTCAGGGAGTGTTGTGTGAATTGGGCTTCGCATGTTGGCTTGCTCTGGCATCATTATCTGATGTTCTTAGTTACAGGGCTGCGTGGGATGTGGGAGGGAATGGGAGACGGGTAGAGATGCCAACTGAGGATTTCTTTTATCTTACATTACAATCCTCCTCTGTAATTGTTGATTACTACTATTATGATTTATTAGTTGTTTGCGGTGCGGTGGTGGTGTCCGTTCTGTTAAACGTTTTTGTGATAAAAAATGACTCTCTTATGTACCCCTCTTGAAAGATATTCCAAGGTTGACAATTATGGAATTAGTCTACAATAGATAATCTGGGTTTAATTACAGGCAGTGTAATACTGTAAAAACAAATGTCTTTTAATTATGTCATTAAAAAGTTAAGCAATGCTATATTGTCAGAAAATGCAACTATGAAAAAATAATGCAAATTATTAGCACCATTTGTGTTACCATACCATGATTAAAGAGAGAAAAAGGTGCAACACAAACGTCATGTGCTGAAACCATGAAATCGTTAGAAGAAAAAAAAAAAAAACCATTGAACCACAGTGTCCATGTTATACATGTTTTGGGGAAAGACCATTATATTTGACCTTTTAAACAAATCCCTAAACTATACAGTCCGAAAAATGTAACAGCAAACATGACAGTTTATTAAACTGAAAAAAAAAAAAAAATCAATAGAAAAAGTACTTTGAATAGCATATTTCTTGTAGACTGTGAACAGCTGGCTGAATACTTGCTAGATATGAGGATCAATAAAGCAAAGTACTCTACCAAAAGCAAAAATGTGGTATGCATCTGTGAAAAGAGCAGATTTACAAAAATTGTAAAGATCTGATAAAAAGTAATAAAATAAGTATGGCAAGGACAAAATAATTTAAACACACTAGTATATGCGCACAAATCTTAGTGTAAGCATTAAAAACATGAAGTCTATTAATAGCAATTTAAACAAAGGGTTTTTTTTTTCCTTTTTTTTTTAAGCATTTTATTGATTTTATTAAAATTAAGTAACATTCCATACAAGCAAGTAAAGTTTAACAAAACTAGGTTCGGAACAAACCAACCCTCACTCATTTTTCCTCCTTTCTCCACAAATTTGAAACGTTTACAACAAAAGTGAGCGAGTTTTTGCAGCAAGCTGTAAACAGAGATCCTAGCACATATTCTGTACTGTAGCATACACCGATTCTCATTCCAACAGAATTCCACTCTTCATTAAAACCATCTTCCATTTTCTTAGTTCACGCATCACGGAGCCTACTTTTAATTAAAGCTAAAACATTTCTAGATTAGAAAAATTACATTTAAAATGTTTAGAATAAGCATTTTTATCAGCCAGTGTCAGTGACCATAATTTTGTTCAACAACTGATGTACCGTTGGACAACATATAAATTTGCAGCAAGTGTGGAATGCTAACAGAAACTGCAGCAACAGAAAACACATTGTTGTAAAAGATTTGTGAAGACTAGAACACAAAAATGGAAATATAAAAATAATTTGCTTATAAAAATGGAACCGAGAAACTGAAAGTGACATACTTAAATATTCAAATTTACTTAAATTAAAGTGACAGGCGGCACGGTGGCGCAGTGGGTAGTGCTGCTGCCTCGCAGTTAGGAGACCTGGGTTCGCTTCCCGGGTCCTCCCTGCGTGGAGTTTACATGTTCTCCCGTGTCTGCGTGCGTTTCACGTTGTGAAAACAAGCCATGTTGCCCGACAACTTTTCCACGAGCCATTTAATTGCAGGAGGGCTTGAAGTAAGCCCTGGAAGGTACCAACGTGAATCACGTAACGGCAGTTGCCAATCATGACACTGGTGTTTGTCGACAGCCTATCTGGAGACTTCAAAGCTATTCCTATACTGCACCATTACATGCAAAGTTTTTTGAAATAATGCATCCAACAATGCACTTCTGAATTTCTTCAAACACAGTAATTATTCAAATGATTTTCTATCATTCAGTAAGTAAGCCATATAGGAACAGAGATGGATGAAAGCCACTGAGCACATACAACTCCACTATACTCTACAAAAGGGAAGGCAGAGTTTAAGCTACTTTTAAGATATCAGTGATGACTGCCATAATGTTTTAAAAATAGGATATGGAGAATCAGTGGTCTACGTTATGTCATCTCCATCATGGTTGGGCTGCAAAAAAATAAAACTGAAAAGATAGCTTCTTTAATACTACATCCAATAATCCACGTACAGTATTTTTTTGTTTTATTGAATTTATTAAAATCAAATAACATTCCATATAAGCAAGTCATGTTTTACAAAACTAGGTTTGAAACAAATCAACCCCCACCCCTGGGGAAGAGAGCTAGGCCAACAGAATAAAAACTTTAATAGTAGGAAAAATAAATAAATAAATAGAATAAAAAAGGCCAGAGAATTCACTTCCTCAGTGTATAGAATTTTACTATAATTTAACTACACTGCATTTAATAAGGTTAATACAGCACCAGATATAAAAGGTATAAATAACAGCAAATAAGTCTGAATGAATTGGTTACAAGATTTTAAATTATGCATTACATATACAAAAATATATTCTTATTGTGAAAATGATGCTCACCTTTTCAGCATATTCAGAAACAATCTGTTTAATTTCATGTGACTGAAGACCTACAATTTGACCAACGGTACTGGCAGTCAGTCTTCCCTGCAGAATAAAAATGGCAGTCACTTAACTACAAACACAGAAAATGATTTCTGTTTTTGGCCTATTCAGATCAATCCATAAACAGACAATATATTTTATACATACACACACCCGCACATACAAGCATCATTACATTTTATAGAATACTGAGAAGTACTCACTTGCAACATACAACAAGTCACTACTCTCTGGCATCAAAATAAACAAAAATGTATTAAAATACGAAACTTCAGTCAGTTTAGAAGTAAGGTAAATGAAAGAATTATCTATAAAGAATTAAACCATAAACATTATAAAAACCAAAAATAAAAAAAACTGATGGATGCAGGTTATTTTTAAGCACTTCTACTGGCCAAGCCAACTTTAAGAAACATTTGCAAATAATCGTTTTACCTCTTCGTTTGCCATCACAGCCATTCCAGTCATCAATGTTTTAATGCGGAGCTAGAAAAAAAAAAAAAGTGTTAAAACTTTCCTGCACTGTTAAATAAAAAAAATGTAACCGCACAAAATTATTTTGGGGATTGGCGGTGGGTTGGGTATTTAAATCGCATACAATATGCATACTTTTGTGTATTCTGAAAAATTGAATTATCATACTATGGACTTCAAGAGCACCTGCTGTGTTTTATCACTTCCCATGACTAGAGCTACACTTGATTCATTACGTATTTCTTTTATATTCTGGGAGATGTGAGGGTGTTGAGTAGGAATTTTACTGTAAGTGGGATATGGAGAGAAGGAATTCAACGCATATGTGGACTGAAGAAATGCCTTCATTTTCTTGGTTAAATATGACCTGAGATTTGTAATAACTGTGTATAATAACTTTATTTCTGAGCACGTCATTTTATAATCTTGTCAATCAAAAGGTTTTATAGAGGCATTAACAGAATACTTTTAGATGAATCTATCCTAATAACAAGCTAATTTCTCCTTTGCCCTGAAAACAGCAACAGGAGTTCCACAAACTGTTGAAGGTTTGGTGCACAAATGTTCACAGTTATTAAAAATATATATGGTGGCAAATCTTTGTTTGAATTACTTGTTACACTGCATTCCACATTTCCACTGATGTACAACTAGATTAAGATGTAGTGCCTGGTAAAGTCTTTGAATTAAGACTGACTTATTGTTTCAATCATCTCAGGTGGATGGTGATGGCTACACTTAATTTGGCAGTGATACTTAAATATCCTTTGGTTTCAAAAGTTGTTCTACTCATATCTAAGAACCTGAGGAATGTCATAATATGCTGTGCACCATTACACTGCCACCACGGTTGACACCAACAAAATGAATGAATGGTGTTTTTGCTGTATCTTCATTCTCTCATCAGCATGAAATCACATGATATTTGTTTCAATATTCCAGCATCTAATTGCTTGTGTTTCTTTGTCATTTATAAGCACAATTTACTTTGTTTCCCCCCCAACAACCACTGATAAAGGACCCTAAATGAATTGTCAGCTGACATACTGTTTCAGTGACAAGGAATGAGGAGTTATGCCATTTGGTATAGTATGTCTTTTCAGTACTACTGTTGTTCTTGGTTATTAGTTGACCCAATGCACTCTGGGATACTGCAGCATGCTATAAATCTAGCGCGGTTACTATTCCTTTAACACTCATGTCAGTCCATCGGGCACCCATTACCATGGAAGTCACATAATTTCACAGATTCACCTTCTGAATTACACATATGCACAATTCGCAGGAACTTGAAAGGTTAAAATATTCATGGGAGATAAAAAAAGCAGTTAAAGAGCACCTAACCTTGCAGGCAAAGGAAGCTTTTCATAACTTTTGTATTTACACCTTCCCATATATGTTTTTTATAGGGGGAGCAGGGTGTGGAATTTAAAAAGGAGACCAATTTTGGTATCATTTGGAGTGTGGAGAGCTATTACATTATGTACTTCTGTCATTCTTCATATTGATGCATATGTACGGTCACATGAAAAAGTTTGGGAGCCCCTCTTAATTCTTTGGATTTTTGTTTACCATTGGTTGAGCTTTCAAAGTAGCAACTTCCTTTTAATATATGACATGCCTTATGGAAACAGTAGTATTTCTGCAGTGACATTAAGTTTATTGGATTAACAGAAAATAAGCAATATGCATCATAACAAAATTAGACAGGTGCATAAATTTTGGCACCCCAACAGACATATGACATCAATACTTAGTTGAGCCTCCTTTTGCAAAACTAACAGTATCTAGACGCCTCCTATAGCCTTTGATGAGTGTCTGGATTCTGGATGGAGGCATTTCTGACCATTCTTCCATACAAAATCTCTCCAATTCAGTTCAATTTAATGGCCGTCGAGCATGGACAGCCTGCTTCAAATCATCCCATAGATTTTCGATGATATTCAAAGCAGGGGACTGTGACGGCCATTCTACAGTAGAACATTGTACTTCTCGCTCTGCATGAGTGCCTTTGTAGATTTTGAACTGTGTTTTGGGTCATTGTCTTGTTGTTGTTGGAATATTCAACCCCTGCGTAACTTCAACTTTGTGACTGATGCTTCAACATTATCCTGAAGAATCTGTTGATATTGGGTTGAATTCATCTGACCCTCAACTTTAACAAGGGCCCCAGTCCCTGAACAGGCCACACAGCCACACATCATGATGGAACCTCCACCAAATTTGACAGCAGGTAGCAGGTGTTTTTTTTGGAATGTGGTGTTCTTCTTCCGCCATGCAAAGCACTTTTTGTTTTGACCAAATAACTCAATTTTTGTCTCATCAATCCAAAGCACTTTCCTCCAAAATGAATCTGGCTTGTCTAAATGAGCATTTACATACAACAAGTGACTCTGTTTGTGGTGTGAGTGCAGAAAGGGCTTCTTTCTCATCACCCTGCCATACAGATGTGTTGTGCAAATTGCGCTGAATTGTAGAACGATGTACAGATACACCATCTGCAGCAAGATGTTCTTGCAGGTCTTTGGAGGTGATCTATGGGATGTCTGTAACCATTCTCACAATCTTGCGCATATGCTGCTCCTGTATTTTTCTTGGCCTGCCAGACCTGCTGGGTTTAACAGCAACTGTGCCTGTGGCCTTCCATTTCCCGATTCCATTCCTTACAGTTGAAACTGACAGTTTAAACCTCTGAGATCGCTTTTTGTAGCCTTCACCTAAACCATGAGACTGAAAAGTCTTGGTTTTAAGTTCTTTTGAGAGTTACTTTGAGGATCCCATGCTGTCTGTCACTCTTCAGAGGAGAGTCAAAGGGAAGCACAACTTGCAATTGACCACCTTAAATACCTTTTCTCATGATTGGACACTCCTGTCTATGAAGTTCAAGGCTTAACAAGCTCATCCAACCAATTTGGTGTTGCAAGTAATCAGCATTGAGCAGTGACAGGCATTCAAACCAGCAAAATGACAAGGGGACCCACATTTTTGCACAGCCAGTTTTTCACATTTGATTTAATTTCGTACAAATAAATACAGCTTCACTAAAAATGTTCGGAAAACACCCCAGTACTCAGATGTTCCTAGGAAATGAAAGACATACCGCTGTTATCTTTTTTGTTGAAAGTAGAGTCAATAATTATGCAGGCTGAGAGGGGGTTCCCAAACATTTTTCATATGACTGCAGCTATAATGCTTTAATTAGCAACTTAAATTATACATTTATCAATTAATTTGAAAAGACAATGAAAAATAAAAACGAACATTTTTGTGTTGCACATATAAGCACATGTATTAATAAGTTGTAATAATTACCTCTTCAGCAGCTTGCAGATCCTCTTCTTCTGACACTTCTGACATACCAGAAGGTAACCCAGGTGTAAGAGATACTTTTTTTTCTTCAGTCTAAAACACAGAATATAACATCTGGCTAGTTTTAAAATCCAAACATGGCTTGATAAGTGAATAGATAAAGTGCTGTATTACAGATGTATGGAGAGAGTATACAGTAATAAAGTATGTTGGAATTTTTGATAGCTTAAAGGAAGACATTTCTTTTGATATACAGTAAGAACTTGCTCTCACCTTGTCTTGTTTTGCTTGTTTGCTAAATCCATACCGTCTACAAGAGACAAATACAAAATATAATGTTATGTTTGTAGTCAAATAGTGTAAAATAATTTGGCTACATACTAAAATTTTTGGTGTCTGAGGTTTGCAGCATGCAGCAACAAAATTTGTGTAACATGCATGTCGCTTGGCATTTCATGAATTAAAAGTTAAAGACCATGGAAAAAATTCACTCATTTTAGTTGCAGAAGCAGATATAAAAAATACCCAACAGCACCCAATTAAAAGAAGATGAATTATTGAACTATGCATTTTTCCAATTAATTTTTCAAATTCTCTGACAATGTTTTTAGTGAATGCAACTTCACTTCTAAAAATTGCAACTGTCAGGACATGTTGCAATAATGCCACACATTTTTAAAGGGATCATTTTTTGTTAGAGAGTAAAATACATAAATGCATATAATTTTTGAAATCCTTTACTTGTTGACAGACACATGGAATTCATTTACTTGGATATCAAAATAATAAACTGAAAAATAGTGACTTCTGAAACATCTTTTCAAAGTTTGTGGCATACACTTGCAGATCATTATACAGTACTCCCATTTGGCATAATGAAAAGTCACCAAGTAACATCGTCAGCTGGTGTTTTAAACAAACAAACATTTTTGGAGCATCAAGTGCAATACATTTTGACAAAGTGGTTCAGATATAGGTGGATCTTCGACAGGATTCATTGTACGGCTTAAAGCAGACTCTTCAAAACAACCTGTTGTGTCTGCAGTAGTGACTACTCTCTGTCTAAATACATTAGATTAATCTAGACGAGAACAAGCCATTTAGCCCAACAATGCTCTTAAGTGCCATCTAGGGAATCTGGTAATTGGGAGCCTGGGATTCCCGGACATTTTTCATTCCCGCATTCCTGGGAATGAAACTGCTGTAATTCCTGGAAAACCGGAATGGCCAAGCTCGCATATATAGCGTGTAAAAGTGTAAAAATCGATCAAGAAATAACAGAGTTATAGTTGAAAATAATTAAGTGGCACGGTTTTTCGGCCCACGGTGTAGTGTGTTGCAGAGTAATTCCGTCAACCAGCAGCAGTCGTCAGTCTCCCGGCTCCAACTAAGACCGAGTACAGTGGACTGGGAGGAGTCTGCACTCTGCAGCTCACGAATGCCAGGACAGGGCAGATTTCATTGATGTCTGTCAAACAACAGCCTTGAACAGCAACTTGAAATTGCAATGCGTAAGTCTGTTGCATCCGCATTATCTGTGCCAAGAAACTTGCCATCACAGAATGATAAGAAACTGGATGCATCAGTAAAAGCTGAAATGGCGGCGATTCAGAGCAACGGCAAGCGCGGGCGTTGTTTAGAACAAGTGTATCAGTGTCTGATCAGGTAGATCACGTTGAATTCAAAAAAATTTTTTTAAACGTTAGTCTACCATATATCCTCCCTATGGCATTTGCCACTTGATTGACATACAGGGCGGCCAGTCTGAGATCTCTTTTCTTCTAACACACTAGTCATCCCACATGCACCCATACAATCAGACTGTGATTCAGACTAAGAATGTCATGAATGTAATTACCCCGATTTACATGCTGTCAAATAAAGGGACCACACACCGTGGCTTCGCCTCTGACACTGACGTCCGAGGTTCGATTCCCGAGAGTGGGTGCAGTGAGTGTGTATGCCTGATGAGCCCAGAATTAGGGCGAAACACGTGTCGCGTACTCTTTGCATTATTTGACAGTAAAACTTTGCAACATTCTATGATCTGCATCTCGCAACTGAAGAGGGCACCATGGCGGATGTTTGCCGACACAAGCGTTACCTGGTAGGTAACCACCCATGCAATCAGATTGTGATTCAGACTACAAATGCCATGAATGTAATTACCCCGATCTACATGCTGTCAAATAAACGAACCACACACCGTGGCGCAATGTACTGTATTTGACAGTAAAACTATGCAATTTTATATATATTATATTATATTATATTATATATATACAGACAGTACAAGCCAAAAGTTTGGACACACCTCCTCATTCAATGTGTTTTCTTTATTTTCATGACCATTTACATTGGTGGATTTATATTCTAGTTCTAAATAGTGAAGGACCGCAGAGTGAAGGCAAAGGGGCCAACAAGTGCTAAACACCTCTGGGAACTCCTTCAAGACTGTTGGAAAACCATTTCAGGTGACTACCTGTTGAAGCTCATCGAGAGAATGCCAAGAGTGTGCAAAGCAGTAATCAGAGCAAAGGGTGGCTATTTTGAAGAAACTAGAATATAAAACATGTTTTCAGTTATCTCACCTTTTTTTGTTAAGTACATAACTCCACATGTGTTCATTCATAGTTTTGATGCCTTCAGTGAGAATCTACCAATGTAAATGGTCATGAAAATAAAGAAAACACATTGAATGAGGAGGTGTGTCCAAACTTTTGGCCTGTACTGTATATATATATATATTTATAGCATTTTTAATGTAGGTAGATCATTTCGACCTGGTCATTTTGAAAGCAGCTTGCAAGCCGAAAAATTGTGGGCACCCCTGAACTAGATACATGTACTTATAGGACAGCATGAACTGCTTGTAGATAAGGTTAGTCTTTTATTGGTGTCAACATATTGCAGCAGTTTTATTAAAAATAAGTGTCGATCATTCTAAAACCGTTCACATGTGAGATGCGCGTGCAATGTGTCATCCCCGGGAGCCCAGGATTCCCGGGAATGGATAAACCCGTCCGGGAATGGATTCCCTAGTGCCATCCACTTAATTCTTCCAAAATAACATCAAGTTCTGAAAGTCCTTAAAGTCCTACTATCTACTACACTACTTGGTAACTTATTCCATATGTCTATAGTTCACTGTGTGAAGAAAAACATCCAAATGTTTGTGCAAAATTTACTCTCACTAAGTGTCTGACTGTACCTCTGTGTTCTTGATTATCTCATTTTAAAGTCACAGACTCAATTTAGTGGACTAATTCCCTTCATAATACATAATATATGGGAAAATATGCAAGAAGTACATTCTTGAGTCATAAAACAGAAAAAAGAAAACTTGGCAGTAATATGCCCGTGTCCCTCTGTGGCCATGTAAACAGATGAGGGCGGTGCAACCTGAGAAAATTCATTGTAACTTGCATCAATGGCAGTTTCCTACTGAAATATGGAGACTGCTCATTCAGATGTTTAGGAGTGCTCACACTCAACCCACAATTCTAAATGTATCACTGCAGACCACCTTCCAAAATTGGTTTGACAATGATGGCTCTTTCATATTACACTTAGAAAAGTGCTTTTCTACATCTGATCTAGCACATATTCTGCTGCTTCTTCAACAATTTGAAATACAAGGATAGATTTGCTTAAGAATCTGTGCAAATTGTAATTTCCATTGAATTACCATTATAATTTTTGAAGGAATTTTTGTGAATACCTATATCACTTTATCAGGTTGCATTATCGTTCACAGAATGACAGAACGCCCAGGATCTTTATTTGATGAAAGGGTTGTAAAGTCTTGCACAGAAAGTCATTAAGGTTGGTACACAACTTCATAACCAATTCCTCATATTCCAAATTTTTATAAACTTATTTTACACTTGTTCAGTACAATTCTAAACAAAAATATTTTAACAACAGGTCTCATGTTACCAAAAAAAAAAAAAAAACCTTTTCAGATTGTAATGTACAAGGAAACTTGTATTACTGGCGAGTCTGCTGTACATTAAGTCAGTAAATTATTTAGAGTTGAAAGTCTCAGTAGTCTTGGCACAAATGTGAAATTAGTAGCAAGCAAGCACTCGCAGTATTTTGTTCAAGTGGTGTATACAGGATATTAAAAACGCAAGCATATGCATTTACAAATGTTCACTGCAAAAAGAAAAACAGGAAAACAAAATAAGTGAAATGAACCTACAATGACAGGAGCATCCTGGGAGAGAGTGAACAGACAGACATATAAGCAAAGAGATTGAATGAGAATTAAAAAAAAAAACAAACAATCAAACAAAGAAGGAAATAAACATGCAATTGGAACACATGATGTTTTCTGGATTTTAATTGTATCTCTCTTTAACAAGTACCTAAGCAATAATAACAATGAAAAAATAAAAAAACTGACAGATGACCATACTAATTTAGATGCCATCTGTACCTAGGTCTTTTCAAAAAACAAATCCGTCTCAGAAAAAGAAAGATAGATAGACAGATAGATTTTACACACACACACACACACACACACACATTAGGAGGCTTTGCCCCCTGCTCGTTTTGCTTGCCAACCCCCGTTTTTCGGATAGACACTTTTAAGAATTTTTTTTTCTTTGAATTTTGTTGTTTTTTCATTAGTTTCACTTTTATTTCAGAACTTCTGTAAAAACAATATTTGGAATCTTTCGAGTCCCAATATGCTGAATCTTTTAATGAAGTCTGTGAGACATGTGTTTAATCAGTTTGTACCATAATTCAGGATAGGTTTCTTGGTTTGAAATTTCAGCACAAACAAAGCGATCTACATCATCAGAAGTTAATAATTTGTTTTTGCAAAGTAACCAATAAATGCATGCGAGGTAAACCCCGTTTTTGAAACTCTCTGACTTAAACTTCAAAGCCTTACAATATTTCCATACTTCTGACATATCACCTATGTCCACATATTCGATCTCTATTCGCCTTTTCGTTATTTCTCCGAGTAATACTTTCTCTTTGTTTGCGCTAATGCAATGCCTTTCTTTGTTTTGACACTGTCGTTATTTTCTGCTTTCATATTCTTTAACTTTCTCTGCATGTGTATCGCGCCTACGGTTTTTTTGAGTATTTTGAATTCCAGATTTCATTATCTCTAACCTGCTCTGCATGTGTTTGCCCTCCTTGTTTTTTAACCTCTTTATTACGTTTTACTTTGTTTTCTACTCTGTCTTTTATTTCTGACCTCACTTTGTCCTAATTTTTTTTCAATGACACCTGGTCTGTGGTGATTATTTTCCCTTTTTCGAGTAATAATTTCCGTTTGTTTTTTTTGTTTCCACTGCTTTCATAATCTCTAACCTGCTCTGCATGTGTACAGCACCAACACTTGTGAACGTCTTTATGAAGTTCTACTATGTCTTTCATTCTTTGTCTTTTATTTCTGAGCCCGATTGGACCTGCTTTTTTTTCCAATTCCACTTGTTACAGGCTGATAATTACTTTCTTTATTTTCTGAATTTGTACCTATTATTCTTTTTTTCTCTCTCCAACGCTTTTGAGTCTCTTTTCTCTGAGCTGCTTTCTTCTTCGCTTAGTCGTTTACGTTTCATTTATAACATATTGTCCTTGTACGCTTTATATGCACGGAGAGCCCTGGATCTGTGTGTGCTCAAAGCCTTTACACAATTGAGTGTTTTGCTGCCCGTGGTCTTATTTGATATTGGTTGTAAGTAGGGTGTGTTCTACATCCCTGCGAGATGGTCCTGGGTCAATCTCTTGGCACAAAGTCTCACGTTTAAGGTCCCCATGAGATGCTCCGTGGCCAATCTTTTTCGTCTCGCGGGTCTTTTAAGTGTCTTCCGTGGTCTTCACGTAAAGATCACATCTCAAATCCCTAGTTTTTCTCTCCAGGATTTTTTTTTATATAATAGAGAGAGATATATCTACATAGCAATCTAAAAGAAAATCACTTTTGGCAATGGCTGTTGCAGCAGAATGAGGGCAACTAACAAACCACACAATTAAACAAGTATACAATACTCACCTTTAATTTTGACACTCGGCTTGTGAAAACCAGTGGGGAATATCTCTAACACATTAAAATATCAAAACAAAAGACAGCATACAGGCAATATCAATGCTGCCATTAAGAAATACAATGACTCTATAATAAAATATGGATGAATTTTTCACTATGTTTGCTACTGAGAGAGGATAAGTTAGGTTCCCACCTTCCATATTCCAGTAATGTTGAGTGGACTCTCGATTCCTCATCAGTTAGCTCTTCAGCACCGGTCTGCCTTTTGTACTTTCTCTGAGGTTTATAAACCTCCTGGAAAGAACAATGTGTGAAAGTAGGATTAAAAATAACTCAAATATCTGTGCAAATGTTTACAAAAAATAAAAATCTCATTGTGATGCTCTAATAGGCAAAATATTAACCACGAAACAAACAGGAAATCAATAAATGCTAGAAAACTGAATAATTTAATATTGAGTTATCCAGATTTATTTCGGAGATATGAAAAAGGTGTGACTGTGTTTACAACATAGATATTCAAAGACAGTTTGTAGTTAATACGTTGTTTTACAACAGAGAGGGGACCATTCAAATCAGTAAGCATTTCTAGCTTTTCCCATTAGTTACTAATTAAAAAATCGGGAGTGGTCTCTCCTAGACTTTCTTGTATACTCAGATATGGGGATGGATATTTGAGGAGTAAACCGCAAAACAATGATTATATTTTTATTACATTAAAAGAACCATCAACAACAAATCAAATCATTTGAATAATATACTGAAAAATGATTATACAAGTAAAGGTTGAATAAATCAGACTCTGCAGCTGCATGAATAAAAGCTAAAGTACCACTTCCGGTTAACGGAAATAGCCCAAAAGTTGATAGAAATCTACGTTTTGTACCGAATGCTTGTATGAAAAAAATTGGTTGACCGAAGTGAAAGCATACTCAAGTTATCGCGTTTACATACACACACACACACACACACACACACACACACACAAACAATTCCACAAAAGGTATTTTCAGGTTCAAGGAGGTCTAAAATGTTGAGATTCATCAAAATCTCAAAATGGAATTTTTGGAAGATTCAAATACTTTCACTAAACATCGTACATTAGAAAGTCAGGGAGGTCTAAAACATTGAGATTCATCAAAGTCTTGACATCGAATCTTTGGACGATTACAATACTTTCCCTATACTTCTCATATGAGAAAGGAAAAAGAGACTGTCAAGGTTGATGCACAAGGGAAACTATTATGATTTCTGCAAAATGATGGCATATTTTACACAAGGGTATATGTGTGAAATTGCTCAGTAGCAACCAAGAAGTCTAAACGGGCTCCAACATGAACCCCTTAATTAGCCAATGTCTCGTTCTTTTTCATTGCAAAGTTTACATTGTTTGCACCTTCTGAGTGGAAATGAGCATTATTCAGCCAGCCACCCACGTTGTTTCACCATTCTGAGCCTGAAATGGAAGTAGGAGGTTATAGATCTAACAGTAGAAAAAGCAGGTGTGCGGAGCACATCTGTTTAAAATTACAGCTTTGAAAATATAAACATATCTGGTTTCAGTTTGTTATGGTGGTTCTGTTTGTACAGTATGCCAAATTACTGTGTAATAAACAGGCCTTCTAAAAGAAAAACAAAAATGTCCTAAGGTCCTGTGCACTCCAAACACTTTCCTACAATGTGAACGCAGACATATCCACTCAGCAATATGAAACAATACAACAAATATATTAAAGTAATAATTACTGTACTTACAGAAACATTTAGAACGGTTTTAATTGCCTTTTCTTTACTCAACTTGAAATCATCATCCTTGAACAGAAAAGTAAAAAGGAACAGCTGATCGATCACTGAAATCCCTGATATTTATAACAGTCTTTAAACAATTTTAAATTTCACTGTTTTTATTTATTTTTTTGCTTTCTGTCATACCTCCGGTATACTGTGACTTTTCTGGAACTGAGAAATGGAGTACGCCCTGATGTAATCTCCCATTTCTTCTCTTGTTTCAATTGCACGTTTCACTAGCCACTAAAAATAATACAGAGTTAACTGTACGTTGTTACAGCATTTACAAAGATTTCATAAATCAATCA
This sequence comes from Polypterus bichir lapradei, assembly GCA_026402145.1. Classification (NCBI taxonomy): domain Eukaryota; kingdom Metazoa; phylum Chordata; class Cladistia; order Polypteriformes; family Polypteridae; genus Polypterus; species Polypterus bichir. The sequence continues at coordinate 10,018,466 of JANRMT010062816.1, read as the reverse complement.
CTTTGTTCTAATGTACAATATTTAAGTCACTTACTTGAACAACAGGAAAAATGTGAATAAAGTCTAGGCCCTGTATCTGATGAGGCTCCAGGCGGTGAGGGCATTTCATTTTTGGCAACACGGACACAATTTTTTCAGTCAGGGCTCTTTTGATATAAAGAAAAAAACATGTTAGATCCAATCTAATAATGCTTGTAAGAACCGCACAAAAGCATATTAAATCAACAATTTAAATTCCAAAGAATTTTGTATAACCAGCATGTTATCAATATACAAACTAAGCATATTTTCAGTACCTTTATAAATGTATATTACATTATACAAATATAAAATGTAAACTCCAAGTAACATTCATCAAGAAGCGCCTAGAAGCCAATACATATTACCTACAGATTCTGTAACACTTTAAGGAAACAAAGGCAAGCCCACGATTTTTTTTCTTAAATAATCTATTATCATGAGACAGCTGTAGTAATTTATAGGCACCAAGTTAGAGGTGAGAGACAAATAAAAATTATGCATTCTTATAAAAAAAAAAAAAAAAAAACACACCAAGGCACTGTCAGAGACAAAATATAAAAAAAATTCAGAAAAGTGCTTTCCATCTTCTATATATACTTTTTCTTTATAATATTACACATTTTATACTTACATTTTTTGACCAATTGTTGAGTTTTCTTGAAAAAGCAAATCAACATCTATATCAAAATTGCAAGTGGTAATGCACCACGTCATTCCACCAACAACCTATTAAAAAATATATATAAATTACATATATACATAAATACACACATTATTTATGTTTATCGCACTCTATCTATATGTTACGGCCAAAACCTGAAATCAGCCAAAGTAAAAGTGTCCAGCCAAATTGGGAAATGGCCAATGTTGCTGTAAATTGACCAGCCAATGTCCAATCTTTCCCTTGATTTCGGGATTTGGCCAGCCAGTTTGTGAAATAGCATGGGGCGATTTGTTGTGCACTTAGTAGTGCAAATGCATCGAATGTAGCCTTGGCTGCCGGTCAGTGATTGGGAAGACGTGATGGTTCGTAGTGATTTTTCTTCTGTGCCTACGGATTCCAGTGTGAGCAGTTTCCCGTGCAGAATGGAAAACTGACTTCTGAATCTGTATCTGAAATTTTTAAGCATCTTGAGCTGACAGTCGTACATCAGCATATATATCTCACATATATATATATATATATATCACACACACAGACACAAACACACATACATACACTTTTTATATTTACATTTACTTACTGTATTGGGCTGATGCCTTTATCCAAGGCAACTTACAGCATTTATGATACCATTGGTTCCATTGCTTTTGGTTTTCCAAGTGGAGCACAGGCAGGTCAAGTGACTTACACAGGGTCACTACAGGGATTTTAACCCACAACCTTAAGGTTTGAAGTACAAAGCCTTAACCACTACATCTACACATACACACACACACACACACACACACACACACA
>JANRMT010062816.1:9982051-9999359 GCA_026402145.1 Polypterus bichir lapradei | reverse complement strand
CTATCTATCTATCTATCTATCTATCTATCTATCTATCTATCTATCTAAAGCAAGTTAGAAACAATTATGTAGATCCTAAAAAGTAAATAATTCCCTTTGGTTTAGAAAAAAAGAAAATGTGCCGAGGTTATTTTAATAGACATTTAAAAAAAAATCATCAGGGATTTAATTTCATAGACATAAAGATTTTTTTAATATCAATGTAAAAAAAACAGAAGCAAAGGTCATGAGTAGAGATTTGCAACTGGCAGATTTAGAACAGAAATCAGGATACCTTCTCTCCAGAGAGTCCTAAACGGCAAAGAGCAGTTTGTCTGCAGCTCTTACAGCAGGAGGAGTGCTGTACCTGAAACTCTCCACTATGTCTGGCACTGCTCCGTGTCGAGTTCTACAAAAAGGGCAAAGTTTTGGTGGGTTAAATCTTGACAGTCTTTTTCTTATTTTTAAAAGTTATTTTTTAATAAAAAAAAAAATCTAATCGTTTAAATGTTAATTTTCAGTATGGAGGAGAGATTGATTGAAATCCTCTATATTAATAATAAATGACAGGAATGAACACTCAGAGAAACAAGGAACTGTTTGTTTTAAAGTGGGGTCTTTCATGCCAGGAAATAAAAGTTCTATTGAAAGCATAAATCCAACAAGATTTATTTCATTTTTTAGTGTTAAAAGTTTTAACTAAAACCATAAGTTAGACAGTATTAGATGGATGTGGAAAGGAGATGTATTTTTAATGTTGATGTAGCTACATTTCATAAAATGGTATTATTGCTGTGAAAATATGCATCCACATATACAGTAATGTATAGCAATAAATAATGTAACAGAAAAGATTCTTTAAAGTCCAACATTTTGATCGTTAGCAAACAGGCAGTTTGGCCAAATTTCAAGAGCTCTGGACAGTAAAGCGCACATTTTCCAGTCCAGTCCCCACTACTGTTTCACACTGTATGAGTCACCAAACCTAACACTGAACATTATTCTTGTGTTCGTGTCAGTTTCGTCTGGGAACTGTATGAGAAAAGACATGCTGCCAGGTGTTAATTTTTTATTTATTTATGTATTTTTTTGCATCCACTCATCCCGCCTTTGAATGGGATAAATTAGTATAGAAGATATGATAGATTAGTACAGAAAATATCGTACATTTTTAGTATAATCTAATCAGCCTGCACAATTATTGGTGCTGCCTTGTGCCTGACGTTCTCAGGACTGACTCTGGCCTCACGGTGTAATGCATAGAAGGTAACAGTTTATGAAATTACATGGAATCTTCTTCTTCTTCTTTCGGCTGCTCTCTTTAGGGGTTGCCACAGCAGATCAACTGTCCGCATATGGATTTGGCAAAATTTTACACCGGATGCCCTTCCTGATGTAACCCTCCCCATTTATCCGGGCTTGGGACCGGCACGAAGAAACACACTGGTTTGTGCATCCTCTGTGGCTGGGTTATGAAATTACTTGGAATAAAACATTTATTTGGTCATTGATTATACTTTCAGTGTTCAAAGAAAGGTGTGTAGTCTCACTGCTAACAAATAGTTAAAAACATAGTAGGTCATTCTTTCGTATTTGTACTTTGGCAACATGTTGTACGTAAGATTATGGTCATTCTTGTTATATCTATCTATCTATCTATCTATCTATCTATAATATTGTGTCCTATATTTCAATATTTTTATAACTTTGCAGCCTATCTATCTATCTATCTATCTATCTATCTATCTATCTATCTATCTATCTAATATCATCAGTCGAGGGAATGACAGGAGTCAAGAAGATGGGGTGGCAGCTTGGCCACCCTGTTTACTTGAAAGCAAATAAACTGAAACTAAACTTGATAATAAAAATTAATAATTATATAATTAATAATTAAATAATAATAAATAATTGATAATAAAAATAAAGTTGAAAATAAACTTGATAGCACAATATAGTAACACAGAAAATGTCTGGCCATTGGCTATGAAATTACAGGCTCTGAAGAGCGGTCCAGGCACGGGGTAGGAGAACTGTAATGCAAGTGAGAGCCAGGAGGGCCTTGCTTTTATAGCTCCTGCACCTGAAGGGGTGGAGTCAGTTGCCGTCATTGGGCGTCTTCTCTGAGCTGTGAGTGATAAAAGATATAAGAGAGTGTAAGTGATTGTGCAGCCTGGTGTTATGGGGTGGTAATGCTTAGTTTAGATGAGCCCAGAAAGTGACCTTCTGATGCGTATGTCTATAGATAGATAGATAGATAGATCTATCTATCTATTTATCTATCTATCTATTATATAGTGCCTATCTATCTATCTATCTATCTATCTATCTATCTATCTATCTATCTATCTATCTATCTATCTATCTATCTATAATAATATAATGTTTTTGACTTTCTTACCCTAATACAGGGCTGTGATTGACTAGAGCCTATTCAGTGGATCCAGCTTCACCATCATATTGGAATATATAAAAAGGCTTCATTTTAAAAAGAAAGAAAGTCTGGAATAACTGGAAGTCCTCCTTAATAAAAGGACAAGTGCCTGTGTGTGTGTGTGTGTGTGTCCGTTTATCTTTATGTTGCTATGTCTGTACTATATGCCATGTGGCATGGGATACAGAAAAGTGGTGCTAATGTTTTTGATGTGCCATCTGTTGGAATGAAAGAGTTATTGCAAACTGACAGACGTACAGTACAACCCACACTTATCGTTTTTTATTAATGTGGCTAATAACAGAAGACGTTTGCCACTCGCTCTGGATTAGACCCTGCTTGTGAGAGATATGTTCTTGGCCATCGGTTTTGGCCATGTCCTCCTTTGCTTCATCCTAAGAGGAGCACAAGTTTCAACATCCTTGGCATCACTGGAAATCCTCATCCTTGGACAGCAAAATTTGAGGCAATAGTTAATGGCTGATGGTTAAGTGCTTAATGGTTAACCATTGGTTAGTGAATATTCAATTGTGATAACTTTCACAACACTACAGGATAAGTGTTTAAAAATGGAATAATAATAACTTTTGTAAAAATCCGTACAAGGCAGAATTTCATCAATGCTGTCCTGAACAGACAATGTTTCAAGCAATCCTTAAACATTCTTATTTGCTGTGAGCCTTTTGGATATTTTAGCATTACAGGATGATTTCTTCTTCCTATAATCTATCTAATTTGGTGTGAAAGGGGGGATTTAAATATAGGGGTGCTGTAAAAGTAGGCAGTTATTCGTATAGATAAAAACCTGCAGGTTACGATTTTTACAATAGCTTTGTTAACTCGATAGCTTTATTAACTTTATTAACTCAAAAGCATGTCACAGTGGCACAGTACACCTAGGTACAATAAATCAATAATAATGCAAGAATAAACTCTGTGTTTTTCGCATACTCTCAACTGTAAATCTACGTTTGCCAACCCCTGTATTACCATTGGATGGAGCACTCGATATGTAATGATTGGGAATTATGTAATGAAATAAACTTTCAAACCAATACAGTTAAATAAGGCAATGACAGACCAAGGAAAAACCCACCTGTGCATATCCAAGTTGCTGACAATACACAAGTTTGCTGACCCATTTCATTTTTTGAAGTCAAGGGGAATGGAATTATTCTATTTGAATTCTTCGGTTCTGTCAAGTTTAGTATCCAGCGAAGTTCAAATGCAATTCTAAACAGTTCTGATTTATATTTATAGAGGCTGTATGTATGTGTTTTTCCCTACAACACCATCTGCAAATATAACCAAAGTATAGGACTGAAACAAAAGAAAAATAATTCTTCCTTTATCCAGCAGATGGAGCACTTGTAAAGGAAATCATACAGTATTTGGGAAATAACATCCTGAAACCTGCTTAATCCAGTTGAGGGGCACCGAGGCAAGCCTGACGGGGCAGCACTGGGCAAGTCGAAGGTGGGTGAAGCAGGTCTGAGAATGATTAATTATGTATTAAAATAAATGAGGTTTTATGTTGTCTTTAGCTCTGGTTTCCTCCCACAGTCCAAAGACATGCAGGTTAGGTGCATTGGCGATTCTAAATTATCCCTAGTGTGTGGTTGGTGTGTGTGGGTGTGCACCCTGCGATGGGCTGGCGTCCTGCCCAGGGAGTTGTTCCTGCCTTGTTCCCTGTGTTGGATGGGATTGGCTCCAGCAAACCCCCGTGACCCTGTAGTTTGGATTTAGCGGGTTGGATAATGGATGGATAGATGTTGTCTTTAAGCACTCACTCTTTTATAAAGAGGTACACAAAATGCTGTGATACCTTCAGAAAGCATTCAGACCCCTTCACTTTTTCACCTTTTGTTATTTTGCAACCTTCTGCTAAAATCATTTAAATTCATTCAACAATAATCAACAGAACAAGATGCACCTGAGACAGATTTCAAGTTTTCGCAGCAAAAGGTCTGAATATTTGTGTCAATGAGCTGTTTCAGTTTTTTCCATTTTTAATAAATTTGCAAAAAAGTTTCTAAAATGCAGTTTTCACGCTGTCGCTCTGGGATATTGAGTGTTGTTTGATTTAGCACAAGACAGCAGCATAAGAAAAGGTGAAAAAAGTGAAGTGGCCTGAATACGTTCTGAAGGCACTGTATGTGACTCTCCCACCGCATTTTAATCAGGACACATGACTTTGGTGTTTCCTGCCCTTCTTCTTGCAAAATTTGGAGCAGAAGAAAATGTTAACAATTAAAAAAGGCCAAAGTATCAAAATAGGGGTCATTGCCAAGAAGGAGATAAATAGAAGCTGAGCACCGAATACCAGAACATTGAGCTCGATCGCTGTCACAAACGGTAAAGCAAGAGATTCACAGCCAGAAAATGTCTGAATTAGCATAAGCCGCCCCAAATTGTGGTGTTCATAAGAAATGACAAGATTTAGTTCAAGAGTTAGAAATACATAATAAACAAGAAGAGGTGTGTCAGATATTTGAAATATATCAATGTAAAAATATTTACAGTCTAAAATCCAGTTACATCATCCTGGCTAACTCAGCAACATAAATGATTAACTCTGTACCAACGTCTTTATGATGAATCATTCTTAAAGCTGACGACTTTAAAGAAGGAATAAAGGCCTACTAGGCCTGCTACTTTCATGGACACTTCTCTATCCACATTGTTATACCTTTAAATATAAACCGGTGGCACAATCTGAGCAGGTCTGACCTCATCCTATTGCCACCTACAAACCTGTATTGACAGTAGCTGCTCTTCATTGTCCAAGTCGGAAGGATTTGTGTGTGTGTTTGGTTAGTTTGTTTTTATCATTTTTGTTTTATTTATTTTTTGGAGCTTCCATAAGATTTTATTTTAGCCTTAGGGACAAGTAAAGTATTATCTATCTATCTATCTATCTATCTATCTATCTATCTATCTATCTATCTATCTATCTATCTATCTATCTATCTATAATATAGTGCCTTTCATATCTATCTATAATATAGTGTTTTTCACATTATCTATCTATATGTCTATCTATCTAGTTTATCCTACCTTCTTCTTCTTCTTCTTCTTCTTCTTCTTTTGGCTGCTCCCATTACGGGTCGCCACAGCAGATCATCTTCTTCCATATCTTTCTGTCCTCGTCATCTTGTTCTGTCACACCCATCACCTGCATGTCCTCTCTCACCACATCCATAAACCTTTTCTGAGGGGTTCCTCTTTTCCTCTTGCCTGGCAGCCCAAACCAACACAATCTCGCTTCTCTGACTTTGTCTCCCAACGTTCCAACCTGAGCTGACCCTCTAATGTCCTCATTTCTAATCCAATCTATCTATCTATCTATCTATCTATCTATCTATCTATCTATCTATCTATCTATCTATAATATAGCACCTTTCATATCTATCTATCTATCTATCTATCTATCTATCTATCTATCTATCTATCTATCTATCTATAATATAGCACCTTTCATATCTATCTATCTATCTATCTATCTATCTATCTATCTATCTATCTATCTATCTATCTATAATATAGCACCTTTCATATCTATCTATCTATCTATCTATCTATCTATCTATCTATCTATCTATCTATCTATCTATCTATAATATAGTGCCTTTCATATCTATCTATAATATAGTGTTTTTCAAATTATCTATCTATATGTCTATCTATCTAGTTTATCCTACCTTCTTCTTCTTCTTCTTCTTCTTTTGGCTGCTCCCATTACGGGTCGCCACAGCAGATCATCTTCTGCCATATCTTTCTGTCCTCGTCATCTTGTTCTGTCACACCCATCACCTGCATGTCCTCTCTCACCACATCCATAAACCTTCTCTGAGGCCTTCCTCTTTTCCTCTTGTCTGGCAGCTCCATCCTTAGCATCTTTTTCCCAGTATACTCAGCATCTCTCCTCTGCACATGTCCAAACCAACACAATCTCGCCTCTCTGACTTTGTCTCCCAAGTTCCAACCTGAGCTGACCCTCTAATGTCCTCATTTCTAATCCAATCTATCTATCTATCTATCTATCTAAATATTCTTGATTCTTATAGAGAAAAGCCAAGCAAAATGACACCTTTTATTGGCTAACTAAAAAGATTACAATATGCAAGCTTTCGAGGCAACTCAGGCCCCTTCTTCAGGCAAGATGTAATACAGAAACTGAAGTTTCCTGTGTTTATATCCACACACTAGGACAGGGGTGGGCAAAGTCATTCCTGGAGGGCCGCAGTGGCTGCAGGTTTTTGTTGCAACCCAATTGCTTAATAAGAATCACTTATTGCTCTAGAAACACTTCTGCTTCATTTTAGTTATCTCCCCCACTAAGATTTTGAACCCTTTTTGCTTATTTAAGTAAACAGCTGCATTCTCGGTTTTTAATTGCTCCTTATTAGCAATAAGATGCAGATGACAAAAGAAACCAGCAGTTATCCATTTTGCTTGTTCCCCTTTACACCTGTGTGTATTTATCGTGCACTATTTGGTTTAATTAAATACTTGGAAGGAAAGAGAAGAGGAAAAAAGTGAAGGGTTGAGAATTACCCATCCATTTTACACTTCAAAGTATTTGGATGATATCCTTAGAATAGAAAAAAAAATCTAGGATATGAGAACGACTTGACATAGCAGAGTTAAAGCACTAACAAGCCATGACATTAAATTATTGGCAAGGATTGTTTTCTAATTAAGCAACTGGGTTGGAACAAAAACCCGCAGCCACTGTGGCCATCCAGGAATGACTTTGCCCACCCCTGCACTAGGACAAGAAACAACATTGGTAAATCTTTAAATGAAAAATCTTAAATGTAAAAAAATTAATAGGTTAATTCAGGCTAAGATTAATTTAACAAGAGAGAGAAGAACAATGTATGGTCAAGATCTTTGGATAAGATAACTGTCCAACAAAGTCCTTTAGAGTTTGTGATGAGTTTTTCAGTACAATATGGGTCTGTAGTCAGGTTATCTGTGTCAGTCTGAAAGATGCAAACAGTCCTCATACCTGGCTATAAAACTCTTGTCTCTATTCAAGCCATGTTGTAATGTATTACATTTTAACATGAGTTTAGCTTCCCATTCTTTTCTCTCTTGCTGTGTTTTGAAGTTGCCCATAAGCACTGTGACTTTAAAGTCCCTCTCACAGTGTCCATGGCTGTTGAAGTGGGCCGCTACAGGAACATCTGTGTTGCCACGTTTAATGTGGAATCTGTGTAAATTCATTCTCTGGCGGAGTGTTTGTCCAGTTTCTGCCAAATAGAGTGCAGTGTCAGGACATTTCATGCAGAGAATTAGGTAGACAACATTAGATGATCTGCAGGAAAATGATCCCTTTATGTGATGTTCAAGTCGGCAGTGTGGTATAACTATACGATCTGTATTGTAGATGTGGGCACACGTTTTACATCTTTTCTGTAGGCAGAGAGATGTGCCATTTTCTGTCGGTTCATTTAGGGAGCTTCGGACAATAAGTTGCTGAAGGTTTGGTGGTTGTATGTCAGGAGGGGAGGTTCAGGAAATACATTTTTCAGTGTTTGGTCGTTGCTTAGCATTGGCTGAAGTTCTTTTATAATTTTTCAAAGTGTTTCAAGATGTGGGTTGTAGGTGACAACAAGGGGGATGCGGTTCTTGTTGTCTTTGTTTTTATATTCCAGAAGGTTGTCTCTGGGTATGGCAGTAGCTCTTCTTATTTGAGTGTCTGTTGTTTTGGGGGTATAACCTTGTCTGATGAAATTTTGTCTGAGCTCCTGCAGTTGTTGATCCCGGTCTGTCAGGTCTGAGCAAATACGATTGTACCGTATTGCTTGGCTAAAAATAATGGAGCGCCTTATATGCTTGGGGTGGAAGCTGTCACTTCTTAGGTAGGTCTGTCTGTCTGTTGGTTTGTGAAAAACAGAAGTTACAAGGGTGTTGTTTTTCAGTTGAACGGTGGTGTCAAGGAAGCTGACTTCTGTTTTTGAGTAATTCAGCTTCAGCTTTATTTTGGGGTGAAAAGAATTATATTCATTATGAAAATGGAGGAGGTCCTTCTCACTGGCAGTCCAGATTATGAAGATGTCATCTATGCAACAGAGATATAACATTGGTTTTAAGATGCACATTGACATGAAATCTTCCTCCAATTTTGCCATAAATAGGTTTGCATAGTGAGGTGCAAACCGACAGCCCATTGCAGTCCCCATTTGTTGCAAGTAGCAATCTTGTCCAAAAGAGAATAGATTATGTATCAGAGTAAATTTTATCATTTTTATTACAGTAATCCCTCCTCGATCGCGTGGTTTGCATTCCAGAACCCCCCGCGATAGATGAAAATCCGCGAAGTAGAAACCATATGTTTGTATGGTTATTTTTATATATTTTAAGCCCTTATAAACTCTCCCACACTGTTAACATTATTAGAGCCCTCTAGACATGAAATAACACCCTTTAGTCAAAAGTTTAAACTGTGCTCCATGACAAGACAGAGATGACAGTTCTTTCTCACAATTAAAAGAATGCAAACATATCTTCTCTTCAAAAGAGCGCCATCAGGAGCAGAGAATGTCGGAGAGAGAGAGCACACAACAGAAAAGCAAACAATCAAAAAATCAATACGTGCTTTTGTGCTTTTAAGTATGCCGAAGCACCACGATAAAGCGGCATTTTTTAGAGGAGCGTCCGCATCTTCTAAGCAAACAGCCTCTGTGCAAACAGCCCCTCTGCTCACACCCCCTCCGTCAGGCGCAGAGAATGTCAGAGAGAGAGAAAAGCAAACAATCAAGCACCGCACGGGAAGCATATCTTATATCATTGAGGAGTTTTAGTTAATATGTAATACGTGCTCTGATTGGGTAACTTCTAAGCCATCCGCCAATAGCGTCCCTTGTATGAAATCAACTGGGCAAACAAACTAAGGAAGCATGTACCATAAATTAAAAGACCCATTGTCCGCAGAAATCCACGAACCAGCAAAAAATCCGTGATATATATTTAGATATGCTTACATTTAAAATCCGTGATAGAGTGAAGCCGCGAAAGTCGAAGCGCGATATAGCGAGGGATCACTGTACTGACTTTGTGGGTACATCATGTTGTCTGAGGTACGTTTCACATGCCAATATGCCATCATCATGGGATATTTTTCATTTAAAGATTTACCAATGTTGTTTCTTGTCCTAGTGTGTGGATATAAACACAGGAAACTTCAGTTTCTGTATTACATCTTGCCTGAAGAAGGGGCCCGAGTTGCCTCAAAAGCTTGCATATTGTAATCTTTTTAGTTAGCCAATAAAAGGTGTCATTTTTCTTGGCTTTTCTCTACATTCATATTGATTCTTATAGAAATAGGTAAATAAGGAGGCAAGCTTGATAGACAATTAGGTGGACCAAACATCCCCAATCCCCTCTGCCAACCTAGGGTTCCATTTGGATTTTAACCAGCATTGATTTAAAATCTAAATATTCTCAATTGAATAAGAAATTTTGTCATCCTCTACTAGAGATCCTCACAGGACTGAATCATATTTGTAATTACTGAGCTTGAAATAGTCTAAAACGATACCCCACATGCTTATGATTGAAATTTGTCGTCTTTATCCTTCCCTAGAGGGCTAGGAGCACCGGTAAAGAGTTAAATATCAAATGTGTTATCAGCAACCTCGAAATAGCATATAGCAATACTCCACATTTCTATTAACAATCCTCATTTTTTCGTGGTTTTGTGAACAGGAGTAACTTTGACCTCTCGTATCCCATTAGGGGGTGAAACCCCTGGGGTCATTTCACGTGGCCTGCACAACTTCAACTCTCAAACTGTATCCATCATACAATATGTGAAAATAAAGAAAGATAAAGGTCTCAGGTATGTTGATCTGCTCAGGTCCACAAAACATTTGACCAATGTGCTCATAGAAAAGAGAAAGTCAATAATTTCAGAAATGTCTGCTACTTTACAATGAGAGCAGCAACAAGCCATGGAATTAAAGAACGGGTTTAATTAACAACAAGACTCGGCTCCTAATTACGCAATGAGTTGGAGTGAAATTGGTTGGAGTTTGAGGCCCTGACTTAGTTGATCTTCTCCTGGCTCACTCACTTCACATTTCATTTCTGTTTGGGTGCCATTTAAGGAAAGAAATGAAGCAACTCAGAGGAACTATGAAGAGATTCAAGGAGACAAATCTTAAAAAAACAAGTCAAATAAAATGAAAGGAGAAGGAGTTAATTAGTAGTAAAAAAAGGTCACTAATTAAGAAAAGGGTGAGAATGAAAACCTGCAGCCACTGCGGCCCTCCAGGACTGTAGTTTGAGACCACTGCTCTAAATACAGATAATAAGATGGACAACTCTGGAAGCCCAAATTTTGCCCCAGGTGGATTCAGTGGTTTTTGTTTTTTTTTTGTTTTTTTTACCTTTTTTCCTGTACTCTACACTTCGCACATTAGTGCCTCCTGCTGGCTCAGATCAAGTCAAACATCCAAACAAACTGAAGGCAGACTAGCAAACAAAATGACCAGATTACTTACCAGGGCAACACCATGTGCTGATTCAATCTACTATAATAGAAAAAGAAGTATCTTGCGTTTTTGCAGAGGGGTGCGAGTGAGGCTTGATCGAGAGTGGAAGTGCAGAGCAACACAAAGGAGAATCAAAGAGTTGTTGTTTGACACCAGCTTTGTTGGCTTTTCTTCATAATTTAAGTACTTGAACTAAGAGGACGAGTCAGACACCACAGTGTTCATGGTTTGAACCCAGCAAGGAGTTAACGTAATACTGGAATCCAATTGGACCTAAAAAGAACAAATCCTCAACTCACAAGGCCAGAGAAATCCAGAGACATTGATAGACAGGCAATGTGGATTACAGATCAGCAGTTATTGTCCCATCTGCAGTGGTCCATAGCCACAGGTATTTCAAGGCCCTGTTTTGTCTTTTAAGGGATGGCTTTCTTCCTGCCATTCACCCTGTCAAACCTGCAGCACCAAGTCTCCTCTTCACAGCAGACACTGACACTCGCTTTTATCGACCTGCACTGTTGTGCTGTGAGGCGCCTGTGATTACGTAAGCTGGTGACCCTTTAGAACCTTGTCTTCTGATTGGCTTGTGACTTTGGCTCTACCACATCTCGCCTATCAGAGTTTCTTCCAGTTTTCAATTGCCTTTGGATTGTGTAGGACACCATTGGACTCACCAACACTAAGGGTAATACTGCTCTGTCTCATTTAATTTACTAATTGCCATTTTCTTGCCATTATCTTGCCAGTATTGTCCAAGTCGTACTTAAGAGGGTGTAGTAACACAGTCTGCTCCAACTCTGCTTTAAGACACACAGAGGGTTTTTAAGTAATCAACAGAAGTTGGGACACCTGTGCAAATAGTGTGCTTCAGCTTGCAAGGCTTTATTTACTTTAATTGCTGCAGAACATCTTTATGTTGTAACCTATCAGTTGTGCCCATTTGTAATATTCAGAAATTTCTTTTTTTTTTTAGTTTTTGCTAGCCTAAACTTTAAATATAAACCTACTGCTTACCTTTATACCATTTTAAATCATTCATTTAATTTCAACTGATTAAATCAACAGCAAGACTGGAAAAAGTGAGGTGTTCTAAAATATTTCACCGGTAGTGTATGTACTTGTGATGAAGTGGAAAGATGTTCCTCTGACATGGACAAGTGACAACATACACACACACACAAATTTTAGCTTTTTATATTAGACTAACTGTGTTAAGCCCATGCTGTAAAAAACCTGGGCTCCTAGAAACTACTGAAATCGTCGTCGAATAAAATTGAAATGCAGAGTTGATGGTTTTGTTTTGCGGACGTGCTTGCCCCCTTGTCTATCAACGGTTAAGAGAGTTTCTCTCTCGTTTGTCTTTCGTCGGCAGTTTCACTTTGGCGATGGAGTCTCTTTCTTTCAGCTTCGTGCTGTAGCCTTGTACTTCTTTCTTCTTCTGACTCGTTAACTTGAGGCTGCCTTGCCGGCTCTTTGAGCTTCATGCTGTAGCCTCACACGTCCGGGCCAGACAGACACACACACTTCCACGCATAGATGTTTATATATAAGACTAGGGGGTTCCCTCCTGCTCGCTTCGCTTGCCAGCCACTTCACATCTCTGCCGCTCACGTTGTGAATAGGGGGGTTAAACGCACCCCAAGGAGACGCAGTCGCTCCTCCGAAACCCCCTCTTAAAAGGTGATACAATGGGAAACAAATAGTTTTTTTTTTACCTTCTCTTTGCTCGATCATCTGCTGGCTTGCTGGCACTGCCGTGCCATGTGATCTGCATCTTGCGCAGCACTTCAAACATTTAAAAGCCTGTACAGCAGCTGCCCTACTCTTTGTCTTTTTTTTCCGACCCGGGGTATGGTTACATCTTTTGGCACAAATTCTCGTCTCGCAAGACATGAGTTCTTGATATTTTTTAGTCTAGAATTTAAAAACGGAATAAGAATCTGAGAATCTAGCAACATCACATTAAAGTTCGATAAATTCTGAAAAGAACAATACCAAACATATATACAGTATGTCTCTCTATTATAAAAAAAAATCTTGGAAGGCTTGGAAGGAGACGATACGTGATCTTCTCAGAAGACAATTTGATATCTCTCGAGAGACACTTTAACGTCACGCAAGACAAGGCAGTGAGATAAAAGGACAGCTGCTTTTAAATGATCGATGCGCAACGCGACAAGCAGAACAAGCAGCTCGGCAGCAGCAGCAGCAAGACAGCAGCTGATCAGACCGCATCTCCTCAGCGTGCGTTCAGCCCACACTTCCCCCCCCCCCCCTTGGCAATGCGAGCAGCAGAGACACAAAGTGGTTGGAGCATAGCGCGCCTGGGGGGAAGGTGTAGGGCTGTGGTATGGAGGGATAGGAGGGGGTGGTTGAGCGAAGCAAGGTTTTATAATAAGCCCGATTTAAAGCGTGACCAAAAACGTGACATAAAAACGTCACCGTTGCACTTTTAGGCTTAGGATTTTATATACAGGCAGTCCCCGGGTTACGTACGAGATAGGGACTGTAGGTTTGTACTTAATTTGAAGTCGGAATAGGTACATTACAGTATTTTAATTAATGCTATTGTTGACCGACTGTAACCAAGTGCTCTTCCAATGAATGAATGAGCTTCACCTCTCTCTGACCTTTTTATTATTTCTACTTTATTTTCAATGGTGATGGTTTTTCTCTTCTTTACTGTATCACCAGCACTTGCATCAGATTTGTGTTTCAGAGACATTCTTGAAGGTCGAAGACAAAAGGTTAAGATGTGCTCTTCTGCACAGCACTGTCCACGCTATCACAGCAGGAAGGCACCCGTCACCAACACGTCTGGTGTACTGACGAGAGACAACTTCCTGCTATGTGCATAACTGTACAAGCAGGCTTGCTATTTAGAATGAATGGGGGCGACGAGGGGCAGTTCACCACCCGCCCACCACACAGACACCTCCACTACAGTATGCTGCCTGCAGCTTCTGCCCACCGAGAACGAACACGGCACGGCCAAAGACGGGTAGTGAATTGCCCACCACCACCCCCATTCAACAGGTAGCCATCCAAGGCACACTGCAATGCTGTCCCCAGCTGCCCCGTTCACCCTCAATGGCCTCTGTTCAGCCACAACTGGGTAACCGATTGCAGCATTACCAGCCGCCCACTGAGAACGAACGTGGCAGTCATGTGTGATGGGTGGGCAGTGAAACGCCCCCCTCCACTCCATCCAGCCTGCGTCCAGTCAGGAGCAGTAGCTGCGGCGGCGTAGTGGGTGGGTAGCGATCCGCCCCATCAAGCCTCCGTCCTGCACATGAGAGATAGCTGTGGCCCCGGTGACTATGGACCACAGGTCACCACTTGCTACCAGGAGCCGCCCGAGGGACACTACACTGCGCAAGCAGCAAAATCATCCCCCTCCAGCCACCGCTTGCAGCGTCCCCAGGCCGAAGATGACGGTGCGGCAGTTACTGAGGCGCATGTGTCGCAGCTGCGGCCCTGTTTGTAAGTCGTAGGTCAGATGTCCGTAACCTGGGGACTACCTGTATATATATATATAGAGAGAGAGAGAGAGTAGATATACAAGTTGAAGTAGCCGCTCTCAAGGTAAAACTGAAACAGTAAAGTAATTCATAGCTGACGTCGCCCAGTATATTATTTTGTTTTAAGACAGACGAGTTCACAACTCCACCAATGTTTTTTAATTTTAAGTTTTGAAATTAGGTATTCAAGATAATTCAACTCAAATGGAACTGTCCCAAATTTCCTAGAAGAGTAAGTGTGTCAGATTTCAACAAAATCAGTCTAATGTGAAGACGAGTTGTTTCATGCAGACAGACAGAAAGACAGACACGGCTAGCACGGTAGGTGCTTTGCACATTATATGTGAACTCACCTAAAAAGAAATAAAATGCCCTAGCAGAAAAACTGCAATTGTCACGGCAGACGATCTTGTGAGATTTAGACAAAAAAATGTCATTATTTCATTGCTGGGTTAGAAAGCCAATTTTTTGTTATGCATAATTAAGGGGTGAGGTAAGTTTGGCTGTGAGCCGTAGAGGAGCACTGCAATGAGAGATTCTATTAAACATGAAGGACAAACCAATCAAGGCATAAAAATGCAAGTGATGGCTTGTAAGACAGTTGTAAACAGCAGCTGATCAGCAGTTTTCCCTGGAGACAAAGGCTGTGGAAAAGCAAAACAAGATGGGCAGGCAGCAAGCTGTGGAAAAAATCCACATTCAGGCCTGATACAATACAAAGAATCAAAGTTGTGGGCCATGAATGCAATACCAGGTGACAAAAGATGCTGATTCTCTGATAATAGGGGAGAAACTGAGGGGACAACGAATGCCAGAATTACCTTAACATACCATAACATTCAAAAACCTAATTCAGGGTCATGTTGAGCTAGGACCTATCTGGGCAGGATCAGATGGATCGGAGAACCAATTCTGGGTGGGTTTCCAGTCCTTCACAAGGTCCACTAATGCACACAATTGCATTGGATCTGCTTAGAATTGACAATTAGCTTCAGGTCAGGTTGGGCAGCATACACTGGCACAGCGCGTTTTTACACCCACCACACGACGAAACAGCAAATGTGTGTTCAAGACAGAACTGTTCTAAATGGCAAAGCTTCTGGGAGGAAGAGGCGGGTCCAGATGGACTGATACCGGAAGTGATGTCAGATGTGTTCTAGCTGTCAATCAACCAGTCTGCAGAGGGAGAAAGAGAGAGAGAGAGAGGGAGGCGTTAGGACACAGCGCCAACCCCTGGAGTGGTGGTGGAATTGGGCTCTTTAACTGTTCCTTATGCATATGTGCGTAACACGGAAATTGCAACAAGTGGAATCACAACCCCCACCAGCAACCAAGGGACTCGTCTTAGCAACACAAGCCACAAAACGGCATTGTGGGACAATAGAATCCATCCATCCATCCATTCTGTTCCGCTTATCGGAGATCGGGTCGCGGGGGCAGCAGCTTGAGAAGAGATGCCCAGACTTCTCTCTCCCCGGCCACTTCTTCTAACTCTTCCGGGGGAATCCCGAGGCATTCCCAAGCCAGATCGCGAATACAAGCGGCTGAAATGAGTTTCCTCCGCAGGGTGTCTGGGCTTTCCCTTAAAGATAGGGTGAGGAGCTCAGTCATCTGGGAGGGGCTCAGAGTAGAGCCGCTGCCCCTCCGCATCAAGAGGAGTTATAGATGAGGTGGCTCGGGCATCTGATCAGGATGCCTTCTGGATGCCTCCCTAGTGAGGTGTTCCGGGCATGTCTAACCGGGAGGAGCCCCCGGGAAAGAACCAGGATACGCTGGAGGGACTATGTCTCCTGGCTGGGACAATAGAAGAAAAATAAAATAATCACATAAAAGGGAATCCCAAATAAAAATAATTTCATAGAAGGGGACCCCAAAAGCTTGACATTTTGCATAACTAGATATGAAGACGAATTGAGTGGTATTTCACATATGGGTGTTTCCTTATAATAGTGACACAGTAGGTTCCAGACAGAAAAAACTTAAATGATTTCAAAGCATTATTATGAACACAAAACTGCTCCTTTAAATTATAGCTGTATTTTTGATCATTTCACTGACTATGAGCAAGTTTGAAAATGTTGTTATCTCTAAATATATAAAATCCAGTGTCTGGCTGCCTGTACGTTTGTCCGCTTTTCACAAGAGAACTACTTAATGGATTTAGATCGGGTTTTTTTCTAGAATTTTCTTGAACATTCCGGTTGATTTTGCGACTTCTCTCATTGTGCTAAGTATCATAGTTCGCTGGCGGCACCGATTTATTTGCGCAAGTCTGAGAGACACGCACCGGGCCGAGGGAATGGGGCGGGGCCCTCTTCACTCACACGCCGGTTAAGGTGTAACCTTAACTCTGCTTAGCTAGCAAATGAGAGAACTACTTAATGTTTTTTTTTCTATAATTTGCTTGAGCATTCCGGTTGATTTTGAGATTTCTCTCATTGTGCTAAGTTTCATAGATTGCTTGTAGGAGTGATATATTCATGCTAATCCGAGACAGAGGCTGTGGGCCAAGGTGAGGGGGAAGCGTGACGTCAGGAGTGGGGAGCCGGGCAGGACCCTCCTCACTGTCTGGTTCACCGACAAAAGCGCGATAGACATATGAGCGCCGACAAAACCGCGACGGACAAATGAGCGCCGACAAACCCGCTAACTGGTTTTCGACAAATGCGCGCCGACAAAATCGCCACAACAAAATCGCGAGAGAGGCCAAGAGAGTGAGACGCGTACGTGCGCATTATGTACACATTATGTGCTAGGTTATAACTGTTATAACTGCTGATGGCATGCCGCGAACAAATAACTCAGTCGAGGGTTGGCATAACACGTCGTATACAAAGCGGAATTACCAGCAGTCAGGCAGCCAGCAAGTC
>JANRMT010062816.1:9962079-9980309 GCA_026402145.1 Polypterus bichir lapradei | reverse complement strand
CTATCTATCTATCTATCTATCTATCTATCTATCTATCTATCTATCTATCTATCTATCTATCTATCTATCTAAACTTGATGTGATGACTTTCTGTGCTTATTAAAGATCCCAGAGCATCTTTTGTAAATACTAGGGTTTATCCCGATGTACTGCATAAATTTGACCACCACACCCTTATCCATTCTGGCCCCTTAATCATCCCCTGTCTCTAATTGGCTAACTTATATCATCACCTCCTTACAGCTAATGTGTGGTGGACAGACTGGTGCAAAATGGCTTCCGTCACATCATTCAGGTTGATGCTCTATATTAGTGATGGCTGAAGTGGTTTGCCTCTGTCTATGTAAAGCACCTTGAGTAGCGAGAAAACAATATATTTTTTAAATTTTTATATTAAATTTGATATACTTTGTTAATCCCAGAGGGGAAATTGTCTTTTCACATGACCTTTGGTGGGTCAGAGTGCAGGGTCAGCCATTGTACATCATCCCTAGAGCAATTTTCAGGTTAAGGGCCCAATGGAGTCCATCCTGGGTATGACGTTAATCTGCATAAAGCCCTGCAAGCAGGTCCTCCATCTTGCATGCAGCCACCATTAAAAAAAAAACCTCACAGTGTTCCAGTGTGGTGCTGAGGTGTCACTTGCCGCACTCAGGTCCTAATCCAGGTGGTTCGCCATGTTGTGGGTGTGGCAACGCGATATCACCGCATGCTCCCAACCTCTCTCTCTATTATTATTATCTTTTATTGTTTTTACTATATATTTTTTTTATTTTTATTGGTAATTCTATAATTATGTTCTGTATCTTTAAATGCCCTTCTGCTCTTTGTTCTTTGTGTATGAAGCCCAAGGAGGCAGAGCCACTCTAACGTCACTCCTCCTGAGTCCTCACTCTGATCAAGAAGCCGGCCAGGTGTGTACTTCCTGTTTTCACAGACAGAAATGGCTTTTCTCAAAATTTTTCATTAAGTAAATTATTGCAAAGTAAAATTTCCATTGTTTTCTTTAATTACATCACCTTTATCTAAAGATGCTATTTAAATAAGGAACAAATTTTGATATGTCTACATATACAGTATTAAAAAAGAAATAAAACTCTCATGGGGTGTAAGTACTAATCTGCCTGAAGGCTGGAAGAGGAACGGGAAATGAATGGTAGCCAAAACCAGAAACCCATTGCATCAAAGGCTAATCGCTAACCAGAAATCAAAGTCAGAGGGAAAACCAAAAGGTTGTGAAATCTGAAATTTAAAAGAAGAATGTTCATTTGGGTATTTTCATCCAAATCACGGATAGAAATGAGTATTCGTGCCAGTATTTAAGAAGTCACGCTGATGACGTGACGATGTTCCAAAACCACATTGCTTGGTAACCCAGTAACTAGAATGACAACATGGTGGTGGCCGGTGCCTAAACAAAATAACACTGCAGCAACGTTAAATAAATAATCACTATGATTAGGAGACATTATACTGCTAAGCAACTACACAGAAATGTTCCAAACATAAAGAAACCCATATTTCTTTTTACTTGAGAAAATATATTCTAAGAGAAATAAATTTTCAAAATGAACATATCAAAACATTTACATTTTCACATGACTGCATGGATGTATGTAAGTGTGAGTGTGTGTGAGAATGGGCCATGCACTGGATTTGAACTCCAGGCCCTAATAAACCCTGTAATAAATTTAGTGGGTTTGAGGATGTGCACATTAGGCTGGTTGTGTGCACAAGGAAGCCCTCAGATGAACCTTGATGTCATCACAGCCTGCTGGATCACAGACTACCTGGCCAACAGACGGCTCAAGGGCTGTTTATCAGAGATGGTGGTGTGTAACACTGGGGTACTTCAGGGAATTGTCCGTGTCTTCCTTCCTGTTTACCGTCTACACAACACACTTCCAGTACAATACCAGCTCTTGCCATCTAAGGAAGTTCTCAAACAACTCCTCTGTCAAGGGTTGTATTGATAATGGAGATGACTGAGAGTACAGGAGGCTAATGGAGGACTTTGTCTTGTGATGCAGGGACAACAATCTGCAGATCAGCATCAGCAATTGAAAAGAGTTGGTGGTGGACTTGTGATGTGTTAAAGAGCCCCTAAGAGTAGTCACCATCCAGTGGGGAGAAAGTGGAGGTGATGCAGAGCTACAAGTACTTGGGGAGTCATATGAACAGCCGGCTGGTCTGGTCTGACAACACAATGGCATCCTGGACAGGGAGGAATGCTGGTTTGAGAGAGGAGTCAAGGAGGCTATTTTTGTGAAAAAGGAAAGACCATCTCTGAACCGTGGTGGGGGCTTAAGGGGGCTTACACCTTTCACCATCTTACAATGCTGTAATTGCAGCCATTCCCCAACTCTCTGTGAATGGTACCTATGGCCATTGATCAATGGACAATTTGCATATCATTGATCACATGGTCCATTGTTAGTCAATGGTGCTAGATTCGGTCATTATGCAAAGGTACTGTTTATAAGGTTGGAGAAACCTGCAGTCAACTGAGACTGAGGAAGTCACTTGAATGAGTGATGAAACATATTGGAAAAAAACTATGTCCAGATGAACAGAATCAACTTTCTAGAATTTCCTTACATGGATTATTGAGCATGCATTGAGACAATGGCATTGAACAGAAAATAACATATTAACATCCAGATTTGCGTTCATGTTTCACTAATATTTTACATCGGTGAGAGGAGTGTCAAACCATTCCATAACATCTTCTCCATCACATCCCAATATCCGACACAGACAGATGCTAACACAAGTTCAGCACAGCACATGTTTATTGATAGGAGAAACGTGTCCCAATTGTTCCCCACACCACAGCACTCTGTAAGTGTCTGTAAGTACTCGCAGGTGTGGTGGAAACCCAAAGTTAGGGAAATGCAGCTCCCCCTGGTGGCTCCCACGGAACCCAAAAGGGCTGAGCCAACTCCCAACTGCCCAGGTGCTCTTCAGGAATCTGAGGAGACACTGCAACCCAGGGAGGCTGCCATCTAGCGCTCTGGCCAGGAAAGGGCCCCAGCTGTCCATCAGAAAATATATATACCGCATATACTCACGTATAAGACCCGAAAAATCGATCATAAAATCAGACCCTGACTTATACACCCGTTCAAACATGCAACACTTAATTTCTTTTTTTACATCTTCCTCCCTCCTCCAATCTCGCATTAGTTTCTCAGATGCATCGAATTTTGTTGCAGCGGTGCAGTTACCAATTTCTTTCGCTACTTCAATGATGTTTAATTTAAAACCAGCTTCATATTATCTTCTGATCGAACACTCCATCGTAGATGCTCTTACAATAAAGGTGTATGAGGGTGTAAGATACAAAAAACACAAATCACAAACATTGCTTCAGAATAGTTTGGGTATTACCGTGTGGTCATGTAGGCACAATGCATAGAAAGAAATGCCATGTGCTCCATGGTTACTCTTTCAGGTGGGCGTTAGCATATTATAGTCTCTTGGACCAATAGCGTGAGTTTTCTGCATTCAATTTATACGACCGACATTATAAAATACCAGAAATTATACAGTAAAATTAAGCCCCGACTTATCCACGGGAGAACTTATCTACGAGTATATATATCCCTTGAACCCTCAGACCATTCGTCAGACACCAGATAAAAAGTCCAATAATTATTTATTATATTAATAATGTGCACAAAGCACCCTCCACTCCCAAATACTCAATAAACAATACGACAATCCAATCCTCCACTCCCAGACACTTAGCCACCCTGCCTCCCAACTCAGCTCATCTGTCTGGGATCTCCCACAGTCCTTTATAGTCCTCGACCCGGAAGTGCTTCTGAGCCCTCAGTCCATGTGATTATCCAGCATTTCCAGGTCAGGTAAAAACTTCTCTTTTTCTTCAGCCCAGAAGTACTGTATATCATTTCTTCCATTTCTGCGATTGTGAATTACTTCTGGGCTATTAGGAAAGTATAAGTCCCTGGGCCTCCCTGCAGCATCCTTCGGTGGCCCCCATGGTATCCAGCAAGGCTGTGATGAAAAACTCCAAATTCCATGATGCCCTGCTGGAATTCGGGGCCCTTCCATGTTGTAGGGATGGCTCCATCTGGCGGTTTGGGGTTGTTGGCCGGGATACACGGCCGGCAATCCCTCACAATGTATACTGTATATATATAGTCACACACGAGCGATTATTAAAGGGCACGATGAAGCACAGAAGCACGCAGAATGGGGGACTAAGACAGAATAGTAATGCTTCTCTCTTTACTCCACCAGAAAAATTGAAGAACAAAAGAATACAGCACCATGAATTCTTAACAAAAGCATAATCACAGCACCCAAAGAACTTCCGCATTCCTTCCAGCCTACCCTGATTACTTCACCTCCGGTCGCCCTCTGATGATGTCACCTACGTCAAGAACTGTCCATGTCACCCCTTTCTACAATTTACTTCTTCTCCAGATCCCATAAATTGCTCCGTCTGTCAGCCATTGTTTGTCAACTGCTTTTTACAAAACTGACTGTTGTACTTGTGCAGCAAGAGATTTATTGGGCCACACAGTATACAGGGACATATCCCCATACAGTATATATATATATGTGTGTGTGTGTATATATGTGTTTGTGTATATATATATACATACATATATAGTCACACACGAGTGATTAGGAGGCAGTCAAAAAGCTCAAAGGTGAGTGAAATATCGTGAGATGAAGGATTGTCACGTGGTACGTACCTGAACCACTTCTCCCAACAGGAAAACCGAAGGAAAATAATAGCCGCTATTTCCGGGTTCCAAAATGGCCGCCATGACATCACTTCAGACAACTCCATTTGGCATCACTTCCGTCTCTCCCCTTGGATATCACTTCTGGTTCCTCCCCAATGACGCCGTTTCCGACTCCTGAATTCGACGTCACTTCTTGCCAACCATTTCCTGTTCCCATAATCCATCTGTCTACATAAACTCCATTTTGTGAAAACAATTTTGTCAATTGTAATTTGAATGTACTTTTGATCAACTTCGAACTTCATCTTGCTTCATTTTGTCCACAGGACAATATACGGGGACGTTCCCCAAAACTTTATTTTGTGGAGTTTCTTCTTTTTTGGATCGTTACTTCCACAATATATATATAGTGATCTGGCCGAGCACAAATTTAAACAGAACTGGAACAACCGAAGAATATTTGCGACACTATTTAGGTAGTCCTGTTTAATTCTCTCATAATGGGGTCTCTCTTTGAATTGCCTTTCCCAAGGTTTCTTCCATTTTCCCTACAAGGTTTTTTGGGAGTTTTTCCTTGTCTTCTTAGAGAGTCAAGGCTGGGGGGCTGTCAAGAGGCAGGGCCTGTTAAAGCCCATTGCGGCACTTTCTGTGTGATTTTGGGCTATACAAAAATAAACTGTATTGTATTGTATTATATTGTATAATTCCCTGATTTTCTTCTAGAAACTTAAACAAGTGCCTTCTGCCAATAGCTAACATAACCCCGCAGAGTAGAAAACAGAAAAGAAAATTCAGCTTTTAAGTTTAGCCGCAGCAACAAATAAAGGTCTTCCGCAGAGCTTTCACTCGTCTGAAACCAGTCTCAAAAAGACAACTCAGTAGAGGCAGCCGGGCTTTTTATAATGGGCGGACAGGAGGAGGCGGAGCTAGTTTCCCTCTCTGGGAGGTTTCTGGGAGCTGCAGGGAAAAAAGGACCCAAAGTTAGCAACAGCGCCCCCTCTCAGCCTGGTGGGTTACCATCTACCTCGAATGATCCAGCAAGGAGATCCTCGGACGCGTGTGCGTGACAATATAAATACAGTATATTTAAGGTAACAATTTCTACGATACACACCCTATGTTTTGTTGTTTTATCTAAAATACACAAATACTTCTGAATCAGGCTTCATCATTTTTTCACCCCGGCCTTTATTTTCATGTAATATTTTCTAATTGGAAGCACATCCAAATTTCCCCCCACTAATGAACACAAAATAACATTTTTCTCCATTTAAGGTTGACTGCTTACTAACAGAACTAATCGCTGACATTCCAACAAAGCAATCAATATGAATTGCACTTGCATTTCAATTTGAAAATGTGTGCAAGATGCCCGGCACTGAAATCCCCTCAAGATGAAATCCCAAGTTGACAGATGCACACTTACATGCCTGATGTGTCTGTATTACGGGAGATAGACATTCTATTAAAATGGAAGCTCCCATAATGGACTATGAATCACTGCAGGTAATAGAGATGCCATGTTGAATGACTGAAAAGTAGTCCTGAATTCCATTAGAGCCTTTTGTTTTTAAATCAGTCATTTTCTTTCTAACATTGAGCTACTTTCTATCTGACCTGACCGAATCTAATTATCAAAGCTTTATATCAAATGCCGTACTGGCCAGGAATCACCACTGCTGGACTGCTGTAAATGGCTCAGGACTGCTCACCGGATGACAGCTGAGTAGATGATCATATACCATTTACTGGGTAATCTCTGTCTTTAAAATACCCGTCAAACCTATTGGATTTTTTTTTTTAGAAAACCAATATCATAGCCAATTTTATTGACTCCTAGTTGGTGGGATATTTAATTTAGAGGAAAAGCCACCACACTGTTTTAAATGAGCTCAGTTTAGTTCAATGTAATATGATTCAAAATCCTATTTATAGCTTTGTACACATCAGATATATACTTTACTAACAAATTATGAGCACCACTATACTAATACTGGGTAGGACCTCCTTATATTGTCAAAACAGCCTCAATTCTTTGTGGAATGCATTCTGCAAAATGTTGGAAACATTTCTTTGAGATTGTGCTCCATGTTGACATGATTGAATGATTTGTATTGGAATATAAATGACAAGCTGGTGTAAGAGACATCCACAGCCACAAACTGCCACATACTTGGGGGGGTTAATGCATCCCCATACACCAAATACTTTTTTTGTTGCACTTTTTAAGGAAATGTCACAATTCTCCAAGAAAAATTGAAATTTTAATGGAACACATTTTTTTCAAGCAAAGAGCATCACAATTTTTGCAACACTGATCATTTTACACACTGCCAATAAACTATAAAAAAGACTACTGCAACAATCTATTACAGTCATATGAAAAAGTTTGGGAACCCCTCTCAGCCTGCATAATAACTGACTCTCCTTTCAACAAAAAAGAACAGCTCAATACTGATTACTTGAAACACCAAATTGGTTGGATGAGCTCATGAAGCCTTCATAGATAGGGGTGTCCAATCATGAGTGGTAAAAGGTATTTAAGGTGGTCAATTGCAAGTTGTGCTTCCTTCCCTTTGACTCTCCTCTGAAGAGTGACAGACAGCATCGGATCCTCAAAGCAACTCTCAAAAGATCTGAAAACAAAGATTGTTCAGTCTCCTGGTTTAGGTGAAGGCTACACAAAGCGATCTCAGAGGTTTAAACTGTCAGTGTCAACTGTAAGGAATGGAATCAGGAAATGGAAGGCCACAGGCACAGTTGCTGTTAAACCCAGCAGGTCTGGCAGGCCAAGAAAAATACAGGAGCAGCATATGAGCAGGATTGTGAGAATGGTTACAGTTATCTACTCTGTTTTCGATATCTCCATCTTTTGTAACTATTATCGCTGATAATTCATCACATGTTGGTTTATTATATATGAAAACTTCTTTGTCCGTGTTTTGAAGATAAATTTTCTGTTAGGTGTGATACCTTTGGACGTCTGGATTTGTATCCAGTATTAGCCGTATAATTTCTAATACGTCGGTATTACTAATACATGTGTTTAACTCATTCAATTCCATGTTGCATTGCTTCTCCGCAATTATAAATATACACCTGACCGAATTGTGGTTTCTTCAAAA
The DNA here is from genome assembly GCA_026402145.1 of Polypterus bichir lapradei. Taxonomy (NCBI): domain Eukaryota; kingdom Metazoa; phylum Chordata; class Cladistia; order Polypteriformes; family Polypteridae; genus Polypterus; species Polypterus bichir. Next base: position 9,972,463 of record JANRMT010062816.1, on the reverse strand, counting down.
TGAAACTTGTCGTTGCTTTAATTGTTGCTGGACCACAGATTCTCATATCGCATGGTCCATTCCTGTGTAAATCTACGTTTTGAGCATTGAATGATGTGAATGTGAAAAGATTATTGTAGACTCGGATATTTTGCCTGTAGTGTTTGTGGATTTCTCTTTCCCCAGACATCAAATCTTTTAATTCCCTTGGATACGTCTCCTCACTACTTTTCCCTGATGGCAACATGAAACAGACCAGCGTTACTCAACCTTTAAGTATTTGTGACCCGAGTTTTCATAACAGTTTTAATCGCTCCCCCTAATGTTTTTTTGAAAGGAGTCCACTAATACCAATTTGTTCTTTTTTAATTAATGATGTATCACAGATGCTTATTTTATTATACCTACTTAACTTTTATCGACATTTATCTAACTGTATATTTATTTTTCTAGTATCAGAATGTAGTTTAAGTTAATTTGTTTTGGCGTCAATAGATGTATTTTTCATATTTTCGATTCTTGTTTTCTTTTTTTCACATCTTCGCGCCCCCCTTTCTGTTATTTCGTGCTCCCCTAGGGGGGCCCGCCCCACAGTTTGAGAACCACTGAATTAGACGATCTACAAATCTCTGACTTAAACTTCAAAGCCATACATACTTCTGACATATAACCATTTTTCATATATTTGATCTCTATTCGCCTTTCCGTTATTTCTCCAAGTAATAATTTCTCTTTGTTTGCGCTAATGCGATCTTTACTTTCATAATCTCTAACCTGCTCTGCATGTGTATTGCGTTGTTTTGAACGTCATTATGAAGTTCTACACTGAAAAAAGTATAACATCCATTCAACTTAAAATAATTAAGGTAATGATTCACACTTACTATTTTCAATCTGAATCAATCTGATCTTATTGAACCCATAATTTTTAAGTTGAGGAAAATCATTTAGAGTGATTGGGTGTAATTCACATTTTTTATACTGAAGTAAATTTATTTTTTAAGTTGTTACAATTTAAAATGGTCTATTGGTCATTACCTGTTTTTATGCTATTAGAAATATTATGAACATAACACATTCCAATGTTGTACTTTTTGCATTTATTTAAAAATCTAGTGCAAATACACAAGCATTTTGCAGTGTAAATCTTAAATATACAACAAAAAATTATTAAATGTTTCTACGGCTTTCTTGAAAGTGTGTTTTATTACAAGTTTTATTGCTTAAAACTAACAGTTGAGAAACAGGGTTACTTACCAGAAATCCTCCATTATAAAAGTCTGCTGCTGAAAATGACCAGACCTGTATAGCCACGTCCACTCCACTCGGGAAAGTGTTCTTCTTTTTTGGCAGTTGGAAAGCCAGCACGCTGGAACGTTTGACCGGAAGAAAATACAAACGGCCCCTCAAACACAGCACACAAACAAGCTAAAAATATTAGGTTAACTGAAATAGGATTTTTATGTTTATTCCCTCCACCATAACTTACTTTGGTACAAACAATTTTTTTTTTTACTTTGATTGAGATCTGAAACCAAATATTTCAAGCTACAACACTAAATGACTATTCTTAAGTTGCTTGAAAGAGAAAATTTACGTTGAATGAGCAACATCAATATTATTCTTTTTTTTCAGTATACTTTAAAGTATACTTTGTCTTTTACTCTGTCTCTTTTATTTCTGAGCCTGATTGGACCTTCTTTTTTTTCAGTTCCACTTGTTCTGGGCTGATTATTACTTTCCTGATTTTCTGAATTTGCACGTAGATTATTCTGTTTCTTCTTTGCATTTTTTTCTCTCCAACGCTTTTGGGTCTCTTTTCTCCATGTTGCTCTTTCTTCTTCGATTATTCGTTGACATTTCATCTATAACGTGTTGTCCTTATACGCTTTATACGCCCTGGATTACAGGACTGAGTGTTTTGCTGCCCGTGGTCTTATTTGATATTGGTTGTAAGTAGGGCGTCCCCGCGAGACGGTCCTGGGTCAATCTCTTGGCACCAAGTCTCATGTTTAAGGTCCACGTGAGACGCTCCGTGGCCAATCTCTTTCATCTCTCGGGTCTTTTAAGTGTCTCGTCTCCCTACTCTCTCCCTCACAGGATTTTTTTTACAATAGAGAGAAGAGACATGCAGAAGATACCAATGCAACAACGGGTATTTGCTGTCCCAGCTAGGTTAGAACCAGGAACACTACTTAGGCAAGAAATCAGTATAGTGGAAGGACTATGGGCTCCCCTTGACAATTGTACCTGTGCAGATACCCACAAGGCACACTGGGTAATCTTGTCTTCTAGCACAGACTTAATGGGTTCAGTGAGAGCCACCGGGGGGGTGTTACAGGGATTCCTCATCCTTTCTTTATGGGAGTTCTGTTTAACTCAGAATTATTTACACCAAGCTATGCCCTAGCATCAGAAGTACTCCTGGGACTGAGATAAAAGGAGCTGCTCGACCTCATTCAGGTGAGTCAGAGACAGGTGGAAGTGGATAAAGCTCACGTGGGACGTGTAGAGGAGGACAAAACAATAAAAGAATGTGAAGAGAATTGTGTTTATTACACTAGTGGGGCCTTTCTGGATGGTACTTGTGAAAATAAGCCATCTTTTTATATGGGACCTGAGTCTGTGTGCTTGTGTCTGGGGTTTGGGACTCTCTGGCTCCCTGTAGTGGCCACAGCAGAAAGTGAAAGGGGCCTGAATACCGTCTGATTCCACGGTAATCATATATACAGTAATATTAGAGAATGTCATGTAGCACACACAAGCTATTTACAAAATGTGAAGCAGTATGGAATATTCCTCTTCAATAAAAGGTAGCAGTACCATTTTTAAATTAAACTGTACACCATGTTGGCACAAGTCCTGGCTGACAGACAGATTTTCAGTTCTCTTACTAAACCCATCTATCATGTAAATCCAGTTTTTACTTCTTGCAGCACGCACTAAGTACCAGTTTTGTGAGACATCCCACATGGGATCTTAAACTGCATGCTGAATCGATTTAGTATCAACAATCAATGGCTGTTCTCGGAGCTCTGAGTTAAAACCACCGTTAACAAGAAGAGGAGAGGAAAGTTCCACATAGAAAGCTCTCATCCAAGTCCTCACTTTAACAACAACAACAACAACAACATTTATTTATATAGCACATTTTCATACAAACAAATGTAGCTCAAAGTGCTTTACATAATGAAGAATAGAAAAATAAGAGACACATTAAGAAAATAAAATAAGTCAACATTAATTAACATAGAATAAGTGTAAGGTCCAATGGCCAGGGGGGACAGAAAAAACAAAAAAAAAACTCCAGACGGCCGGAGAAAAAAAATAAAATCTGCAGGGATTCCAGGCCATGAGACCACCCAGTCCCCTCTGGGCAATCTACCTAACATAAATGAAACAGTCCTCTTTGTATTTATGGTTTTCACGGAAGGACTTGATGATGATGATGATCACGTGGACTTCTGGCTTTTAGTCCATCAATGCTGGGACATCATGGTGCTTTGAGTAAGTTGGTGGTGGCGCAGGCCGCCACCACAGAAAAACCGGAAAAAGAAACAGAAGAGAGAGTAGGGGTCAGTACGGATTTTAGTGCCACCATGAATAGTTATTATAATGAATTGAACATACAGAGTATCAGGATTAAGATAAAGTGAAGTTATGAAAAGGCCATGTTAAAGTAATGTGTTTTCAGCAGAGTTTTAAAGTGCTCCACTGTATTAGCCTGGCGAATTCCTATCGGCAGGCTATTCCAGATTTTAGGTGCATAGCAGCAGAAGGCCGCCTCACCACTTCTTTTAAGTTTAGCTTTTGGAATTGTAAGGAGACACTCATTTGATGATCTAAGATTACGATTTGGAATATAGGGTGTCAGACATTCCGATATATAAGATGGAGCGAGATTATTTAAGGCTTTGTAAACTATAAGCAGAATTTTAAAGTCAATTCTGAAAGACACAGGTAACCAGTGTAGTGACATTAAGACTGGAGAGATGTGTTCGGATTTTCTTTTCCTAGTTAGGATTCTAGCAGCTGCATTCTGCACTCGTTGCAAATGATTTATGTCTTTTTTGGGTAGTCCTGAGAGGAGTGCGTTACAGTAATCTAATCGACTAAAAACAAAAGCGTGAATTAATTTCTCAGCATCTTTCAATGATATAAGAGGTCTAACTTTTGCTATATTTCTTAAGTGAAAAAATGCTGTCCTAGTGGTCTGAAGAATATGTGATTTAAAATTCAGGTTACAGTCAACGGTTACCCCTAAGTTTTTTACTTCGGTCTTAACTTCTAATCCTAATGCGTCAAGATTATTTTTGATAACCTCACTTAATCCGTTTTTGCCAATCAATACAATTTCAGTTTTCTCTTTATTTAACTTGAGAAAATTACTATTCATCCATTCAGAAATACCAGTAAGACATTGTGTTATTGATTCGAGAGAGCCGGTGTCATCAGGTGCTACTGATAAGTACAGCTGTGTGTCATCAGCATAGCTGTGGTAGCTCACGTTGTAACTTGAGATAATCTGACCTAACGGAAGCATATAGATTGAGAAAAGAAGCGGACCCAGGATAGAGCCTTGTGGAACCCCATATAGAATATCATGCGTCTTTGAGTTGTGATTACCACAATTAACAAAGAATTTTCTCCCTGCCAGGTAGGATTCAAACCAATTTAAGACATTACCAGAGAGGCCCACCCATTGACTAAGGCGATTTCTAAGAATATTGTGATCAATGGTATCAAACGCGGCACTCAGATCGAGGAGGATGAGAACAGATAAATGGCCTCTGTCTGCATTTAATCGCAAGTCATTTACTACTTTAACGAGTGCAGTTTCTGTACTGTGATTAGTTCTAAAACCTGACTGAAATTTATCTAGAATAGCATGTTTACTTAAGTGGTCGTTTAACTGCATAATTACTGCCTTCTCTAGAATTTTACTTAAAAAGGGCAGGTTAGAGATGGGTCTAAAATTTTCAAAAGCAGAGGGGTCAAGATTATTTTTCTTGAGTAGGGGTTTAACTACAGCAGTCTTAAGACAGTCTGGGAAAACCCCCGAATCTAATGACGAGTTTACTATGTCAAGGATATTATCAATAAGCGCGTCTGATACTTCCTTGAAAAACCTTGTTGGTATTGGGTCAAGGACGCAGGTGGAGGGTTTCATTTGAGAGATTATTCTATGTAAATCAGGTAAATCTATCCTGGTGAAAGAATTGAATTTGTTTATAACGGAGTACTGGGGCTTAGGAGGTTCTGCAGTGTTGGGGAGATATACTATATTATTTCTAATATCATTAATTTCTTGATTGAAAAATATAGCAATGTTCTCACAGGTTTCGCTGGAAGTATTATGGGGGCATTCCTTTGTGTTACCTGGGTTTAGCAGACGATCAATTGTAGAAAATAGGACTCTGGGATTACTAGCATTTTTATTTATAATATTAGAGAAATAGCAGCGCCTCTCAAGACGGACTGCGTTATTGTATTCTGTTATTTTAACCTTCAATATCTCATAATGGATAGTAAGTTTAGTTTTCCTCCATTTACGCTCAGCTCTACGACATGTTCTTTTTAAGTCAGACACTCTTTGGGTCTTCCAAGATATAATAATGCTAGAAGATTTTTTAATTGTCTTTTCAGGTGCAACTATGTCAACAGCAGCTCTCACTTTAGAATTAAAGTTTTCCACCTTACTATTAACATCATCCTTGCTATTGTAGCTGGCACTATAACCGGACTGATTGCTTAGAATGTTTGTAAGTTTTACAGCTGCTGAGGAGTCAAAGAAGCGTTTTTTAAGAATATGCTTCTCATGTTTGTTTTCTATCATTAACGTGCCATCCAGATTTGAAAAGTAATGAGATGGACACTTCAACAATTTACAAAGTAAAAAACATTTTTTTTTGACCTGTTTCCCTCTCTATACATTTTTGAAATATGGTGTTGTAAAGGCACTGTACATAGAAAGAGCCAAAATGGATTTACAGTAGACCACAATGTTGAAGAATCAGGAAGTCATACGTTCATCCATTTTGAAAAGCTCTTGTATTTGGTTAAGAATTCAAAAGATGTTAGGTGACAGAATGCCACTCCGCTGCCACACACCAGGAGAGCTTTGGATTTTGTGAGCTACCTGAAGTACCTTGAAGTAACACATATGGAGACAGAATGAACAAGTAAACTTCATGCTAAGACCATTCCGGTCTAGAAATAAGTAAGATGACCTACGGTAACACTTAATTCAATTCAGGGTCACAGGGTGACAGTACCTGTCTTTGTAACATTGTGTTTCAAAGGCAGGGATTAGGCTGAATGGGGTGTCAATCTGTCACTGGGCCCAGCCACATAACACACCCAGTCTCACAGAGATCCAACATGGGATATTTATAGATATGAGATATTTACATGAGATATGAGATACAGTCATATGAAAAAGTTTGTGAGCCCCTCTTAATTATTTGGATTTTTATTTCTCATTGGCTGAGCTTTCAAAGTAGCAACTTCCTTTTAATATATGACATGCCTTATGGAAACAGTAGTATTTCAGCAGTGACATTAAGTTTATTGAATTAACAGAAAATACGCAATATGCATCATAACAAAATTAGACAGGTGTATAAATGTGGGCACCCAACAGAGATATGACATCAATACTTAGTGGAGCCTCCTTTTGCTAATCTAACAGCCTCTAGACGCCTCCTATAGCCTTTGATGAGTGTCTGGATTCTGGATGGAGGTATTTTTGACTATTCCTCCATAGAAAATCTCTCCAGTTCAGTTCAATTTGATGGCTGGCGAGCATGGACAGCCTGCTTCAAATCATCCCATAAATTTTCGATGATATTCAAGTCAGGAGACTGTGACAGCCATTCCAGAACATTGTACTTCTCCCTCTGCATGAATGCCTTTGTAGATTTCGAACTGTGTTTTGGGTTATTGTCTTGTTGGAATATCCAACCCCTGTGTAACTTCAACGTTGTGACTGATGCTTGAACATTATCCTGAAGAATTTGTTAATATTGGGTAGAATTCATCCGACCCTCGACTTGAACAAGGGCCCCAGTCCCTGAACAGGCCACACAGCCCCACAACATGATGGAACCTCCACCAAATTCGACAGTAGGTAGCAGGTGTTTTTCTTAGAATGTGCTGTTCTTCTTCCGCCATGCAAAGCGCTTTTTGTTCTGACCAAATAAGTAAATTTTTGTCTCATCAGTCCTAAGCACTTTGTTCCAAAATGAATCTGGTTTGTCTAGATGAGCCTTTGCATATAACAAGCAACTCTGTTTGTGGCGTGAGTACAGAAAGGGCTTCTTTCTCATCACCCTGCCATACAGATGTTCTTTGTGCAAATTGCGCTGAATTGTAGAACGATGTACAGATACACCATCTGCAGCGAGATGTTCTTGCAGGTCTTTGGAGGTGATCTGTGGGTTGTCTGTAACCATTCTCACAATCCTGCACATATGCCGCTCCTGTATTTGTCTTGGCCTGCCAGACCTGCTGGGTTTAACAGCAACTGTGCCTGTGGCCTTCCATTTCCTGATTCCATTCCTAACAGTTGAAACTGACAGTTTAAACCTCTCAGATCGCTTTGTGTAGCCTTCCCCTAAACCAGGAGACTGAACAATCTTTGTTTTCAGATATTTTGAGAGTTGCTTTGAGGATACGATGCTGTCTGTCACTCTTCAGAGGAGAGTCAAAGGGAATGAAGCACAACTTGCAATTGACCACCTTAAATACCTTTTACCACTCATGACTGGACACTCCTGTCTATGAAGTTTAAGGCTTAACGAGTTAATCCAACCAATTTGGTGTTGCAAGTAATCAGCATTGAGCAGTGACAGGCATTCAAATCAGCAACATGACAAGGGGACTTACATTTTTGCACAGCCAGTTTTTCACATTTGATTTAATTTCATACAACTAAATATTGCTTCACTAAAAATCTTTGTTCGTAAAACACCCCATTACTCAGATGTTCCTAGGAAATGAAAGACACACCACTGTTATCTTTTTTTGTTGAAAGTAAATTATTATGCGGGCTGAGAGGGATTCCCATACTTTTTCATTTGACTGTATATAACAGTCATACAGGGTGGCGCAGGGAAACAAGAAATTTTGAAATTAGGTGTTGGCAGCCCTGGGTTTTTGACAGTTATTTGGGACCGATGCATTCTCATTTAGAACCCCTTGTAATTAGTAATAATGGAGCAGTGCAGTGGTGCACCACGAGCATTCGCTGTGAAGGCCTTTTATAAGAATGGTGACCGTTTGACTGCTGTGCAAAGGGAATTTTGGCATCACTACCAGTTAGGACGTCATGATCGTGTCCCTTCTGCTCATGCGATTGCAACATGGGTGTGTCATTTCGAAGAATTGGGTTCAGCCTTAAAGAAGAATTCCCCAGGTGGAGCCACTTCGCATATGGCCTGACCATCAATGGCAGCTATTTGACGATTTTTTGTAAGCACATCATTTCATGCAACTGCCTCTAAGATACCCAGACCTCACTGTTTGTGATTTTTTTTTTCTGTGGGGACATCTTAACGGCCAAGTGTACCGCACACATCCTGCAACCATTTCTGAACTAAAATGGAGGAGTGAAGAGAAAATCGCTGGCATTCCTCTTGACAAGTTACGTTGAGCAATGCAGGCTGTCAGAGAAATGTGCGGAGAAATGGACAACACCTTCATGATGTTTTCTTCAAAACATAAAATGAATATTGAATGAAAATTGATTACCACCATTAATTGCATATCCTATACAATACTTTTCATCATTAAATGTATTTTGTAATTTGTTTATTCATGCGTTGAATGTCTGTTGAAAATTTCCCATTTCCCCGCGCCACCTTGTACTTATACTTACATATACTTACACTGACTGACTTATAGATACTGTACTTATATGAGATAAGAGATATGAGAATTGAGATACTTATACTTATGAGACACTTAAAGATATTTATATTCCCATACTAGACATGTTACCTAGCGAAACACCCGTTAATTAAAACAGGTTTCAAAGGCATAATGGTATGTCTGTCTGTTTCCATTGCGTCGTGCATTTAGTGAGCCTCTGTTCACCGAATATGTTAGCTCTTATGGTGGCAGGATTGGCACTCCAGCCACTGTAAATAACCTCACACTGTTCCATTTCATTCAAACTAGTGTGGTACTCAGGTGTTGCATGGCTGCGCTTGGGTACTATTTTGAGATCCTGAGGTGGTTTGCCATGTGGTGGGTACAGCAGTGTGCTGTATCAGTGCAGGCTCCCAACCTCAATCTCTCTTTCTCTCTCTCTGTTCACCAAATATTCTAGCCCTTAGTTCCTTCTTTCTTTGTGCTTCTTGTTTCCTCTGTTTATCGGACATTGTTGCCATTTTGTGGACACTGAACATTTTATTGCTTTATATATACATGTAGATTTGATATGCCCTACCTGTACCCTCAGTGTTCCCTCCTCCACCTTTCCCCTGTATCCTCGTCTGTCTGGACCTCTCTCTCTCCCCAAACATCCAGCTTCTCGCATTTTGTCATTGCAAGACGTCTTGCTAACCTCCAGTCCGCTTTTACACTTCCTGTCTTTGAACGTGACTCTCAGTGTGCCTCTTATACCTTCACTTCTCCTTGTGCATCTCACATGTCTTCTTTTTGACTGCATCACCAGAGCCAAACTGACCAATCAGATTGTTTGTGATGTACTATCTGTTGGAATGAAAAATGCAGTGCATAGTATGTCTCTGTTATATGCCAGTTGGTGTGGTATTTGTAAAAGCAATGTTAATGTGTGTGATGTGCCATCTGTTGGAATGACAGATGGAATACATTTTATTACTAAAAATATTAGTGATGTGTCATCTGTTAGAATGACATATGCAATGCATTTGGTCACTGCAAGTGTTTGTGATGCACCATCTGTTGGAATAACAGAGACATACTGTAGCATTTTTTATTACTAAAAATATTAGTGATGTGTCATCTGTTAGAATGACATATGCAATGCATTTGGTCACTGCAAGTGTTTGTGATGCACCATCTGTTGGAATAACAGAGACATACTGTAGCAATCTAATGGACACACAAACACTTGTCTTTTTATTAAGGTGGATTTGCTGTGCTACCCATCTAAGACAGGCTGAAAAATAAGTCATCAATGTAGGCCTCAGATTTAATATTTGCAGTGCAGCATTAACTATGCAATGCATATATCTCTCTTATATGCCATTTGGTATGGGACTCATAAAAAGCAGTGTTAATGTTTTTGATACACAATCTATTGGAATGACAAATGCACCACATTTTATTACTGCAAATGTTTCTGATGTGCCATCTGTTGGAATAACAAGTGCAATGCATTTTATTACCATAAATGTTTGTGATGTGCCATCTGTTG
>JANRMT010062816.1:9916309-9940336 GCA_026402145.1 Polypterus bichir lapradei | reverse complement strand
GATAGATAGATAGATAGATAGATAGATAGATAGATAGATAGATAGATTTTTGTCTTAGTATAGTAGGCAGGATAGACAGATAAGGTAGACAGATTGATAGGTTTTAATTTTTCTCCTAGTATATTAGGCAAGATTGAGTTGGTGATAATGAATTTGTACCATTTTTTTTTTGTATGTGCTTTGAGAAATTGTCCACCTTTTCAAACGGAAAGAAAGCTCGGTGTGTGCCCTTAATTTCGGCAAGAATGGGCTGGGAGATTGATTGCCTATAATTTTTTTTCACAAAGAATTGTCTCAGTTCAGTTTCAGCTATGGACCTTTTCATGGATCTTTTAGTTGAGTTGATTTTAAAGAGCCCCACTCTGCTGCTAACACCTTTACAGGAGCCTCAGAGAACACATCTTAAGATGTGTCTTCCAACTGTTATAAAAGTGCTCATATTAAGATTACCCTATGGCAATGAAACCAGAGGGCTCTTTTTGACTGCACGGACAGGTCGTGAACCTCTAAATGGACAAACAGCCGGTCCTTGATTTAATGGGGCTGCTTTTTTTTTCACTCTTATCTAGTCAAATGCTCTGTCGCAAATGAGGATCAGGTAGTAGGCAAATTTATTGGCATGCAGCATTTGATTGTGTGCCAGATCCTACACGGTTTTGGTCAGAGGTTAATTAAAGAAAACCAAAGGTCGATGTGTGGTTATGTACGAACTCCAGCTGTAATGGGGTTGAGGAAAATCACTTTCATGCTGGCGGTGACAGAAGATTTATTCCATGGGTTATGACATTAGTACAAATGGTGCTGATAAAATGGCCCCTCAGTGTTGGACAGAACAGAATGATGAATAGGGTCTCGAACAACTCGCACAACTCGTGAGGGGCTCTAAACCCTTTAATGGCTGCCTACATCAGGTTACTTTTGGTGACCTGACCGAATTGGACACCTTTAAGGATAGAAATTGTGGGCCTTGGGTGTTAGCCCTACACTAGGATAAGTTTGCCCTATTTGTCTGACCAAACTTTAATAGAAACAGCCATTTAGCTCTACTCAGTATGATACTCAGTTTTTAATGACCGCAACAACATCTTCTTTATACAATACACTACCATTTATTGTTGTATCGCCCAAAATCACACAAGGAGAGCTGCAATGGGCTTTAACAGTCCCTGTCTTTAGACATCTCCCAGGCCTTGACTCTCTAAGAAAACAAGAAAAAACTCCCTTGAAGGGAAAATAAAATGGAAGAAACCTTGGAAAAGGCAGTTCAAAGAGAGATCCCTTCCCAGGTAGGTTGGGCGTGCAGTGGGTGTCAAAAAAAAGGGGAAAATACAATACAATACATAGAACAGAACACAAGTAATCTTCAATACAGTATAATAGTAAAATAAAAATATTACAAGTACAGAGCAGAATTCAACAGTAGATGATATCACATAATACGATTTGGATTTAAGATAGTGTGGAGTGGTGACTCTGTGGCCAAGAATCTGCGCTGGCATCTGGAAGGTTGCCAGTTTAAATCTAATTAGTGCCAGAAGGGATCTGTGCCCTTGAGCAAGGCCCTTAACATAAAAATTGCTCCAGGGGTGCTGCACAATGGCTGACCCCTGTGCTCTGACCCCCAAAGGTCATGCAAAGAGATAATTTCCCCTCATATGTCAAAATATATCATTTTCAATATATATAAATGATTTGAATAGGAATATAAGTAACAAGCTGGTTAAGTTTGCAGATTATACCAAACTCAGTTTACTGGCAGATAATTTGGAATCTGTTAAAGGATGTGGACAGCAGACAGGCTTGGGCAGACTTGTGGCAGATGAAATTTAATGTCAGTAAATGTAAAGTATTACACATAGGAAGTAAAAATGTGAGGTTTGAATACACAATGGCAGGTCTGAAAATCGAGAGTACATCTTATGAGAAGGACTTAGGAGTCAACTGTCAGACAGTGTGCAGAAGCCATTAAGAAGGCTAACAGAATGTCAGGCTATATAGAGCCCTGATGTGTGGAGTACAAGTCACAGGAGGTTCTGCTCAAGCTTTATAACACTCTGGTGAGGCCTCATCTGGAGTACTGGGTGCAATATTTGGTCTGCAGGCTACAAAAAGGACATAACAGCACTAGAAAAAGTCCAGAGAAGAGCAACTAGGGTGATTCCAGGGCTACAACAGATGAGTTAGGAGAAAAGATTACAGGACTTAGGAGTCATAGTGGATTTGACACTATCAACTGTCAGACAGTGTACAAAAGCCATTAAGAAGGCTAACAGAATGACAGGTTATATACCATCTTGATGTGTGGAGTGCAAGTCCAAGGAGGTTCTGCTCAAGCTTTATAACACACTAGTGAGGCCTCATCTGGAGTACTGGGTGCAGTTTTGGTCTGCAGGCTACAAAAAAGACATAACAGCACTAGAAAAAGTCCAGAGAAGAGCAACTAAGGTGATTCCAGGGCTACAGGGGATGAATGATGAGGAAAGATTACAGGACTTAGGAGTCATAGTGGACTTGACACTATCAACTGTCAGACAGTGTACAGAAGCCATTAAGAAGGCTAACAGAATGTCAGGTTATATACCATCTTGATGTGTGGAGTGCAAGTCCAAGGAGGTTCTGCTCAAGCTTTATAACACACTGGTGAGGCCTCATCTGGAGTACTGGGTGCAGTTTTGGTCTGCAGGCTACAAAAAAGACACAGCAGCACTTGAAAAGGTCCAGAGAAGAGCAACCAGGCTGATTCAGGACTACAGGAGATGAGTTAGAAGGAAAGATTACAGGACTTAGGAGTCATAGTGGACTTGACACTATCAACTGTCAGACAGTGTACAGAAGATATTAAGAAGGCTAACAGAATGTCAGGTTATATAGCGCCTTGATTTGTGGAGTTCAAGTCACAGGAGGTTCTGCTCAAGCTTTATAACACACTGGTGAGGCCTCATCTGGAGTACTGGGTGCAATTTTTGGTCTGCAGGCTACAAAAAGGACATAACATAACATAACTAGAAAAAGTCCAGAGAAGAGCAACCAGGCTGATTCCAGGGCTACAGGGGATGAATGATGAGGAAAGATTACAGGACTTAGGAGTCATAGTGGACTTGACACTATCAACTGTCAGTGTACAGAAGCCATTAAGAAGGCTAACAGAATGTCAGGTTATATAGCGCCCTGATATGCCTTGACTTTTGGTGACCTGACCGAATCGGACACCTTTAAGTATATAAATTGTGGGCCTTGGGTGTTATCCCTACACTGGGATATGTTTGCCCTATTCGTCTGACCAAGCTTTACTGGAAACAGCCATTTAGCTCTACTCAGTATGATACTCGGTTATTAATGACCACAGCAACATCTTCTTCATACAATACACTACCAATACAATACAATTTATTTCTGTATAGCCCAAAATCACACAAGGAGAGCCACAATGGGCTTTAACAGGCCCTGTGTTTTGACAGCCCCCCAGCCTTGACTCTCTAAGAAGACAAGAAAAAATTCCCTTGAAGGGGAAAAAAAATGGAAGAAACCTTGGGAAAAACCTAGGGTGGGTGTGCAGTGGGTGTCAAACAAAGGGGGTAAACACAATACAATACACAGAACAAAACACACGTATTCCTCAATACAGTATGATAGTACAATAGTAATAGTACAAGTATAGAGCAAAATGCAAGAGTAGATGATATCACATAATACAATACAAACCTCGGCCATCAAGCTGTGTCCCCCTACTGCCCATTACATAGCTGAGTCAGTGGTGGGCCGCGGTGGGCCGGCCAATACGATGAAAGGACCCTTCTACCTGACGATTCCAGTGCTCCTCCATCAGAGATGAGTGGTTCGTTTTAATTTTACCTTAAAATTCTGGTTATTCTTCTAATCTTTTGTTTAATGATAATATTTTCTGGAGAGTGTATGTTCCCAGCATCCAGTAGAAACATGTTTTGAGTTTTACATTTCCGAATCTCTACAATTGTTGTATTCCTCAAAATAACGAGACGCCCTTGTGCTCAAATGAGAAGCTAACGAAGCTATTCAATGTTATGGGAGGGTGGTAGCTGGCTTTATAAAGATATTGCTGTGCATTAAATCAGTCTGCTGTTTTAGTATATTACAGCGGGTATTCTTAATGAGATGGATTTGAAATGCGTTTTAGCAATGAAAGGTGCTGAAATCAATTCATTCACTTTTCATAATTGCTTATTCCGGTGGGTTTTGAGATGACAGATCATTAAGTAGAGAAATAATGCCCCCCGTCTCAAAAAATGATACATAAAAATAAACTAAGTGAAAAGATGCCTCCCAACTACTTAAAGGGACATAATTATTCTTTTCATATTTTTTTGGAACATTCTTCATACAGAAGCACTTTGAGGATTTAACATATTTTGCAAATCATTCACTTTTGAAAGAGATGTAAATGAATGTCTTAGCAGTAACACAATTCATTGCTTTCAAATCACTGAATAAGAAATTCAGTGGCAAGTGCGTGAAGCATGTGAACCCTTTGGAAACGTTTTTTTTTTTGTTTTGGTTTAATTCATTATAATAAAAAGTGTCTGTGCATCTGTCTGGTTGCTATGTCTCTGTCATCCCAAAACATGGCGCACCAGAAATATTTTTAGTAATAAAATGCACTGCCTTTGTCATTCCAACAGATGGTGCATCACAAACATTAACACTGCTTTTACGAATCCCATAACCAAGAGTATTGTGTGATCAAAAGAATTCTGGTGAAAGTTAAAGGTCAGGTTTTTATGACAGTGGTAAGACCACCAATGATATATGGAGCTGAGACCTGGGCAGTTACAGTAAAGGAGAGCAGGAGAAGACGTGGGAATGTCGAGATTGTTATGTGGAGTTACAACAAATGACAGAATAGGAAATGAGACAATCAGAAGAACAACAAAAGTGGGAGAGATATGTAAGAAAGGACAGCACAGTAGGGTGAAGAAATGTGGGCATGTGATGAGGAGAGACAACAAATATGTGGGCAAAAGAGTGATGGGAATGGAAGTCCAGGGGAAGAGAAAGCAAGGGATGCCAAAGCAAAAGAGGTGGATAAATAAAGTGAAAGAAGATCTGAAGGAAAAGGGTCTGACGGTTGAGGAGATGCAGGACTGAGCTGTTTGGAGAAGGTTAATGAAGCACATCAACCCCACATAGAAGTGGGAAAACAAGAAGAAGACAGCTGTGCTCTTGGGAGCTTTCAATGCAGCAAGAAAGTTTTTACAGCCTTCCCCAGATCGGTGCCTTGACTCGATCCTGTTTCCAGGCTCTGCAGGCAGTTCTTTCGACCTCATGGCTTGGTTTTTGCTCAGTTGTAGGACCTTCTATAGACAGGTGTGTGCCTTTTCCTAATCAGTTCAATCAACTGAATTGAGCACAGATGAACTCCAAACAAGATGAAGAAACACCTTGATGATGATCGAGAGAAATGAATGTACCTGACTCAGGTTTCAAGATTCGTAGAAAAGGCTCTGAATACTTGGGTCAGTGAGAAATTCCGTTTTTTTGAATTTTAAGGAATGTGCAACAATTTCACTTTCTCATTCTGGGGTATTGAGTGTTGCTTGATTTTAAGATGAGAACAGGCCATTCAGCCCAACAAAGCTCATCAGTCCTGAAAATAACATCAAGTCAAGTTTTGAAAGTGCCTAAAGTCCTGCTGTCTACCACACTACTTGGTCACTTATTCCAAGTGTCTGTGGTTCTCTGTCTAAAGAAAAACTTCCTAATGTTTGTGTGAAATTTCCCCTTAACAAGTTTCCAACTGTGTCCCCGTGTTCTTGATGAACTCATTTTAAAGTCCCGATCTCGATCCACTGGGCTAATTCCCTTCATAACTTGAAACACTTCAGTCAGGTCACCTCCTTAATCTTCTTTTGCTTAAATTGAAAAGGCTCAGCTCTTTTAATCTTTCCTCCTAACTCATCCCCTGTAGCCCTGGAATCAGCCTGGTCGCCCTTCTCTGGACTTCTTCTAGTGCTGCTATGTCATTTTTGTAGCCTGGACACCAAAACTGCACCCAGGACTCCAGACGAGGCCTCACCAGTGTGTTATAAAGCTTGAGCAGAACCTCCTGTGACTTGTACTCCACACATCAGGGCGCTATATAACCTGACATTCTGTTTGCCTCCTTAATAATTCTTTAGTAATAATTCTTTGCATTTATATAGCGCTTTTCTCACTACTCAAAGCGCTCAGCAATTGCAGGTTAAGGGCCTACCAGAGCAGAGTCTCTATTGGCATTTACGTGATTTGAACAGGCAACCTTCCGATTGCCAGTGCAGATCTTTAGCCACAGAGCCACCACTCTGCCTGAATGGCTTCTGCACACTGTCTGACAGTTGACTCCTAATTCCTTCTCATAAGATGTACTTTCGATTTTCAGCCCACCCATTGAGTATTCAAACCTAACATTTTTACTTCCTATGTATAATGCTTTACATTTACTGACATTAAATTTTATCTGCCACAAATCTGCCCAAGCCTGTCTTCTGTCCACATCCTTTCACAGATTCCAAATTATCTGCCAATCCACAGAGTTTGGTATCATCTGCAAACCAGCTTGTTATTTATATTCCCTTCCAAATCATTTATATATATTGAAAATTGTATATTTTGATATATGAGGGGAAATTATCTCTTTGCATGACCTTTGGGGTTCAGAGCACAGGCGTTAACCATTGTACAGCACCCCTGGAGCAATTTGTATGTTACTGGCCTTGGTCAAGGGCACAGATCCCTTCTGGCACTAATGGAATTTAAACTGGCAACCTTCCAGATGCCAGCACAGACCCTTAGCCACAGAGTCACCACTCCACACTATATTAAATCCAAATTGTATTAAGTGATATCACAGTTGATAGTGTCAAGTCCAACATCTACTGTTGGATTCTGCTCTGTACTTTTAATATTTTTATTTTACTATATTATTGTATTGAGGGTTACTTGTGTTTTGTTCTGTCTATTGTATTGTATTTACTCCCTTTTTTTGACGCCCACTGCATGCTCAACCTACCTGGAAAGGGGTATCTCTTTGAAGTGCCTTTCCCAAGGTTCCTTCCATTTTTTCCCTACTAGAGTTTCCCTACTAGAGTCAAGGCTGGGGGGCTGTCAAAAGGCAGGGCCTGTTAAAGCCCATTGCGGAACTCCTTGTGTGATTTTGGGCTATAGAAAATTTAATTGTATTGTATTGTGTATTATGCCTGTGGTGGGCTGGTACCCTGCCCAGGGTTTATTCCTGCCTTGCGCCCTGTGTGGGCTGGGATTGGCTCGAGCAGACCCCCGTGACCCTGTATTAGGATATAGCGGGTTGGATAATGGATGTATGGATGGATGTGCATTATGGTGGGCACGTAGGGAGCTGGTGGTGGGAGGATAATTTAAATGATTTTAGCACAAGGCTGCAACATAACAAAATGTGAAAAAGTGAAGAGGTCAGAATATATTCCTATTTCATTGGAAGTGTGGCGCAATCGACCACACACAGCGGTTGGTGCTCCTGGCTCACTGGCTCTAAATCTCTATCCAGGCACTATCTGTGTAACTCTTGCACCACAAATGAATCCCTCAATACTACATGAACTTCAGAAGAGGTCATCCTCCTGAAGCTAAGCATGTTTGGACCCAGCCAGTACTTGGATGGAAGTGTAATATTCTGTGTAGTGGGAAGTAGTCCCAGCCTACACTCTGGACATTTGATAGTTTATGAACCAAACAGGATCAGTGGAGAGATGAGACACAGACAAAAATTGAAGGGTGAATAGTGCAAGTTTGTTTACAAAAGTGCTGCACAACCAAAAATGCAGTAATGTCAGGTAGGCTTTGAGACACAGTCCTTCAGCACTGACGCTTCTTTATAAATAAAAAAAAGGAAAAATATGGTGTATTTACAAAAACAGTGCGCTCCTACAAAAACTACACACACACTCCCATAATGAAGGTTGTCTTCTATTATCTCTGGCTCAAGAAGGTCCTCCAACAGGAAAGAAAAAAAATGCACAAGAACAAAAACAAGTGTATGTATATACAAAAAACAATTGCACCAAACCCAAAATCAAAATTATCCCAGCACCAAATAAGTATATATATATATATATACCTCCATCAAAATGATCACTAGGAGATATAGAACTATATACAAAAGAATATTCACAAAACCGCCAAAATCACAACTGCTACTCCAATAGCTCAGCAGTGCTTACTCCTACCTCACCTTTAGGTCCACGGACGACCCCTGTTGGCTGGTAACTCCTTAAGTATAACCGGCAAGATTACGTCCACCCCATAGATATACTGTATATAGATTGACGCCACAATCACTGTGTTGCCCAGTCGACACGATACGTCAGCACGTCTGCCCTATTGCGAGTGGTAAAAGTGCCATTTAAACTAATACAGGTAGATGTGGAAACCGGGTTTTCTGATGAAAAAACAATAACGTTTAAAACAGTGTCGTTTACACACAACAGATTTTGGCGAATCAACAACAACAACAGCAACAACATGTATTTATATAGCACATTTTTATACAAAAAAGTAGCTCAAAGTGCTTTACATAATGAAAAAAAATAAAAGACAAAATAAGAAATTAAAATAAGACAACATTAGTTAACATAGAAAAAGAGTAAGGTCCGATGGTGAGGGTGGACAGAAAAAACAAAAAAAACTCCAGACGGCCGGAGAAAAAAATAAAATCTGCAGGGGTTCCAGGCCACGGGACTGCCCAGTCCCCTCTGGGCATTCTACCTAGCATAAATGCAATAGTCCTCTTTGTATTTAAGGTTCTCACTGACGCTCCTGATGTATCGTTTACATGCAATTATTTATATCCATTTATACACTAATAATGGCAATTATTAAATAATAATAATAATTATTATTATTATTATTAAATAATTCCTCCCATATAAGTAACATTTCTCGGACTGCCTTCTTCCATCTCCGAAACATTTCTAGACTTTGTCCTGCTCTTACGCAACACAGTACTGAAGTACTGGTTAATGTAACGCTATTCTATCTGGCATCCCACAAAAACGTACCCATCGCTTACAACTTCTTCAAAATTCTGCTTCCAGGATAATAACCTGCTGCTCTAAATCCACTGAACATTCTCTCTCAACTTCACTGGCTCCCTGTTAACTACAGAATACAATACTAAATACCGCTCTTAACATTTAAAGCTCTCCACAACCTCACTGATCTCCTACAGACTTGCACTCCCTCTCGCTCACTCATATCCTGTAATTTGAGAGTATTCAGTCTGGCAATATGGTGCGGCCTTAGTTTGTGGAAGACAGACAGAACTAAAGACATGAAAATAAAATGATGGTTGTCAATTAAAAACTGTGTTTCCTCGATGTACTCCTTGAGAAAAAACACATCATCTGAACCAATCTCGGCCCGAACAAACTGATTGATCAAAGACACACTGACAGCTTGCCCTAATGTCGACTGTCGGATAACATGCTCAGATACTTTGACCACCTTGACTGGACCCTCAGAAGGAATCATCAAACCTGCTTTGTTTTTTAATGTGAGCGAGTGGTAGCTTTGATCATATGATGCCGGTACAGCATCTGTTACCAAACCAGCACGGCACACATCACAGCTTTTTAGCTGTTAACAGCTAATAACAATCTACATACACTGTAAAAAATAAATGAAAAATAATAACAAAAAATAGCTAACTATACGCAAAATAATCATTACTTTAATAAAAATGGGTTTTACCCTTTTTATTGATTATTTAATTCTAATTCAATAAAAAAATTAAGAATAATGTTAACTTATAATTTTTCTTAAAATATAAACATTTTTTATAACTTATTCTAAGTAAAAAAAATACATTGTGAATTGAACACATTTAAGTTAAGTTAAATTTAATGACACGGCACTTCCTCTCACATCGATTTCTTGGTCTTTACAACAACGCATTCAGCTGTAACTTTTATCCATAATAAGAGCTATTTTACTACGAATGTGTAAGTATAAAGCATATTAATTCCGTAATGAATAACTAGTATTTCATTTCGTATAGTTACAGACGTAAGCATTTGATGTTTTCACGAAACCTTTCCCTTCATGTGGGAAACATGGCGAACAAGGTAGCGTCTTTCTAACAACCTACCTCGTTGGCTTGCTTTAAAAAGCAAGCACATTTCTCGGATAGTTACGTATGTTTATATATATATTTTTTTTTTAATCGATTAAAACTTTTATTTTACACAGAAAAAGAAAATGACACTTTGAGATAAGTTTGAGAATGCTATGGCGTTTGTCCTAAACTACGACCTGTAAACAACATAAAAAGACGTTTGCCTAACCGTCACGGTATTATTTGACCTCTTATTTAATTAGTATTCTGCATATGTATTTTCTGGTTAATTTTTAACACTCTGGCTAATTTAGCGATGTTTGATTTCCTACATCCTATTTTATTTCAGGATTTTCGCTATTGCATACTGAAAAGTATTGGAGAAGGCGGCCATTCATTTAAGCGGATATGTTGGCGTAAATGCAGGAAGTGTTTGAAGAGCGGCATCTGCCTCAGGATTTCACTGTTTCACCCTCTATGTTTATTTCCCGTTTACCACTCATTCCTGGGACATTATTTGATTGAGATTTTCTTTTTTTAAACTTTCTTCAAAAAGTATATAACATTTTCATTGACATTTGAATGTCAGTAATTCAGTAAAAATTATCCTCAGACATTTGATTTAGTTTTCCTTTGAAAGTATAACTCTGTTGTTGTGACTATCTGTGTATGTTCAAATAAATAAAGATATATGGAATTTTAGCATGTATTTGTTATACAGTCATTACTGTCCAACATTGCCTTATTACTCATTTTTTTTGAGTACTGAAATTCAAATGAAAATCGGAGTAAAATAAAACCATTTTTGCCACTACTTATATTTAATCAAACTCATTTATTTTAGGTAAATTTGAGTAAATTAATAAATTAAGTTTACTCAATAGTGCAGTATATTAAATCTACTCAAAAATATTGCTTGTAATTTGTTGCCTTATTTTTTTAAGTACTTTTAATGCATTATTTTTTACAGTGTATAGTTAGTGACTAAATACGTTTAGCTAAAACGTTGTTTGGAGGCTCACTTGAGCCCATAAATGCATAGCTTTGCTAACTTAGCCTGGCTTAGCTAAAGTTAAGATTATGAAATGGGATTTTCTAATGGCCAAATATAACCAAAACAATTATTCAGCCTTACCTATGAAATGTAATCCCCCGGGATCTGGTTTAGGAGTGTACAGCGGTTTGCACAATCCCAAGCAGCACATACGTGAGGCATCTTTATCCACTGCTTCACTCCACAACAGTGCCACTCGCAATATGGCGGTAACGTTGACGTACGACGATGCTGATGGTCATGCGGCGTCTAGTGATTCTATGTCTATGATTATACCGGCTCCATGTGTGTCCAGACACACCATGCCTCACAGCGCTCACCAGCTAGAGAGCCCCGCGTTCCCGTGGCAGCGCCTTCAACACACAAACGGTAAGCTCACTTCCTTACAACCTTAAAATTACCGCTGCTTCAAGTTTAATGCTTCTTCAATTTAAATTTGGTAAAGTGAGACCATGTAGGAAAAGCTTGGCTTTGCTGCTGGAAGAAGGTATTGGTGAAGCCAGCAGGGGGCGCTTACCCTGTGGTCTGAATGTGGATCCCAATGCCCCAGTGCATTTACGGGGACACTGTGCTGTAAAAATGGCGCTATCCGTCGGATGAGACATAAAGCCGAGGACCTGACTCTCTGTGGTCATAAAAGATCTTTCGTAAAGAGTTGTGGGTATCCCGATGTCCTGGCTAAATTGCCCTCCATGGCCTAGTCGTTCCCCTCCCCTCATTCTTTGCCTCTAATTGGCTATGTTTCTCTTGCCACTTCACCAAATAATGGCTCGTGTGTGATGAGACTACCGGTGCAAAAATGGCTGCTATCACATCATCCAGGTGGATACTCCCCACTCACTATGAAAAGTGCTCTGAGTGGTGAGAAAAGCACTATATAAATGTAAAGAATTATTATTATTATTAAACAAATTTAAAGGCCATTTTAAATAATTAAACAAAGCATAACAGCTAATTAATTACAATATAAATAACATCATTTTAATTACACCTAAACTTAAATAATGCAAAACAGCTTCAAGTCAGTTATATTTATTCTTATTTACACTTAATAAAATATTAACAAATACAATTTGAAAATTACCTACTTTAATATCAATGTCAGTTTATAAACCATTAAATTATTTTTACTCAGACATGACTTTAATTATGAGGTTGCTATTTGTGAAGTGCCCTCATGGCAAAATGTAATTACCCAGAGTACTAGTGAGCTAATTGAATACTAATTAGAATCAACAGCACAACAATCACTTATCATTTGGCATGCTGGTAAGATCTGCAGAAAGAAAAGCAAGGGCTTAATCATGAATACAAATTCAAAAGCCTCGTGATTGTACTCTGACTCTGGCACAGTAAATTGAATACCCCCTTTAGCACTAATTTTGTCAGTTATTAAGCAGCATATAGCACACAACATAACAAAGTCATTAGAATATAATCTTTTTCTTTTCCAGCTCTCATTTGCAGATGCTAATTGGCCACAAGGCGAATGAATATGTGATACAGTTGTGCTTGAAAGTTTGTGAACCCTTTAGAATTGTCTGTATTTCTGTATAAATATGACCTAAAACATCATCAGATTTTCACTCATGTCCTAAAAGTAGATAAAGAGAAACCAATTAAACAAATGAGACAAAAATATTATACTTGGTCATTTATTTATTGAGGAAAATGATCGAATATTACATACTAGCAAAATACCCGCGCTTCGCAGCGGCTAAGTACTGCATTAACATTTGTATTAAGAAGAAAATTTAACCTTTTTAAACTGAGGGAAAATATGCCAATAATTATTTGTTAAGGATCTCTTTGTATACCACATTGTCAGTTCGGCCCTCCGGTTGTAACATGACCAAGCTGTGCGCTGAGCTTACTCTTGAGCATGCAACTTACAGTTGGCCATGTGAACAGTAATCTTGTCTCAAATCTCACAGCTTGGATTGCTGCTGTCATAATCAGTTTGAGGTTCATGGTTTGTTTCAATTACGACAGTATTTGCAGGACTTGTGTTGAAGTGACATTCGGCATCTGTCAAGCGTTGTAAGCTTACAACCGGTTTCATCGATAACTTCACATCCAGCTTTTGAGAGTTTAATCATTCATAAACATCAAAGTGTCCACTACTGAAATCGTCACCTGTGAATGTAAGATGTTTAAGAGGCATTGGCGGTTGTCGAAAGGTGTAAAATATTTGGCCATTTCGGTACACTTGAAAGCACCAACCGAACAATTCAGCGGCAGCCATCAACTCACATGCAGAACCATAGGTGAAGGGCTTAAGCATTTCACTCTTCTAGTGCTCCTGTGTAGTATAATTATCTCCTGTACCGTCATCAGTCCACACCTTGAACCTGTCCCAGTCATTCAATACATAAGACACAATGTTCTTCCGGATATCAAGAGTGAGCCTGATATGGCCGTGCAATATGTAACACAGAGAATGGAAAAGGTAGGTGCCATCTCCGGGCATGGAAACCACTCGGTAAGTGACAGTTCTTTGATCGATGGTGATTACCTCGATAGACATGGTAATGGGGGTTGGAATGATGAAGGAAATGGGTACCTGAGTAATGTAAAGTAAGTGTAAAATACCTATACAATAACTATAATTGTAATAAACAAACAATAAAACAGCGGAGAAGCCGTGGATTAAACAAAAAGGCTGTAGTTATCAGCAGGGAGACGTGAATCCCGTGGCAAAGCAATGAAGGGAATGTAGAGACTGGAGCGACGGACGGCCTTATATGGGCAGGCAGCCAACAACGTGGGAGGCATTGGGATGGGAGACTCAACGCCGCCTCACATGGTGACCAAGCTGCAGGCTATGAACGTATATATGTACGTAAGTAGGATTCAGTTAGCGTTGGGAACCCGTGTACCAAATTTCTTGAAGATGGGCCCATAAGTAACAAAGACTGTTGAAAAGTTCAATATGGCGGCCGACAGTGGCGTCATACCACCGAAATAAGTATGTACATTGGTTTCGGTTAGCGCAGGGAAGCTGCCTACCAAATTTTGTGAAGATGGGGCCATGAATAAGAAAGTTCAATATGGCGGACGTTGTTGATCGTTATGACCGTTACGCGTAGAATTTCGAAATGAAACCTGCTTAACTTTTGTAAGTAAGCTGTAAGGAATGGGCCTACCAAATTTCAGCCTTCTACCTACACGGGAAGTTGGAGAATTAGTGACGTTTGGAAAATTCAATATGGCGGCCGACAGTGGCGTCATACCATCGAAATAAGTACGTACATCGGTTTCGGTTAGCGCAGGGAAGTCACCTACCAAATTTCGTGAAGATGGGGTCAGCCTTCTACCTACACAGGAAGTTTGAAAATTGGTGACGTTGGAAAGTTCAATATGGCGGCCGACAGTGGCGTCATACCATCGAAATAAGTACATACATCGGTTTCAGTTAGCGCAGGGAAGCCGCCTACCAAATTTCGTGAAGATGGGGCCATAAATAAGAAAGTTCAACATGGCGGACGTTGTCGACCGTTATGACCGTTACGTGTAGAATTTCGAAATGAAACCTGCTTAACTTTTGTAAGTAAGCTGTAAGGAATGAGCCTGCCAAATTTCAGCTTTCTACCTACATGGGAAGTTGGAGAATTAGTGATGAGTCAGTCAGTCAGTCAGTCAGTCAGTCAGTCAGTCAGTGAGTGAGTGAGGGCTTTGCCTTTTATTATTATAGATTTGTGAGTGACAAAAGTATGTGAACCTCACGGATGATCAGTTAGATTGAAGGTGAAATTCGAGTCTGGTGTTTTTAATCAATGGGATGCCAATCAGGTGTGAGTGGGCACCCTGTGTTATTTAAAGGACAGGATCTATCAAAGTCTGCTCTTCACAACACATGTTTCTGGAAGTGTATCATGGCATGAACAAAGGAGATTTCTGAGGACCTCAGATAAAGAGTTGTTGATGCTCATCAGGCTGGAAAAGGTTATAAAACCATCTCTAAAGAGTTTGGACTCCACTAATCCACAGTCAGACAGATTGTGTACAAATGGAGGAAATTCAAGACCATTGTTACCCTCCCCAGGAGTGGTCGACCAACAAAGATCACTCTAAGAGCGAGGCGTGTAATAGTCGGCGAGGTCACAAGGGACCCCAGGGTAACTTCTAAGCAACTGAAGGCCTCTGTCACATTGGCTAATGTTCATGTTCATGAGTCCACCATCAGGAGAACTCTGAACAACAACGGTGTGCATGGCAGGGTTGCAAGGAGAAAGCCACTGCTCTCCAAAAAAAACATTGCTGCTCGTCTGCAGTTTGCTAAAGATCATGTGGACAAACCAGAAGGCTATTGGAAGAAAGTTTTGTGGACGGATGAGATCAAAATAGAACTTTTCGGTTTAAATGAACAGTGTTATGTTTGGAGAAAGGAAAACACTGCATTCCAGTATAAGAACCTTATCCCATCTGTGAAACATGGTGGTGGTAGTATCAGGGTTTGGGTCTGTTTTGCTGCATCTGGGCCAGGACGGCTTGCCTTTATTGATGGAACAATGAATTCTGAATTATATCAGAGAATTCTAAAAGGAAAATGTCAGGACATCTGTCCATGAAGTGAATCTCAGGAGAAGGTGGATCATGCAGCAAGACAACGACCCTAAGCACACAAGTCGTTCTACCAAAGAATGGTTACAGAAGAATAAAGTTAATGTTTTGAAATGGCCAAGTCAAAGTCCTGACCTTAATCCAATCGAAATGTTGTGGAAGGACCTGAAGCGAGCAGTTAATGTGAAGAAACCCACCAACATCCCAGAGTTGAAGCTGTTCGGTAAGGAGGAATGGGCTAAAATTCCTCCAAGCCGGTGTGCAGGAATGATCAGAAGTTACCGGAAACGTTTAGTTGCAGTTATTGCTACAAAGGGGGGTCACACCACATACTGAAAGCAAAGGTTCACATACTTTTGCCACTCACAAATATGTAATATTCGATCATTTTCCTTAATAAATAAATGACCAAGTATAATATTTTTGTCTCATTTGTTTAACTGGTTTCTCTTTATCTACTTTTAGGACTTGAGTGAAAATCTGTTGATGTTTTAGGTCATATTTATGCAGAAATATAGAAAATTCTAAAGGGTTCACAAACTTTCAAGCACAACTGTATATCACCACCAACTGGGTCAAAAATACAGATCCATTTAAATATTGTCAGTGTCAGACAGTTAGAGCCAAGCTTCTGTGCCCAATAATCTTCAGGAATATGATCGGGAAAAAGATTAAGCTGCTCATCAAATCCCCAAGTAGACTTAAAACTAATGTCACTTGTCGATCAGAACACTGACACGATCTCTGCGAGTTAAGCTCCATAGACCCCGATATGAACAGTACACAGGTGGCAACATTTTTAAACTTTTTGAGATTGGCAAATTTGGGTTAAAAGTATTTGGCTTTATCGAAAACATATTTGGACCTTCTATATGGTTGCGAGACCTGGACACTATCCAGTAACCTGAGAGGAAGACTGGACTCCTTCGGTACTGTGTCACTTCGGAGAATCCTTGGGTACCGCTGGTTTGACTTTGTGTTGAATGAGTGATTGCTCATGGAGTCCCGAATGAACCACATTACCTGCATTGTGAGGGAGCGTCTGTTACAATACTACAGCCATGTGGCGCGATTCACCCCGGAGGTGATCCGGCTCACTGTTGGAGACCCAAGCGGCTGGACTAGGGCATGGGGACGCCTACATAACACCTGGCTGCGGCAGATACAGAATATGGTCTATTCCGGAGGGTGGGACTGGACCACCTGTCTGCCTGGGGGGTTGTTAACCAGGATCCCGAGCAGTTCCGTCATGTGGTGGGTGTTGCAACATGCTGTACCGGTGCATGCTCCCCAACCTGACCTGACCTGAAAACATATTTATTACCCTGAATAGGGTAATTTAAAATAGGTGTTTTTCTTTGTGTTTATTTTGAGGTATATTGCCGCCGACTAAATATATTAGCTGATGCTATTATTAAAAGCACTTTCAGTTCAAAAATCTGCAACAGATGGAGCGGTTAACAACTCTAGGACATGTCATCACAATAGAAAGAAGATATGCAAAAGCAACACTGCCAACTGGAATTGGAATAGACTGGCATTCCCCCTGTCTGATCCTCGGAGGGGGGAAAAAAAATTATAAATAAATAAAAAAGCATGAGCCTGTTTTGACAGCTGTTCTACAACTGTTAGATGACCTCCCAGCAGTGACAACTAGGGCACTGTAAACACAAACGACAACCATACCCAAATCAGATGATCGGCCAAACAGTTGCAGCTCCAGTGCATGGTGATGAGATGTTCAGCAAGAGCTATGAGTTCAAGAATGTCATTTATTTTAGTTTTTAACAAATGATTTTAGACAAGTACAACTCCACCAGCTTAGTCCCAACCACTGACTGCTGTAAGAACAAGACAAACAAGGTCAGAGTGTTGGGGAACCTTTCAGCAAGCCCCGTATCACTGAACAATCTTTGAAATCAAAAGAAATGCATGTAAAATGCAAAGCAAGTCTTTTCAAACGTGAGTCTCTCTCAACGATCAGCAAAGCTGGCAGTTCTTCTAGTTATGATGTAATCGGGCAGTGATGGACCCCGGAAATGACATCAAGGAAGAACAGCTTTCAATCTCAAGAGCATCTGGCTGCAGCCACTGTAAGGTGTTGAGCTCCACAGAAAGCGGAAACACGTGACTGCCACAGTAGACGGAAAAACGCCCCTCCCCTACTATCTTAAGCTTGGGCGTGCTATTTCCCTGTTGCTGCCTTCCCCAGTGTTTTTTAAGGTTAGGATTGTTGATTGGATAGGTCCTATATTAGTTAGTCCCATTTAGTCTTTTTAATTTTATCCTGCCTTGTACGTCCGGTTGTTCGGGTTGGCTTCATTTAGTCAAAAGAAACCGTTTTCATTGTACTCTTTTCTGGATAGGTGTTCATCCATGTGTGTTTTTAGAAGGATTTTTTAGTTTGTGGAAGAAATAGCTTTGTAAGTTGGATCCTTTCCTGCCTCGTGTTAATTGTTGTCCGGGATGGACATTTCCGCGAACGGTTATTTTATATGCTAAAGAAGGAATATGCCCCTCCTCCACTACCTTAAGCTTAGGCATGCTATTTCACGGTTGCTGCCTTCCCCAGTGTTTTTAAGGTTAGGGCTGGTGATTGGGTAGGTCCTATATTCATTTGCCTACTGCGGAGGTCACGTCTTTCCGCTTACTGTGGAGCTCAACACCTTACAGTGGCTGCAGCCAGACCCTTCTCTTCAATCTTCCTGTCTGCAAAAGGAGGAAAAGAGAGTGAATGTTACAAAACAGCGCCACCCTCTGGATAGGTAGAGAATTACCATCATGAAAAGCCCTTAAACCAGGGGGTTCTCAAACTCAGACCTGGGGGCCCTCTGTGGCCACAGGCTTTTCTTCCAACCAGATTCCCAATCAATGATAATAATTGATCTCATTTAATTTGTTTGTCATTCTTCTCTTCTCTTATTCAGAAAAGCACAATAGTATGACTTTTACATTTATAAAATATACAGAAGTATTTCTGTTTTTTTCATTATCTTTAAATCCTTAACTCCATCCATCCGTCCATTATCCAACCCGCTATATCCTAACTACATGGTCACGGGGGTCTGCTGGGGCCAATCCCAGCCAACAGAGGGCGCAAGGCAGGAAACAAACCCGGGCAAGGCGCCAGCCCACTGCAGAAATCCTTAACTCATTTTTTTCTATTATTTTGACATTTTTCTGTATAGTTTGCGTCTTTCGTTGTATTCTAAAAATGACAATTAAAAAGAAGCAGAGCAGACACCTGGGAAAACAACACTGAAAGATGAAAGGCTGCAACTACTTATGTGTTAGGCCCATTATTTAGTAAACAAAGGATTAAATAACCAGAAAACCTGGAAAAGAACCATGAAAATCAGGATGAAAATACATTTCCTATATACCTGCTTAGGACATTTTAATAAAAATTTACCAAACTTTATTTCGTAATTTTTACATTAACTCCAAAAAAACAGAAACTGGGTAATAACAGATCACTTCATTAGGCTAGCAGTCCCATTAAAAACAGAAGTTGGTTGGGACAAAAGCCTGCAGCTAACAGTGGGCCCCCAGGACCGAGTTTGGGAACCACTGCCTTAAACTGTCTCCTATGTATGTGGGCACGTGACACTGCCCATGTGGACCCAAGTCACTTAATCTGCCTGTACCTGAAGCACCAAACTTCCCAAATAAATGTACATGAATTACAAACTTTCCTCTGTCACCTGTACAAGTCTGTTATTAAGGCTGTGGAAAACATCCTGCACTGTTCCTGTTCCGAAGAAGGCACTTATGTCTCACATCATCAAGACCCTTTAGAGACTATACGAGTGCTCTTGTGGTAGTTCACTTATAAGACCCACTTCAGTTTCATACAGTATGAGTATCTTGGGACAATTATAGACTCAAAGTTGACTTTTCATCAAAATATTGAATCCGTCTCTGCAGAAAGGGACATCGGCACTTCTGTCTCAGGAAACTAATTCTTATTTTTTAACATGAGATTCAATATTATGTCAATTAAAAAAAAATCCTGTACTGATCCTTTTTACTTTCTCGTATACAAAGTATAGGGAAAGTATTGTAATCGTTGAAAAATTCGACCTCGAGATTTTGATGAATCTCGACGTTATAAACCTCTTCGAATCCGAAAATACAATTTTTGGAATGATGTCTGTGTGTGTGTGTGTAAATACGATAACTTGAGTGCAACCAAATTTTGCGTGCAATTATTAGATACTAAATGTAGATTTCTATCAACTTTTGAGCTATTTCCGGTAACCGGAAGAGGTAATTTTTTATTCATGCAGCTGCAGAGTCCGATGTATTCACCTTTATTTTTATAGTTAATTGTTTAATATATTATTCATTTGATGTGTTGTTAATTGTTCTTTATTGTACATAATATAAAAATATAATCATTGTCATGCGGTTTACCCCTCAAATATCCATCCCCATATCTGAGTATACGAGAAAGTCTTATTTATTCATTCATTCTCAACCGCTTATCCGAGACCGGATTGCGGTCTTAGCAGTAAGGCTCATACGTCCAGCCATCCTTGCCAATTCATGCTCTGGGATCCAAAGACATTCCGAGACCATCTGGGCGATGTAAGTCTCTCAACGTGCCCTGGGTATTTTCCAGCTGGTCATGACCGTAAAGCCACTTTAGGAAGGTGCACAGAAGCAGAGCCGGGCCTAGAGGTATTTTCACCTGAGGCAGGAGGATAAATTTGCGCCCCTATGTATATAGTTTTTTTTTAATTTTTTTATTACTAATAAGTATTAAATAAAAATAAATAAATAAATGATTTTTAGAACAATTTATTAATTATTAAATAAAAAATTACAGGACGAAGTAATAGTACAATAGTAATAGGAACATAAAATTGTACATATTAAAAATAAAATCACACCAACCTTAACAAAAGAAAAACACTAAGTATTACACATGTGATGAATTAGGATATTACAAATTTTTCAGTAATTTAATTTAATAATAGAGACAATATCAATAATACTTTAGACAAAAAAGTAATATAATTACAATGAATAAATAATTAAATGCCCAATATATATATATTTTTTTTAAGTTTTACTTTTCTTGGTTTTAGTGAAGCAAATTCATCAATTATTTCATCAAAATGAATTTGTTTTGTCAATTCCTGTTTGATTGATAAAATTGCCATATTTGACAGTTTTTCCTGAGCAAGTGAAGATCTTAAATATGTTTTGATAATTGTTAGTAAACTTTCTTTCACCAGACGCTACAGTAACAGGTAGTGTTAGGAATATCCTCAATGCAACTTCTAAATTTGGATAGGACTGAACTAAACTATATTCATGAATCGTTTTTAAAAGATCTAAACTTGTAGCTGCTTTAAAGAGAGGAATTAACGTCATTGCCTAATTCTTGAAACTCATTATTTCTGATAAGAATTCTACAGAATTTATACCGTTTGGATATTTAATAGATAAATCACAAGCTGCTTTTTTTTAATTTTCTGTATTTATCGACTTCAATTTTTCACCTGTTAAAATTTCGAAATCAGACGAAATCCCATATAGTTTTTCATATCTCCTTCTAAGTTGTGATATTAAAATATCTATTACTCCTTTCATTTCTACTGTAAATAAATATTTACCATTATAAGGAACTGATGGCTGAGATTGACCATCTAATTTAATAATTTTTCTTCGATTGTTTTCAAAATCTGTAGACAATTCCATTTCTGAAGCCAAAAACGAGTGTATCGAGCGAGAGCGTCCGATGCAAATCTTCAGTTTCCTTAAGGTATTTGACGAACATTGCAACATACATTTGTCTTTTTTCTTTTTTTAGTTTGCAATTTCTTAATTTTAATTTTTCATCAATTTGGCGCCCTTTCCCATTGTTCACCCGAGACAAGTGCCTCGTTTGCCTTGCCCTTGTCCCGGCCCTGCCCAGAAGGCATCCGTATCAGATGCCCTAACCACCTCAATTGGCTCCTATCAATGCTGTACACTAAGCACACTCTCCCGTAGTGTGCTATTCAAAAATGAAGAGTTTTTCAGGTCTAGAGTCCCAAAAACTGGGGTGCCTGGGTGGGAGGTAATGGGCAATTTGGGTGGTGGGGTTAGGGGGACAGCATGGTGGTCCCGAAACGTTCGATGCTTTGAATAAACATCAAGACGAGTCCAACGGCACGTCATATGTGGTGGGTTTTTCCTACCGATGTGTCAGGAGGATGTGCTTTTAAAGCGCTCCTAAGTAATTCTTAACGAACAAAATTTTAATGGACGTATGGTGTTCTGCAGAGTGAGTGTTAAGTTTCAGTGACAGTACCTGCAGTTTGTTGTATGTTTTTTGAAAATAAAAGTATAAGGCACGTACTTCTAAGTATGTTTTCTGCCTCTTTTTTAAGGAAACATTAAATTCTCAACGTTTAATTTAAAAAGCTGTAGTTGACAATCTTAAGTCAACTTTGATCGAGGCCACTGTTTTTTTATTCCAATGAAAAAAAAAGGTAGTGTATCAGATTCATTACTTACTCTGTACAAAACTAACACGTTTAACTTCTTTCTTTATATGTGATGTCCCGATATGTCTAAAACATCCTTACCGAAAAAAGACACAACACTCGTTTGGGACAAAAAAAATTGATTTGCATTGAATGGAACGATTCCTATCTTGAGGGTTGCGATGCTACTGATAGGCGGCTATGACCTCGAATGACACTGTGCGCTTGCGTTGACATTCCCGGAAATTACGTCACGCTCTGCCTTCTGATTGGACGTGACGCTCACCAGACTGTGGTGTGTAAGGAAAGTGAAACGCGAGGGGTATTGCAGGAAGGGGGAGGGGAAGGAAAAACATAACCCAGACGTAAGCAAAGTCATCGCTATGTGTATGTGATGCGTGTGTTCAAGGCACACAGGAAAGTAACAACAAAACAAGTGTGCTCGAGTTTAAGTTAGGGACTCTTTTACGTGGCGAAGAACTAATGAGGAAAGCTCGTCTTGCTGAAGCAGCGTCGTCGTCTGCTTGGTGAGCTCATCGACCGAAAACTGTAACGGTTAGGGAATACAGTATGTTTCGGGATTCCGGTAATGTGTAAAATAAATTGAAAGATAGGAAGTCCTCTACGAGGTAAGTCATGTCGTGGGAAAATAATTTTAATGAGGTGTTCAGTGGCTTTATTTAGTGCAGAGTTTATTTGTAGGGTTGCTCGAGTGATGTCAACAGTCTGAGGCGAATCTGTGAAGAGGTTACTTTTGTTAATACGTCTGTTTTAGTAAATAAAATGCACACCGAATATGTATACACGTACTGCACACGTTCACGGCCTCCTTTTGCAGTCATTTTAGCGTGAATCATTTAACAGGGTATTGGTTCAGATCAGTTCGTGTCACGATCTACAGTAGCTACAGCCTGGTTAAACCGTAAAGTGGAATTTATCGTCCAACAAGATTGTTTTCCGCCGATCAGAACTAAATTCAGTGTAGTTTTTTTTTTTCCTTTTGGAGTTTAAGCTTTAAATGGGAACACATTACTTAATAAAGCCTATTGTAGTGATTGTACAGCGGCTTTAAAAAGTATTCACCTCTTTGAAAGTTTTTACTTTTTTTATTGTTATGTAACTTTGAGTCATAGTGGGTTTAGTTCGGATTTTCGTTTGCCATTGATCAACAGACAGTCTTTAATGTCAAAGAGAAATAGATCTGTGCAATATTGGTCTAAATTAATGACAAATATAACACAAAGCAATTGACTGCACAAGTATTCCCCCTTCATGTATCTCATAGATAACGTTTGTTTCTAGAATATATTTTTGTACAAAGGATGTATAGATAGATACTTTATTAATCCTAAGGGGAAATTTACATACTCCAGCAGCAGATATTAAAGTGCTTTACTATATGAGAGAGAAAACTGAATTTGCGTAAGACATGCTGATTCAGGGTGTTCATAAGAAATGTCATTGTTAACTTCAGGAGGTAGACGTACATAAAAGAACAAGAATAGCTGTGCCAAATATTAGAAATATTAACGTGGATGCTTCAGTTTAAATATTTAAAGTCTAAATATTCTTGATTGTAGTAGAAACTTGTCATTTTTCACCCTCTGATAGGGGTCCATAGAGGGCTAGATCCTAGGTAAAGGATCAAAAATAGCATCATATTCATAATCATACTACAACAACAACATTTATTTATATAGCACATTTTCATACAAAACAGTAGCTCAAAGTGCTTTACATAAGGAATAGAAAAATAAAAGACACAATAAGAAAACAAAATAAATCAACATTAATTAACATCGAATAAGAGTAAGGTCCAATGGCCAGGGGGG
>JANRMT010062816.1:9887544-9901718 GCA_026402145.1 Polypterus bichir lapradei | reverse complement strand
CTATCTATCTATCTATCTATCTATCTATCTATCTATCTATCTATCTAGTTTTGATCCCCATGTACATATGTAATGAAATTAAATTGCACATTCTTATTTAAAGGTATACGTCTCCAGATTTTCTGTATGTCCGTTCCTGGCTCCCTTGCATATATTTTGCTGGAGGAATTACAATGGGAAATATAGGTCGGCAATTAGCAATGGTAAGAGTTGTGTTTATTTTTCTCTTTAAACAGTGCTGCAAGTTAACTTACTTAAATCTGTATTTCATTCTTTGGGGTGCACAAAAAAGTCTGAGTGTAATTTGAGTTTTTGATTCACTTTATTTTGCTTTTTTATAATATATACAATGTCATGATAAAAGTATGATCCTTTTAAAAAGATATTCCTAACTGACCGCATCTTAAAAAAAAAACTGATAGCAAAAATGTTATTGGTCAATAGAGATTGCTTTAGATAAAACTTTTAATTTCCTCATGGGATTAATAAATGCGGACAGCAGCAGAAACTTACAAAATAAGGATACAGACAGTACAGGCAGTCAATCAATTAAGCAATACATTAAAAATAAACTTAGCAAGTACATCGGGTGGACGCATTGAACTGCCTGCTAGCAATGGGCAGAAAAGACCCCCAGTGGCGCTTCTTAGATAGATAGATAGATAGATAGCACACCATGGAGGAATGAGCCTGTGGCTAAAAGTGTTCCAAGAAAGCTCCTCTTGAGGGGATTTTTCATGATGGCATCCAATTTTGCCACCATCTTCTTTTCTGCAACAGCTTCCAGTATGTTCAGGATTCATCCTGTGATGGAGGAGGCTTTCCTGATAAGTTTGTTCAGGCATTGTGCATCTTCTGAGCTCAGGTTGCTTCTCCAGGGGCCCACAGTGTAGAACAGCACACTGGCTACTGTGGACTGGACACATCAAAAGACCTGATTCTCCTCACCAAGTACATTCTGCTCTGGCCCTTCTTGTACAGCGCCACAGTGTTGTCAGACCAGTGTATGACTCTTCATGTCACTGAAGCATCTTCATAACGCGATGCTTGTCCAGTTATTTTACGGTTGTTTTCTTTGGACGGTGTGGTATTTCCAGTACTTAGCATTGAGCCTAAAGTAGTGTAATTTGGCCTCATTAGATTATAAAAGGTTTACCTGTGTTTACAGTCACATGCAATCTGGAGCATTCTGGAAATGTATTTTAGATTTTCAATGTTGTCTTCCTTTTTACTACTACTATATAAAGCCCATTTTTGCTAACCTTTCCAGGCAGTGACTGTTGTGTGTATCTTTGTGGACCTCTCTGATTAATGTCCTTCTGACTTGAATTTTCAGATCTGTAAGATGCCCAGATATTGACATAGTTGAGGATCTATGCACATTTTCTCCATTTTGTTTTAATGGACTTTGCCATGCATTGGGGAGATTTTCAGTATCCTGGCAGTGGGGTGTTTTCCAGGCCTTATTCAAATTGTTCTGTAGTCTGGAGGGTGCAGCTTGTTAGCGGCTGTGCTAATCAGCTGTCAAATATTATTTAACTTGAACTCGGAGGGAAACACTTTAATTACGCACCAGTCAGTTCTTTTGATTCTGCCAGATTAAAAGGAGAGACTGCCTTTGGAATCAGTTGTATTCTTTTGATTATTTACAAGGCTGTTTGTAAATGCTTTCACTTTATCATGCATGTTTTTGGGTTGATATGTAGTTCAAAAAATACAGTTAAATAAAAACATGAACAACTACAAGGGCATAAACACTTTTTAAGGCTATGTCACATTATGCGACTTTTGCAGTGATTTTTCACTGAAGCTCACATAATCCTAGCGAGTCGATGGAGCATTTCTGGGAACCGTTGCAATAATGAAACCTGCCCAGCGGCTCACTCCAAATAATCTGCAACTTGCTCCAATTAAATCAAACCGGTTTGACTTTGTTTTTAGTCATAAGGCTGAACTCTGTGTGCAATGAATGCTAATCTGGTAGTACAGGGTGAGCCAGAATGAAGTACCACATTTCTCAAGATCATTGCGCAAGGTAGAGGCAGCCGAGTGGGTTGAGGTGGTGGTGGTCCTTTGATACTCAGTCCCTTGTAGTTTTCAGACAGCAACGTGTCTTGGTCCATTGCGCACCATGCTTTCACTTCTTCAAAACCAACAAATCCATCATCACTATGCAACGCGCCTTCCGAACACACTTCAGCATTCCTCCTAACAGTGACATCCCAAATCGGAAAACAATTCTTCAATGGGTAGCTAAATTTAGACGGGTACAACATTCAACAGAAAATCTCCAGGTTGTCCTCAGACTGTACGAACACCTGAAAACATCCAAGCTGTAAGGGCATAAATTTTGCAGTCTCCTAGACGTTCAGCGCGCTTCTGCCTTAGGCATTTCCAACACGTCTTTGAGGAGGATTTTACATGAGGACCTTAATTTCCATCCATACAAAATGATGGTAGTGCAGAAACTCACTGAGAGAGAATGGGAGAGCCGAAGAGAGTTGTGCGCAAACATTCTGCAAACCGTTCATCGTCACGTGCAGCGACGAGGCACATTTCCATTTGAGTGTTTGTGTAAATAAGCAAAACGTTTGCTATTGGGCTGAAACCAATCCTCATGAACTTCATCAGAGACCCCTGCACAGTGAGCACACGTGTTACAGTTTGTTGCGCCGTTGCAAAATTTGACATTATAGGCCCTTGCTTTCTTGAAGAGAGGGGGAACAATGGTCACCGTCACTTCAGAACATTATATTGAAATGCTTGAGAAATTTTTTTGGCCCCATCTGGAAGAAATGGATGTGGTGGATGCCCGGTTTCAACAAGATGGATCAACAGCTCATTCGGCGTGGAGATCCATACAAGTTTTGTGGGAGACGTTTCTTGGGAAGCTGATCTCCCTCCGTGGCGATGTCGGGTGGCCTTCACGTTCGTCTGATTCTTGCTCCATGCGATTTCTTCTTGTGGGATTATCTCAAGTCGAAGGTATACACACACTGACCTCAAAACATTGAAGCCTTCATGGACGCTATTCACAATGAAATGGCCAAACGAGTCATGAGAGCATTCAAAAATCATCTCAAAGAGTGTATCGCTAATGATGACTGCCACCTTGAAGACATCATTTTTAAAACACAGTGAAAAAAAAATCTATTTTGTATGCCTGTTTCTTGTGGAGTAATGAAATTTATTTTATCTTGTAGCATTTCTGTAGAATAAACGTTTGAAATGTTGTACTTCTTTTTGGCTCACCCTGTACAATTCATAAAATGCAGCAAGAAGGAGTAAGGAACGCAGGTGTTTTGGACCTCACAAAACGGAAGAGAAGCTTGTGTGTCTGGTGGTTTGTGTTTTACGTAGCATGACAGAATGGAAAAAGACAAAAAAAGGCAGAAAATGCGACCAAACTCTCTGTACGTGTTAACTTTTCGTACAGCGCTGGCACCGTCAGGCAGCACGTTATTAGCTGTCACAAAAATGGGCAGGCACGACTGTGCTGGAAGGTCGTCACTCAGTTGGTAAGTTAAAAACTGCCTGGCGATTTTCAGTCGTGTAAATTGACTTGGCAAGGCTGACATACCCCATGGTCAGAAGTCGTGTAATGTGACACAAAGCGGCTTTAAACAGTGAATTAACAAAATGTATCAAGAATTACAGGTCTAGAATATTAGCTTTTTATTCTTTAAACTAGTTTGAGTGTTGAGTTGGACTGTTTTTAAAAATTTCAGTCTGAAGTGCAACCAATTATTTTTTGCTTTTAAAAAGTCCTGTAAGTCAGTAATGAATTCCTATTTTCTGTCTCTTTACACTGTTTTTTCTTTCTTCCTAAACAGTATGAATGCAAAGTAATTCAGGAAAAAATACACCAAGACTGAAGAAACTAGGAAGTGTTCTTTTCATTAGTTTTATTAAAGGATCTGCATCGACTGGACAAAATGCCAAACTATTTTTGTAATGTAATTTAAGATGTATTTTTAATATTGAATTGCAAGTGCTGCAGTTTAATTTCTTCTTTGTTCTAATGTACTTTGCAATCTGTGATTGCTTTTTTATTTTTTTTTCTACAAATCATCAGTATATCTCTTTTCTGATCACATTGTATTTCTGTGTGCAATAACAACAGCATTTAAAATAAATGTAGGCACAGCATATTACAGTATGTCGGGTAAAATGATGTTTGGCTTTCTTGTGCCAGATGTCTTTGTCCTAAGTAAAATACAATGATGGATCAGCAAATGTGTTTGTCTTTCTAAAAATCTGCTCTCTTAAACTTTATTCTTTTTCCATTTTTGCAATGGGACAAATAATTTATGTATCATCAAGATTAAGAAGTATATTTTCGATGATAACCCATTATGCATTATTTCAGTGTTATACCAATAATGCACATGCATTGATTACTGGAAACCTTTGGTAATATCTTGTCTTAGTTGTTTAATTAAAGGTACTGTATAATGTACAAGTATCCTTACTTGGCCAAACAGATTTAACTTCCTTTTTATTGACCCTATATATAACTGGTTGCATGTATAATTTGCCTGATACTGAACAGGTCACATTTATTTGTAATAAAGTGCTGAGAAAAGATAGAAAATATTACATTTCATGTATTTTTCCTGCATGACATTTTAGTCGAGCAAAGTGATATGGACTTAAATTGATTCTGCAATTATTTTGAATGAAAATGCAACATTTTACACACTACTGTTCAAAAGGTTTAGAACACCTCAAGTTGTTTTTTCTTTAGTTTTTATGGAAATGCACACAGTTTGATGTTTTAATGTTTCATGAACGCAAGGAATAGAACAAATAAACAATGGTAAAAAAAAATAAGTCAAGGAGTCATTAAGTTTACAAAATTTTATTCAGATTTTTGATTATCAAAGCGAGCTATCTTTTGCTGATATAACAGCCTAACTGTGATAACCCTTTTGATTCAGAATGCCAGTCACTAACTCTGCCTCCAGTTAAAGAACCCGAGACTTTCACACGTCCTCCTCCAGGTCTGACAGTTGGTGTCACACACTGAGGGACCATCATTTCGCCAACTCGACGGCGTACAAACAACTGGCGTGATGAAATGAAGATTTCATATTTGGATTCATCGCTCCATAAGACTTTCTTCCAGTCTGCAGTGGTCCACAGCTGCCATTTCAAGGCCCAGTTTTTTCCTTTATGGAACGGCTTTCTTCCTGCCACTCGCCTTGTCAAACCTCCAGCACCAAGTCTCCTCTTCACAGTAGACACTAACACTCGCTTTTGTCGACCTACACTGTGAAGCTGCTGTGCTGTGAGGCGCCTGTGATCACCCAAGCTGGTGACCCTCAGAAACTTGTCGTCTGATTGGCTTGTGACTTTGGCCCTGCCAGATCTCGTCCTATCAGAGTTTCTTCCAGTTGCCTTTGGATTGAGTAGGACACCACTGGACTCACTGATACTTTGGTTTTGTTTGCAATGTCTCTCTAAATGAAAGGCCTACACCTCTAAGGGTAATAATGCCCTGTCTAATTTCATTTACAGGTAATTGCCTTTTTCTTGCCATTATCACTGGAATATTTTCCAAGTGGTACTTCAGAGGGTGTAGTAACACAGTCTGCTCCATCTCTGCTTCAAGATACACAGAGGGCTTTAGGTAATCAACAGAAGTTGGGACAACTGTGTGAATTGTGTGCTTCAGCTTGCGAGGCTCCATTTACTTTAATTGTTGCAGATTATCAGTAGGTTGTAACCAATTAGTTGTTCCCTGAAGAAGGCCCATTTGTAATGTTCTCAAATTTTCTTTTTTTTTTTTTTTGTTTCTTCCAGTTTTTGCTAACCTGAACTTTAAATTGAACTCTTTCAGGGTGGATGTCGACTTTTGTTGACACAAGGGGTTGAGTGCAGTGAACATCCATGGCCAAGAGGTGAAAAAGCTGTTTCTGGTCAATGCCACCGTCTCCAGCCCATATAACATAGCTGGTCTCACTGCCGTCCTGTAGACCTTCCCTTTCACTCTCGCTGATACCCATCTGTCACAAATCACTCCTGACACTCTTCCCCACTCACTCCACCCTGCCTGCACTCTCTTCTTCACTTCACTTCTTCACCAAGTCTCCTCTTCACAGTAGACACTAACACTCGCTTTTGTCGCTGTCGCTGTAAACATCGATAAAACTCCCAGTTACATGACAGGTAGATCCTCTTTGTTAGGAGGACTGTTAGACTCGTTGACTTGATGTTGAATTTCTTGCGTGAGTAGCTTAGAGTAAACGACATCTAGAATCGCGTTGATATCAGGTGAGAGAGCGAAGCAAATGTACAAAGCAAAATGCTCCATGTGTATTATGTATTTATTTTTTGTTTATTGTTGCTGAATCGAACTCTTGACTTATCAAACTCCCATTTATAGCAAAGCGATCTGGAAATCGAAAACAAAAGACTGGTAGCTGCATTAGCTGTAGTGCTGAACACACTCGAGCAGCTAACGCGCCTACAGTAACATTCGCTGCGGGAGGAGTACATAATCATCGATCTGCAGGAGGCAAACCGGCTACTGGACTTCATCTGACAACACAGTGTGCTAATGGACACTACAGATCACCACCCACTTGACTACATCAAGCTGTTAACCCTAACCCTAGAAAGTGCGAACAAACAGGCAATTAATAACTATGTCAATTTACATACTGTAGAGGCTCATGAAACATAGAAATGGGTGACATTTGCCATAAGTAAGTACTTTATGTTGATTTATGTGTGAAGCCATTGCTTTGTTTGAATTTAGAAAACTCAGCCCTGGGACAAAAGGAGAAACAATAATTAGCCTTAAAAGAGTTAAACCTCTCCTGGTTTATTGCTTGCTTACCTTTTCGCCATTTTAGGTCATTCCCTGCATTTCAACTGCTTAATTGTGAAGAAAAACTGAGGTGTCCTAAAACTTTTGACCAGTAGTGTACATCCATTCCTGCATTTCAGGCCTGCAAGACATTCCAAAAAAAGATGGGACAGGGGGTACGTTAGGATCAGTAATGAGTTAAAATAATGAAGTATTGCTGTGATTTCAAGCAGGTGATGTCAACACCATGATTTGGTATCCACAAAAAGCTTGGAGGAGCTAAGATGGGCAGAGGATCTCCATTTTGTCAACAAATGCGTTAGAAAATTATTGAACTGTTTCAAAATAATGGTGTAGCGGTTGTCGGGTGTTCTTTGGCATCCGTGTTCATTTGTACCTTTTATTGTTTTATGATGATACTAGGGGGTTTCACCCTCCTCACCCACTAGTGCTACACGCCATTGTGAAGAGGGGGGCTGAACACACCAAGGAGATTTAGTCACTCCTCTGAAACCCCCTCCTAAATGGTGATATGATGGGAAACAAAAGGTTGTATTTTTTTTTTTTACCTCCTCTTTGCTCGATCAGCTGCTGGCTTACTGCTGCTGCTTTCGTGCTACGTGATCTGCATTTCATGCGGCGCTTCAAACGTTTTAAAGCCTGTAGAGCAGCTGTCCTTTTGTCTCACTGCCTTGCCTCTCTTCTCCCCCAGACATCCTCAAACACTATTCGATCTCTTTTCACTGTTCCGTTATTTCACCGAGTAATATTTTCCATTTCTTTGCGCTGATGCGATCTTTACTAACGTTTTTTTGAGACTTTAGAATTTTCCTACTTCCATTATCGCACCAACGTTTTTGAATTCTTTACAACATTCTACTTTGTCTTTTTCTGGCCCTGGGCGTGGTTAAACCTCTTGGCACAAAAGATTTTTAAGAGCTGAGAGCACAGGAAGTGTGTCTGTCAAAAGCATTCCAACAACGGAGAGGTTAGATGACCATAGTCTTGTTTGAAAATGGTTGTAAGTAGGGAGTGACTTGCAAAAGTCACCGTCTCGCGGGTCTTGCTTCCAAAGGTTGTAAGTATGACGTGACTTGACCATCTCGCGGGAAGTGAAAGTGTCTCTCTGTCTCTCTTCAAAAGATCACGTCTCGTCGCAGGAAAAAAAGTCTCATCTCGTCCTAAGATTTTTTTTTTTATAATAGACATAAATTCAGTTGCAAGGGCTTTTCAAGCTATGGACTGCTTTGGAGGGAACCACCTGACTCAGTGGGTAAATGAAAGTCAAATAAATAAATTTAAATTTAAATAAGGGAGAGAAGCACCAGAGAGAGAGAAAAAAAAATAAAGGAGAAAGTGCTGGGTGTCAGCCAATAGATGAACCCAAGTTCGTCTGGACAGGAGGGAGAAGGTTAATGAAAGGTTGGAGGAGCACCAAGAACTCCAGAGAGGGCCTAGTGGACTTGGAAAAAGTGACTGTGAGTGTTATTTTGGCTGGTCTAAGGTGTATCTAGGGATTGGCAGTGCATATTATAATCGTGCTGTCTCGAGTGGAAAAAGGGTCTCATGAAGTGGTACAATGTTCCTCAAAGAAACATTTGAAGGGATTTGCATATGTCTCCTACTACAGTGCCTCTTCTTTCGGCTGCTCCTGTTAGGGGTCGCCACAGCAGGTCATCTTGTTCCATCTCTTCCTGTCCTCTACATCTTGCTCTGTCGCACCCACCACCTGCATGCCCACTCTAACCACATCCATAACCCTCCTCTTAGGCCATCATCTTTTCCACTTGCCTGGCCGCTCTATCCTTAGCACCCTTAGCATCCCAATATACTCAGCCTCTCTCCTCTGCACATGTCCAAACCAACACAATCTCGCCTCTCTGACTTTGTGTGTCCCAACCATCCAACCTGAGCTGACCCTCTAATGTCCTCATTTCTAATCCTGTCCATCCTCGTCACACCCAATGCAAATCTTAGCATCTTTAACTCTGCCACCTCCAGCTCTGTCTCCTGCTTTCTGGTCAGTGCCACCATCTCCAACCCATATAACATAGCTGGTCTCACTGCCGTCCTGTAGACCTTCCCTTTCACTCTCGCTGATACCCGTCTGTCACAAATCACTCCTGACACTCTTCCCCACTCACTTCACCCTGCCTGCACTCTCTTTTTCTCCTCTCTTCCACAATCCCCATTACTCTGTACTGTTGATCCCAAGTATTTAAATTCATCCACCTT
This sequence comes from Polypterus bichir lapradei, assembly GCA_026402145.1. Taxonomy (NCBI): domain Eukaryota; kingdom Metazoa; phylum Chordata; class Cladistia; order Polypteriformes; family Polypteridae; genus Polypterus; species Polypterus bichir. The sequence goes on along the minus strand of JANRMT010062816.1, from coordinate 9,892,669 downwards.
CGCCAACTCGACTCCTTGCATCCTCATCATTCCACTGACCTTCCTCCTATTCACACACATGTATTCTGTCTTGGTGGTCCTACTGACCTTCATTCCTCTCCTCTCTAGAGCAGATCTCCACCTCTCCAGGGTCTCCTCAGCCTGCTCCCTACTCTCGCTACACATCACAATGTCATCAGCAGACATCATAGTCCACGGGGACTCCTGTCTATTCTCGTCTGTCAACCTGTCCATCGCCATTGCACATAAGAAAGGGCACAGAGCCGATCCCTGATGTAATCCCATTTCCACCTTGAATGTACCCATCACTCCTGCCACAGACCTCACCACAATCACACTTCCCTCGAACATATCCTGTACAACTCTTATGTACTTCTCCCTCTATGGTGCACAATACCATTAAACAACACAAAGAATCTGGAGGATTTCAGTGAGTAAAGGGCAAGGGCCCAAGCCAAACACCAGTGATATCCGACCATCAAGAAGTGTCACTCGTCAGTAGCTGGTATCACCACATGGACCAAACCTCTGTCAAGCACTACAATACGGAGTTACATTCACACATGCCACCTTTAAACTTCACTGTGCAAAAAAAGGAGACTTGGGATGTTAACCAAGTCCATAGTCCAAGTCCTGGACTATGTGACGTCCAGGAGCGGCATCGACTTCTCTGGGCTCAGAGGCATCTAGGATGGACTGTCACATAGTTGGAATTGTGTATTGTAGTCAGACGAGTCGATATTCGTTTTTGGAAGAAATAGACACCATGTGTTCTGGACCAAAGACAAAAAGGACCATCCAGACTATGATCAGCAACACGTCCAAAAACCCTGCAGGGTATGTCAAGGTATGGGGTTGTGTCTGTTCTGTGATGGCAGCATTAATACAGAAATGCACTTTAAGATTTTAGACTGTCCAGTAACAGTCCTGCTTGCCTCTCTGCTCATACCATTACAATGTAACAAAGACCATTTTTTGGACGTTTTTCCGGGGAGGCAGTAGAGCCCATCGTAGGCCCTGCACATGCCTGGATGGCCTCAGTGTATGCGGTGACCTGTTTTATGTTTAGATGTCGAACTGCTTGAACTGTCCACCCTGGGTAAACCCAAACTCTCTACTAAGAGCAGAAGTAACCCCATCTGTAAAAAGAATTGGAACGACACAGCCAAGCATGGAAAAAAGAAATCGAAAAGAGGCAGATGTTAACCGAAAAGTGAACAAATTTATGACTTATAAGCACAAGACTGAAGGCAGGAACAGAAGGACTAATTGTTGATCAAAGCCTGGAGCTCCGTTCTGACCCTCTCTGAATCCTTTAAGACAGCAGAGAATCACACAGGGCAGGGTTTGGGGAAGTAAGAAGAAACCATCAATCACGTCATCTCAGGCTGCCAAAACTTAGCGAAAACCAGATTACACGACCAAGGTATAGCAAGGCAGCTGTGAAGTTAAGATGGAAGATGTGTACAGAACATAACATGAAGGCGAAAAATATAAGTGGTATCCTGTTATAATGAAGCTCACGGGACTATAAACATCCATCCCATCCACAGGGTCATGGGGGGGGGGTCTGCTGGAGCCAATCCCAGCCAACACAGGGCGCAAGGCAGGAAACAAAGTCCAGGCAGGGCGCACCCACACACCAAGTACAATTTAGGATTGCCAATGCACCTAACCTGCATGTCTTTGGACTGTGGGAGGAAACCGGAGTACCTGGATGAAACCCACACAGACACGGGGAGAACATGCAAACTCCACGAAGGGGGGACCCAGGAAGCGAACCTGGGTCTCCTAACTGGGAGGCAGCAGTACTACCACTGCGCCACTATGCCACCCCCGACTATAAACATATTTAGTTATAATGAATATGGGAAAAAAACGTATAGTATTATGAACGGGATCACCATGTCCAACGGCAGTTGCGCGAGGACAGCTCCATAGCTGCTTTGCTGCATCAGCTAAACAGTAAAAAGCAAAGTAAGTGGTTTTCCTCTGCAGGATCAGGCTTACCGCGTGTCACACACGTGCGAGTAGGAGGCAGCTAAAGGGCTTGAGTAGTGGTAATACCACATCAGACCAGGGGCGGCAGGGTGTACTAACTGTCTTTCTCAGTTCCTTGCAGACCATTCCCAGGAAATCCCACCAGGTTCTGGCACTGTGGATGACATCACTTCCAGATCTGACTGCTTTGATGACGTCATGTCCGGTTCCAGCCCTTTTGATAACGTCATCTCCGGTCATGACGTCATCACTTCCAGTTTTGGCCCCGATGTCGTCACTTCCTCTCTGGGCCTTTATAGCCACCATCTTGCCTCCACATCATCAGTTCTGTTTTGGACTCAGTCTTGTGAACATCTGTGTTCAATAATTTTCAAACTTTTGCAGCCAGTATATAATATACGGGTGGCTGCCCCAAACCTTTATAATGTCTGGAGAGTATTTCTTCTCACACGCCTAACATGCTTGTCGCACAATCTTTATATATAATACGCTACCGTGGCTGTTCGTTTTTCTCTCCAGGATTTTTAATCACCTGTAGCTCGCAAACCGTTTGCCCCATTGACCTGAAATTTGGTACACATATACTACGTGACGTCTACTGTACGCTTTCGGGGTGAGGATTGACCTCCAAGGTTATTCCTCTTTTTATTTTATTGTAGAATCAACCCTCTGCAGTGGCCAGCCGGGCGGCCGTGTGGCGCATGCGTACGGGCACCGTTCTCATCCCTCCCACCTTGGCCGTCACTTCCCCTACCTCTTCATATCTTAAATCATCCTTGAGGCAGATTGAAGACTTAAGTGAAAAATTAAAGAAAACCTACTAAGTAATTGCAACACAAATACTGACTTAATCAGTTTTAACATGAAAAGATGCCGACGAAAGAAGAGAAGAAGCGGGCAGCTAGGGTGGAGAAAAGAAGAGCTGCTCAGGAAGCAGCAAGAACATCAACCTCTGAGCAAACGAGTGATAAACGTACAGAGAAAGAGGATGAAAACTAGGAACGCTAAAGTCAAGGGTATTCTCTGCTCGCTATCATGTAAGTCCACCGTTACTGGTGTTTAGAATATTTAACATCAGGCTTTGAAATGCTTTTCCTCACACTCTCTCCTCCAGACCGCATCTGCCACAGTGGTGATTGTGAGCCACTAGTGTTCTTCCAATCTGAAGATGGGAGCTAAAGCAGGACAATCGTCTGTGACGTGGCTCCTAATAGCTCCTATTCTGAATGAAGTCTTGGGACTGTGCCTGCTTTCTCTATACAGTGTGACAAATGTAGAGGGCGTGACAGCCACTCACAGACAGACGCAGGAGGCACACTTATAAAAGCACAAGCTTTTTATTTTAATTTCTTCACCTCGTGGGAAACACCTTCCCCATTTCCCACAGGCACAATACAGTCCCACTAAGCACAATCAGCACACCTTAAACACATTACTCTTTTCCATCCATCCATTATCCAACCCACTATATCCTAACTACAGTGTCACGGGGGTCCGCTGGAGCCAATCCCAGCCAATACAGGGAGCAAGGCATTAACCAATCCCGGGCAGAGCGCCAACCCACCACAGGACACACACACCAAGCATACACTAGGGAAAATTTAGGAATGCCAATGCACTTAACCTGCATGTCTTTGGACTGTGGGAGGAAACCAGAGTACCAGGAGGAAACCCACGCAGACAAGAGGAGAACAAGCAAACTCCACGCAGGGAGGACCCAGGAAGCGAACCCAGGTCTCCTAACTGCGAGGTAGAACATTACTCTTTTTCTCTATTCTTTTCCTTCTCTTTTCATTCTCCTTCACTCCTCCTTGGCAAGCTTCGTCTCCCTCCACCTGACTCTGGCTCCCCGAGTAGGGTCTGCTGGCTCCTTTTCTATGTTACCTGGAAGTGCTCCAGGTGCTTGATGACCTACTTCCGGCAGCACTTCCGGGTGTGATGAAAGGATCGCCCATATGGGTTCTGGAGCAGCTGCAGCACCCCCTGGCGGTGCTACACCCGCCCCCCCCCCCCCAAAACCAACGGTGGTGTAGACAACTCCATCTCCTATGAAGCCCTGCAGGAGTCCGAGGCACCACTGCAACCCATGGGGGCTGCCATCTAGTGTCCCGAGGGAGGTACTAGCAATAAGGCACCTGCATTTTCCTCGAAAACCTGGACTCGCCTTCCTGTCTCTCGTGCCACTCTGTGACCCAAACTTGACAATACCTGTATAAAATAACAGCACTTCTTAAACTGCAAAAAATATCTTATTTGAAAATTAAACGTTAGATGTAACTTTTTTTTTATAGAAATACACGTATGAAAATACAGAATGAAAATGAGATGTTAGATGGAGATGAATGCTTTCGCCATGTCATTTTTCTCCATTTCGCAATCAACTTTTTCTAGGACTGTTAAATTTTCTTTCAGCGCAAACTGGTGCCGAAGAAGTCCAACCACCCCTGCAGCACTTCACCAACTGCGGCATAGAGCTATCAACAGTTAAACCCGTAGGATATATGGAAAGCTGCTATTCCTTTGACACAGCCCATCACAAGCTGGTCTTTTGAGGCGGCTAACTATGATGAGGGATGCAGTGAAACATGGGGTGCGATGGGAAATTCACGGAGGGACCCACCCATAACTTCACAGGGGACGTATTCTTTTGGTGCAGTGCTTGGGAGGTGGCTAACTATGATGAGGGATATGGTGTGAAGTGCGGTGTGATTGGGAGGTTATGGAGAAACAACACCTCCGCCCGCCCCAACTTAATTGCTTCAAAGTAGTCACAGCTTCACTTGTTTCGATGTGGTTTATAGGATAGCAAACTAGGTATGCGGCTATGAAGAGTGATCTGGTGCAAAGTAAGGTGCGATCGGGAGTTCACGTTGGACCCCTTCTCCTTCCCCTTATTCCTTCGAAGTGATCGCAGCTTCACTGGCGGGATGATTATTGTTTTGATGTGGTGTATCATGTGGTGCACCAGGGAGGAAATGTAAACTTTATGCAAAATATGTGATGTGCAAAGAAGATGTAATTTAAAGTGACACCTAGTAGGGCGTTCACAGGGGTACCACAATTCCCCCCACCCACCGACCCTATTTCTTTGATAGATAGATAGATAGATAGATAGATAGATAGA
>JANRMT010062816.1:9838527-9857544 GCA_026402145.1 Polypterus bichir lapradei | reverse complement strand
AGATAGATAGATAGATAGATAGATAGATAGATAGATAGATAGATAGATAGATAGATAGATAGACCTGGCTTGATGGTACAGTGCTTGAATGTTGTGCAGCCCCTGAGTATTTAATGGGGAAATTAGCTTATGGCACATTTATTTGCAAATGTGATCAGTTTAGCCAGTTTTATTCATTCATTGAAACTCCAAGGGCCATTAGGCAAAGCGTCTGCAAACACAAAGTTATAAAAGCAGCTTGAGTAGAGAAAGAAATAGATATAGAGAAAAATGGAAGGAAAGGGAGAAAATCAAGAGGGAAGTTTTGTGGAGAAAATTCGTAAAGATTGGGAGTGTGAGCTAGTGAAGTGGACGGGAGGTGAGGTGATCGAGTGGTGTCCCTTTGGGGAGCGAGAGTATCTTTGCTCCAGTAGTACCGGTATGTCAAATTTTTAATTCGGGTAACTAACGCAGGCGGAGGACATGTTTGTCTAAGTGATTATTTCACATCATATTATGGTAAAGAACCACATTCTAAGCATTTTTTGCTGCTTTGCATTTTGTCGAAAAAAGACCAGTTTTCGAGTTAATCGCAATTTTCCGTTAGACACTCAAATGGTAATAGATACTTATTTGAGAACGTTTTTGCTTTACATAAACGAAATTTTGTGTACAAGTATTACATTTCACACATTACTAAAGTCTCTTGCAACGTTTGACCCTCTAACGTTTACTGAAAGTGGTAATTTACCTGAATTGTTCGCCAGAATAAAATGAAATTGTCATGGCAAATTTTTTATTCATGCAGCTGCAGAGTCCGATTTATTCAACTTTACTTTTATAATAATTGTTCAATATATTATCAACTAGCCATCCCCCGTGGCTTCACCTGCGTCTAAGTGAAACAGGACAGTGAGGAGGGCCCTGCTCAGCTCCCTACTCCTGACGTCACTCTTCCTCCTCCCCTCGGCCCACAGCCTCTGTCTCAGATTAGCACGAATATATCGCACCTGCAAGCAAACTATGATGCTTAGTGTGATGAGAGAAGTCGCAAAATCAACCGGAATGTTCAAGCAAATTCTAGAAAAAAACCCGATCTAAATCAGTTAAGTAGTTCTCTCGTTCGCTAATTAAGTGGAGTTAAGGTTACGCCCCGAGGCAGATGACTGAGTGAGGAAGGCCCCCTCACCCCTCCCCACAGCCCAATGAGTCCCTCTCGGATTCACACTAATAAAACTGTACCGCAAGCGAACTATGATACTTCCCGCAATGAGAAAGCCACAAAGTCAATGGAATATTCAAACAAATTATAGAAAAAACCCGATCTAAATCCGTTAAGTAGTTCTCTCGTGAAAAGTAGACAGACATACAAACGGGTCTAAAAAGCTATAAGAAATTTCGCGCTTGGACCACGAAATTTTTAAAACCGTTTCTTAGCAAGCACCTATGGGTCAAGGGTAACCTACATTCCAAATTTCAAGTCCCCGTGGACTGTGATGTTTGCTGATGACATTATGATCTGTAGCGATAGTAGGGAGCAGGTTGAGGAGACCCTGGAGAGGTGGAGATCTGCTCTAGAGAGGAAAGGAATGAAGGTCAGTAGGAACACCAAGACAGAATACATGTGTATGAATGAGAGGGAGGTCAGTGAAATGGTGAGGATGCAGGGAGTAGAGTTGGTTAGGGTGGATGAGTTTAAATACTTGGGATCAACAGTACAGAGTAATGGGGATTGTGGAGGAGAAGTGAAGAAGAGAGTGCAGGCAGGGTGGAGTGGGTGGAGAAGAGTGTCAGGAGTGATTTGTGACAGACGGGTATCAGCGAGAGTGAAAGGGAAGGTCTACAGGACGGTAGTGAGACCAGCTATGTTATATGGGTTGGAGACGGTGGCACAGGAGACAGAGCTGGAGGTGGCAGAGTTAAAGATGCTAAGATTTGCACTGGGTGTGACAAGGATGGATAAGATAAGAAATTAGGACATTAGAGGGTCAGCTCAAGTTGGATGGTTGAGAGACAAAGTCAGAGAGGCGAGATTGCGTTGGTTTGGACGTGTGCAGAGGAGAGATGCTGAGTATATTGGGAGAAGGATGCTAAGGATAGAGCTGTCAGGTAAGAGGAACAGAGGAAGACCTAAGAGAAGGTTTATGGATAGGGTGAGAGAGAACATGCAGGTGATGGGTGTAACAGAACAAGATGACGAGGACAGGAAGAGATGGAAGAAGATGATCCGCTGTGGTGACCCCTAATGGGAGCAGCCGAAAGAAAAAGAAGTCCCAAGTCCGCATGAGTGAGTCAGTGATATTTGATTTTACATATATAGATTTGATTTGATTAGTTGTCGAGTTCCTGAGCTTTCTCCAAGTTGCACCAGGGTTGGAAATCCCGATTCTACAGTTCTTTAATGAACATAAAGTAAAAATATAATCAATGTCTTGCGGTTTACTCCTTAGATATCCATCCCCATATCTGAGTGTACGAGAAAGTCGAGGGGAGACCACTCACGATTTGATCATTGGTCACCCTGACAAGTATGGTTGGCCCTGAAACCAGACTGAAATTCCTCAAATGACCTGCAACAGCACCTTCTAAGATTTTACTAAGGAATGGAGCTTAAATAATTAATTTATTATTTTAAAAAATGCATATTTTAGCGTGGATAACAAAGCTCATTCAGTCTTTGTGTTATATATAATTTCTTTCCCAGAGAGCACATCATGCACTGTAGTGCAGGGACGTGTAAGTAAAGAGGACTACCAGGTTTATGGTAAACTATGGAACGTCAAATCCTTATATTTTATTTTTCTTTTTTAAACAGCCAAGTCCATCTTTTGATTGGAGAATCGGGATTTTCAACCCTGGTGCAACTTAGAGAAAGCTCAGGAAACTCCTTTAACTTGAACAAAAGGAGACACAGTGCAGCTCAGACAAAGCAGCTACACTAAAGGAGCTCGCCTGGTGGTACGAGGGTCCCGCTTGACTCTCAGCTGGAGATCATTAAAAGATCAGGCGGCAGAGAGCGAGAGAGAGCGTGCATTGGGCGAGGTCGGCTCTCGTTTGTGCATTTGACTCTTGCTTTGCAGAATGCACTGCAAAAGGCACGGGCCGTCCCCAGTGACTGGTGTCAAGGAGTTTGGAGCACAGAAACACATGTTCTTTATTTCATGTGGGTTTTGTTGTTATATTCTCACTGGTGGTTATTCTCGTCTGGGTTTAATTCATTTTTTCACAGCACTGAGGCAAAAATATGAGGCTAACAGCTATACGAGACATGTATGCCAACAAAAGGCACGTGATTCGGACAAGAAGGCGATTGATTCCTTTTGAAGTTCATCATTATCCCTGTAACTTTCCCCACTGGGCTCCCCATGTAAATGTAGAAGGAAATCCTCCTTTATAACACTTGAGACATGGTGGTACCCTTCTTGTGGCTTTCCACGGTGGATATGGCATGGTGACGCAATAGTTAATGCTGCTGTCTCCAGAGGCGGCCTTAGGGGTGTGCGGGGCCTAGGGCTGACCAACCCCATGCGGGGCTGGTTACTTCAAACACTGTTACTGGTATGTGTGGACTATATAAATGTTAACATACACCGGATTTTCTCATTACGGTGTTCAGTTTTTGCAAGATAAGACAGACTTTATAAAAATATAACAATTGTCACACACGTGCAAGTAGGAGGCAGCTAAAGGGCCTGAGTAAGTGGAATACCACCACCGACCGGGGGGTAGCGGATTGTGCTGACTGTCTTGCTCGCTCAGTTACTTGCAGACCATTCCTGGGAAATCCCACCAGGTTCTGACACCCTCGATGATGTCACTTCCGGGTCCGGTCCTAGAGATGATGCCACTTCTAGTGCTGACGACATCACATCTGGTTCCGCCCCCACACCCGGAGATGATGTCACTTCTGGTCTCTGGTAACATCACTTCCAGTTCCGGCCCCAGAGATGACGTGACTTCCTGACTAGGCCTGTCTTTGATCAGTTCTCTTTTGGACTCAGTCTTGTAAATATCTCTGTTCAATTATTTCAGTTATAGCAGCCAGGATACAATATATACGGGTGGCTGCCCCAAACCTTTATCATGTCTTTTGGCATGCCTTATCACACAATATAATCTATTAAAAAAGTGCATCACGATCTCTTTCACTCATGGCGTCGACAGCGATACGGCTAAAGCAGTAATAAAATGTTGCTGCGTTTTCCACTACCAAACACTGTTTCAACATGGCCTACTGTAGCAAACAGAACCAAAGATACAACTAAGAAACGATGATAGGCTGTCCGGACATGAATGAGTCTTAAGCGAGAAGTCATCAGTTGTTCCCAAGTCAAAACAAAAGCCAACCCAGCGACTAATGGGCCATACCTATTTAATGAAGGGACCCTTGAAGGTGGACTATAGAATGTTTTCAAAGACTTACATGTACGGAATTTGACCGTGAAGAGGGATTTTAAAAGGGTTCCTTTAAGAAGCATCTCAAATATACATATACTGGAGAATATAACTTGACAAATCCGCTCGAACAGGACATGTGGACCTCAAAAGCGGGGCCCCTTAGGTGCGGGGCCTGGCGCGGTCGCCCCACTTGCCACCCCCAAAAATTCCACTCTTGGTTGCCTCACTGCTCCAGCATGGTTTTGAGTGGGTATTGCCGTTGCAGAAGCAAAAGCAAATTCTGAGCTCCTAGATTTTAAAATCGAAGAGTCAGATGTGCTTCAGTAAAGGAGTAAGGCCAGAGTGTTGGCACTTTTACACACGGGGTACGCGCAGCTGAGTAGGCCTCTCAAACCAGCATGACTGTGCAGCAAAAGTGCAACTTCTCCCATGGTGTGGCCTGGTACAGCTGTCCAGGCTGGAGCCTCCTCATTACCATCTCATATACCGAGACATAATTAGAACATTCTGTGGAGAGACCTGAAGATAGCACTTTAAAGATGCTTCCCATCCAATCTAATGGAGCTGGAGAGGATTCAGCAGTAAGAATGGCATAAACTGGCTGAATCCTGGTGTGCAAACCTTGTAGAGACTTAGTCAAGAAGACTCAAAGCTACATTTGTTAATAAATTTGCAAACCTTTCTAAAAACATGTTTCCACTTTGTCATTATGGGTTACTGAGTGTAGATCGATGGGCGAAAATATCAAATATATCTAATTAAAATTTAATTTACAGCACAGTAAAGTGTGCAGAAAATGAAGAGGTCTGAATACTTCCTCAAATCACTGTACCTGGAATACCAGTGGAAAACCCATCAGGACACAAATAGAACATTCAGCCTCCACACTGAAATTGACCAGGCTGGAATACGCACATTTTACTAGATAGATAGATAGATAGATAGATAGATAGATAGATAGATAGATAGATAGATAGATAGGGAAGGCACTATATAATAGATAGATAGATAGATAGATAGATAGATAGATAGATAGATAGATAGATAGATAGATAGATAGGAAAGGAAAAGATTAAATACTAGACTAAATGTGAAGGAGTCTGAATTCTTACTGCATTCTTTATTGAGGGGGTATTTACTTTTACATAATTGCAACACTAATATATTATTAAAAAATTAAAAAAGTTTGGCAAATTACATTTGACATTAATAGATGTTCACTTCAGCACTGCTCAAATGTTATTTTATACATTTTGGCATTCCTCACAGCAAGTCCATGTCGTTTTGAATTCTGAATTGTGTTTTGATTTGTCCCGTCGTTTTGGTGCATTATACATGACTGATAGGAATTTCGTTATCCATGGGTAATGGGAAATGACCTATTTACATAGAAATGAAAGCTTTTGTTTACACCCACCACTCCATTATTGTAATAAATATTTTTAGATATGTGAACGTATGGTGTATGCAGGACATGTCATTGGCTCACCATTTATTATTGTTTCATACAATAGCGGCTCATTTGACAGGTCAGCAACTTTGGCAACAAACAAACATTTTTCTTTTTTGCAAATTGATGTTATTGAATACACTAAATTTGCAATGCAACCTTCTCAAAAGGTAAGGAAAAATATTCATGAAGTCTGCAAAACAATGCAAAAAAAGCATAATTCCCACATTTCTGATTCTTCAAATACTTCAGTGCTTAATGCCCTCAGGTATACCTGTGCATACTTAAATGTTTGTATCCATTAAAAGCATAAAGTGAAACTGAATACTAAGCATAAAAGAAGCATCAGAAACTTCCAGCCTTGTGAAGCAGACTAATGGAGTGATGTTTTATTTCAAATTCATTCATTTTCTCAGAATTGTTACCACCGTCTAGAAAGATGCTGCCATGCCGTGCCCAGTCACTGTGCTGCTGATCGCATTTGAGGGTCTGAATTTTTAATCTTACACTAAGCAAATCTATGACATTTATAACATTTATTTGCAATCACACTTAGTGAGAGCACTGTCCATGCTTGCATCCTTGCACTGGTGGCCTGTCTGTTATTAAATGTATTAATTTGCAGCAGTCTGGGTTGGCTCCACATACCTTTCCTTCCCAAAACTGTTGATAGTCACAGACCGAGATGAGCCGGGCACATAAGGACACACACATGCAGTAACGGGCAGGTGCAAGAAGTGCCAGCGCTTTTATTAACATCAATCATAAAACCAAGCAGTGTTCAAAAAAAGTGCAGTGCATCTGAATTAATTGTCAATAAATAAATAATGCATAAAAATATAGTGTCCATATGGAGGTTATAATATTCAAATAATAAATATTCCATTCCATTAAAACAAGGTTAAAATCCTAAAAACACATTAGCCCTGATGCATTCTTCTAAAACCGGCGTCTCCTCTATTTACTCCGCACGGGGCCTTGCAGCAGAGGAGATGCCCGGCCGACAGGCACAGCCAACCTTCTTCACAGGCTCGGGTCCCTGCCAAGCCTCGCTCCACCAGCTCTCACTGCCACTCTTCAGCCTTAGAGAGTGAGCATTGGGCCATTCCAGCTACCCCAGAAATGCTCAGTTGGAGCGACCCTCCTCAGCCCACCATAACCCACCTCTACACCCGTACTGGGGCTCTCATCCCAGCTGCCTGCCACCTCTACTCTGCATACTGGTATCTCCCATTCCTCCCTTCATTCTCTTGTCCTTAACCCCTATGTCTTTCTTTCTTTCTTTCTTTCTTTCTTTCTTTCTTTCTTTCTTTCTTTCTTTCTTTCTTTCTTTCTTTCTTTCTCCTCTCTACTGTGCTGGCTCTTCTTTACATGGCCTGACTGGGCACAGGTGCGATATGCTGCTGCCTCCAAGGCACGAGTGCAGCACCTGACTGATCCGCTTGCCTTTGCACGTGAGTGTGCAATCAGCTTAACACCTCAGACAACCACTAGAGCAAAGAATGCTGGCACACACCAGCACCCTATAGAAGCCTGTACGCTCTCTACGATACAATTATTTATTTAAAAACTGCCCTGCACCATGGACCTCTTATCACAGACTTACATATGAGTGTTTTGGTTATTACCCTAGCTTTGTAAATTTTTCGGTAATTTCATTTGTTTATTGTTTCTTTAGAAATAATTTTACATATTATGATATTTATTTAAGGTGCACTGAGGTGCAATGGTAGCGCTGCTGCCTTGCAGTAAGGAAACCAGGGTCCACATCCCGGGGTCCTCCCTGTGGGGAATTTGTATGTTCCCACCGTGTCTGCGTGAGTTTACTCCCACTGTCCAAAGACATACAGGTTAGGTGAATTGGCAACACTAAAGCTGACCCTAGTGTAAGGTTGGTGTGTGTGTTTGTGTGTTCACCCTGCGATGGACTGGTGCCCTTTCCTGCCCTGCACCTTATGCTAGCTGGGATAGGCAGAAGCAAACCCCTGCGACCCTGGTCTGAATTAAGCAGGTTAGAAAATGATGTTATTAATTCTGGTTTTACCCTTATATATTTATTTATACATACTATGTTACCTCCATGGGCGCCACCTGGCCCCACCAAACCCCAGACAGTTCCTGGTGAAAATAAACATTTTTTTTTTAATTTTTCTAATACCTTTTACAAAGTCCACACCACACTCTTCAATTCACAATAGCTCTTTATACTCCTGCAGGTGTGTTTCACCCCCTGCCTCTTGACTCTGACTCTACCAGATAAGACAAATAGCTCCTTTTTTACCAGCTTCCGGTGACCCAGCGTGACTTTTTGGGAGCACTTCCAGGTTGTTACAATGGGTTACAATGCTGGACTCAATTTGCCATGAACCCCTGTGGGTGTCTAACCTGGGACGTCTCCAAAGGACCACTGCCACCTAATGATTGGGGGATGGAACTGCTCCGAGCCTTCTGCTTTACTCATTCATCCCCTGGCACCTTCCATCTTGGTAGGAAGCCATGCTGTCATCAAACTAGGATGCCCTTCTGTCCTCCATGGTGCTCACAAGTGTGCGTACTGTATATACACTTCTTGCACCTGAGAGGGAATGGTAGATGTCTGCCAACTAGCTGATCAACCACAAGCATTACCTGGTAGGTCACCACCCAAATATCAGATAGTGATCAGACCTATATATATATATTGCAGATGCCACATGTGCTGGACTGGCATTCCGGCCAGGAGAGGGGGTGCTTATCTGCCTCTTAGGATATATATAGTGGCCAGTAAGGGTGTAACAGCTCCCCAAACCCCCCAGACACAACTGCACAGCATGGTCCTTTATTCTTTACCTCCATCATTCTTCCAGTTTTCTTCCACAATAATATGACACAACAATAAATCTCTTTCCTTCTTCCACACCTGCCTTGAAGCCTCATCCACACTTCTTCCAATTCTACCTGCCCTTGCAGGAAACCCAGCTTCTTTTATGCCAGACCCGGGAATACTTTTGGTGCCACAACATTGAACTTTGGAAGCACTTTCTGGTCAGGTGAAAGCCTATTGTAATGATCCCCTGGTGGCACCAAAGAGCCCCCAACAGGACTATCCCATTGGAGTACAATTCCCAGCATGCCCTGCGGATATTCCTATGGGTGGCTCACTAGTGGGATGCTGCCACTGCGGAGAGAACAGAGAATGGGAAAGGTGCTATATAAATAAAATATTGTAGTATTATTATCATTATCCATCCAATCATCCATTATCCAACCCGCTATATCATAACTACAGGGTCACAGGGGTCTGCTGGAGCCAATCCCAGCCAACACAGGAAGCAAGGCAGGAAACAAACCCCGGGCAGGGCGCCAGCCCAAGGCAGGGCGCACACACACACCCACACACCAAGCACACACTAGGGACAATTTAGAATCGCCAATGCACCTAACCTGCATGTCTTTGGATTGTGGGAGGAAACCGGAGCACCCGGAGGAAACCCATGCAGACACGCGGAGAACATGCAAACTCCACGCAGGGAGGACCCGAGAAGCAAACCCGGGTCTCCTTACTGCTAGGCAGCAGCACTACCCACTGCGCCACTGTGCCGCCCCTATTATCATTATTATTATTATATAACTTTAGGCAGCAGACACTCCCCCTATCCTTCCATTGTGTTGTCCCTTTCCAGCCAGAATCCAATCTCCATCATGGCCAGCACAGCTCAGCACTCCCAACACAGCTGTGTCTCAGCTTAATGAAGGCATATGTTTTTCGACCAGTGCAATGTTAGTCGATTTCATCGTTAAGCGTGTTGATGTATATTAAGAGAGTGGGGCCATGCCTCTGTGTCTGATGTAATTTTTGTCGTGCTGACTGTGGATACAAGGAGTCGTGTCTTCATTGTTGCATTCTGTGTACAGCGTTGCCTACCAGTGGCATACAGGGAAGTAGCTTTGTGTCATTTTCGCCACAATGACGTGTCACGTATACACATGACCTGATGTAACCTACCCTAAGCTGATCTAACCTACAAACAGCACATAAATTAATAATAATTATTGTAACACAGTCATATTAATACAATAATAACAATATTAATGCTGTAATATGACCGCTTATGATGGCGTTTCGATGCTATTCGATTTCAGTTATTGCATCTCTATGAAAGCTCCGTCATTAGTCGAGATGAAGTTAACCAAGACATGATTCCATGAGACATCAGACAGACGAGCCACTCTTCTGCTTGAGAGGTCCAAACACCTGCGTTCCTTGTTCCTTGCTGAAGTATGATATGAAGATGAATCGTATTTTCGTAAGAGCATTTATTGGTTGTCAGCGCTCATGTACAGATAGGCCGCCTCTATCAGTAAAGAGAATCCTATCTGAATTTATTGGAGTGACTCACAGACTAGCTGGAGTGAGCCACTGGGCTTGTCACATTACGCGACCAGCTCTGACAGGAGCAGGCAGCCGAATGTCTCCAGGTCACTTAGATCATGTAAATGAAGGCTACAGCTGAAAATCACATATTGTGGCTTGGCCTTGGACACGGGCGGCCAAATAATTGTGGCATCAAGGGCACCCCCAGTAGGTTAGCACACCAAGAACAATTAAGTTGGCTCATTTCCGAGATTGGGGTAACATTTGAATAGCATTTATTTATTTTACTTTAGGCGCTCTACATAGAAATTACAGACTTTTATTTGCATTTGTATGTCAATATCTTGAGGCTACTTTTGAATAAAAAGAGAACAGCTTCTGCCAAAAATAACATGTAATACGACTCACATTGTGGCAGTTCAAACACATGGAATTTTCAAAGCTTTAAGATATGAATCGAGACTAATAGCACATTTCGACACAAGTCCCTCGGAGGACGAGCCGTAATGAGAGTATTCTCTGGGAATTCTATTCCAGCACCAAAAGAAATGTTCTCCCTTTTTAAGCAACTTTCAGTCCTATTGAACAAATATGGATTATTAATTAAAATTCAAAGAAACCTGTTAATTACAAAAGAGGAGTCCCTTCCTCCTTCACGCAGTGTGCTCATTTTTTTTTCTCACTTATTTAACGTTTATTGGAGTAAGAGCCTTTGACGGTGAATCTTCAATTAGAATATGAAAAGGCGAGTTACGTATAATAACATTACGCATTCTATTTCAGCCGTTTTTATTTAATCAATGGGACTATTTGTCGCTTTTTTCTTTCAAAGTCCGACATTAGCTGTAGATTTATAATGAGTCATTAACTTACTGGTCAGGTTCTCTGCAACCGACAATAAGAGTGCTCTCTATATTTAATGTTGGTGAAATTAGATTAGGAATTGATAAAGCAGATTTACTCCTTTATATTCTAAACACTTGCGTATGCAGTCAAAAAAGATAAAAGTTCTTGTTTATAATAAAACTCATCTTCTGAATTCATTGGGGAACTGGCAACAATCCTGACAATCAACAAGCACCAGATGGGATCCAGTACTGGTCAGGATACCAGTGTATGCCAGACTGGCATTGTCCATTTTGCTATGGCTGGAACACATGTCCCAAGGCCAGACAGCCATTAATATCAGGTTCTTCCTGACTGGGCATCTCTTTGGAATGCAGCCTCTTGTGCTTTATCTGATAAAACGATTAGTCACCAAGTGACACCCCAGAAGAGGTCTTCTCATGCTATTAATTACAGTCATATGAAAAAGTTTCGGAACCCCTCTCAGCCTGCATAATAATTGACTCTCCTTTCAACAAAAAAGATAACAGTGGTGTGTCTTTCATTTCCTAGGAACATCTGAGTACTGCGGTGTTTTACGAACAAAGATTTTTAGTGAAGCAGTATTTAGTTGTATGAAGTTAAATCAAATGTGAAAAACTTACTGTGCAAAAATGTGGGTCCCCTTGTCATTGTGCTGATTTGAATGCCTGTCATTGCTCAATGCTGATTACTTGCAACACCAAATTGGTTGGATGAGCTCGTTAAGCCTTCATAGACAGGTGTGTCCAATCATGAGTGGTAAAAGGTATTTAAGGTGGTCAATTGAAAGTTGTGCTTCCTTTCCTTTGACTCTCCTCTGAAGAGTGACAGACAGCATGGGATCCTCAAAGCAACGCTCCAAAGATCTGAAAACAAAGATTGTTCAGTCTCCTGGTTTAGGGGAAGGCTACAAAAAGCCATCTCAGAGGTTTAAACTGTCAGTGTCAACTGTAAGGAATGGAATCAGGAAATGGAAGGCCACAGGCACAGTTGCTGTTAAACCCAGCAGGTCTGGCAGGCCAAGACAAATACAGGAGCGGCATATGAGCAGGATTGTAAGAATGGATACAGACAACCCACAGATCACCTCCAAAGACCTGCAAGAACATCTTGCTGCAGATGGTGTATCTGTACATCGTTCTACAATTCAGCACAATTTGCACAAATAACATCTATATGGCAGGGTGAGGAGAAAGAAGCCCTTTCTGCACTCACACCACAAACAGAGTCGCTTGTTGTATGCAAATGCTCATTTAGACAAGCCAGATTAATTCTGGAACAAAGTGCTTTGGACTGATGAGACAAAAATTGAGTTATTTGGTCAGAACAAAAAGCACTTTGCATGGCGGAAGAAGAACACCACATTTCAAGAAAAACACCTGCTACCTGCTGTCAAATTTGGTGGAGGTTCCATCACGCTGTGGGGCTGTGTGGTCAGTTCAGGGACTGGGACCCTTGTTAAAGTCGAGGGTCAGATGAATTCAACCGAATATCAACAAATTCTTCAGGATAATGTTCAAGCATCAGTCACAAAGTTGAAGTTACGCAGGGGTTGCATATTCCAACAAGACAATGACCCAAAACACAGTTCGAAATCTACAAAGGCATTCATGCAGAGGGAGAAGTACAATGTTCTGGAATGGCCATCACAGTCCCCTGACTTGAATATCATTGAAAATCTATGGGATGATTTGAAGCAGGCTGTCCATGCTCAGCAGCCATCAAATTGAACTGAACTGGAGAGATTTTGTATGAAGAATGGGGTCAAAAATACCTCCATCCAGAATCCAGACGCTCATCAAAGGCGATTGAGGACAGCGTCTAGAGGCTGTTAGATTAGCAAAAAGAGGCTCCACTAAGTATTGATGTCATATCTCTGTTGGGTGCCCACACTTATACACTTGTCTAATTTTGTTATGATGCATATTGCATATTTTCTGTTAATCCAATAAACTTAATGTGACTGCTGAAATACTACTGTTTCCATAAGGCATGTCAGATATTAAAAGGAAGTTGCTACTTTGAAGGCTCAGCCAATGATAAACAAAAATCCAAAGAATTAAGAAGGGTTCCCAAACTTTTTCATATGACTGTAAAATGCTTGCTCAAACAAAAAGTCATAACTGAACGACTGCCAGTCTTGATGGACAAAACTTTGCTCCAATTGTCAACCAAAATGGCTGGCATTATGTGCACCCAATAATCCATTGGCAAGACGTCTATCCCTTCAATGCTCTCAACCTGATTGTAACTTAAGCTGTCTTGAACACGTACCCTGTAGCCTCAGGCCTGGCTGTAAAGAGACTGGGGCGACCCAGGACAGGACTGGAAGACTTGTCTCGATTGGACCAAGGGGGCCACAAAAGTCCAAACCTTGCTAAGGGCACAAAGTCAAAGTCAAAGTGAACTTTATTGTCATCTCAACCATATACAAGTATACAGATAGATGAAATTGTGAAGCTCAGGGTCCGCAGTGTAACAACATGAAGTGCAAATAATAAATTAAAAATAGATTTAAAATTAAAATTTAAAATTAAAACACAAACAAGGCAAGACATTGTGCAAAGACAAGACAAAGAAGTAGCAGAAATATTGACATGTAGTTAGCAATATGAACAATTATGCAATGTATGGTATTTGCAATCTAGATACAGTGCATCCGGAAAGTATTCACAGTGCATCACTTTTTCCACATTTTGTTATGTTACAGCCTTATTCCAAAATGGATTAAATTCATTTTTTTTCTCAGAATTCTACACACAACACCCCATAATGACAACATGAAAAAAGTTTACTTGAGTTTTTTGCAAATTTATTAAAAATAAAAAAACTGAGAAATCACATGTACATAAGTATTCACAGCCTTTGCTCAATACTTTGTCGATGCACCTTTGGCAGCAATTACAGCCTCAAGTCTTTTTGAATATGACGCCACAAGCCTGGCACACCTATCCTTGGCCAGTTTCGCCCATTCCTCTTTGCAGCAGCTCTCAAGCTCCATCAGGTTGGATGGGAAGCGTCGGTGCACAGCCATTTTAAGATCTCTCCAGAGATGTTCAATCGGATTCAAGTCTGGGCTCTGGCTGGGCCACTCAAGGACATTCACAGAGTTGTCCTGAAGCCACTCCTTTGATATCTTGGCTGTGTGCTTAGGGTCGTTGTCCTGCTGAAAGATGAACCGTCGCCCCAGTCTGAGGTCAAGAGCGCTCTGGAGCAGGTTTTCATCCAGGATGTCTCTGTACATTGCTGCAGTCATCTTTCCCTTTATCCTGACTAGTCTCCCAGTTCCTGCCGCTGAAAAACATCCCAACAGCATGATGCTGCCACCACCATGCTTCACTGTAGGGATGGTATTGGCCTGGTGATGAGCAGTGCCTGGTTTCCTCCAAACGTGACACCTGGCATTCACACCAAAGAGTTCAATCTTTGTCTCATCAGACCAGAGAATTTTTTTCTCATGGTCTGAGAGTCCTTCAGGCGCCTTTTGGCAAACTCCAGGCGGGCTGCCATGTGCCTTTTACTAAGGAGTGGCTTCCGTCTGGCCACTCTACCATACAGGCCTGATTGGTGGATTGCTGCAGTGATGGTTGTCCTTCTGGAAGGTTCTCTTCTCTCCACAGAGGACCTCTGGAGCTCTGAAAGAGTGACCATCGGGTTCTTGGTCACCTCCTTGACTAAGGCCCTTCTCCCCCTGATCACTCAGTTTAGATTGCCGGCCAGCTCTAGGGAGAGTCCTGGTGGTTTTGAACTTCTTCCACTTACGGATGATGGAGGCCACTGTGCTCACTGGGACCTTCAAAGCAGCAGAAATTTTTCTGTAACCTTCCCCAGATTTGTGCCTTGAGACAATCCTGTCTTGAGGTCTACAGACAATTCCTTTGACTTCATGCTTGGTTTGTGCTCTGACATGAACTGTCAACTGTGGGACCTTATTAGGACAGGTGTGTGCCTTTCCAAATCACGTCCAATCAACTGAATTTACCACAGGTGGACTCCAATTAAGCTGCAGAAACATCTCAAGGATGATCGGCGAAACAGGATGCACCTGAGCTCAATTTGGAGCTTCATGGCAAAGGCTGTGAATACTTATGTACATGTGCTTTCTCAATTCTTTTATTTTTAATAAATTTGCAAAAATCTCAAGTAAATATTTTTCACGTTTTCATTATGGGGTGTTGTGTGTAGAATTCTGAGGAAAAGAATTAATTTAATCCATTTTGGAATAAGGCTGTAACATAACAAAATGTGGAAAAAGTGATGAGCTGTGAATACTTTCCGGATGCACTGTACATAAATATAGTCAATAGATATGTAATATAATAAATAAATAATAGATATATATAATACAGAAATGATCTTTTTATGATAATAGTTGTTTAAGACATGTGTAAACAATGACAGGTCAGAGTGTTTCACAGCAGAAGGAATTTAAGAGTGATAAGCACAAGCAAGAGATACGCTGTATGTAAAAAACCACACATTCACATTACTGACGATGGAAGCAGACTGATGACCGGTTGACCCAGCAGGTGGAATTTTGCTAGCAATCGAGGACATTGTATGTAGAAACCTTGTGGAGAAAGCTGCAGCCAGAAGGTTTGACCAAGAAGGAGAAGGAGAAGAGCTGCTGAACAAAGAAAGGCAAGCACACTGAAGATCGTTCCATGTGCCAATGAAAGTCATCCAGGAAAGGAATAAAACATCATCTACACCAAACCATAAGCACACCTGCTTTGATTCTGACAGCTGGGAATTGTAACTTAGAAGTGAGGACAAAGCCAGCTAGTGCATTATGGGATTATTGGTGTCACTTTAACTGAAATGCAAGAACCTTTGTGAAGATTAAGTCTTGAAGTGTTACAACAACAACAACATTTATTTATATAGCACATTTTCATACAAATAATGGAGCTCAAAGTGCTTTACACAATGAAGAAAAGAGAAAAAAAGACAAACTAAGAATTAAAATAAGACAACACTAATTAACATAGAATAAGAGTAAGGTCCGATGGCCAGGAGGACAGAAAAAACAAAAAAAAAACTTCAGACGGCTGGAGAGAAAAAATAAAATCTGCAGGGGTTCCAGGCCACAGGACCGCCCAGTCCCCTCTGGGCATTCTACCTAACATCAATGAAACACTCCTCATTGTATTTAGGGTTCTCTTGGAAGGACTTGATGATGATGGTCATGTAGACTTCTGGCTTTTAATCCATCAATGTAGGAACATCATGGTGCTTTGATTAGGTGGTGGTGCCACAGATCGCCACCACAGAAAACCGGGAAAAGAAACAGAAGAGAGAGTAGGGGTCAGTATGGGAGTTTCCTCCTAAATCCAGTAGCAAAGTTCAGAGCAGCAGCTCTCACATAAAACTCAGTGTGGGGTGAGGTAAGCCAGTGCAGAGGAGCTGTCAACAAATGGATGCCACAGTGTAAACGCTAGAAACTTAGTAACCATCTAAAGAACCATGTTCACCTCATGAATTATAAAATCAGACCTCATAACTTTCGTGCCATTTTCTGCAGGAGAGAAAAAAAAGATTTATCTAAGCCAAGTGATAGAATTCATAAGTTACTGTATATGCCTTTGTCTATGGGAGAGAAAAAGTTCAACTAAGCTATCATAGTTTTATGTTTTGTGTTGTTTTCAGTTGTTCATTTTATCTATCTATCTATCTATCTATCTATCTATCTATCTATCTATCTATCTATCTATCTATCTATCTATCTATCTATCTATTATATAGTGTCATATGTACAGTAGTCTCACTTATCCAACATTCTGTATTATCCGACGTCCCACCACAAAAAAAAAACAAAAAAAAAACGCAATCAGCAACAAGAACTGCAAGTTGTGAGCGTAGTCTATTTTTTGTTGCTCCCGACTGTACCGTAGCTAATTACAGTGGAACCTCGGTTTGTGCTCGCAGTCCAAAGCACTTGTACAGTATATCAATGCGAATTTCCCCATAAGAAATAATGGAAACTCAGATAATTTGTTCCTCAACCCAAAACTATTAATATAAAAATGATTAATACAAAAAATAAAGTAAAAATATATAAAGCAAATTAACCTGCACTTTACCTTTGAAAAGAGCCATGGCTGGTGTGAGTGAGTTTCTAAACTCTTGTGGGATTCCACCTAACGGGACAACACGGAAGAGCGTCCCGAAGCAATCGCAGTCTCCCAGCACTGTAGCAGTTTGCCATAAAAGCGAATCTGAACCCATGCCGTCGACGGGTGATACAAGGAACAAAGAACATTATAAATGCGTAGGTCACAGTATTACTTTCCCCCAACCCTGCCTGACCTGCTGTGTCTGTGTATAGGAGAATGGCAGATCCCACTACAATAAATAACCGTGCTGTTCCTGTTTCAAGCTGAATAAAGCTGGTGTTGCTAAAGTACTGAGACTCAGCTTCGTGTTTTTGGGTGCAAGACGGGGACTCGCACGTCACAGCACAAACACACACACACACGCAGTCACAATGCTGTAGTAAACAATATATGCTTGTACAGATGTTGACTATATGAGTGACAGAGTTAAGGCTCTAGAAACTGCAATTAATTACATTGAGCAACAAGAAGAAGCTACAGGAATCGACATAATGATGCTGCAAAGATGGCGAGACTTGGCCGCGAAGAAACGGCACTCGTCAGGAAAGCAGACTACAATCAAAAATGTCTTTAAATCCTCACAGGACTGAACGTTTTAAGTACAGTACATACTGTATTTAACTTCAGAAAATTCTTTAACTGTAAGTTCATTTTTTCAGTTAATTTATTCTGTTGTTTTGTTGTAAAACATGATTATTAGGTTCGTAATGTGTAAAATTATAACATAGTTTGATGTTTAATAGGCTTTTTCTTAACACCTCCCATTATCCAACATTTTTGCTTATCCGACGTTCTGCCGGCCCGTTTATGTCGGATAAGCGAGACTCTACTATATATATTTTCTTACAGTATCTTCTAAATGGTGACATTTTATGTCATGGGTATCATAACATATATCATTTGTACATGTGACAAAACTGACCCTATGAACCTATCAATATTTAGCAATGCATTTGGTAACAGGGGGCACAAGGACATGCAACTTTATTGTAGCATTCATTGAACAAAACTGCCAGTTAAAATAACAGACACACAGCCAAGTAGAGCAGCTCAATGGGACAACATTAGAACATTAGAACACTCTAGATGAGAACAGGCTGTTCAGCCCAACATAGCTCGCCAGTCCTGTCCACTTATTTCTTCCAAGAAAACATCAAGTCGAGTTTTGAAAGTCCCCAAAGTCTTACTGTCTACCACACTACTTGGTAGCTTATTCCAAGTGTCTATCGTTCTTTGTGTAAAGAAAAACTTCCTAATGTTTGTGCGAAATTTACCCTTAACAAGTTTCCAACTGTGTCCCCGTGTTCTTGATGAACTCATTTTAAAGTCACCATCTCGATCCACTGTACTAATTCCCTTCATAATTTTAAACACTTCAGTCAGGTCTCCTCTTAATCTTCTTTTGCTTAAACTGTAAAGGCTCAGCTCTTTTAATCTTTCCTCATAACTCATCCCCTGTAGCCCTGGAATCATCCTAGTCGCTGTTCTCTGGACTTCTTCTAGTGCTGTTATGTCCTTTTTGTAGCCTGGAGACCAAAACTGCACACAGTACTCAAGATGAGGCCTAACCAGTGCATTATAAAGGTCGAGCAGAACCTCCTGTGACTTGTACTCCGCACATCGTGCTATATAACCTGACATTCTGTTAGCCTTCTTAATGGCTTCTGAACACTGTCGGGAAGTCGACAACTTAGAGTCCACTATGACTCATAAGTCTTTCTCATAAGGTGTACTCTCGATTTTCCGACCGCCCATTGTGTATTCAAACCTCAAATTTTTACTTCCTATGTAAACTCACACATGGAGCATTTAAACATAAAAGATGCTTCAAACAAAACACTACACCTTCTATC
>JANRMT010062816.1:9810573-9825368 GCA_026402145.1 Polypterus bichir lapradei | reverse complement strand
ATATATATATAGTATATATGCAGTATATATGTATTTATGAATATATAAGCTTAGATACACAACAGAAGAAGCTTTCAAGTTAATATACAGTGCTATGTGTTTACAAAAGTGAGTGTGTGTTCAGCTCTACCTTTCAAGCTGACCTTTAAAAGCTACTAAATATTTAGTTTGGTTAAAATGTCATCCACATCTGCCTTGCTGAAGTGGGAAGCATCGGTAAGTATTGCTGAAACAGGAGTCAATTTCCAACAGTTATTAAGCTGACTTGCAGACACACTGACACTGTCCTTAACATGTAAGCAGCCTTTCCTCATTCTGTCAAGGCGCTGCTTACCACCTGCAGGGGGGAAAAGGGCAAAAGGCGCCCGTTGTTCAATCATTTTCAATTAATTTCACTTTGCTATGGATGGTTTCAAAGGGTTTGGCATGTAACACTGAGGTGCTGCAGAGACACAGAGAGAAAGAGGCAGAGAGCTTCCTTCCCCTTATTATGAGACTCCATTTACACAGCAGACAAAAGTGGAGAATTTATAAAATTCATTTCTTGTATATTTTGGAAAATCTGCCCAGTATCTGTATTAAAAGCTTAAAAAATTCAATTCCAACAATAGATAGATAGATAGATAGATAGATAGATAGATAGATAGAGTGGTGGCTCTGAGGCTAGGGATCTGCACTGGCAATCAGAAGGCTGCTGGTTTGAATCCCGTAAACACCAAAAGGGGCTCAGCTCTGTTAGAAATGAAAGGCACTATATGATAGATAGAAATGAAAAGCACTATATTATAGATAGAAATGAAAAGCACTATATTATAGATAGAAATGAAAAGCACTATATTATAGATAGAAATGAAAAGCTCTATATTATAGATTGATAGATTGATATGAAAGGTACTATATGACACACAGCTAGATAGAGTGGTGGCTCTGAGGCTAGGGATCTGCACTGGCAATAGGAATGCTGCTGATTCGAATCCCATAAATGGCAAAAGGGACTCAGCTCTGTTGAAAATGAAAAGCACTATATTATAGATAGATAGATATAAAAAGCACTATATTATAGATAGATAGATATAAAAAGCACTATATTATAGATAGATAGATATGAATGGTACTATATGATAGATAGATATAAAAAACACTATATTATAGATAGATAGATAGATATAAAAAGCACTATATTATAGATAGATAGATATGAATGGTACTATATGATAGATAGATAGATATGAATGGTACTATAGATAGATAGATAGATAGATAGATAGATAGATAGATAGATAGATAGATATGAAAGGCACTATATGATAGATAGATAGATAGATAGATAGATAGATAGATAGATAGATAGATAGATAGATAGATATGAAAGGCACTATATGATAGATAGATAGATATGAAAGGCACTATATTATAGATAGATAGATATGAAAGGCACTATATTATAGATCCATCTTTTATGTTTAATGCTCCATGTGTGAGTCATGTTGTGTTCCATTGAGCTGCTCTACTTAGCTGTGTGTCTGTTATTTTAATTGTCAGTTTTATTCAATGAGTGTTACAATAAAGTTGCATGTCCTTGTGTCCTCTGCTGCCAAATATATTGGTGAATATTGATAGGCGTAGTAAGCAAGATTAATAATTTAGGTAAATTGACAGGAAAGGCATTTTATTATAGATAGACAGATAGATAGAGGTGTAATTTATACACCTGTTAATCATTATTATAGAATTAACTAACTGCTTGGCTATTCTTACACCAAATAGTTAAAAACAGACTTTGACTGTAGGATGATGGGTTCCAAATAAACTGATTAGAAGGCTTATTAGAAGGCTGGCCTTTGTGTTTTATGTAATGAATATTAAAGTATTTGAAGCACTTTAAGGATTTAACACTGAGTTAATCCTTTAATCCTTAGAAAAACCAATTTTGTACACATGAAAGGGGGTCATTTAACTCCTTCTCATTAATTTTCTGCCTTGAAGATGCTGTGATGGCGAAGATTAGATTCATTAAAGAATCATATTGTCTGCCCAGGTCTGGCTGTGTCATGGATACCAAGTCATTACACGAGGCTAGTGACATGTTTATAGTGAGGTTAAAACCTTCGCTTATCTTCACAAATCCCACCCCCCAAAGTTCACGTCAACAGAATTAAAAACCATTTAACCTTTTGATATTCATCTTTGTTATTCAACATACATTTAACGGGAAAGACCAAAGGGGCATATGAACATTGTCAGCTTGATTTGGGCATGGATTTATTTTGTCAGCTTTTGAGGTTTTTTTTTTTTTATTGTTTCTTTTCTGTGTTTTATTTTTTTTAAACTAGGTATATTGTGCCGTTTTCTCTACATTAAATAATATACAGCTTTTTAAAATTGACTACAAAGTTGTCTTATGGCATAGTAAAAACTGATTTTGAAATGTATTTAAAATGCATTTTGCAATAATAAACAAGTAAATAAATACATAAATATATTTTGACATCTATAAACAGACAAATCTTTATTAAGAAAACAAAAACTCTTAAGAGATGATAAAGTATTAAGCGTACCTGAACCTATAAATGGAGTGCATGTATGCCAACAATACAGTGTGATGGGCTCTTAGCTTTAATTTTTGATAGTATTTGATCTGAAATATTAGAAATAAAAAGAAAAAAAGAAAAATATAATTAATTTATATAAAGCATTTATTTTGATGTCTATAAAAAGGAAGACAAATCTTTAGTAAGAAAAAAAACTCTTAATTGATTGATAAATTTTAATCTTACTTTACCTATGAATGAAGTGCATGAATGCCAGCAATACAGTGTTGTGTGCTCTTAGCCTTGACTTTTTAAAGTATTTGTTCTGAAATATTAAAAATAAATAACAAAAAATAACAAAATAACAGAAAATAAAGGTTTATTTGATCTGAAGATTTAATTGACTGATATATTTTAATTTTACGTTAACCTATTAAGGGAATGACTGTTTGCCAGCAACACAATGTGCTCGGCTCTTAGTCTCATTATTTATAATATCCAATCTGATGTATTAAGAATAAATAATAAAAAAATACCAAAATAACAAAAAATAAAGATTTAATTGATTGATAAATTTTGATCTTACCTTACCTATAAATGGAGTGCATGAACGGCAGCAATAGAGTGTTGTGTGCTCTTAGTCATAATCTTTTATAGTATTTTCTCTGAAACAGTAAAAACAGTATAAAATTAAAAATGTAATCAAATAATTTGAAGGTTTAATTGATTAATAAAGTATTAATCTTACTTTAACCTATGAATAGAGTGTATGAATGCCAGCTATACAGTGTGGTGTGCTCTTAGCCTTAATTTTTGATAATATTTGAATTGAAATATTACAAATAATTAAGAAAAAATAAAGAGTTATTGATTTATATAAAGATTTAATAAACATACATTTTAATTGTACCTTACCTTTGAATGGAGTGTTTAAATGCCAGTTATACAGTTTTTTACGTACTTAGCCTTAATCATTTATAGTATTTCCTCTGAAATATTAAAAATAAAAAAACAGAAGAACAGAAAATAAAGGTTTAATTGATTGAGTGATTCTAATGCTCCCTTAACCTAGTAATGGTGTAAATGTATGCCAACAATGCAGTGTGGTGGGCTCGTAGTCTTCATTTTTAATGATATTCACTCAGCAATATGAAAAATACATAAATTAATAAATAAATTACAAAACAAAGATGTAATTGATTGGTTTAAAGGTTTAATTGAAAGATACATTTTTATTTTTCGCTACGCAGGAATGGAGTTCGTGATGAATGCAAGCTTACAGTTTTGCGTTCTTGTAGTGTTCATTTTTGGTCATATTCACTCCGAAGCATTAAAAATCAAAAACAAAATAATAGAAATAAAGGTTTGATTGATTGAAGAATCAGTTTAAGCCTGCTTATTTCTAGGACTGAAGATCTATTCAACAGTGTGTCCCTGATGTACATCTTTTCAGTTACAATAAAGTTTCCAGGGGTGTAGGTGGCGTCCATTTCCAGGTGGATCGGTCGGCTGCATTAATTGCTCCTCAGATGGAGAGGCGTGTCGCACCTGCACCCAATTTGGTGGCCGAGACGGGACAGGGGGAACAAAAGAGAGGGCCGGTTAATGGATGGAGTAAGTAGGATGGGAGTGAGAGATCTGGTGCGAGACAAGTGGAAGCAGGCGGACGGGAATGTGAGAATGTGTGGCTGGTGCTCAAGGGGGCTGAGGGTTGCTCCTGTTGAGCATGAGAGCAACAGAAATGCATCACTCTGGGGGTAGCTCCACCACAAGGCCAGTGAGACCAGTGGGAGTCAAGGGAGTGGATGCTCTGTGACACCCCGTGGATCACCATGGGATGGGCAGCGGGGACACAACCGGATCAGAAGGTTGTCTGCACCTGTTGGTTAATGTCTCTCCATGCTGCAAGGTCAAAATAGGATAAGCTGGAGAGACGTCTCTTATAAAGGGAAGCACTGGGGACTGAGAGAAGAATCTTGCCATGTTTTATCCTCATTTTATGGATTTATTTATTGAATTGTAACAGATGATCTGCTGTGGCAACCCGTAACAGGAGCATCCAAAAGAAGAAGATTCATTGAATTTTAACCTCCACGATTGAACTGCTATTTTTATGGATTATTAATGGGATTTATCATTTCATTTGCTGCAATTTTTGAAAACTGTTAATTTTTTGATTTTAATAAAATCACGATTCACTTTGCACACCCCTTGGCTGGATGTATGAGTCCTCCTCATCTGCTAGGCTCATCTCGGTGACGTTATCGATGATGGTGGGTTCAAGAGGCTCCCGGAAGGACCCAGTAGCATGGAGCCAACCTGCACCATCGCACCTTGCACTTCCCTTTCACATGTGAACATTTGGTCATATTTTCGTTCTGGTGGTAGATCTCTTTGCTTCATAGTTTTGGACTTTTATTCCTAAGTTTAGTTTTGGTACTGGCTAAAAGATGATTTTGACCTCCCGTTAACAAAACTGGCACAAATCTTGTCTCATGTTCATCTGCTGGTCTTGTCTCATTCAAAATCTTGCTTCTGAGTTTTTGAATTGAAGATGTGCCTGTCCTTCTCATTCATTCTATCTTCAACTCAAGAATCTGTGTTTTCTGTTTGTAATTGTTCTGGACGTATCTATTTAACAATATTTAACAATGTTTTAGCAAAAGAAAAGTGTGCATTTTGCAAGTTGTTAGCGTGCTACTGCATAACTGATATGTGGATCATACAAGCAAGTAACGTGAGATTTTTTGGACGTGGACATTGTTCATATTCTTTGCTATTATACAGCATTGGTCCAAATTGGTTTGTAATAATCACATACTTCTTTACTATCGTTCTCTAAGAAAACACAAGATTGAAAACGTTTCTTGGTCATCTCTATAAAGTACATGGGGTAAGTAAGATATTAAAAAGTATATATTTTTTTTTGGACGGAATATTTCTTTAATAACATTAGGGTCTTTTCTGGCTCAAGTCTGTCTTGATGGCACTCCCAGCTGAACATAGATGGTGTTGCTACATTCAATTACTTCACTAAATACACACCCTGAATGCCAAGCTGGATGGCCTGGCATCCCAACCAGGGTAGGAGCAGTCTCCTTGCCAGAAAGGGAGACCTTAATAGGACAGCAAGAATGCTGCTTCCCTGCTAGAACGATAGGCCACAATGGAAGGACTGGCGTCCCGAACAGGAATGGTTGTGAGTGCTTTTTCCCAGAAGGTAGGCCAAAGCAGAAAGACAGAGGGTGTAGTCTTCCTCCAATCACCTCTGTTCCTTCTGTAATACAGCTGAATGCATATTTCATATGAAAATGTGATAACTGCATGTTAAGCGCTGGGTGCTGATCTACAGTGGCAGTTTCAAGCTATCCAGGAAATAAAAATGTTTTAAAGGTTCTTAAGGATAAGT
This sequence comes from Polypterus bichir lapradei, assembly GCA_026402145.1. NCBI lineage: Eukaryota > Metazoa > Chordata > Cladistia > Polypteriformes > Polypteridae > Polypterus > Polypterus bichir. Next base: position 9,819,428 of record JANRMT010062816.1, on the reverse strand, counting down.
AGGTCTTCCTGGTCAAAGTGAAGGTACAGTGAATTCAGAAAGTATTAAGACCTCTTCACTTTCTGCACACTTTATTCTGTTTTAGATGTACAGTATTTATAAATTGATAAATTTGCTATTTAACCCATAATCACAAAGTGGAAATGAAATAGGTTTGCAAATTTGTTAAAAATTAAAAACTGGCAACTCTCATTTATCTCAGAATCTAGACCCTCAATTCAGTACTTTGTAGAAGCCCCAGTTACAGTCCCATCTCCACAATACATCCCGCTGGTGGAACACCATTATGGATAAACCTGCCGGGCAGGCTTGGAATTACAGTCCTATGGGACAACCCCTGTTGAGGTACTTGGGTGCCTCCAGAGGGAGCTACCCTGCTTCCAATTGACCCGGATGTGGAATACTGTGGCACCAGAAGTTGTCCTGGGTCCGGCATTAAAGAAGCAAGACCTTCAGGAGGAAGTGGACGTGACAACAATGAGTTATTGAAGAAGAAGGAAGAACGGCTGAACAAATCCAAATCGTATTATGGGATATCATCTACTGTTGAATTCTGCTCTGTACTTGTAATATTTCTATTGCACTATTATATAACATTGAGGATTACTTCTGTTCTGTTCTGTGTATTGTATTGTATTGACCCTCTTTTTTGACGCCCACTGCACGCCCAACCTACCCAGGAAGGGGTCTCTCTTTGAACTGCCTTTCTCAAGGTTTCTTCCATTTTTTCACCTACAAGGGTATTTTTGGGAGTTTTTCCTTGTCTTCTTAGAGAGTCAAGGCTGGGGGGCTGTCAAAATGCAGGGCCTGTTAAAGCCCATTGGGCTATACAAAAAATAAATTATATTGTATTGTAACATATTAACTTGCTGTGCAGCCTAAAAAGGAGGAAATTAGAAATAAATATTGTCTTATATATAAACGTCTACGCGTGGAAGTGTGTGTTTCTGTCTGTCCGGCCCGGAAGTGAGAGGTGGAGTCGAGGTAAGGGCTCTGCCTCTGAGGAAACAGAAACTCACTTAGCTGCTAATAACACGGGCGAGGCCAACACGTCAGCAAAACAAAACCTCAGATGAAAGACAAAGTCGCTTAGCCGCTAACATCGGCAAAACGGTATCCCCTTTTACTTTTCCTCCTGCCGCTAATGCACAAGGCGATGCGAGCACGTCGGAAAAACGAATCCTCCTAGGAGAGAGACGCCCAGAGTAGTTTCTTTCAATTACCCGACATCTCTACATTTCTGATGATTTCAATCGTTTTTAGGACCCCAGGCTTTTTACAGCACGGGCTTACACAGCTAGTGTGTAATAAAAACCTTAGATTTGAACCCAGCACGTTGTATAGTTGCGTCTAGTGGGGAGTTAGGGTGCTGTTATGCCCCCCCTGGTGGTCACAACACACACATACAATATTATTTTTTATCAGTTATTTTATTCTTTCCTTTTACTGCTTATATTTGGCTGTAAGATGCACTTTTTTTCCATTTACATCAAATGAACACGGATAAAGAAAAACAGGATAGCATTATTGATCTTGATACCTAAGTGGAATAAGGAGTACATGACTGAAAAGCACTCCCCAGACAGTTTAAAATTATAAGAGCAGCCCAACTGTTAGTTCACAGATTCCAGACGAGTGCCTTTAGATGTGTCCTTTTATGTTCTTCAGCTTCCGTTGATACAATAAAATGAATGGGGGTCTGCTCTACAGGTACGGGAGCTGATTTGAATTCTAAAGGTGTGGCCGTTAATTCTGTTGCACTGTTACACTTTTGACAGCCTGAGAATGATTTATTTCCTGTCCAATGCTGTGCTATAAAATCAAATATATAGGTTGATTTAAATGGTTCTCAGGATGAAAGCCCACTGTTAACAATGAAGATTCACTCAACAGCACAGAAGAAGTTGTATTCTTCTTATTCGTCTTGTGTTCCACTCGGTATTGCAGACACAAGCACACGGAGGCGGCGGAACAAGAGGCAGCATTCAAAAGATGTTATCAGGTTTCCAGTCAGGCACTAAATCTACAAGGCATAAACGTTACACGGTCCTTTTGCATTGTGCCATTTGAGGCTGGTAATTATAGCCTTACCACTAACATAAATCCAATGGATATGCTACAACAGCCTCCTACACAAACTCCAGCTTGAGCTGCTGGTCTGTTTCACTAAAAAGGATTTCCACCTTCAGGCAGAATAATCATCCAGGAAAACCAGAGAAGCATTTGACAAGCCCTGACTAAAAGGTCAGAGTCAGCTACTGTATGATTAACTGCGGAGTCCAAGGGCAAAACTGTCACAGGCCCATACCTGCTTCAAGTGTACAGTGGTGTGGCATGGAGCACTGAGCATTAACAGTACATTTGCATTTGACACTTATTTGCTTAGCAGGCGGTTTTTATCCAAAGCGACTTACCAATCTGATCAACATAATCGAGTAAATATCACCCTAGAGAATGTGTTAGGAACAAGTGTTACAGGAACAGTTTCAAGTATGAAAATAAAATAAATATCAAAATGGGGTGCACCCATCCCATCCTTTTCACATAATTCAAGGGGTAATGTGGACTGCACCACATGTACAGTCCAGTGAAAAAGTCAGTGCACCCCCAGGAGTATATAATTTTTATTTTTCAGTTTTTAACATCAAGATTTGATCTTCGTTTCAGTCATATCTATGAAGGTGATATAGTAGAACAAACTTCATGCCGCCTTTACATTTTCTAGCCCATTGTACAATTTAAATAAACTGAAATACTAATTTCTTGTGTGGAAAAAGTAAGTCCACCCCTCCTATTTATCACACACCTCAAATTAGAATCCGGTGCACCAGAGCAGGTGCAGATGGCTAGAGGAAACTTGTCTTAATTAATTAAAACCTCAGATAATTAACTTGCTGTGAAGTGTGTGTTATCACCATGCCGAGATCAAAAGAGCTCTCTGAGGCCTTCATAAAGAAGGTTATAGATACCTATGTGTCTGGGAAGGGATTTCAAAAGATCTCCAAACCATTGTAAATCAACTATTCCGTTGTCCAGAAGATCATCTACAAGTGGAGAAGGTTACTAGCTGTGTAACCCCATGCTGTAAAAAGCCCGGGCTCCTAGAAACTATTGGAATCGTCAAAAAAAAATTGAAATGCAGAGTCGAGAGGGTTTGTTTGCCCCCCTTGTCTATCAATGGCTAAGCGAGTTTCTCTCTCGTTGGTCTTTCCTCTGCGGTTTGACTTTGACAACAGAGTCGCTTTCTTTCAGCTTCATGCTGTAGCCTCAGACTTCTTTCTTCTTCCAACTCATTAACTTGGGGCCACCTTGCCAGCTCTTTGAACTTCATGCGTTTATATATAAGATCGAGGTGGACGCCCCTGTGATGGAAAAACAGGGGGAGAGGAGAGGTTCACGACAATAACTCTCCCGGAACACGAAAGGGCAACCTCCTCTGGAGTGCATCGGGGCCACCGGCTTGGAGCTTGGAGGCTCAACCCTGCTGGGACACCCAGTCCCGGAGCCCTGGATTGCAGCACTTCTGCCACACCCGGGGGTGCTGCTGAAAGAGAATCAGAGAACACTGGGAGCATTTCTGGGTACACTATAAAGGAGGCCGCCTCACTCCGTTCGAGGAGCCAGAGTCGGGAGGTGGAGGACAAAGCTTGCGTGGAAAGGAGTGGAGGCGGCAGAGGAGAAAGAAAGAAAGAGAGAAAAAAGAAGAGAAGGGACTGAGCAGTTTTGCTGATTGGTTGTTGTGTGATGTGGGGAGCTGGGGAATAGAGCTGCCCAAAAGGAAAATAAAAACACGGGCTTTTGGACTTGTGTCTCTGTGCCTGTCTGTGTCTGGGTTTGGGGAGCTGTACGACCCTCTTTATTCCACAATAAATATATACTGTACAGTGTATATATCCATCCATCCATTTTCCAACCCGCTGAATCCGAACACAGGGTCACGGGGGTCTGCTGGAGCCAATCCCAGCCAACACAGGGCACAAGGCAGGAACCAATCCCAGGCAGGGTGCCAACCCACCGCAGGACACACACAAACACCAAGCACACGCTAGGGCCAATTTAGAATCGCCAATCCACCTAGCCTGCATGTCTTTGGACTGTGGGAGGAAACCGGAGCGCCCGGAGGAAACCCACGCAGACACGGGGAGAACATGCAAACTCCACGCAGGGAGAACCCGGGTCTCCTAACTGCGAGGCAGCAGCGCTACCACTGTGCCACCGTGCCGCCCCAGTGTATATATATATATTTATATTGTGATAAAATAAAAGCTCAGGAAAACTCCAAGAAAGACATGGGGAATGACCCTGTATAATGTCTCTCAGATACAATGAAAAAAATCAGCAATGTTGATCAAAAACAAGAGCATTTGACAATATATGGTGGGTTACATGGAGTTTTTATAGAGTAAATGGAGGCAGGAAATGAAAATAACAGGAAATTACATCACAAACAGACAGACGGAAGTGACATCATGATGGAGAGTCGGAAGTGACATTATTATGGCGGAGCCAAAAAGTGATATCATGAATAGGAACCAGAAGTGACATCATCTCGGGAGAGCTGGAAGTGACGTCGTCGATAGAGATTGTTGGATGGAAGCCATTTTGAGAAACCATAAGTATTTCAGGTGAGTTATAGTTTATCTTCTTTAGTTATGTTGATGGGGAGAGAGAGGCATTAGTACATACAATCAACCCATTATCTCTTGTAGTATCACTTACCTTAGGGATTGTTGGCTGCCTCCTAAGCAGACATGTGTGACTATACATTCAGGACTTGTGCATTCCTCTTGATCGGCAACAATATATATTTACTATAGCAGTATACAGTATATAATATAATATAATCTCTCTGTATAAAATTCAACATCTGTCTGTCTGTATGTCTGCCCACTTTTCACGAGAGAACTACTTAACGGATTTAGATCATTTTTTGAATATTCCGGTTGATTTTGAGACTTCTCTCATCGCGCTAAGTATCATAGTTCGCTTGTGGCACCGATTTATTTGAGCGAATCTGAGAGACAAGCAGCAGGCCAAGGAGAGGGGGAGGTGGGTCCTCAGGAGTAGGGAGCCATGGCAGGGCCCTCCTCACTCACACGCCAGCCTCCATTCGAGTCACTCTACCTTTTGCCACGTGTTGGAGCGTAACTAGCTTAGCTAGCAATACCTGTTTGTTCAGCAGAAATGATCATCTAGAGATTGTTAAGGAGTAGCATTTGATGTTTTTGAGAGAGAGATCAGATCAGATACATGTGTTTTAGAGGGTAGCTGCTCATTGACAGAGATATCACAGCCATGTGCTTTTCTGCCTATGTGGGGGACACTCTCCCATCAGAGCTGAACACGTTAAGTTATACAGTGGCAACGTTTAACAAAGTACTGAATTGAGGGTCTAAATTCTGAGATAAATGAGAGTTGCCAGTTTTTAATTTTTAATAAATTTGCAAACCTATTTCATTTCCACTTTGTGATTATGGAGCGTACCTACCTTGCCAACTTTTTACAATTTTGGCAAAGAGATCACAGCTACATTCTCACCCCTGATAGCAAAACCAAAAATATTGTATATTGAGGCCCTCGGATATGAAAACTATCAATATAAATTCTTCTCAATACAAATTATTACATTTGTTATTGATTTTTAAAGTTTGTCCTGTTTCACTACTACGCGGGTGGAGCCACAGGAGACAGCTAGTATAATATAAAATATACTTTGCTCCAAATGCATTTTGACCAAAAAATGGCATTATGGGCTGACCAGGTTATACCTTTTATTTTAAACAATGGGCTAAGGTGAAAGGTCAGCATTGCATCACATCTCAGACAATTTTGGCAGCTTTGTTTTGTCCGAATTGTTTCGAGTTGTAATTCATATGGTATTTCTGCCTCGACAGCTTAGATTCATGATGTGTCCAAGAGCACGTGAACAACAGCAAGAGGAACCGCTCTGCCTTACACAGGTGCATTGGAGTCAGAAATGAAGGACGGACAACGCTCACCAGAGAGGAGTGGAAGAAGAAGTAAGAGAAAGAGAGAATTGTGCTGTACTGGATTTGAAGACGTCCTGTTGAAGGTATTTTATTGTGCTAACTAACCTTTCATTTGAAACTGGAACTTGTGTGGCCCCTACAGGTCACAATATATTATGGTACAATTTTTCAAATAACAAAATGCTGAAGACTTATTTTATCTCTCCATCCATTATCCAACCTGCTATATCCTAATTACAGGGTCACGGAGGGTCTGCTGGAGCCAATCCCAGCCAACACAGGGTGCAAGGCAGGAAACAAACCCAGGCAGGGTGCCAGCCTACCGCAGGGCGTACACACACAATTTAGAATCCCCAATGCACCTAACCTGCATGTCTTTGGACTGCGGGAGGAAACCCACGCAGACACGGGGAGAACATGCAAACTTCACGCAGGGAGGACCCGGGAAGCGAACGCAGGTCTCCTAACTGCAAGGCAGAAACACTACCCACTGCGCCACTCCCTTATTTTGTTTAATGTTTATTTAAATATGTAGCATTATAGTATTATTATTATCATTATTATTATAGTATAGTATTTCAAGTTTTGACCTTCAAGTTTTTTTTTCATCTTCGTGTCCACTGAAGCACTTCCAGCATTTTTGATGTTAATTGTTGCCACGTTTTTATCGAGTGGACTGCTTCTGCTTCACTTTATATGTTTTGCATTTTTTTAAAGATTCTCAGTGTTACAGTCAGAAGTCTGAGCCCTGAAGGGAGCTATATTATTAAATACACTAAATAATATCTGCTGAATAAATGTTTATTTTCTCTGAATTTCTCTTTGAAAGCCATGAAAAGATGAAAAATGCTCGTGTGCAAAAAGAGAAAAATGATGAATTTGCAGATTTTAATATATATATGTATATGTTTTATGTTAAGATATTATATCTGTATATAAATAATTATCTGTATAATTATTATAATTGTATCTGTATAATATATATCTGTAAGTCTATAATTGCAGTATATTTCATATATTTTATACAAAACCAGAACAATCTGCTCAATGTCAAAATCGTAGAGGCAGAGGTGGCTCTCTAGTGAGAAAAAAGTTTCATTCTAAGTTTGATAAAAATTAAGCAGAAATGTTAAAAAAAAAAATGAAATAAATAAATACAATAAAGAAGGGGTGATGTCCAAAAAAGTGTGTTTCACTAGTCAGCTGTAATGTGGGGAGGGGGGGCAGGGGGCTCCCTAGTGAGAAATGGAAAAAGCAAGCAGACAGAACGTACTAATGAAATCGAGTTCATTTAATGGATTTTCAACAGGACAGAAATTCCAGACACCTCATAATGAGGTCTTATCGAAATCATTGGCTGCAGAGAGGAGGTGGCGGTTACAGTGAAAAGGTTTCGATACAAAGGGGGATATGCAGAGCACCAGAAAGGCAGGACACTTAATAGGATGAAAGCTGAAAACTGCAATGAAGGAGATAAGTCGTCAAATGGAGGAGTCTAGGGTAGATTTTTTTTTTTTTCTTAAGGTGAGTAGCGGAATAGTAAAAAGGAAATAAATAAATAATTCAAGTAAAATTATGAGGGTCTGGAGGTGGGAGCTTGTTAGATAATATTTAATGAGGGCAAGAATGTGCAAATGATCTTGGGGGCTGCCTCTCTCTAAAAGTGAAATTACATAAGACGCCAAGAGGACGGAGACTTTGACTTGCAGTCACTTTGCCATGAAGGAAAATGTGGTTTGTCAATCTACAATTACACCAAAAACAAAGTGCAGGGCTTTGATGAAATCTTCTTTACATCCTTAGGGAGGAACAAAAATGAGATAATTTATCAAAGTGAGCATTACTGCTCATGTTTGTGTGTTTTTTACATTAATCTCATTACATTAATGCTACTTTCTTGTAATGTAATGGATTTGTGCACTCTATCAGAAAATGGTTTTTAAACTATCTACAATTAGGCAATGGCTGAAAATCAGAGCCATGGCACCCTAATGGGAAATTCCTACAGCTTTAAAACAGATCTGTTTGACTTTGATAAAAAAAGGAAAAAGAATACTATAAAGAAACTTTTATTCTCTGATTTATGGCATCAAAGATGACCATTAATCAGCTATTGAGTAGTATATTATTACATTGATTTTTGCTGCTTTTTCATATTCAACTTTTCTTTTTCTCTAATGCTTCAGCCTCAGCCAGACCAACCCGAAGTTTAGCCCCCCATATTATATTCTATGTTTTGTTAAATTTAGAAACACCTGAAGAAGAAGAAAAAAATACATAAATGCACATTACTGAAGTGTTCATGATATGAAATTAACTAATTGTATGGTCTTTTTCTGTTTTTGTGCAAATTTAAATATAATGAAGTTTTAAGGTACCCATCCATACAAATTCAGTATGGTGTGGTAATTTAGAGACAATTAAAATTATTGATTTGCAGTAGCTTGTTTAAGAAAAAGAAAAAGATGTTTGCAAAATACAGTACTATGTATCTGTGTCTATGTAGTATAGGTGTGTGTGTGTGTGTGTGGGTGGGTGTGTGTACAGTATGTGTGAGTATGTATTTAACATAATGATATGAAGATGTAGTCACACACAAAATTAATATATTTACATATATAATATATATACTGTATATCAAAAACACACATTATATATATATATATATATATATATATTCACACACACACACACACACGTATATATATATATATATATATATATATATATATATATATATATATATATTATACAATACATGTTCAAAAAGTTTCCACATTTTTATATTTTGTTGGAAATGGTGAAGGCAGGAGGAGTAGTAATTGGGCATTAAAAAGTTGGTACGACGCTGGGAAAATTGCATTG
>JANRMT010062816.1:9669626-9687017 GCA_026402145.1 Polypterus bichir lapradei | reverse complement strand
TTTATATATACCGACGCTGACTTTATATATTCAAGTTTTGACTTTATTTATTCCGACAGTGACTTTATATTATCAAGTTTTGACTTAATATATTCGGGAATGACTTTATATATACAAGTTTTGACTTTATATAGTTAAATTTAGTCATCATTGCATAAATTTTTCTTCACCATACAAATGTAAAGAGTAAATTCGTCTTACATTCCAACCAAAGATATTTGTGTCAACTAAATAGAACTTGAAAAAATATATTTTTCGAATGTGATCGCGCAATTCAGATCGAGTTGACGCGCACCGACGCATCGAGCCCGCGTGCTATTGTGGTTTTGGGTGCTGCCTCAATAAGTCACCCTCCCCTCGCTCTTACTTTTTTACCGTTCATCTAATGAATACACTGAGTATGGCTTTACCAAAACAATCATTGATGGCGAATAAAAAGCTTTAATTGGTGATCTGTCTTTCAGCGTTAACCGCATATTTTTTCATACGTCTCAAACCAAGGGGATGCGAGGGTAAAATGATTTGGGAAGCGCGCGTACATACTCAGTGCATCCCATCTCAGGAATCGAACCTTGTACGTCGGCACTAGAGGCGAAGTCTCTACCATTGCGCCACAGCGTGTAGTTTGTCTAGTTGAGTGTATGTAGATCGGGGTATATATGCGCTTCGCAGCGGAGAAGTAGTGTGTTAAAGAAGTTATGAAAAAGAAAAGGGAACTTTTAAAAATAACATAACATGATTGTCAATATACAGTAATTGTTTTGTGACTGTTATGAGTGTTGCTGTCATCAAGGATTTGATTATCATTATTTCTTTCAATCAGGTTCGTATTTGTAGGATGTGTTGTGTTCAAGTTACATTCCGTGTTTGTCAATCGTTGTAAAGATAAGAGGTTTCATTCATCGATTCGTTTCTTACTGCATCGATAAACAGCTCGTCTTCCTCTTTATCTGAGACGTGACACACTGCATGCACGGGTTTTTTTTACACTGTCTTCCTTTAGCGGGACATTCACTTTTTCCACCGTGTGCTTTGTTTCCGCAGTAGCTGCACTTATGAATATGTTTGCATGTGTCACACGCTTCATATTTTTTTGCTGCCTTTTCAATTGTGTAATTCGGTTTTTGTTCAGCACTCTTTAGAACTGTTGCTTTTTGTCTTTGCACTGCGTCATTTCACGTGAGCTGCTCGGTGTACATGCATCGAAGCTTCTCAGCAGTGCTGGTGCCATCTCGTGCGATGTCCATGGCTAATGTTAGCTAAGACCCGGCACTTAAAAGTTTCTCTCACGGTTTCGCCGAGTTTGTGCCAAACACCGCCCTGACCATCTCATCTTCCTCTGCATAAGCACAGTCCTTCACCCGTGAATATTTAGCGGCAGTGTTTCTATTGGATTGCCGCTGACGTACGGCATTATATGGGCAGGCACTAAATTACGTGGGAGGCGTAACTCTGCTTCCTACGGGCATCGAGCAGACGTCTATTATAGTCTATGGATGAAAAAATAGGTTCCAGTTATGACCATTACGCGTAGAATTTCAAAATGAAACCTGCCCAACTTTTGTAAGTAAGCTGTAAGGAATGAGCCTGCCAAATTTCAGCCTTCTACCTACACGGGAAGTTGGAGAATTAGTGATGAGTCAGTGAGTGAGTGAGTGAGTGAGTGAGTGAGTGAGTCAGTGAGGGCTTTGCCTTTTATTAGTATAGATTAATCATATTTGTGCAATCAATTATTTTACATTTTATATTTGCATTTAATTTTGATCACTTTGCAGAGGTCTGTTTGCACTTTGACATTAAAGAGTCTTTTTCTTTTAATTAGTATGAAAAAAATCCACTGTGATTACTGGTTTAATTTTTGTTCTTTATTTTGTCTTATACAATTTCTTGTATTACGAGTTTGTTAGTTTTCGCATAACCCTTGGGGTCAGAGCTCAGGGTCAGGCACTATACAGCACCCCTGGAACAACTGCAGGTTAAGGATCTTGTTCAAGGGCCCAACAGAGTAGGATCTCTTTTTGGTAATAATGGGGATTTGAACCAGCAGCCTTCTGGGTACCAGTGCAGACCATTAGCCCCAGAGCCACCAGTCTGAAAATAAAATCCACTGTGATTAATGGTTGTATAGTAACAAAATATGAAAATATGTCCCAGGGGGTGAATACTTTAAATAGGTACCACAGAAAAGCTTATCTGGTAGATTTCTCAACCCCAACGGAGCCCCATAGGTGTCCGGCAAAAAAAAAAAATCCTTTCGTAATCCTCGTTCCAATGAATTATTAACTTGTTTAAACGAATTACAGATAAGTTGGGGCTTAATTTTACCGTAAGGTTTCTGGTATTTTATAATATCGGTCGTATAAGATGAATGGGGAAAACTCACACTATTAGTCCAAAAGATCATGATATGCTAATGCCCGCCCACCTGAGAGAGTCACTACAGAGCACACAGCCTTTTTTCTATTGTCACGCACGAGCGCATCGGGAGCAGTTGACAGAACCGACGTGCATCGCCGAACAGCCGGCCGGGAGACGAAGGCAGCGTACTAACCTTTCTCTCTCTTGTCTCATAGAAAAGACGAAGCGACGCCGCCATAAACCAGCCCGGAGTGAAAGCAGAACGGCACTTCCGGGTTCCCTTCTTCCCTCTGGTCCCCCGATGATATCGTCAATCTCCCATACACCACCACGCCTACCCAGCAGCCATCACGCCTGATTTCCGGTTCCTCCCTTTAAAAATGTCCCTCCAACCCTCCATTTTGTCTTGTATTTTGTGTTCATGATTTTGTCTGGAGAAAATACGAAAAGACCTTATTATTTTGCAGTATACGGGGCTCACAACACCAAACCTTTATGCGATCTGTTTTGTCGTTATTTACACTATGTACTGTGCCTATGTGACCACACGGTAATACCCGAACTATTCTGAAGCGACGGTTGCACTGATTTGTGTTTTTTATATCTCACACCCTCATACACCTTTATTATAAGAGCATCCCTTATCTACGATGGAGCGTTCGATCAGAAGAAAATATGAAGCTGGTTTTAAATTAAATGTCGTTGAAGTGGCAAAAGAAATTGGTTACTGCGCTGCTGCAACAAATTTCAACGTGTCTGAGAAACTGATGTGAGATTGGAGGAGGCAAGAAGATGTAAAAAAAAATGTTAAGTGTCGCATTTTTGAACATGCATAATAGTCAGCGTCTGATTTTGTGATCGATTTTTTGGGTTTCAAGGCTCGGCTTATACATGAGTATATACGGTAATTTATTCGACTGGATTATTTATTTCTTTATTTTCTTATTTCAGTAGCTCTTTATTTTTCCTGGTATGCAGTTTATTGAACCGGAACCAGATGAGTATCGCCAGCCAACAGTTTCTGTCTGTTCTACGCTGTTCAGTGCCATTATCAACTATGTACTTTTTCTTCTATTAACGTTTCCAACACTACTCTGGAATATCACGTTCTCAGAGAAAATTCCATAAATCCATTCTCGTAACTTTGTTTCAAACTCATTTCAGAACGTCTCAAAAGAGCCGTTTCAACCCCAGTGCTCTTCCAACCTGTTCCTCTTCTGGTTCACTCAAGTTCACACACATCTTAACAGTTCACTTATGGTTCACTGAACTGTATGCCAGAAAAAACATTTGGGGATCTGTAATAAGAACTGGACTGCAAGGGGGGAAAATAATAATAGTCTGTTAAAAAAAAATTAATATAGAACAGGGCTCAGTTTTGTTTGAACGAGTCATGTAATTTGCTCTAAAAATTAGTACCGTATATACTCACGTATAAGTTGAGTCTTGAAATCCAAAATATCGATCATAAAATCAGACCTCTACATATACGCCTGATCAAAAATACAACACTTATTTATTTATTTATTTATTTACATCTTCTTGCTTTCTTCAGTCTCACATCAGTTTCTCAGACACATCAAATTTTGTTGCAGTAGCGCAGTTACCAATTTCTTTCACTACTTCATCGACGTTTAATTTAAAAACAGCTTCATATTTTCTTCTGATCGAATGCTTCATCATAGATGAGGGATGCTCTTACGATAAAGGAGTATGAGGGTGTGAGATACAAAAAACACAAATCAGTGCAAACATCACTTTGGACTAGTTCGGTTATTACCATGTGGTCACATAGGCACAATACATAGAAGAAAAAGGAAATGTGCTCTGTGGTTACTCTCTCAGGTTGGTGTTAGCATATCATAATCTCTTGGACCAATAGTGGGAGTTTTCCACATTTGACTTATCCATCCATCCATCTTCCAGCCTGAACACAGGGTCACGGGGGTCTGCTGGAGCCAATCCCAGCCAACACAGGGCACAAGGCAGGAACCAATCCTGGGCAGGGTGCCAACCCACCGCAGACATTTGACTTATACGACCGACATTATAAAATACCGGAAATTATACAGTAAAATCAAGTCCCAACTTATTCGCAGGAGAACTTATTCTACAGTGATCTCCCGCCTATCGCGGAAGTTACGTTCCAGACCCTCAGCGACAGGTGAAAATCTGTGATATAGAAAGACCATATAAATAAACATTTTTTTATAGTTTAAGCCTTAAAATACCCTTCCCACATGCTTTAAACACATGTAAACTTATTAAAACACACTTTGTAAACACATATGATATGTGGATGTCGGGCTAAGGATATGAGTAACATAATAATAATAATAATAATAATAATAATGTAGCGTACCATTGATTCATTCAAGCTGTAATGGTGAGCGACATCCATGTAACACTTTCCTTCCCTTCTTAGAAGATGCAGGACACTTGGGAGCCCTCATAGGGCTTAAAACAAAATGAAAAGTTTACAAAAAGTTTGCTCACAACAATCGGACCACAAGCAAGGTACGCGATACACAGAGAACTGAGATGCGTTCGGGACCCACGCTTGCTGTTCTTGCGAGATTACACCACGTTAGCAGCAGCCAATCAGAGCCCAAGAGAATGAAAATCCCCCTCTGATTGGTTGAGTCTCCTCTTTCAGCCAATAACAGGCCTTGGAAGAAATCATCTGGGTACTGTAACATGAAACTCTTTGTCTACCGTAGTGTATAATGTACGTATATTTAATGATTTACTGTATAGCTTAAATGTTAGATATGTTCCACAGAAAAATCCGCGATATAGCGGGGTTGCAATAGATGAACCACAATACAGCGGGGGATCACTGTATAGGGTGGTCCAGATCTAATTATGCAGTTTTCATTATGCTATAACTTTTATAAGTTTATTACATAGAAAATCACCTGAAAATCCCAGACCATCGATAAGTGTGCAAACTGACGACATGAAGAATCGTCTTTACGCCGAACTGGAATCGTCCCCGCAAAAGGCAAAGTCATCCAGATGATCTGGATCTGCATAATCAGATCCGGACCACCCTGTATATACGGTAATTTGTTGGCTCGAATAGTGTAATTCACTTAAATGAGTTAATAATTTGTTCGAACGAGACACTAATTCATTCCAAAGACTTAATAATTCGTTCAAATTGATTTTTTTTTTGTTGCTTGTCACCTACGGGGCTCCATAAGCTCCAGTTCTTGTAGGCCAAAGTTTCCTTTCTTCACTTTGACATTAAAGTGTCTTTTTTTTCTGTTGAACAATGTCAAAAAAGCCAAATTAAATCCATTGCGATGCAATGTTCTATAAGTAAATCGGCACAGAATGGTCCATACAGGACATCCATGTAAAGTTCAAATTTAGTGACACTTCAGGTAATCACTTAAAAGAAAATTTTGCAATACAATACAACCGATTATACTGTGCAACAACAACAATCTTTATTCCTACAGCACATTTTTATACAAACGATGGAATTCAGTTTGCTCTACAAGATATCAAAGAAGTAGGTACATATAAGGAAAAACAAATTATCATTAGATAAGGAAAATAACGCATTACTAGCATCCAAAAAATAAATAATCCACTCTTACATAAGATAGATGTATAAGTGAGGGAAATACGGTAGAATCCTTAAATACAGAATTATTTTATTAAATCTCTAAATAACAGTCTGATGATAAGGTCAGTTGGTTAGAGTGGAGGGGCAGCACAGTGGTGCAGTGGTAGCGCTGCTGCCTCACAGTAAGGAGACCTTTGCTTCCCTGGTCCTCCCTGCGTGGAGTTTGCTTGTTCTCCCCGTGCCTGCGTGGGTTTCCTCCGGGTGCTTCAGTTACCTCCCACGGTCCAAAGACATGAAGGTTAGGTGGATTGGCAAAAATAAATTGTTCCTAGTGTGTGTGCTTGGTGTGTGTGTGCCCTACAGTGGGCTGGCACCCTGCCTGGGGTTTGTTCCTGCCTTGTGCCCTGTGCTGGCTGGGATTGGCTTCAGAAGACCCTTGTGACCCTGTGTTAGGATATAGTGGGTTGGACAATGAGTGACTGACTGACTGACTATACAGTATATTGGGGCACCAACAGGGCCTCTAAAGGTCTAAATCTGACTGACTGGTTAGAGTGGATAAAAAAATCTGCAGGGGTTCCAGGCCAAAAGACCACCCTGCCCCCCACTGAGCGTTCTACCTAATGTAAATGTTCTTAAGTCGTTCTTTTTTGCTGTTTAAGGCTTTATCTTAGAGAACATAATGCTGTGGGTCTCGTGGCGGGTTGGGGTTTCCACTTTCATTCAAACATTCGAACCTCACAGACGGCCGCACAGGACATTACATCTGCTGTTACCAGGATGGGACCAATAGCTGAAAAAAAAAATTCTACCAATTCATAATATGCTATTTGTATGAAAAAAAAAATGGCAAAAAACAGATTAGCACATTCCTTGAAATACATTTCATTCATTTTGTTTTGTTCTAATGTATTCCTTCTGGAAACTAAATCTTCAACCCTTTGACAGCGATGATAAAATCTGACATTCCGATAATTCAGAATTAGCCCTTTATTATTACAAATGACTACAGGTTGTCACCAGGTGGCTAATGGAATATTGGAATAAATGCACAATTTTTCTTTGCTCCTGCTGGTTAATAGTTTCTGAATTTTATGTAAAAACATTTATAAAAGGCACATTCCATCGCCTAAATCCCTTTATGGATTTATGTTTCTGCTGAGCTCTACGGTGATCTCGCTGTGCAGTTTTATGTGAGGATTGGTCGTTCAAACACTAAAAATAATGATTGTCATTGTTTAAATCACCGGTGATAACTCTGTAATTTACCTTTGTACTTCCTGGAAACACTTTTATTGTTGTTGAGTAATTTGTCTTTTTTCATGAGGTAAGAATTGCTTATTTTAAACACACAGATGTCCCTGTTGTCTTTATTTGTGATATTTAATATTTCTTGAATGCAGGAGCCCTTTTCTACAATTTTTGATATCGACCCAGAATTATTCTGACTAGTTCAGTTATTCCATTGAATTACTTACAATACATTTTCAATGTCCTTCAATTTTCCTGACATTTGATTACATTTTCGAAGAGTGTTCTTCAACTTGAATGGTAAAGTGAACAATAGCCTGGCAGTTTAAAGATAACCAGTTAAATACACAAATATTATACAGAGAGGGTGTGCAGTACAGGAAGAGCTGGACTAGGGGGGGACTACAGAAACAAACATATGAAAGGTGAGTGCGGGGGTGTCAGCCATCCAGGTTTCTTAATTGTGGACTCTTACTTATCACATCTATGGTGAAAGCTCCATTTGCACTGTTTGTTCTTTTTTGTCTTGTGAAAAATTGATAGATATTTGTTCATAAAAAATCTAAAAAGGATATGACAATTTGAGTAAATTAACATTACATTTAATATAGAGGCAGTTGACAGCCAAGAAAGAGGGAAGTTAAAAAAATAATAAAAAAAAAATAACAATAGTAATTATCTATCTATCTATCTATCTATCTATCTATCTATCTATCTATCTATCTATTGTGGTCCCCGGCCGGGGCTGGAGCCCGGCTGGGACGCCCAGGAGGACCAGAGGAGGGCTTGTGCCTCCTCCAGACCGCGAGGGGGCGTCCGTCCTGGTTATGTTGGGGGCCTCGGGTACAGGGCTTGGAAGCCCAACCCTGTAGGGGCCCGTGGCCACCGCCAGGTGGCACCCAGGTGCCTGAGGAACCCTGGAGCCCAGCACTTCCGCCACACCAGGAAGTGCTGGGGGGAAGACGACAGGGGACACCCGGACGGCTTCCGGGTGCGCAGCCGGCACTTCCGCCACACTGGGGTGTGGATATGACTGATTGCCGGGAAGCAGCTGGAGCCCATCCAGGTTCCCATATAAGGGGCCGCCTCCCTCCAGTCAGAAGGGGATGTTGGGTGGAAGAGGACAGAGCTGGAGAGAGGACGGGAGGCGGTCAAGAGAAAGGCACAGAGACTGTGAGGCCTGGACAGTTGGGGGAACGGTGCTGGAGGCACTGGGAAGTGTACTGATTTAAAACTGTAAATACTGTAAATAAAAGTGTGTTGGGTGAACTATGTTGTCCGTCTGCCTGTGTCCGGGTCCCAGTCCACACTATCTATCTATCTATATTATAGTGTGTATAGTGTGTTTGCATATGTATCCATCTATTATGTATCTATCTATTATATAGGGCCTTTCGTTTCTATCTATCTATCAACCCACTGCCTCTCTCTCAGATTAACGTGAATAAATCACTCCTGCAAGCAAACTGTGATTTTTAGTGCAATGAGAGAATTTGCAAAATCAAAGGAATGTTCAAGCAAATTCCAGAAAAAAACCTGATCTAAATCCATGAAGTAGTTCTCTCATTCGCTAGCTGTGGAGGTAAGATATGCCCCAAGGCTGGCGAGTGAGTGAGTAGGGCCCCGTCCCCGTCCCCTTCCCCTCGGCCTGCTGCATCTCTCTCAGAGTCCCACAAATAAATCTGTACCGAACTATCATACATAGTGCTATGAGAGAAGTTTCAAAATCAACCAGAATGTTCAAGCAAATTCCAGAATAAAACACGATTTAAATCTGTCAAGTAGTTCTCTCGTTCGCTAGCTAAGTGGAGGTAAGATACGCCCCTGCCCTCCCCTTGGCCCGATACGTCTCTCTCGGATTCCCACAAATATTAGTACTGCAAGCGAACTATGATACATAGCGCAATGAGAGAAGTTGCAAAATCAAATGGAATGTTCAAGCAAATTATAAAACAATACCGAGTTCTCTCGTGAAAAACGGACAGACATACAGAGAGACAGACAGACAAACGCTGTTAACGGTATGTGTGGACTGTATAAACTTGTGCGCGAATTTAATAAAAATAATGTTAAACATACACCAGATTTTCTCATTATAGTATTCAGCTAAATTTTTGCAAGATAACACATGGACTTTATCAAAATATAACTGGAGAATGTAACTTGACAAATCTGCTTGAATGGGACACGTGGACCTCAAAAGGTGCGGGGCCTGGGGCGGTCGCCCCACTTCCCACCCCCAAACACCACTCTTGTCCATTTATACAGGAGCACTAAAGTGCTGCTGCAAATCTTCAACTTTGTTATTTTTAAATTATCTTTTACAACATACACACTGATCTGCAGTGTCAGTCTGTTGTTGGAATTGGTTGGCATGTACTACCTAATAATAACGGCAACATAGCAACTCCTGCAGAATCAGATTTATTCATTTGCACTCATTTGCTCATTTCCTGCCATTGCTCAGGACCTTTAAGCTCTTAGAACTGAAGGGTCTAGGCCAGCGTTTCTCAACGTTTAAGTATTTGCGACCCAAGTTTTCATAATAGTTTTAATCGCACCCCCGTAACGTGTTTTTGAAACCCTAATAAAATTTATTCCTATATTTGTTGCTGCCGATACACCGCTACAAGTTTTATTATACCTACTTAACTTTTATCGACATTTATGTAACTCTATATTTATTTTTCTAGTATCAGAATGTAGTTTAAGTTAATTTGTTTTGGTTTCAATAGATGTATTTTTCATATTTTCAGTTCTTGTTTTCTTTTTTTCACATCTTCACGCCCCCCTAGGGGGACACACCCCACAGGTTTTCGAACCGCCAGTCTAGGATAGGGTTGCCAGATTAGAAAATTAGAAATACGGGGCACTCTTAAAATCTATCTCTATATTACTATATATATAAATGTATACGTGCCCCCTACACACACAGACCAATATACAGTCGACCCTTGATATACGACCGGCCTGACATGTGAACAACTTGATTTACGACCAAAATTTTTGTTTTGATTTACGACCAACATCTTGTGTTACGACCCGAATACGGTCACGTGTATCCGCTTGTTCGATTGGAAACAAACAGCCGAGAGTGTTTGTAAGTGTCAGTCGGAGCCCAGATACATGTGTTTGTGGACGTAATTTCGGTCAGTGCAGTGATTTATCTATATATATAATTCACTAAGACCATGGCAAGCAAGACGAATAATTGCTAACGAAGGAAGAGAAGGTAACGAAGGTAAAGAAAGTGATTGCTAAGGGATGTTAGCTAGCGGGCTGGTGTGGCACCTGATGATGTCATCAGGCTGAGTCAACACCGGCTTGCTTTGGAGTGTACTCGTATTATTACAGCAGTTCACAACATGACCAGCTTTGAACTGAGTGCTCGACTACTGTCATTATTAAGTTGAGAGACAGCGATCACAATCGAAACGAAGAAGGAAATTGTGCGGATATATGAGAGTGGTGTTCGTGTGACTTGCTAATATGTACAGCATGTCGAAATCCACCATCTCGACAATTTTACAAAGAAAAGATTTGCATAAGGAGGCTCCTTCTAAATAATAATCACCTTCCGTTTCATTCTCCTCCTCCTCCCTTCCTGCAGCCCAAAGATGTCAAATTAAATGGTGAGTACAGTATGAAATTGTTGTTTCTGGTAGGCTAGGCACTTTTTATAACTTTTTGGTTAGTACATTAGAAAAATTATTGGTGTTTTGGTAAATTATGCACATTATACAACCCTTTTTATTATGAAAAGGTTAAGTAAGTGTTGCTGTGGGAGATTCGGAGCGCATTATGGGTATTTCCATTATTTCTTATGGGAAAAATAGTCTTGACTTACAACCAACTTGAGTTACAACCAGCCCTCACGAACAAATTGAGTTCGTAAGTCAAGGGTCCACTGTATTATATAAATGTAGAGACATAAGTTAAAAACATAAAGCAAGGATTTTAATGGGTTATGAGGAAAACAAAAGTAAAATCATTTGAAAATTATTTAATACAAGCTAAAAAAAATTCTGTAAAAGTGAAATCATTTGAAAATATTTATTTAATACAGACAACAGAGAATTTTTATATTTATTTAATACAGGCAGTTATAATAAAAGTGGGCTGTGTCAAGAAGTAACACTACACTTTGTCGACAGTCGCTGTATGTTGCAATGCTGATCCAGAACTGCACAGCAGCATGGCTGGAGAGTGAAAACGATAAGAGTGTCGCTGATCTCAGCCAACCGTCGCAACTGAACAAGCTACAAAGAGGCAGCAAACTCAAGTTTCCTCGTTACATTTGGGTTATTTTCATCAAGAGGATCTGAGAAAAGAAAGTATAATCACTTATAAAGTTACAACTAAGTACCGTAAGAAGGTAGTAAAAAAATATTTTATTACGAAATTTGGAAATGAACTAAATATGGGACGTTTGGGTGTCCCTGAAAGGTCAGTACAGGACAGGGGACAAAATTATCAAATATGGGACATGTCCCGTATATAAGGGACGTCTGGCAACCCTAGTGTAGGAGGCCTAAATTGAACTGGTGATTTGTGCCATCTTTTCTTTTTTTCACTTCTAGTATCTAAACATCATTTGTAATAACGACCTCTGAAGGATCTGTGCTGAGAAATGGATCCCTTTAATTAAATTCACGAAAGTGTCTTGCTGTTTTCTTGAGGAAATAAATTCATACAGTTTTTAATAAATATTTTTCTTCATTTTGTTTTTTTTCAGTTGCTGTTCAATACAAACCATTATCCATTTCCCTTTCTGCTGTAAACCATGTAAGTGTTCTTGTTTGCTCCAGGTGAACGACTACCTGCCTGAAGGGTGTGGAGACATTCCTTTATGATAACAATGAAGATGCACAGGAATGCCATCATTCATTAGGTGTATGCTGTATTTTGAAACTTTTCTAAGCTCTGTTTCCCCACATTTGAACCTTTCAAGCATGTGCTCCACGTTCTCCTCAGCAATCAAACATGCAATGCTAAATGCCACCCACAAAACTATGCAGCAGTAATCCGGAAAAACACCACCAAATGACAGCTATCTCTATTACTTTCATACTTCACATTACAGTATGTCAAGAAAAAGGGTGAGACATATGTGGCCTGCCCAAGGGTGATTATATTATTTGAAAGTTAAGCTTTTTTCCCAGACAATTTAGCTTGTGAGCCTTTTTGCATGTTTACTGCTATTTTATAATAATTTACATCATCCCCACATGCATTTTTGGGTGGAGTGGTGGCTCTGAGGGTAGGGTTCTGCACTGGCAATTGGAAGGTTGTTGGTTCAAATCCCGTAAATGCCAAAAGTGACTGTACTTCGTTGGGCCCTTGAGCAAGGTATGACGTTAATCTGCATCCACCCCTGCAAGCAGGTCTAAAAACTTGGGGGTTGGTGGCAGGATTGGCACTCCAGCCACCATAAATAAACCTCACATTGATTCCATTCCATCTGAACTTGTGTGGTGCTGAGGTATCACCTGTTGCATGGCTGCACTTGGGTCCTAATCTGTATCAGTGCCTGCTCCTAACCTCTCTCTCTAACTCCACATGCATTTAATGAGTAATGGGCAAGGGCTGGATTGGATGGCACTACTCCATAGAGCACACACTGTATGTGCCCAGAAGACAGACGGGCATCTCGAGGAAAATTTCTTGGAAATTGAAGGATTGCCAGGTTGCAGACACTACCCTGCCAGGATGCCTTATAATACCCGTCCTGGCTGGGATGCTGGAAGGAAAAATGGATACATGAGAGCTGAAAGCCAGGAGCAGTTCCTCCCCCAAATGAAATGAATGGCACTGTTCCTCTCAAGTAGTCCCAGTTTGGACAGTTTTGGGGGTACTTTTCTATTATCTTGACGCAAATCTTATTATCATGAGTGACCTCCCGCGACGACTGACATCCCACACGCAAACTTCCCGCATATAGTTGTTCCAGTCAACTACTGTTCCCTTCTTCATGTCTAATTGATTTTCGCACCATTTCACTGACGTTAGCTCCTCACACCACAAATAAATGAACCGAACCACAGTCGTGAATGATAATCGGGAATTCTCCAGCTGGTTTCCTTGTCGGAAGGTGGCACTTGTGTGTAACTGGGTGTGAGGAGATGTACAAGGAGATTGTGTTGAGTTTTCATGGAGCACCTCCACTTTACCCGGTCGGAGAAATATAATTTCATAGGGTGGTTTCGGGGACACTGCCTTTCTATAGGAAGAATACCTGTGTTCTGAAGAAAGGACACGGATGTCACTTCTTTGGTTGGTAGTTCCCAAATTTTCATTGTTCTGGGGTACACTGCACTATCAAAGAGATAACACGAAAAGATTAGTGGCAAGGAATTAACTGTCCACATGGCGTGCTGAGCAAGCATGACTTGCCGTGGAAGACAATGGTGGAGGCGGCCCCACCGACTGGCATCACCATAATAGAAAAGTACCGCTTTGAAAATTGGAGTCCAGAAGCTCAGCGCTGTAGGGGTCCCTGGGTGAAGGTGTAACAATCAACTGTCAGCCAAGGTTGAATTCTAGAATGTTCAAAAAACTATACCCCCAATAGTTTACAGTGTGAAACAACCAAAATATATTTAGAATTCTAGAATGAATGAATAAAAAGCTACAAACTTTGGAACATGCATATCTATGGACGCAGAAGTACAAAGTTTAAATAAAATCAAGCAAAGTGAGTCTTATTTTCTACTTTTCCATTGTCCAAGGGAATAGCCTTTGTTTTTATTACAAAATAGGACTGATCTCTCCCATTCCTTGTGGACCTTCTTAACTCCATCCAATGCTGGTTGTTTTTTTTTTTTTCCTTTAGAGTCAGGGAACATCCAGAAAGTGTAATCCGTTATATTAGTTATCAGAAAGATTCTCCATTCCCCTTAGAACTCCACAACCACTTTGCAATACTTTGTAGTCCTTTGTAACCCTCAAGATGGGTCCTCGCAGTCTACTCTTCAGGCCTGTTTTTCCAAGATGGGGGATCTCCTCTCTCTCTCTCTTTTCTTTTCCAGTTTTTCTATTATTTGTCTCCCTTCCTCAGGATGATGATCTTCCTGCTATACTTTCCATCAACATAGGAGTTCTTCCTGTGTCCACCTTATCTCTGGCAGTCTTTTCAAAATAAAAGCTTAGAACAGAATTGGAGTTTCAGTAACACCCCCAATCCCTTCCAAGTTTAAAATTGTGGCTCACTGAGGGCGCTGCCTCCCTGGTTTCTATATACCGCATATACTCGCGTATACGTTAGGTCTTGAAACCCGAAAAATCGACCATAAAATCAGACCCCGGCTTATATGCCCGTTCAAAAATGCAACACTTAATTTTTTTTTTACATCTTCTTGCTTATCTAATCTCGCACCAGTTTCTTAGACACACCGAATTTTGTTGCAGCAGCGCAGTTACCAATTTCTTTTGCCACTTCAACGACTTTTCATTTGAAACCAGCTTCATATTTTCTTCCGATCGAACGCTCCAGCGTAGATAAGGGATGCACTTACGATAAAGGTGTATGGGGGTGTGAGATAAACAAAAAAACACAAAACTGTGCAAACGTCGCTTTGGAATAGTTCAGGTATTACCGTGTGGTCACGTAGGCACAATACACAGAAAAAAAGGCTGTGTGCTCCGTGGTTACTCTCTCAGGTGGGTATTAGTATATTATAATGTCTTGGACCAATAGCGTGAGTTTTCCACAATCGACTTATACAATGAGATTATAAAATACCAGAAAAATCAAGCCCCGACTTGTCCAATGCGAGTATATACAGTATATGGTCGGTTATCCTTCTGTCATCCTTCGCGCTCCTCTTGTTGAACCGCGGACCCTTGGGGTAGGATGTAATCGCAATCGTCCCCACTCTACCACCAAAAATTAGTGGGGATGAACTGCCCCAAGAGCTTTGATACTTCCCTCCCCTGTGGGGCCATCAACCACGCTGCCTCTCCCACACCTGCTGGCTGTCTCAGGGAGCGCTCAGGAATGATGACATTGGGGAGGCCCCGCCTCCTGATGCTCCACACACAAAGACCAAGGAACATAACTAAATGTAAAGAGACAGCACATAATTACAAAATCACATATGAAATCAGCATAAATAACATACAGCCATGACAAATAATAACTTAAATTTAACTAAAAACACAATAAAACATGAAATAAACAGAACAGATACATAACACCATGGCTCCAATTTGGGTTATCATAGATAGCATATGGAACAAAGATTACAGAACTGTTATATGAAACACTAATATATCTTGAAATTCATAATACATTATAAAAAAACAAGTAACAAAATAATATTGCAAAATAACCAAAAACAATCACATAGAATAACAAAACACATACACTTAATAATATAAAACAGAGACCTGGAGCAGAATCCTAGTAAAACCATGACATTAGAGAAATCTTAATTAGGATGGACACTTAAGCTTGAGTGCTCAATGAATTTGCTAACATGCCTTCCAAGGGTATGCCATTCTACACAGTCAGTGTGCATCTTTCGTAGCACTGAGAAAAGCAATTCCTGCTATCGCGACCCTGAATAAGGAAACAAAGTTTTAAAAAGGTCCACTAATTCTACATTGTGTTTAACCAACTCCTCTCCTCTAAACACCTTCTTACTCTGAAGTGCAATCATGTAATGGCTCCTTTTTCAAATCTGTATTGCAGCTTCACCTCCTGATGCAATGCCAACAAGTAAGTGTTGTGAGGGCACTAAATGGAGCACATCTGTTGCTTTCCATCTCTTCTCAATCGACGTTGAGTAATTGATCTCTCCATCAATTTCAAACCATGTCTGACAAACCATCAACCACCATACAAAAGCATTAATTATATCGGGCTTGTCTGGTTGATTGTAAGAAGTCCAATCCACATTCACAACACCCAGGTGAGAATAAGCAGAAGAATGAATCAGATTATCCCACTTCTACCACCGAGTTGCGGCTTCCACGGATTCTTCCAAGACTCACCTTAACACCATTTTTAGGTTAATCCTTCGCTTTAAGATTATAGGTTATAACTATAGATACATTTCTTCTGTTACATATTTTCAATTTAATAACTAATATTTTTGTCTCGGAAACACCTCTAAAGCATTATTATAGGTGTTTTTCATTAAATTTTTAATGGGATTTCCTGAAGTGTTTTGAGCAATGTATGCATCCATTTTTGAGATTTATTGCATGAAGAATTCAATTCTGTCCTTAGTTGTTATCTAGTTGGGTTCTTAAATAAGTTGAATAATTTTATCATTATACTGTGAAAATATTTTGTTTATTTACGGGAGTCGCGTCTGCATCTGCCTGTGGCTTGGGGGAAGATTTGTTTTCCCGAAACATGACGGCCCCAAGCATAAATCCAAAGCTACACAAAAAAGGCTTGGAAACAACAATGTTAATGTCCTGGAGTGGCCAAGTCAGAGACCAGGTCTCAATCCAATCGAGAATTTATGGATGGACTTGAGAAGGACTGTTCACTCACGATCCCCATGATACCCAACAGATCTTGAGCAGTTTTGCAAATAATGAGATGAAATGGCAGTGTGCAAATGTGCACATTGATAGGGAAAGAGAGACCTGAACACACAGACTTAAGGCTTTCATGGGTGACATTTACTAACTGCTGACTTGAATACTTATGCAATCAATTATTTGTGTTTTATATTTGTTAAATTAATTTCGATCACTTTGCTGTGGTTTGGTTTTACTTTGACATTAAAGTCTTTTTCTTTGTCGAAATACATACTATGCATGCACCGGGACACATCTTCAGTGATGTATCCTGGGGTCAGTGGGTGCTTCGGGTCTCGCAACATCAGATAGCCTCACCCAGGTGACCCATTCGGTGATGATCAGTCCCCAACTTGCATTCCAGTAGCTATAGTTCGCAGATCACTCCTCTTTATGCAGATTGGTGTTAAAAAAAGCCAAATTAAATCCACTGTGATTTAATGTTGTGTAACAATAAATTGTAAAAACTTCCAAAGAGGTCAATACTTTTTAAAGACAATGAAAGTTGAGTTATATTTCAAGTAAAGAACAGGTTCATATTTCCTAGACTTGCCAAAAGATCATTTTAAAAGTCCAGAGTCACAGGTATATCCTTGCGTCACTCCTTGTTTCAAAGTTATGAATGTGCTATATATGTACAGTACAGGCCAAAAGTTTGGACACACCTCCTC
>JANRMT010062816.1:9610383-9628229 GCA_026402145.1 Polypterus bichir lapradei | reverse complement strand
TATCTATCTATCTATCTATCTATCTATCTATCTATCTATCTATCTATCTATCTATCTATCTATCTATCTATCTATCTATCTAATATATTGCCTTTACTATCTATCTATGTATTATATAGTACCTTTCCTATCTATTTATCTATCTATTAGGATTAATAATAATACAATGTAGCATTTATGATAAATTAATAAATAGAACAATTTTACTGAATTGATATTAAAAGTAACAGTACAGTTTCAAATTAATTTAGGAAATGCAGACAGTGCATTACTAGTTTGTATGTAAAGCACACTTTATGATTAAGCATGTGATAAAGAATTGCTTAATGCTTATTGATGAACCAATTTCATCTTGTGCAAAGAATTATTTATAGAATTGCAGATGAATTCAACAGCAAATAAAACCTATTACTTGTCTAAGCAGGAAAAGGAGCTGATATCTCATGATGTGCATGTTGTGCTGTAGCATCACCTCCAGAGGATCCCAGCAGTCCAGTCCTATTGCTAATGGAAGATCTGGAATGTTTTCATTATAATCTGTCCTCCGGGCACATATTCTGCAAGTGGCATATTGAGTGAGAAATACATTATTCTTTAAAATGGAGAAGGATGTCGCTCCAAGGCCTTCTTTCCTCTAAAGTCTCGAGATACTTCACTTTTGCCAGTCTTAGTATACATGACTGTCCCACAAAGTATGCCATGTATCATCCTCCTGCTGCATTTTAGTAGTAACTAAAACAATCACTGATATTTGTATGTTCTTGTTTATGTAGAGATTAAGCCTATCTCAACAGCATTCGGTTTATGTTGGAAAGTGAACTTGTATGACTGACTTATCTATTTCAGAGCACTCTCATGTACCGACCTATTGCATCTAATTTAGAAATATCAATTAATCTGAAAACACACCTTTAGGATGAAGGAGAACTGAAGCACCCAGAGAAAACTGCTGAAATTTTACACCCATTGGAGCATAACAAAAAATTAGATGAGAACAGGCCATTCAGCCCAACAAAGCTTGTCAATCCAACCCACTTAATTCCTCCAAAACAACATCAAGTCCAGTTTTGAAGGTCCCTAAAGTCCACCACACTACTTGTGACTGATTCCATGTGTATGTGGTCCTCTGTGTGAAGACACACTTGCTATTGTTTTTGTGAAATTCACCCTGAACAAGTTTCCAACTGTGTCCCTGTGTTCTTGTTGAAATCATTTTAAATAAACTGTCTTGATCCACTGGACTAATTCCCTTCATAATTTTAAATACTTCCATCAGGTCACCTCTAAAGCTCCTTTTGCTTAAACTGTAAAGGTTCACGTCATTCAATCTTTCCTCATAACTCATCCTTTGTAGCCCTGGAATCAGCCCTAGTTACTCTTCTCTGGACTTCTTCTAGTGCTGTTATGTCCTTTTTGTAGCCTGGAGACCAAAACTGCACCCAGTACTCCAGATGAGGCCTCACCAGTGTGTTATGAAACTTTAGCAGAAGCTCCTGTGACTTGTACTCCACACATCAGGGTGCTATATAACCTGACATTCTGTTAGCCTTCTTCATGGCTTCTGAACAGTGTCTGGCAGTTGATAGTGATGAGTCCACTACGAATCCTAAATCTTTTAATCTTTCTTCATAACTCATCCCCTACAGCTCTGCAATCAGCCTTGTTGAAATTCTTTGGACTTATTCTAGTGCTGTTATGTCCTTTATGTAGCCTGGAGACCAAAACTGCACCCAGTACTCCAGATGAGGCCTCACCAGTGAGTTATCAAGCTTCAGCAGAACTTCCTTGGACTTGTGCTCCACACATAATGGTGCTATATAACCTGACAACATTCTGTTAGCCTTCTTCATGGCTTCTGAATACTGTCTGGAAGTTGATAGTGATGACTCTGCTATGACTCCTAGGTCCTTCACAGATGGGGTACTTTCAAGTTTCAGACCTCTCATTGCAAATTCAAACCTAACCACTTGAGCTTCTACATGTAAAACTTTACATTTACTGACATTCCTTCTCATTTGCCCAAGCCTGGATGCTGTTGAAGTCCCTCTATGATGATTCAACACATTCTAGATTATCTGCCAACCCTCCTAGCTTGGTATAATACGTAAACTTTACCAGTTTGTAATTTATATTCCTATCCAGATCATTTATATGCATTTAAAATTGTCAGCAGCCCCACTACTGACACCTGAGGGACCCCACTCTTAACATCAGCCAGTTCTGATGAGGTTCCTTGCACCGTTACCCTCTGCCTCCTGTGTTTTTATTCCTTCTATAGTGATAGGTCTAAATTATGGAGTTGTGAAGGCAACCCACATTAAATTTAATGTTAAAAGGGAAACTAATTAGAACGTAAGACATTCTGGTCAAAGGGAACAATGATGGTAGTTTCATGCTTGTTATGAAAAGCAGTCCTCCAAAAGGCAGAATAGGCATGAGGCCTACAAAAATAAGTACAAAGTGTTAAATGTATATCTGTCTACTTTTTTAATTCTATTGTTTATGTTATTATTGATATCTATCTATCTATCTATAGTATTCACCTAATTATATATTTTATGTTAGTTTAGTTTCTAAGTGCACAGTTAGTTATGGTCTCCTTTGCTTCCTTGTATTTTCTGGGTTGTTCCCACTCTTACTTTACGGCTAATGGACCATCCCAAGTCAATAAAGGCAGGTGGGGAATTGCAGCTTTTTGTGGTTCATTTTAATGCCCCCTGGTAAAGGTGGTTTTGTCTTTCCTGTGAGTATTACGCTCTTTATGTTCTTTAGATTTACTGGTTCAAATCAAATTATATTTGCCACATACAATTATACACACTGTAAAAACTGTAATGAAATGCTTTGTTACAGAAGTTCAAGAAAAAAATGCAAATAAAAATATAAAAACTTCTGGCTTGGATAATAAGAGAGCTGCTGCTGTCTGATAACAGGCTTGTAGGTGGCAGGAAGCTGTGGTCAGATCTGCCCAGCTGTGTCCACAGGTTTACATTTAAAGGCTTTAACATTTGGATAAAGCAAGTCCGGCTTATTGTGTCCATAAATGCTAATAGAAGTTGTTTCACTCTGATGTTTCCCTGCTTACAGTCCCCAGCATTTTAGGACTGTAATGATTCATCATTAGATTGCTGGTAATAGAGTGAATCTTTTCACATTAATAAGCATTAACAAGGATGATGGAACATGTTTTCCTAGGCAGTAAAGTGGACACATTCAGTCAGTATTTCGATGTCTGGATAACACATTTTAGTTTTAATTATAACATGTTGACTTTTTTGCTATTGCAAAATCACATGAATTTTCAGTCCATCTTCTGCCTTTTCCACTCATCGGTTCCTATCAGATAAACCCGTTCAGCCATAAAATAGCTTCTGAATTACAAGGGTTTAAGTCGGTTCAACTTAGTACACAAAATGCCACAGTTCCTGAACTTGCCACAGTTCGCTATGAGATGTGACAGTTCATCCAACTTATTTAAAGGCGATCAAATATTCAACATTGTATGTTGGCGGGGCAGATCTGAAACCTGTTCACCGTACTTTTACCCTTGCTGTCCTCGGTCGAGCTGTTCCTCTGATAATCTGTAACAGAGCTACTTAGACAACAGCTGACTATGGGAATATTTAATTTGTCCGATTTTGCATTCTAAGATGTAAGGTAGCCTTCAGATCCTCTTTGGTTACCCTTTGGAATCTCTCAAGTATGCAACATTCCTGAAAGACACTTGAGATGAGCTGACACTCGGGTCTGCTTCTGTAATGATTCAAGGAATTCTCACGCAATTTAAAAATTCATCATAAAAGGACAGAGTCCAAATCTTAACAATAAATAAACAAATAAATAAATAAATAAATAAATAAATAAAATTAATTAATTAATTAATAGTTATTAAATAAAATAGCATTTTATGCAAAAAATGGTTTAGTTAACATGTTTATTGGAGTATGCTTGAATTGAGGTTTTGGGACTTGTCTGGCTTAGGATTGCTTTTCATGAAAACTTTTTCTGCCTTCTTTTTACTCTTTTGAGCATTTTGTGATATTTTCTTTTTTTTAAAGAAAGTCTTCCTTTTATAAAAATTCTATTTTGTCATACTCTTTACACACCAGGGGTTTGATGTTATCCTATCCTTTTTAGGGCATTTTCATTATATTTTGGGATAATTCCCATATTTTTGAATATTTTGAAACCAAAGCACCATTCAGCCGGGCGTAAGTCGAAGCCCACCTTTCAAGTGGTTACTCAGGGTGCTGGCTTGGTTGGATGCTGACCTATTTTCATCCCTATTTTAGAGGACTCACACCTTGCCGTTTTTGCATTCTGGGGAATTGTAACACAAAAAAGAAGGTCAGGATTTTAACTAATCTGCCCAGAAAATGCTCACCTTAACTAAGTCTGGCCCCAAATACTACCCGCTGGCTTCAGCCAAAGCAGGCCCCAAAAAGAGAGAGCCGGCGAAAACAACTATAAATATCATCATAAATATAATAAAAGTCACACAAGGGTAGGGATGACTGTAAACCTTTGCCTTGTAGTGAAAAGAGCAGATGAAAAATCTACTTAAATGAAACATTTATTAACAGAAATAGGTAAATACAACAAATGGCTTCAAAGTTCAAAAAAAGACACAATGGTGTTGCTTAAAGGGCAACACTAAACAAACCAGTCGCAATATAACATTCATAAATAAGAATCCTTGAAACAAAGTGAGATATAATCAAAAATCCAGAAAATCCAACACAGATATTCACTAAAAATCCTACAACACAAGATGGCCACTAATATATCAAAAAGTCTCACAAGGTGGAGGATAACTGCAACCACCCTGCAGAGAATGTTTACAAATCAAATATTTATTTAAAGAAATAGCAAATACTAGCCAACCCGCGGCGTAGCATACGGCGCATAATTATTTATTGATGTGTGAACACTTCCTGAAAGACACAGTTGTCCAAATGGGGAGGGTTTGAGGATACAACTGTCAGTGAATGAAAAAATGGAACTCTGGAGAGAGCAACATACAATTGTCCGTGTCTGAAAACAAGTTTTGGCAGATACAGGCATATCTTTTTGAACATTTGGCCCTGTGCCTTATTAATAGTCATTGCAAACGCCAATCTAACAGGAAATTGCGTGTAAAAGTAAAAGGCAAATTTGAATCTGATGGAGTCAGGGAAATCCGGGGAATAAGGACAGTTTGTGAGGTAGCAGATGTGATAGTGATACCTCATCTGCTACCTCACAAACTGTCCTTACACTCCAGTACATTGCGGTGAATGCTGGTAACAGAACGTCTGGTGCCATTACAGAGATGGATCTACTTACACTGGTAACAGAACATTGGTAACACTGGTAACAGAAAGTCTAGGGCCATTACAGAGACGGATCACCTCAACCATGTGCAAATCCATTCAACACAAACATTTGTCTGCAGCCACGCTGATGTAGCGTCACCTTCCCACTACCCTCTTACTGAATTTCATTTGCTCAAAAACCTTCACGCTCCAGAAATATCTCAAAGCACATTTAAACACACACTCCACTGAACAAACGCGTTCCACACAGGTCTTTCAATGCATTATTTGTTCGAAAACATTCCAACCGTAGAGATATCTCAAAGCACATTTAAAATCACACTCCAATGAACGAATTATGTAATGTGAACATTGCCAGCAATGCTTCAAAACAACTCGTGCTCTCAAAAAGCACTTACAAACTCATTCCAATTCCTTTCAGTGTCAACTCGCAAACCTCATGCACAGTCATCACATTCAGTTTTACGCTGCTTTTCAAGAAGATACCACCATTCACGTCCAAGAACATAGCATTGGCCTACCTACCGCAGTATGTACTTCTTGCAAAGCTCTTCATTGGCCATCAGAGGAGTTGACGGGCCTGGCCCTGTTGTGCGTATCCCATGGTCTTACACTTGGTGGGCGGTGCTCTCTGTCTTGCGTGCTTCTTGCTTGCCCTTAGTTAGAGTTGGCGGGCGGGGCTCTGTCGAGCGTATCTCATGGTCTTAGAGTTGGCAGGCGGGGCTTTGTGAGTTGGTGGGCGTGGCTCTCTGTCTTGCATGTGCTCTCTGTCTTGCGTGCGTCTTGCTTGCCCTTAGTAAGAGTTGGCGGGCGGGGCTCTGTCGAGTGTATCTCATGGTCCTAGAGTTGGCGGGGCGGGGCTCTGTGAATTGGCGGGCGTGGCTCTCTGTCTTGCATGCGTCTTAATGAATTATCTATATAGATGGCCCAAATGCTCAATATAGCAAAAAAATCAAATAAGATTTACCTAACAAGGTAATTCATAGCAAAAGATAAACAGGAAGACACATTTCCATAGTTCTATGCTTTTGAAGATCTGCCTCTCCTTCTCATGCATTAGTCGAGAATCCTGACTTCAATTTAATAGCATAGTACCGTTTGTCATGTGCGCCGTGTTTTCCAGTAGTAAGTGTTAATTGTAATTTAGTACAAAATGCATACATTTTTCACATTTTAAGCATACAAATGGATAACCGACATGTGAATTATGCAACACAAGTTATGTGAGAATTTTTTCTTTTTTCCATCAAAGTTTTTCACATTGTTTCCCATTGTCCATCATCAGTCATAATTGTGTCCTATTCTTCAACAGTACTTTCTACTTAGAAACATGAGATTAAGCATTGTTCTTGGTAATGTGAAAAAAAAAATTGGGTGCTTTATTCCTTTAACAGAAAATAAACTGAGAAGTACTTAACAAATAGCAAAAATGACAATAAAGGAAAAAAAAATGTAATAGCAATGACAAAGTTTGTGTCAAACAGGATCCAAAACTATCTCAACTAATTTAAATAGACATCAAATAAGAAAACTATTAAGGAAATCAAAATTTATATATTCGAAAATCTAATATGAGCCAAAAATTTATCAAAACACAACTTAACTTTTCTGCGGTGGGTTGGCACCCTGCCCGGGATTGGTTCCTGCCTTGTGCCCTGTGTTGGCTGGGATTGGCTCCAGCAGACCCCCGTGACCCTGTGTTCGGATTCAGCGGGTTGGTAAATGAATGAATGACTGAATGAACTTAACTTTTAAGCATATCATTAAAATATAATTATTTTTATTCCAATATAATTATTTGTAACACGTAGCCTGTTTATAATGCATACCTAAACTGAAGTTGGCAAAGTTTTTATTAAGCAAACAGGAAATTGTTATTCACATATAAATAAGAGAGCAATCACACAATTCTGACAAAATCAAGAATGACAAACATGGGTGTTGCCGATTGGAAGGCCGAGACCCTTCAAAATCTGTCTTGAAATGTTGTCTGCGATAATCTAAATTATCTCTAATCTAATGAAATAAGACAGAAGAATTCACTTTTCTGCCCATGCCCTCTGCTCCCCAACGTTTGAAACTCAAGCTGAGAAAATTATAGAAATATGAGGCAAAGGCAAAACGCCACAAAATGAGTTAAAAGATAAAAAATTCAAAACATTGAAAAATGGAAACAAATATGAGCTCACTAAATGGTAACAGAACACAATTATTTCTTGAAACTCTAATGATCTTGTAAAAGGAGATATTAAAATAATGTGATTTATGAAGGAGATGAAAAATGCTAAAAGGGAGTAAGCAATAATGTCGTCAAGAAGCAGATCAGAGGTCAGAGAACCAGAATATCAAAGAGAAACTGGTTAACAAATCTGAAAAAAAAAATAATGAAAACGGAGTGTTAACAAAACCAGTCCAAAAGTTCCAAAACAAGAAAATAAAAATTGTTACAATGAAATTATTAGTCAAAAAACACATTCGTTGAATTAATCTATAAATTTGAATGCACGTTCTACCGTGCCGCCATCTTAAATAGGGAAGAGGCCATGACAACACAATGCTGTAGCATTCTGCCACGTGACTGACAAACACCTTAGCGACCATACAGAAAGATGGCTGCCCAGGGTCAGTAGCAGCATGCTGTCAACCCAGGATCATCCACGTTCTTAATACACACTGTGCTTCAGAGCTGTGAACTACCAGCAGACCAAGACTAACTGCAGCTGCAATGTGCTTCTTGGATTACTAGAAGGGGAACAAAGCTGTCTACCTACTTAGACCACCTTGTAAGCAGATTGAATGGACTTAGTACCTTGGGCAATGTTACAAATTTTGGAGCCATTTGCGCTCCAGTCATTGTGAAGCTGCCCGTGTTGTCCTTAGAAATTGTATCCATTGTTAATGGCATAACAGGTTTATATGGTCATTGAAAAGTTCATTTCTTATTTGGCCAATTGCAAAACCATTTTTGTCAGTTGTTTTCTTATTCAAATAAAATCTTTTTCCTGAAAGTTTTCGTTGGTCTCAACTCATATTAGTACTATTGAAATTGTTGTCTAATGATTGGCTTTGGTAATGGTACGTCTGGCTTCCTGGTTTTTGACTCGTTTTGGCTTTTGACTGCGTTTGTTCTCCTATTTACTTCAAAAAGCTCTCACTGGTTTTCTAGTGAAGCACTGTTGTGCTCATATCATGTGACGCATAATGTTAACCAATGGTTAAGTGGTTACCATGCTGGACGCCTCACGAATGAGCAAACGGGGGCAGAATTTCAATTCAAGTTATTGGTTGCATTTAAGTGCGTTCCATTTTGGTTTGTATAAACGATTTTCCGAAAGTGTTTTATTTAACAATAGTCAAGTAAAAATAAAAATATATTAACTGTTGCTCAGCATTGGCCACCATAGATTTATAGTTGGAAATTTTGTCCTGCATAAAAACATGAGATTACATTTTTTTCTTGACTATCACTGCATGCTACATGGGATAAGTAACACATAAAAAATATAATTTTAGTGTGGAGTGTCGCTTTAACACGTTGACTACCACGGTATAAATAAGAAAATTTAAAAAGCTGGTTATTATTCCACACATTGCCCTTTCTAACTAAGCAGTTGTAGGGCAATCAAGGGTACCCAAGTTCAATTTGAAAATAAACTCCTGCCCATTCAGTGTTGTAAATTTTAAATTTTAATCGCATATTAATCAGATCACTAGGACAGCATTTTTTCACTTAAGAAATATTGCAAAAGTCAGACTTCTTATATCATTTAAAGATGCTGAGAAATGAGTTCACGCTTTTGTTTTCAGTCGACTAGATTACTGTAATGCACTCCTCTCAGGACTACCCAAAAAAGACATAAATCGACTGCAACGAGTGCAGAATGGAGCTGCTAGAATCCTAACTAGGAAAAGAAAATCCAAGCACATCTCTCCAGTTTTGATGTCACTACACTGGTTACCTGTGTCATTCAGAATTGACTTTAAAATACTGCTTATGGTTTACAAAGCTTTAAATAATCTCACTCCATCTTATATATCGGAGGGTCTGACATCTTATATTCCAAATCGTAACCTTAGATCTTCAAATGAGTGTCTGCTTAGAATTCCAAGAGCTAAACTTAAAAGAAGTGGTGAGGCGGGCGGCCTTCTGCTGTTTGGCGCACCCAAAATCTGGAATAGCCTGCCAATAGGAAATTGCCAGGCTGATACGGTGGAGCACTTTAAAAAACTGCTAAAAACACATTACTGTAACATGGCTTTCTCATAACTTCACTTTAATTTAATCCTGATGCTCTGCATATTCAATTAATTATCATTACTATTCATGGTGGCTCCATAATCCGTACTGACCCCTGTTCGCTCTTCTGTTTCTTTTCCCGGTTTTCTGTGGTGATGACCTGCGGCACCACCACCTAATCAAAGCACCGTGATGTTCCTACATTGATGGATTAAGAGCCAGAAGTCCACATGACCGTCATCATCAAGTCCTTACATGAGAACCCTGAATACAATGAGGACTGATCATTTATGTTAGGTAGAATGCCTAGAGGGGGCTGGGTGGTCTCGTGGCCTCAGAACCCCTGCAGATTTTAATTTTTCTCCAGCTGTTTTTTTTTGTTTTTTCTGTCCTCCCGGGCCATATTCTATGTTAATTAGTGTTCTCTGATTTTAATTGTTACTTTGTCTTTTTTCTCTTTCTTCATCATGTAAAGCACTTTGAACTACAGGAATCCCTCGCTATATCGTGCTTCGGCTTTCGTGGCTTCATTCTATCACCGATTTTATATGTAAGCATATCTAAATATATAAAGCGGATTTTTCGCTGCTTCGCGGGTTTCTGCGGACAATGGGTCTTTTTACTTCTGGTACATGCTTCCTCAGTTGGTTCGCCCAGTTGATTTCATACAAGGGACGCTATTGGCGGATGGCTGAGAAGCTACTCAATCAGAGCACGCAGTTAAGTTCCTGTGTGCTGATTGGCTCAGCGACGGAGCGCCGAATTCGATTCCGCTGCGTTAACCAGGAAGTCTTGTCTCGCTCATTCAGCATCAACGTGTTTCGCTGTGTAAATAGTTAACTTTTGTGCTCTTTTGTGTTTATTTTTGTGCATAGTCAAGCCCTTCGTTATGGCTCCAAAAGGGTCTGCTCCTACTACTGCTTCAGCGGCCGTGCCCAAGTGCCAACGGAAGATGCTAATGATTGCCGAAAAGATAAAAGTTTTGGATATGTTGAAGGAAGGGAACAGCTACACCGTTGCAGGACGCCATTACAGCATCAATGAGTCCATGATTCTTTTTATTTAAAAAGGAGGAAAAAAAAATAAGATCTACGGCCGCAGTGTCCTTTAACCATAGCGCAAAATGAGTTGTAAGTGGATGTAATAAGGTGGTAGTCCGGATGGAATCTGCTTTAGGGATTTGGATTGAAGACTGCCGGAAGATGAACAACGGCGGTGCTACACAGTCGCCTGAAGAGGCCCCTTTAGAAGAGCTGTAACGCTCTCCAAGTCGTTGTGTCATTGTTGGTGAGTAACCATAATTAATTTTCTACGTACAGTACTTATTACATGTACATAGTTTAGTGTCACTGTACACACATTTTACTGTATACAATTTTTCTTGCATTGTACGTATTTATTGCTGGTGGCCTGTCTGTCGTAATGGTTGTAACATATGTGATATCGGAGACACTCAATATCTTTAAAATAATATTTAGGTTTTACTGTATATAAACAGTGTATTTACATACATAATTTCAACGAACCTTACCTAATATCTAAGAGAATACAAAGGGTTTATGCTGTATAACTGTGTGGGAAATGTTTATAATAGTGTGGAAGAGTTTATAAGGGCTTAAAATATATAAAAATAACCATATGAACACATGGTTTTTATTTCGTGGATTTTCACCCTTCGTGGGGGGTTCTGGAACGCAACCCCCGCGATCGAGGAGGGATTACTGTACATTATCTGTATGAAAATGTGCTATATAAATAAATATTGTTGCTGTTGTAAATGTTATTGGAAATAATAAAAAATGTTTTACAATTATTATTAACTAGCTAGTAGTGAAACAGGATAAACTTTTAAAACCGCTAGCTAAGCATAGACAAGATACACTCTAACACATAATGAGAGACAGACTGACACATTAGTGAAGAGGACCCTACCCAACTCCCCACTCCTGATGCCACACTCCCCCTTCCCCTCGGCCTGCAACCTCTGTCTCGGATTAGTGCGAATAAATCGCTGCTGCAAGCGAACTATGATTCTTAGTGCGATGAGAGAAGTTGCAAAATCAACCGTAATGTTCAAGCAAATTATAGAAAAAGACCTGATCAAAAGCGGACAGACAGACAAACAGACAGAGGTTAGATTTTATATATTCAGAGACTACCCACATTATTTGTTGAAGACAGGTAATAGAGTACATTTAAAGATATTATGTTCACAAAAATTACTTCTGAACACTTGGAAATCACAGTTTTTATTTGTTCAGCGCCTCCTGACTCACCCGGTAAGAAAATGCCCTCAAATATGATATACCATTCAACAGGTCTTCATGTCTAGTTATGTCTAGTTATGCAAGACGCACCCTAAGCTCTCATGCATGAAACAAGATATGCAAGACATCAAGCTTTTAGGGGTCCCCTACTATTTTTATGGCTCTCCAGGCCCAAACAAACCCACATTTTGGGCCATTTCTGAAACATATTGTGTGCAGGAAATTACGCTCTTATGATAAAGGGGAAATCAATACATGTCTTCAGCAAAAAAAATGACCCAAAGGACTTGAAATTTTGCAGACCACATTAACTGAACCCAGAGGGGTCAAAACTTCGAAAAAAAAATGGGGATCAACATGTGGCGTATCGTTTTATGCTATTTTGAGGTTGCTGATCGTGAATTATTTTGATATTTGATTCTTTACTGGTGGACTCTAGCCCCTCTAAGAGACACTCCCAGAAGGTTAAAATAACAAATTTCAAACAACCAGGTGGAATATTGTTATGAGTGTTACAAGGTCACTGTGATTATGAATATGTTGTTTTTGATCCTTCACTAGGGACCTCAATCTGAGGGTGGAAAATGACAGATTTCAGACATAAGCATGTGGGGTATAGTTTTAGGCTATTTCAAGGTCAGTGATTATGAAGATGATATTATTTTTGATTTTTGATTCATTACTTGAGATCTAGCCCTCAATTGACCCCTATCAGCGCATGAGAAATGCCAAATTTCTATGACAACTGAAAATATTAGGCTTTAAACTTTTAAGCAGAAACACACATTTTAATATTTGAAATAATAGGGAGCTTTGCCTCCTGCTCTCTTCGCTTGCCCACAAACCAACCCCTTGAACGCGCTGCCCTTCAGCCACTTTGCGTCTCTGCCACTCGCGTTGTGAAGGGGGGGGGGTGGCTGAAACGCACACTAAGGAGATGCGGTCGGATCTGCTGCTGGCTGCTGCTGCTGCCGAGCTGTGTGTTCTGCTTGTCGTGCTGCACATCAATCATTTAAAAGCCTATACAGCAGCTGTCCTTTTGTCTCACTGTATGGTCTCATGGGACGTTAAAGTGTCGCTGAGAAAATCACGTATCGTCTCCTTCCAAGCCTTCCAAGATTTTTTTTTTTATAATAGAGAGATATGATACATCTATTTTTGCTGATTATGTATTTCTACCTCAAGAAGTAAATCATTGTACAGTTGTGTCTCGTACTTCAAACGTTCCTAAGTTTGAACGCTATATTAGAGAGAAATTTGAACAATGCTTCTACGTTCAAGCTGCACACACAGTGAAAAAAATGCCAAAAAAGAGGGTGATTACACAGCGAGTGTAAACATCATCTGTTGTGCGTCCAAGTCTTCTCTCGCTCTCATAGTGAAATTATCACTTGTGTTACGCTTCTGTGTGTTTTCAGTGCTTTTTTTTGCTTTATTTTTGGTGTGTGGTTATATACAGTATGTATGTAACCCTTATCTATTAACCCTTAACTACTTGCACCATTTCTAATCTCATAAGTACTTGTGTGGTGTACTTTATACACGACTGTTAAAATGGCTATTTATATGCATGCTGTGAGGTTTTAATATCAATTATTGCAATAATTTTAAATTGTGCATGTTTTTAATGTAATTCAATACAATTTTACTGAATAGTATGGCACAGTGTAGGACTACCTGAAGTAAACCTGATCCCCTTCTCCATTGTTCATTCGTCACTGCAGGATTTGCACATGAATCACATTATACTTCAGTTGTTAAATGCTCTTTGCAGACATAGTCACTGCACGAAGAACATCTCATCGATTAGATTATTTATTTATTTATAAAAGCACATTTAAAACAACACAGGTTGCGCCAAAGTGCTGTACAAAAGAGCATTAAAATAAACACAATACAAACAATCATGCAAAGGCAGATTAATAAAACAACTAATTGTAACATCCACCACAATCCCATCATACACAATGAAAGACAGGAGAAAACAAGTAGGTCTTAAGCCGACTTTTACAAACCTCGATCGAGGATGAAGACCTGATGTGCAGAGGTAAGTCATTTCAAAGCCTAGGAGCAACAACTGAAATAGCTCGGTCCCTCCTAGACTTCAGCCGAGATCTTGGCACTACAAGTAGCAGTTGTCCAGATGACCTCAGTGCTCTTGGTGGCACATAAGGGTGAAGGAGGTCACAGATATATTTTGGAGCAAGACCATGCAAGGCTTTAAAAACAAACAACAAGATTTTAAAATCAATGCAACGACACCTCACTGGCAGCCAGTGGAGAGAGGCTGAAATTGGGGAGATGTGATCCCGTTTTCTCGACCCAATCAAAAACCTAGCTGCCGTGTTCTGAACCAGCTGAAGGCGTGACAGAGCAGATTTTGGCAGACCCACATATTAGGAATTACAGTAATCAAGGCAAGATATATTAAAGGCATGAATGACTGTTTTAGGGAATCCATTCCATTTGGTAATCAGGAGCCCGGGATTCCCGGACATTTTTACTGCTGTAATTCCCGGGAAACCGGGAACGGCCAAGCTCGCATATATAGCGTGTAAAAGTGTAAAAATCAATCAAGAAATAACAGAGTTATAGTTGAAAATAATTAAGTGGCACAGTTTTTTGGCCCACGGTATAGTGTGTTGCCGATTAATTCAGTCAACAACAGACCAGCAGCAGTCAGTCTCCCGGCTCTCACTAAGACTGAGCACAGTGGACTGGCAGGAGTCTGCACTCTGCAGCTCACGAATGCCGGGACGGGGCAGACTTCATTGACATCTGTCAGAAAACAGCTTTGAACAGCAACTTGAAATTGCAATGCGTCAGTCTGTTGCATCCGCATTATCTGTGCCAAGAAACTGGATGCATCAGTAAAAGCTGAAGTGGCGGTATTTCAGAGCAACGGCAAGCGTGGGCGTTGTTTAGAACAAGTGTATCAGTATCTGATGACTGTGCCGCCTACTTTAGTGGAGGCAGAGCATGCTTTCTCAGCGGCTGGCATACTCTGCACAAAGGTACACTCTCGCCTGGACGACCGCACACTGGACATGTTGTGCATTCTACGCTCTTATTACCGCAACTAACTAGATACATGTACTTATATGACAGCATGAACTGCTTGTAGATAAGGTTAGTCTTTTATTGGTGTCAACATATTGCAATAGTTTTATTAAAAATAAGTGTTGGTCATTCTAAAACCGTTCACATGTGAGATGCCCGTGCACTGTGTCATCCCCAGGAGCATGGGATTCCCGAATGGATAAACCAATCTGGGAATGGATTCCCTAGACTGTTTCCAAGTCCTTCTGTGATAGAAAGGATTTTAGTTTAGAAATTTGCCTCAGTTGGTAAAAACTGGACTTTACTACCATGGAGATTTGTTTTTCAAAACTTAGTGATGACTCAAAGATGATGTCATACATACATACGTACCCGCGCGGTGTACCAAATCCACCATATGGAACTTGCGACTGTGAATCCACTCATAAAACCAGCTGGGGATACACTGGAGGGAAACCATTACGACACTGGACTTGTAGTGAATCAAGCTGAAGAGAGATGGCGGATAGGTTCAAGTAAAAGGACGTTGGACAGAATTAACTGAGATTGGTGTACAAAATACGCCAACGTGAGTAGTTAAGGGTTAACCATGACATCCAAGTAGAGTGTGAAAGCAACGAAGCCTGAGAAGAAATGTTATAGTATCAATGATTGGGGTGAAAAAGGACATCACCACTCTTCACTAAGATAGATCAAATGCAGTTTTCATTTTATGATACAGTATTTAAGTATATTATTTATTGCTGTCATGTTTTAATTTATTATTTAGGGAATTTAATTGTGTTATTTTTATCTTATTTGTATTTGCTGTTTAAGTTTATTGAAATGAGAGTCAAGGCAGGGGGGCTGTCAAGAGGCAGGGCCTGTTAAAACCCATTGTGGCACTTCTTGTGTGATTTTGGGCTATACAAAAAATAAATTGTATTGTATTGTATTGTATCGTTTAGGGTCTGGGAATGGATTCATTCAATTTATTAAAAGTTTAATTTATTATAAAATAATTCATTCATTATTTCTAAGTGGGAAAACTGATTCAGAATTCGAACAAGTCAGAGTTCAAATGGCCTCCTGAAACAAATTAAGTTTGAAGCACGAGGCCACTGTCTTTCCTATGAAGACCCCAAGTGAGAGCGACAAATTTCAGTTACAATTGAGAATATTTAGACCTTAAATGTTTAAATTGTAGCACACATTTTAGTATTTCAAATACAGTTGTGTGAAAAACTATTTGCCCCCTTCCTGATTTCTTATTCTTTTGCATGTTTGTCACACAAAATGTTTCTGATCATCAAACACATGTAACCATTAGTCAAATATAACACAAGTAAACACAAAATGCAGTTTTTAAATGATGGTTTTTATTATTTAGGGAGAAAAAAAATCCAAACCTACATGGCCCTGTGTGAAAAAGTAATTGCCCCCTTGTTAAAAAATAACCTAACTGTGGTGTATCACACCTGAGTTCAATTTCCGTAGCCACCCCCAGGCCTGATTACTGCCACACCTGTTTCAATCAAGAAATCACTTAAATAGGAGCTGCCTGACACAGAGAAGTAGACCAAAAGCACCTCAAAAGCTAGACATCATGCCAAGATCCAAAGAAATTCAGGAACAAATGAGAACAGAAGTAATTGAGATGTATCAGTCTGGTTAAGGTTATAAAGCCATTTGTAAAGCTTTGGTACTCCAGCGAACCACAGTGAGAGCCATTATCCACAAATGGCAAAAACATGGAACAGTGGTGAACCTTCCCAGGAGTGGCCGGCCGACCAAAATTACCCCAAGAGCGCAGAGACGACTCATCCAAGAGGTCACAAAAGACCCCAGGACAACGTCTAAAGAACTGCAGGCCTCACTTGCCTCAATTAAGGTCAGTGTTCACGACTCCACCATAAGAAAGAGACTGGGCAAAAACGGCCTGCATGGCAGATTTCCAAGACGCAAACCACTGTTAAGCAAAAAGAACATTAGGGCTCGTCTCAATTTTGCTAAGAAACATCTCAATGATTGCCAAGACTTTTGGGAAAATACCTTGTGGACTGATGAGAAAAAAGTTGAACTTTTTGGAAGGCAAATGTCCCATTACATCTGGCGTGAAAGGAACACAGCATTTCAGAAAAAGAACATCATACCAACAGTAAAATATGGTGGTGGTAGTGTGATGGTCTGGGGTTGTTTTGCTGCTTCAGGACCTGGAAGGCTTGCTGTGATAGATGGAACCATGAATTCTACTGTCTACCAAAAAATCCTGAAGGAGAATGTCCGGCCATCTGTTCGTCAACTCAAGCTGAAGCGATCTTGGGTGCTGCAACAGGACAATGACCCAAAACACAGCAGCAAATCCACTTCTGAATGGCTGAAGAAAAACAAAATGAAGACTTTGGAGTGGCCTAGTCAAAGTCCTGACCTGAATCCAATTGAGATGCTATGGCATGACCTTAAAAAGGCGGTTCATGCTAGAAAACCCTCAAATAAAGCTGAATTACAACAATTCTGCAAAGATGAGTGGGCCAAAATTCCTCCAGAGCGCTGTAAAAGACTCATTGCAAGTTATCGCAAACGCTTGATTGCAGTTATTGCTGCTAAGGGTGGCCCAACCAGTTATTAGGTTCAGGGGGCAATTACTTTTTCACACAGGGCCATGTAGGTTTGGATTTTTTTTTCTCCCTAAATAATAAAAACCATCATTTAAAAACTGCATTTTGTGTTTACTTGTGTTATATTTGACTAATGGTTAAATGTGTTTGATGATCAGAAACATTTTGTGTGACAAACATGCAAAAGAATAAGAAATCAGGAAGGGGGCAAATAGTTTTTCACACCACTGTATTTCATGCATATATTCTCATGTAATATGTACTTCTACCTCATGAAGTAAACCATTACATTACTTTTGAACACTCTGAATTAGGGAGGTTTATGTTAATTCAGTCTT
The DNA here is from genome assembly GCA_026402145.1 of Polypterus bichir lapradei. Lineage (NCBI taxonomy): Eukaryota > Metazoa > Chordata > Cladistia > Polypteriformes > Polypteridae > Polypterus > Polypterus bichir. Next base: position 9,610,415 of record JANRMT010062816.1, on the reverse strand, counting down.
TTTTGATATTTGATATCTCTTGCTCTACATGT
>JANRMT010062816.1:9588429-9610283 GCA_026402145.1 Polypterus bichir lapradei | reverse complement strand
CCCCCCCCCCCCCCCCATAGGAAATGTTACTGTTGCAAGGTTGATCTTTGACGACTCATCATTTATGTTTCAACTTTGTTATACATGTTCCTCCTAACATTCCTCAGGAGAAACTGCCTTAGACAACAAGGAGACCTGAGATACAACTGAGGTAAAATGTCTCACAATTGAGAATTTGTTTGAAAAGCACAGGATATTTTGTGAGGTCTCTTTCTAGTCTTCTTTGAATCTCTTTCAAGATTTCATTGATTTTGCATTGATGGCTTTTTCCAAGGTGTCTTACAACATTTGAGATACAATTAGTTACATGTCATTTGTTTTTCCAATTGGAGCACAAGCAGATGAAATGAGTTGCTCGTGACCACACAGTGGTGTCAGTAGTGGGATCTGAACTCACAACCTCAGGATTTGAAATGTAAAGCCTTAACCACTATGCCACTCTATCTGCCTTTTTTCTCAAATGAGTTTGATCTAACTGGAGCATAGTGATATAAATTAGAGCAATTAACGGTATTAACCAGAAGCAAGAACTACAGTTCAATTCAATTCTTTATTGTCATGTGTACAGGTACAAGTACCATGTACAATAAAATGCTTGCTTGCATGTGCCCCCACAGACAGTGAACATAGACAATAAACACACAATAAATAAATGAATATAAATAAGTAAATAAATAAAACCAGAATCCTAAGAATAAATAGAGAGAGTGGCAGAAGTGTATGTGCAGGTAGCAGTGACACAAGATTACTGATTGTTCATGCGTCTGATTTCAGTTGGGTTGAAACTGTTCCTGAACCTGGAGGTGCGCATTTGAATGGACTTTAGTCACTTCCCAGATGGGAGTAGGGTAAAAAGTGACAGTGCAGGGTGGCTGGGGTCCCACCTGATACGGGTCACTTTCCTGAGACAGCGTGTAGTGTGGATGTCATGGATCGCAGGGAGCTGTGTGCCCGTGATCTGCTGTGCTGTATTCACCACACGCTGCAGAGCTCTACAGTCCTGAACTGAGCAGTTGCTGTACCAGGATGTGATGCATCCTGTCAGGATGGATTCCACAGTACATCTGTAGAATCTGCACAAGGTTGTGGGGGACATCCGGGCCTTACTCAGTCTCCTGAGGAAGTAGAGACATTGTTGGGTTTTCTTGACTACTGCCGCAGTGTGACTTGACCATTTAAGGTCATCAGTGAGGTTGACTCAGAGGAACCTAAAGCTGCTGACCTATTCCACAGCCTCACCTCCAATGTAGATGGGGCTGCGCTCTGTTGTCTGTTTGTGGAAATCCACAATCATCTCCTTAGTTTTGCTAACGTTGTGGGTTAGGTTGTTGTCCTGACACCATTCTGCCAGGAGTCTGTCCTCCTCCCTGTAGGCAGTTTCATCGTCCAAGACCTATCACAGTGGTATCGTCAGCAAACTTGAGGATGGCATTAGAGCTGTACTTAGCCACGCAGTTATGGCTGTTCCGTACTTATAGTAAAGTGTTTTATTACTACAAAAAATTGTTAATGCATTTCACCAGGTATTGCTGAGCACACAATGTAAATACTTTCAAATTGCAAAAATCTGTCAAGAAATTACTTGGAAAATTGGAACCTTTTGTATGACTTTGCTGAGATCTTTGCTGAAGCTCAAGAAGAGACCTCTGTAAGACTACCGTGGGTATTGCGTCACACGAGAAAAATCAGAGAAGCAGGAGGCAAAAGAACATGCCTCTGTTTTATTTCTTTCTGATCTAGGAGAAACCAGATCTCTTTTTTTGATTTTGTCATTCCTATGGGTCGGTGTTCATCCTTTGCCTTTACTCTGTATCCTCATGTGTCTCAGCCTCTCACGCCTGGCGCTTCCACTCTCGATTACGTTCCTACAAATGTTGCTTCTCAGATTCTGTCATTTCGAGGTGCGTTGCTTGCCTCTTCTCCTTTCTTTGACTACCACCAATGGAAGACAGGCCCCTATTACCCTGTGTGAAAATATCATTCGTATTCTTGTGAATGCTTCCTATCTTTGAAGGCGACTCTCAGGATGCCTCCTACACCTTAACTTCTCCTCTTGTTTGGAACTTCCACTGTTGATTGTGACGTCAAAGCCAAACTTAAACATCAGATCAAAGCCAAACTGACCAATCACATTGCTCTGAGTGACCGTATATACACAAACACACATTTTATTATACAGTCGACCCTTGATATATACGACCGGCCTGACATGCGACCAACTTGATTTACGACCAAAATTTTTGCTTTGATTTACGACCAACATCTTGCGTTACGACCTGAATGCGGTCACGTGTATCCGCTTGTGCGATTGTAAACAAACAGCCGAGAGCGTTCGTAAGCGTCAGTCGCAGCCCAGATACATGTGTTTGTGGACATAATGTCGGTCAGTGCAGTGATTTATCTATATATATAATTTACTAAGACCATGGCAAGCAAGATGCATAATTGCTAAGGAAAGAAGAGAAGGTAACGAAGGTAAAGAAAGCGATCACAATTGAAACGAAGAAGGAAATTGTGCGGAAATATGAGAGTGGTGTTCATGTGACCGATCTCGCTAATATGTACAGCTGTCAAAATCCACCATCTCGACAATTTTACAAAGAAAAGATTTGCATAAGGAGGTTCCTTCTAAACAATAACCACCTTCCGTTTCATTCTCCTCTTCCTCCCTTCCTGCAGCCCAAAGATGTCAAATTAAATGGTGAGTACAGTATGAAATTGTTGTTTCTGGTAGGCTAGGCACTTTTTATAACTTTTCGGTTAGTACATTAGAAAAATTATTGGTGTTTTGGTAAATTATGCATATTATACAACTCTTTTTTATTATGAAAAGGTTAAGTAAGTGTTGCAGTGGGAGGTTCGGAACGCATTATGGGTATTTTCATTATTTCTTATGGGAAAAATAGTCTTGACTTACAACCAACTTGAGTTACAACCAGCCCTTGCGAACAAATTGAGTTTGTAAGTCAAGGGTCCACTGTATAATAAATTTGATTCCTTCCCATTGTTGCAGATTAGAGTCAAGAAGAGCTGGGGGTTACCCTGGCAGTATCAGGCTGAAGGCAAGCACCGGCAGTGATTGTGCTACCAGTTGATTACAGGGCACCCTCACTTCACACGCTGGTTCATTTTAGATGCGCCTATCAATTATACATGCATGATACTGAGATGTGGGAGCAAAAACAGAGCACGCAAAAAAAAAAAAGACAACCCACACAGACATGAAGGAATGAGAAAACCTCCACACAGACAGTAAATGTGCTGGGATTTTGGCCAATTCTGTCAAGATATGAGTGGTGGCAAATCTAACCACTGTGTCAATGTGCTTATTATTATTATTATTTTTTTTATAATACAACTTACTACTGCAGTAAAAAATCAATCAGTTCAGTCTCGCAGGCTTTTTCTTCCCCCAAAAGGCACCTTTTTTAATTGAGACTTTTACCATCAAACACTGCTGATTCGTTCTGACAAGGCAGCGACTTCATTATAGCCATTCTAATAAACAAACAACTCATATTTCCTCCATCAGTTCATCAGGCCCATTGCGCTGCCTTTTATTACTCTGCTCTTTTTGACCAAGTTATGGTTGGCCTGGATATCTTTCTTCCATCTGGATTCCATATCCAGCCTAGTTTTATGACCGGCACCTTTTACATTCGACTTTGTAGCCAAGCCCCAGCAGCCTCCTTTTCTTAATTATATTACTGGTTCAAACATCCTTTATGATTTCTTTAATTCGGGTTTTGTCGATATCTGAAATTAAATATCTGTAGCCCTTTCTATGCAGCCCTGTTAACATCTTTATGGTTTTCACAGCAGCCATGGAAAGTGACAGCAACATTGCTCATGTGAAAAGCAGGCTTTGTATTTCACAGCCAACAGTGTAAAAATCGCTGGATGTCGTTTCTGTTCCTTGATGCCTTTTTCTTTCAGATATACGCAAAACTTATGATCCTCATTTAAAAATTCAGATGGCTGCTTTTGCCAGCATGTTTGCTTTGCCAGATTCTCGCTGTGTGTGTTTAAAGAGGCCCTGTGGCCTTCTCATATCTTACTTTATTAAGTTCTTTTGCTGAGGGAGTAAGCTCATCGACTTTCTAGGAACTTGATCTTCTGAATACATGAATAAATATATATAAAAGCAAACCATGAACAAGTCGCTCCCAACTAAAGTTTAAATGCATTAGCCACATATCTCAGCTTATAAATGATGCAATTTTAATTTATATTTTCTTCCTGATTAAATAATTGGTAACATTTGTCACGCATGTGTGTCTGTGGATCACCCTTCACACTCATCTGAGGTAAGTAATATCACCCTTAGGTCAAGAGGGGGCGCTTGCGCTAACCTTCCACTCTCCTGTTCCCTCCGCAGTACAGAGCAGACGGCCACTGACTCCGCCCATTATGGTTCCCCACCTATAAAGTCCACAGCTGCCGGAAGGAGGCATTCAGTTTGGAAGAGACTGGCACCACAGCAGAACGGAGCTCCTTCCCCATAGGAAAACTTTTACTACTCAAAAGTTGGTCTTTGATGGCTCATGAGACTTAAAAGAAATTCTCATTTATAGTATTGTTTCATTTAAGAATCGACGCTGGAACAGAGGTTTCTCCTAAAATTCCATAGGAGAAATAGCTTTGGACAAAAATGGAGACATGAGATACAACTGAGGCAAAAGGAATCAAAATTGAGAATTTTGCATGTGATACTTTGTGAGATCTCATTCTAATCTTGTTTTGCTCTCTTTCAAGACTTCATCTTGCTAACTTATCACTGGACTGATGTGTTTATACAAGAATAATTACAACATTTGGGATACAGTCGGTTACATTTCTTTAGTTTTCCTAATTAGAGCACAAGCAGATTGTTGTGGTGTGAAATTTTGTATATAAGTTGATAAATATTTTGTATGTTTTTATTTGTAACTTAGACAAAGCAATGTCATATTAGGGTGTTATTATTGTTAAGAATAGCAATGGTTTGATGGTTAAGAACTCCCCCCCCCCCTTAGGACTGAGTCTTTGTAGTTTTACGACAGAGTTGGCGGAAGTGCGTAAAATGAGATTCTTTGCAGGACTCTCCCAATCAACAACCTCGCATGGAGGCCAAATACACAGCTGGCAAGCTTCACCTTAATAAATGGCATTGGGGGCGGGTTTGAAACCATTGTGTCACACTAGAATTCTATTGGTCTAAAGTTGCCTGAAGCCTTTAAGTACCACGACGCCTTATTGGCTGTAGGGTTTCGGCAGAGAGTCTATAAATTTGTTTGCTTTACTCCTCCCTCCCTCTCTCACACCATCATCATGAAGGAGCATCTCACACAAAAGACCACACTGAGAAGCAAAACTTGGCAGTCATATTGAAACAGGCATGCGGCCTGTTCCGAAGAAAGCTGACCAAAAATGATGCCTTAACTAGAGACATTTTAAGTACCAAACAAGTCTCTGTGCCACCTAAAACTACACATCAGCATTTATCAGGTTGTATGGTTGCCAATATTCACTTGTACTTTGCTTATTGTTATTATTTCTAAATATTATCATTAATATACTAGCTGTGTAAGCCTGTGCTGTAAAAAGACCAGGGTCCTAGAAATGATTGAAATCGTCAGGAAAAAAAAAAACGAAATGTAAAGGAGGAAGAGGAGGAGGTTAGCAGCACACTCTGATACAGCGCATTGCCACACCCACCACACGACAAACCAACTCAGGATCCCAGATTAGGACCCGAGTGCAGCCATGCAACGGGTGACACCTCAGCACTACACTAATTCAGATGGAGTGGAACAGTGTGAGAATTTTTATGGTGGCTGGACTTTCAATTCTGCCACCATCCCTCAGGTTTTTCCCTGCTGGTTGGCAGGCCTGCATGCAGGGCTGGAGGCGGGTTAATGTCATACCCAGGACAGAGCAATTGCAGGTTAAGTGCCTTGCCTCAAGGGCCCAACAGAACAGAATCCCTTTTGGCATTTACTGGATTCGAACCGGAGATGTCAGGTAATTGAAAGGAACTACTCTGGGGATCTCTCTCCTAGGAGGATTCGTTTTGCCGACGTGCTCACCTCACCTATGCATTAGCAGCGGGAGGAAAAGTAAAAGGAATACCATTTTGCCGATGTTAGTGGCTAAGCGACTTTGTCTTTCTTCGGTGGTTTCGTTTTGCTGACGTGCTCACCCTGCTTGTGTTATTAGCAGCTAAGTGAGTTTTCTGTTTCCTCGGAGGCGGAGCCCTTACCCCAACTCCACCTCTCACTTCTGGGACGGAGAGACACATACACTTCCACACGGAGATGTTTATATTTAAGATTATTTAAAGTGTAACTTAACTCCTGCTTGTCTTTTACTACACCTGTGTGGCTGAGGTTATAAATGTAGAAGGGAAGGTGGGGTGAAGTTTTAAAATACAATACCTTATAAACAGTGGAAAGTCTGTGAGATCTGAGGCATTCTGACAAAGGCTGCACATTAATAATACAGAAGGGGAAAGGAGAGTGATAGAGAACTCTACCAAGACAAAACAAGAAATAAAGTAACTTTCTTAGAGTCACACAATGGTGTCAGTAGTGGAATTGGAACCTACAACCTCAGAGCTTGAAGCCCAAAGTATTAGCAACTATGCCACTGTACCTGCCTTTTCTTCCAGGATGAGTTTGATCTAATTGGAACACAGCAGTAAAAATTAGAGCAACTAATAGTATTATTCAGAAACAAGGACTACAGTTTTGTAATAATAGTAAAATGTTTTATTTCTACAAACTACGGTCCATACATTTCTCCATGTACTGTATTACTGAGCAAACAATGCAGATACTTTGAAATTGAAAAAAAAAACAATGTCACCTGAGTCCATTGTGTAACCCTTGTGGAGGAGGAGACCCTTGTGAGACTACTGGGGCTGTGTTGTTTTAGGAGAAAATTTTGAGAAGAGGGAGATGAAAAACAATGACTCCATTTTATTTCTTTCTGACCTCACTGTTGTCGAGGAGAAACCAAAATGATATTAAGGAGATCTCTTTTTGGATCTGTCTTTCCTATGGGACCAGGAATGAACAATTTACTTAGCCAGATGACTTTCTTATTTTGACTATTCTTTTGAACATGGTACTGGCACATATAGTGCCCCTATTTTTTAGACTGAATTAATCAGGGACAACTGGACTGGCACCCCAATATTTATCTTTGGAACTTGCAGTACTTTACCCGACCACACTCTTTAGTTTAGGTACTGCAAAAATGCATCTGTTACTTATTTCCTCTTATGTAACAAGACCCTAATTAAGGCTTTTTTAGTCTTCTTAGCACTTATAAAACACCAGCAGATGGGTTATCCACTTCTGTGCGGTGCGGCATATTGACACGCTGGTAAAGTGATTTGTTAATACGCAGGATTCACAGGGCTTATACTAAACGTGTAAGGTCAAGAGAAATGTGTCACGGTTCGGTGGCAACTGGGTGACAGTGAACTCAGCGAAAAGACAACTCGGCGAAGAAACAACTTGGCGAAATACAACTCGGTGACATCCTTTACCAGTTAGGTAATAGTTAGGTTCAAAGAGATTTTTTTAATTATATTTAAATGACAACGTGATTTAAAATGTTGAAAATAAATTTATATAATTGATGAACTAACTTTATTCTGCAGATGGAACAAACTCTATGTTACATTATCTTCTGCAGCCAAAATTGCTAAATGTTTATATAAATTGTATTGATTGTATGATAGCGTTATTTAGAATAGAAAAGGTGACTTGCGAGTACGGCTTAAGGAATATCTTTATTCTCAACATACTGGAACTCTCATAAAGCAGGTTATTCTGTGGATTTTCCACACCCTACGTTGTCATTTAAATATCATTAAAAAATCTCTTTGGACATAAGTATTACCTAACTGGTAAAGGATGTTGCCGAGTTATCTTTTCGCCAAATTGTCTTTCGCCGAGCTGTTTGTCGCCGAGTTGACTTTTCGCCCAGTTGTCTGTCGCCCAGTTGTCTTTTTGTCGAGTTGTCTGTTGCCCAGTTGCTCCTGAACGATATGTCACAGTTAAGCCATCACAGAACACTCCAAAGTGAAGTATTCTTAGCAGGCCTCATTGTAGAAATGAAGATACTCTTTGATGATTCTTTGTAAGTGTTATGAAGACCCAAAGAAGTGTTTGTTAGGGTCTTGTTACATTAGAATAAATGAGTGATAAATGCTTTTTTATCATGCACTAAACTAAAATTTTACCAAACAATTAGATGATTCTGAGTTGGTTTCTGTTGTCGAGGTTTCACTGGACTCTCACCTGTGGCTTTTGTTTTGTTAATAGTTTTTCAGTTATTTCATTCTTTCCTTTCTAATTTTCCATAGTTGTGGTTAACTTGTTAGTTTTCTTTTCTGTTAGTTGTTATACCTGTGGACTATGGCCGGCCAGTCATCTCAGCCAATACCCCCAGGCCGCCAGGTGGAGCTCTCTCTGCAGCATGGAGGTGCCCCGAATGCCAGCAGGGAATTCTGGATGTTGGAGTTTTCACCCACAGACCTGCTGGATACCACAGGGGCCCCTAGAGGATGCTGCAGGGAGGCCCAGAGAATCGTATGTGCCCTATAACCCGGAAGTACGTCTTAGTCACATCGACAGGGGAAATGACGTACTTCCGGGATGAATAAGAGGACTTTTTATCTGACCCGGAAGTGATAGGAGGTCACGTGGACTGAAGGATCGAAACACTTCCGGGTCAGGGAATATAAAAGGACTATGGGAAATCCCAGACGTAGAGCTGAGCTGGGTGGATGGGTGGCAGCAAGTCTGGGAGTAGGAGGATTGTGATTATTGAGTATTGTTTATTGTTTACGAGTATTGTGGAGAGGAGGGTGCTTTGTGCACTGTTTATTAATAAAAAGTCAACTTTTTGGACTTTACCTGGTGTCTGACGTTTGATCTGAGGGTTCAAGAGGGCAATAGCGCCCTCAGTCTGTCACATACCTTACGCCTGTGTCACACTATACAACTTCATGTTGTAAAGAATGTCATATTTATCCTCCTTGCCTCCCTCTCTGTCCGTAGCATCACTGGTTTGAATCCTACCTCTCAGGCAGATCTTCTGGAGAGGAGAAATGTCAAGGTTGCATCAGGTGGGCACAGTGGTGTCCGGGGACTGTCTTTCAGTGGAGTGACATAATAAGAGACCACCCTGACTCCGGTGGTGGTGGGGGGGAATTAGGTCACCATGATAACTGCCAACCAAAAAAGAGAGACATCTTCTTCTTCTTCTTTTGGCAGCTCCTGTTAGGGGTTGACATAGCGAATCATCTTGTTCCATCTCTTCCTGTCCTCATCATCTTACTCTGTCACACCCATCATCTGCATGTTGTGGCACGCGGCTAGGGGTGGTACCCAGCCGGGATGCCCAAGAGGACCAGAGAAGGGCTTACTCCTCCTCCAGACCACGCGGGGACGACCACCCTGGTGGCTTTGGGGACCACGGGTACAGAGCTTTGAAGCTCAGCCCTGTAGGGGCCCGTGGTCACCGCCAGGGGACGCCCCAATGCCTATGGAGCCCTGGACCTCAGCACTTCCGTGCTGGGGAGAAGAGGATCGGGGCACCCGGAGTGCTTCCAGGTGCAGAGGGGAGTGCCGGTGGAAGGTTGTCGGGAGGCACCTGGAGCACATCCGGGTGAATATAAAAGGGGCCGTCTCCCTCTGTTCGATGGCTGGAGTCGGGAGGACGAGACAAGGTCTTGGAGGAAAGGAAAGGAAGCGGCCTGAAGAGAGAGACAAAAGGCATTGTGAGGCCTGGACTTTTGGGATAGTTTTGGGGTTGTGTGGCACTTTACTGTATATAGAATGTATAATAAACGTGTGTGGGTTGAACCATCGCTGTCCGCCTGTCTGTGTCCGGGCCGAGCTCCACAATGTCCTCTTTCACCACATCCATAAACCTTCTCTTAGGTCTTCCTCTGTTCCTCTTACCTGGCAGCTCTATCCTTAGCATCCTTCTCCCAATATACCCAGCATCTCTCCTCTGCACATGTCCAAACCAACGCCATCTTGCCTCTCTAACTTTGTCTCCAAACCATCCAACGTGAGCTGACCCTCTAATGTACTCATTTCTAAAAAGAAGAGAGACACACATCTCCAAAATCAGCTGTCTCTTGCTTTTTTCAATCCCGCAAGAAAATTTAAGTTCTCAAAGGTTGATCTTTGATGGCTCATGACACTTCACAGAGATTCTTATTTATGTCTCATTTAAGAATCAACTTTGTCACAGGTGTTTCTCCTAAAATTCCTTAGGAGAAACAGCTTTGGACACAAAAGTAGACGTGAGATAAAACTAAGGTAAAAGGAGTCAAACTTGAGAAGTTGGTTTGAAAAGCACGGGTTATCTTGCGTGATCTCTTTCAAGACTTCACATTGTTTTACTTATTATTGGAATGATGCCCTTATCCTTGGTATCTTGCCAGAACTGATTGCTTACATTTCCTTTGTTTTTCCAATTGGAGCACAAGCAGCTAAGTGACTTGCTCATGGTCACACAGTGGTGTCAGTATTGGGATTTGAATGTACATCCTCAGGATTTGAAACCCAAAGCCTTAACCGTTATGACACACTGCTTTCCTTGTCTTCTTGAATCAGTATGATTTAACCAGACCACAACAATATAAATTAGAGCATCTAATTGTATTATAGTAGTATTGTCCTGGTTATGACGTTAATCTGCATCCAGCCCTGCACGTAGGCTTTCCAACTTGCAGTGAAAAACCTGGTGGTTGGTGGCAGAATTGGCACTCCAGCCACCATAAAAAATCTCCCACTGATCCATTCCATCTGAACTAATGTGGTGCTGAGGTGTCAAGAGTCGCATGGCTGCACTCGGGTCCTAATCTGGGATCCTGAGTTGGTTTGTCTTGTGGTGAGTGTGGCAAAGCGCTGTATTAGTGCCTGCTCCTAACCTCTCATAGTTTTATTCTGAACCAAGGATTACAGTTTTGTAATCCTAGTAAAGTGTATTATTAATACTGTCCATACATTTTACCATATTACTGAGCACACAATGCAAATACTTTAAAATGGCAAAAAAAAAAAAATGTCAAGACACTACTTGGAAGATCTGAGGCCATTGGGTGACTTTGCTGAGATCTCTGCTGAAACTCAACAGGAAGACCCCTGAGAGACTGCGGGGGTATTTTGTCTCAAGAGAAAAATCAGAGAAGCAGGAGACAGAAAACAAAGGCCCAACTTCATTTCTTTCTGATCTCATTGTTGTCTAGGAGAAAACAAAAAGATGTTAAGGAGATCTCTTTCTGGATTTTTCTTTCCTATGGGTGTGCAATGGGGCAAAGCAGCTGGGGATGCGCCCAAAGTGCTCACTAAGTGCCATGTCTGTGAACGCAGGAGAAGCCTTTTAGGATTTTTCATTCCTATGAGACGTGGACAAATTTGTTGGTACCCCTACACGAATAAAGAAGAACACACAATTATCTCTAAAAGAACTTGAAACTAACCAAAGGAATTGGCACCCCAGCATTGCTTATTCCATATTTAACAAAAACCAAACTTTGCTTTACAGTTTCGATTCGACAGAATATCCATCCATCCATCCATTATCCAACCCATCCATCCATCCATTATCCAACCCGCTGAATCCAAACAGGGTCACGGGGGTCTGCTGGAGCCAATCCCAGCCAACACAGGGTACAAGGCAGGAAACAAATCCCGGGCAGGGCGCCAACCCACCGCAGTCAACAGAATATAGTATGCACAAAAATGATGGGACCCTTATCCTAATATTTCCTTACACAACCTTTAGAGTTTGCAATTCCCTGCAAGCAAGCGATTCCTGGAGCTCTCCATGAGACTTCTGCACCTGTCCACAGGTCGTTTGGCCTACCCGTCCTGAGCAAACTGCTCCAGCGGTGTCAGATTTGAAAGGGGTCTTCTCCAGACTGCATGTTTCAGTTCTTTCCATAGATGTTCGGTTGAATTCAAATCAGGGTTCTTAGAAGTACACTTCAGAATAGTCCAATGTTTTGTTGTAAGCCATTCTTGGGTGCTTTTAGCTGTGTGTTTTGGCTCCTTATCCTATTGGAGGATCCATGACCTGACACTGGACATTACGTTTCACACCACAATGTCTTGATAATAGTCTTGAGATTTCATTGTTCCCTACTGGTGAATTTCAGCAGGTTTCATTCCCTTTGCCCTACAGCGTGTTGTTCAACAGAAGTGTAATCCCACTGAGGTGAGTCCATGTTCATTTGATCTTGGCTCTAACTAGACGAATGGCGGAGTGCTGCTCTATGCATGTTGTGGTTGGCGGCTGGGGGAAGGACTATGCCTCCCCCAGACCATGAGAGGGCAGCCGCCCTGGTTTGTGTGGTGGCCACGGGAGTTGAGCATGGAACCTCAACCCTATAGGGGCCCGTGGCCAGCGCCAGGGGTGGCCCTGAAGACTGTGAAGCCCTGGATGTCAGCATTTCCACCACACCCGGAGGTGCCGCAGGAAGCTCACCAGGAGGCACCTGGAGCACGTCCGGGTGGGTATAAAAGGGGCCGACTCTGTCCAGTCATCAGCTGGAGTCAGGCAAAAGATGACGAAGCTCGGAGGAGAGGAGAGGAGGTGTTGAAGGAGGACAGGACTTTGAAGAGGCCCGGAATTGAGGATGTGTGGTGCAGGGGCACTGGGTTGTGTGCGGGACTGAATTATTGTAAATATTGTAAATAAACGTGTGGTGGGTTTGAACATTGGTGTCTGCCTGTCTGTGTCGAGGCTGGTCTCCACACTGTGTTCAAACTACCCATAAGGCATGACAAACACGTTGTATTGAGTCTGCTAGCTACTGCGGTTACTGCATAATTTTCAAATTTGCTTTTACTTTTCCGATTTACTCTCATATATTGTATTGTCTGAGCAGTTGGGTTTGATTTTTGGTCAGTTTTTTCATCATGCTTTCAAGGATTTCTTTTGTTTTCTTCCTTCATTAATTCAGTATCTCGTTTTAATTGACTTGCATAAAAACGTAGTGTTTTTCACGTAGCAGTTCTTAATTTGTTAATTATTTTCTGGTTCTTAATTAATAACTTAATGAATAATTTTTTCTTAATTAAACAATTATCCATGCTAGTTGTTCCGAGATTATCCCCTCAGTTTTCAGTCTTTCATTCAATCTCCCTTTCATAACACTTGCTGTCAGGATAGTCTCCTGCTCCCAGCAACGCCAGACTGAATTAATGTTATGTTACGCATTTCATAATTACACACAGCGTGAGACCAAAACATCCTTGCACCACAAGCAGTGGTCGAATTTGCATGAATTTTGTCATACAGAACAGGTGACTCATTGATAGGAAAACTGAACTGGTCCAGAATGGAGCTTTAGGTAGGGGGCCAGTTGTAACAGCTAAGACCTGCATGGCTGGTAAGACAATGGCGGTGCTACCATGGCATGGGATCATACAGGTGCTCAAGTGACTATAAAGAGGCACGAAAGACGCACATTTTTACAGGACACACGAAGTTGCCTGGGGGCTGCAAGTAAATCATAAACAAAGCAAACAAAAATAGATCAAATGAAATTTAATTTGATGATTACACATTATACATCCAGCACATCGGGCAGTGAAATGCTTAGCTGCTCAACTCCTTTGACTGTGCTGAATTTTGAAAATCATGAATGGAAAAGAAATTTCAAGACACTGCTTGGAAGATTGGAGTCCACTGAGATCCCTGCTGAAACTCAAGAAGAGACCCTCGTGAGACTACTGGGGAGAAAAATCTGAGACGCATGAGACAAAAGACAATGTCTCCATTTTATTTCTTTCTGATCTTATTGTTGTCGAGGAGAAACCAAAAAGATGTTAAGGAGATCTCTTTCTGGATTTATCTTTCCTATGGGTGGGCAAAGGGGCGAAGCAGCTGGGGATGCGCCAAAGTGCTCACCAAGTGCCATGTCGGTGAAAGCTACCTGCCTTTTCTTCCAGAATGAGTTTTATCTAATTGGAGAACAGCAGTAAAAATTACGTCTATTTAATGAATAGTATTATTCAGTAGTAAGGACTACAGTTTTATAATCATAGAAAAGTGTTTTATTACTACAAATAACTGTCCATACATTTCATCATGTATTACTGAGCAAACCGTGCAAATACTTTGAAATTACAAAAAAAATGTCACGTAATACTTGGAACAGTGTTGTGCATGAATGAGTTCAAAAAAGCGCGCTCATTCAACAAGCTCATTTTTCAAAAAACGGTGAACGTAACGTATTTGCAAGTGAAGAACTTGAACGTGAGCGAGTTCAGTTTTATGTGACATTGTGGATCTGGTTTATGTCCAGATTAAATGTTTTGCCTTACTCAGTAATGTAGAAGGTGGAGCCCAATCCGAATATGGTATTTGGATAAGCACAAATAGTGGATTTTTACGACTAACGTTTTTACTCGTGTACCACGTGCCCTCATGTAAGACGCGCACCCTAATTTTTACTAAGAAAATCGCGAAAATCGTTTTGCCCCGTGTACGACGCGCATTGTGATTGTATAGGAAGCGTTTAGAGAGACAGAGTGCGTGACAGCGCGAGCGAGCGAACGAGAGAGAGAGCACAAGCAAGTGAGCGAGAGAGACAGTGCGAGAGCGTGAGCGAGAGAGACAGCGCGAAAGCGTGAGCGAGAGAGAGAGAGTGAGCAAGCGAGCCTAAGCAGAAGAAGTAAACATTGCAGAATTACATTTCCTCGTGTATGACATGCACCTGATTTTCTAATGGTAATTTTCGTGAAAAAATGTGCGCGTGGTAAATACGGTATTTATTTTGTACAAATTTTTTGCCATTTATTTGCATTCGGTAAAAATAATGTAAAATCAAATTGGCACTGTCTGTGTCTTCCTGCTTGTGCTTAAGCTGTACCCCCGCTGACACAAGCACGCAGTGAAGCTCCGCTTCATTTTTAGAAAAACATTGTACTTCACGAGGCCTTTTTATATTTTTCCCCGTTGGACATGCAATATGTGATTCGAATTTTGACCGGCAGTGTAATCGGTTAGTTCATCTACACGCTGGTTCCAAGTCACCATTTGTGTCACACAGTTGGAAATAGAGCGGTCATTTATATGGATACTTGCATCTATTTAATTTCTTTTTTGACCGGGAGTATATTAGCATATATGGTTATACGTATGTGTTGCTGAGTATAACTGAATAAAGTGTATTTAAATAAAAAAGTCATCATAATTATTGTATTTTATTCAAGAACACTGTAATAGCCTAATATAAGGCATGCAAAACTGAAAAAAGTAAACTCATGGGTCATTTATTCTCACTCCATAAAAATACAAAATGAACTGAACATGAACTAGTTCAAAATTGAAATGGTGAACTATGAACGTGAATTTATTCATTTGAATCTGTGTGAACTGAACTTTGAGTGAGTTCTTGTAAAGTTCAGTGAGTTCAGTGTTGTGAACTTGCACAACACTGACTTGGAGTCCATTGTGTAACCCTTGTGAAGGAGGAGACCCTTGTGAGACTACTGGGTTGCATTATTATTATTATTATTTTAGGAGAAATTTCTGAGAAGCGGGAGACAAAAGACAATGTCTCTATTTTATTTCTTTCTGACCTCATTGTTTTCGAGTAGAAACCAAAATGATATTAAGGAGATCTCTGCTTGGATTTGTCTTTTGTGTGGGACCAGAACAATTTACTAGGCCGAATGCTTTTCTTATTTTGACTATTCTTTTGAACATATCGCGACACGCATAGCACCCCTTTTCATTATTTTAAAGCACGGTCCAAACGTAGTGGCAGCTGGTGATGATTGGAGAGTGGAAAATCCTGTAAACGGTTCGCTGAAGGAATGTAAAGTTTGTACTAACGGTTTCTGGTAGCAGTACGGAAGAGGTGAATAGGGAGCACTCCCTCAGATGAAGACATTTCCAATCCACAACTCACACAAACAGGTGGGTACGAGACAGACCGTATTTCCAAACAGGAACAGTAATCCACAGTTAACCACAGCTAATCCAAACAGGTGAGAACAGCAACAGAACAGACAGATAAAAAAACAGTTTCCCTCATGTCTTGTTGGTTCCTCCCTTCTTCCCAGCAGCCCCTTTGCGTTCTCTGCTGACGTCCAATAGAGCAACACCCTTGGGGCAGTTGGGATATGAAGTCCTTTACTCCATAGCACTGCTGCACACTAGCTTAAATACCCTGTGTGTTTTAATCTTTGCCTTTCTTCCATAAAACGGTGAAACACCTGGACACAGTGGTTGTCTTCCCAAACTCCTCAACTCTAGCTCGTCAGTCATTCAGAGTTCTCAGATGCTTAAATGATTATTAGAAAACTGGACCTCGATCATTTGGAAATTGGTGTAAAAATTGGTGGCTGTAACATCAGCAATTCGTAATACACGGATGACACCACCTTGTTCACAGAAAATGACAGACATCTTCAACAGCTGAAGTTCAAAATGAGAGTGTGTCCCCTCGCCTGCATCTGGACATCAAAAACACCTAAAATCATGATAACAGTGTATGGGGCAGTAAAAATAAAGACTGATGATGAAAAAATGGAATAAGTTGAAACAGTTTATTTCCCTGTGATCCAAAATCAACCGATGTGGTAAATCACGGCCTCAGGTCAAATGATGTCTAACCTTGGGTTGAAGTGTAATAATGAGTGTGGACGAGATCGGGAAAAGCATAGATGTCAGTCTCGCAACTAAATGTAGACTTGTCTGTGCCCACTTTTTATAGTCTGGGTTTTGTTTAAAAGATTTTTAGGATTTTTTATGCATAGTTATGCTTGATTTTAGGGTTTTTTCTTAGCCAGGTAATTCAATTCTGACTTGATTCTCTTAATGTTTTATTTAAAAGTTATATAGTTTTGCGGATCGTGTTGTCCACCATCTTGAATTCTTAGTGATCACCGCCGTTTTCCTGTCCCGTGTTGCCAGGATCATGGCCTTAAAGGTTGTAGCATTTTGGTGATGAGCACCGTGGGTTAACAGGTCGGCTGCAGACGTACTTTCTCATCCGACCTGGAGATTCAAAACCTCTTTAAGAACTTTGGCTAAAATGCTTTCTCGTTCGTTACTTTTTGGTACAGATCTCTTGCTTAGTTTTCTTTTCATTTTTAGCTTGTCACTCCATCAGAGGTCTCGGAGGTATCTTGATGGCCTTCCTCATTGGTCTTCTTCTGTTTGCACGATCACTCAGTTTTTGTGGATGGCCTCTTCTAGCAGATTTATAGCTCTGCCATACTCCTTCCACTTCTCAATGGCTGATTTAACTGGATATTAAGTGACGGGGATATTTTTCTGGTCTCCATCCCCTGATGTGTGCTTTCCACAGAGTTGTTTAGAGTGTTCTTTGGTCTTCATAGTGTAGGTCAAGCCTACCATCCTGACTCATCACAAGTTGGCCACTCATA
This sequence comes from Polypterus bichir lapradei, assembly GCA_026402145.1. Classification (NCBI taxonomy): domain Eukaryota; kingdom Metazoa; phylum Chordata; class Cladistia; order Polypteriformes; family Polypteridae; genus Polypterus; species Polypterus bichir. Next base: position 9,592,866 of record JANRMT010062816.1, on the reverse strand, counting down.
GACACATTTAGTACCATCAGTATAACCCCAGACAGATCACCTTCATTGAACTACCGTATATATTCTCACGGATAATTTCCCCCGGGGATAAGTCGGGACTTGATTTTATCGTATAATTTCTGGTATTTCATAATGTCAGTCATATAAATTGAATGCGGAAAACTCACGCTATTGGTCCAAGAGACTATGATATGCTAACGCCGACCTGAGACAGTAACCACGGAGCACATGGCCTTTTATTTCTATGTGGGTGCGGCAATGCGCTGTATCAGCGTGTGCTCCTAACCTCTCTCTAACTCTGTTGAGCCTGCGTGAACACACGGTAATACCTAAACTATTCCTAAGCAACGTTTGCACTGATTTGTGTTTTTTGTACCTCACACCCTCATACACCTTTATCATAATTGCATCCCTTGTCTACAATGGAGCATTCGATCAGTAGAAAATATGAAGCTCGTTTTAAATTAAAAGTTGTTGAAGTTGCGAAAGAAATTGGTAACTGTGCTGCCGTAACAAAATTTGATGTGTCTGAGAAACTAGTACGAGATTGGAGGAGGCAAGAAAATGTAAAACAATGAAGTGTTGCATTTTTGAACGGATGTGTAAATCGGGGTCTGGATTTATGATCAATTTTTCGGGTTTCAAGACCCGACTTATATGTGAGTATATATGGTAATTGTGGGACTTCTAAAATCAGTTGGCTATCCCAGTGATAATTTAGTGGTGAATTCTTAGGCCATCAGTGATTTTGAGTTTTATATTTGTCGTTAACTGAGACCACATTGCAGAGATCTGTTTTCACTTGTGAAAGGCACTATATTGACACCCGACCCGGCACAGAGAGAAAAGGAGGCACACGTAAAAATACAACAAATATTTATTTTTCTTCAGCTGGGGGACACGTCTTCCCCGTGCCCTTCAGCCACAACACAGTCCCACAAAGCACAAACAAGTCACCAAAGTGTTCACAAGCATACTGGTCTTCACCACCACTCCTCCCGGCAAGCGTTGTCCTCCTCTTCCCAGCTCTTGCTGCCGATGGTGGCTGCTGGCTCCCTTTTATAGCCCACCCGGAAGTGCTTCAGGTGATTGATGACCTTGATCCAGCTGCACTTCCGGGTGTGGCTGCATCCCCGCCCACACATGCCCATGAATGCCATGCAGCTCTCCCTGGTGTTGGGCACAGAGCCCAACAGGGCTGAGCTTCAGAGTCCCATATCAGTGGCCCTGATGCAACCCAGGGGGGCTGCCACCAAGCGTTCCCGGGGAAGTAGTATGTCGCCCATGGCTGACCAAGTGTTGAAGGGGCATCCCGGCCGGGCATGGAATCCGGCCGTCTGCCACACATTTTAACATGAAACAGTGTTTTTCTGCCTTTCAGTGTGTCAAATAAGCCAAATTAAGTTCATGTTGATTCAATGTCGTATAACAATAAAATGTGAAAAGGGGTGAATGTTGTGTATAGGCTGTGTTCATGTGACTTCCATGTGATAGGCCAAAATTCTCTACAGTTTAAGTAGCGATAAATATACAGTAGAAAATGTTGGCAATTTCAGGGAAAAAAGGCTCACAATTCACTAAAGAGACAATTTTCTTTTTAGTATTTTGAACAATTAACAGATGCATAGGCCAGAGGGGACAGCTTCTAGATTAGTATGCATTTAAAGCAACAGAGCGAAAGCAGATATGCCGTAAATACTCCCTCTTATATGTAAGAAGCTCCTTTTTTGCGTAATGTCAAGTAGAAGACTTCTGCTAAATTTTGACAAATCCTTTGTGGAAGACAGAGACAGCCACCAGTGTCCGCTGGCAAAATAACAGAGGAGAAATCTGACAGATATACTTAGAACTGCCCGATACAACTGTCTTTACAGTTAAATTAATAACCACCCATTCCCACCAAAACTATTTTAAGTATTTGTGGTTCTACACAAACAGAAATGTGTACAGTGACATTAGCAATTATGCAAAGTAAATAAAGCTGCTTTTCACATGCCAAGTGCTGTCTGCATAACATTTAGCACAGCACATAAAATAATAAATGAACAGATACAGTAAACAGATGGTATCCACTTAATGTGAAATCACGATGCAACACTTTAGTTGTAATGTTCACACAGTGCCCACCCAGTGAAACCGAGTTTGTTTTAAAGCAGTTTTCACATTTCCCTGAATTTTTTTATTGTCCCTTTCTCTATATATACATTTTCTATCTCTGTCCCACTGGAAACTTCTTAATATTTATAAAAGAATACAATGATTCAGATGAATGCAGCAGACTATGTATACACTCCCCGGCCACTTTATTAGGTACACCTTGCTAGTACTGGGACGGACTTCCTTTTGCCTTCAGAACGTCTGTAATTCTTTGTGGCATCGATTCAACAAGCTGTTGGGAACATTCCTCAGGGATTGTGGTCCATATTGACATGATTGCTGCAGATCTGTCGGCTGCACATCCATAATGCAAATCTCCTGTTCCACCACATCCCAAAGGTGGTCTATTGGACTGAGATCTGGTGATGGTGGAGGCCATTTGAGTCCAGTGAACTCTGTCATGTTCAAAAAACCAGTTTGAGATGATCTGAGCTTTGTGACAATGGTGCATTATCCTGCTGGAAGTAGCCATCAGAAGATACTCAGGTAGGCCGTGACATTTAAATGATGGCACTAAGGGGCCCAATAAGTGCCAACAAAATATCCCCCACAGCATTATACCACTAGCAGCTTGAACTGTTGATACAAGGCAGGATGGGTCCATGCTTTCATGTTGTTCATGTGAAATTCTGACCCTACTATCTGAATATCGCAGCAGAAATCGAGACTCATCAGACCAGGTGACATTTTTCCAGTCGTGTATTGTCCAATTTTGGTGAGTCGGTGCAAATTGTAGACTCAATTGCCTGTTCTTAGCTGACAGGAGTGGCGCCCAGTTGTGGTCTCCTGCTGCTGTTGCCCACCTGCTTCAAGATTTGACATGTTGTGCATTCAGAGATGCTCTTCTGTACACCTCGGTTGTAACAAGTGCTTATTTCAGTTACTGTTGCCTTTCTATCAGCCAGTCTGGCCATTCTCCTCCGACCTCTGCCATCAACGAGGCATTTTCATCCAAAGAACTGCTGCTCACTGTTTTTTTTCCCTTTTCCAATCTGCGCACGGTCCTCTTTAATGCTAAAAACAAGAGACGTCAACAGCAGGAACACGAAACGCAGTGCACAGCATTCCATGCAGTTCGTGCTCAGCAGTATACATTGGACAAACTTCAAAAAGAATCGCAACACGTATACAGGAACACTGCAATGCCGTCAGAAGAAAGGACTCACTATCATTGATCTCTACACATACTAAATCAACAGGACATACATTCAATTGGGACGATGTACAAGTAAAATTTAAAGCCAATACTAAAAGTGCTAGAGAGCTGGTTGAATCCTGGTTATCAAATGAGAACGCCATCAACAGACACTTGGACATAAATCCAGCATATGCAAACTTAAGAAGAACTTATTCATAATAAACAAGACTTGACACCCAATAACAACCCCCCCCACGGACCTAGCCACCCCTAAACACCCCAACCCACGTAAGTTATTGCTATATAATGCCTTTGATTCTTGTAAGTCTAAGCATTTTCCTCCGATGAAGACCCCTGGTAGGGGTTGAAAGCTCAAGAATAAAATCTGCTTTATGATACGTGATTCATTTTCTCCCTTTGTGGATCTCCAGCTGCAAATATGCAAACCGTATCACAGACCTTCTCTTCCATTCATATATATATATATGTATACCTGTATATATATATATATATATATATACACACTCACCTAAAGGATTATTAGGAACACCTGTTCAATTTCTCATTAATGCAATTATCTAATCAACCAATCACATTGCAGTTGCTTCAATGCATTTAGGGGTGTGGTCCTGCTCAAGACAATCTCCTGAACTCCAAACTGAATGTCAGAATGGGAAAGAAAGGTGATTTAAACAATTTTGAGCGTGGCATGGTTGTTGGTGCCAGACGGGCCGGTCTGAGTATTTCACAATCTGCTCAGTTACTGGGATTTTCACGCACAACCATTTCTAGGGTTTACAAAGAATGGTGTGAAAAGGGAAAAACATCCTGTATGCAGCAGTCCTGTGGGCGAAAATGCCTAGTTGATGCCAGAGGTCAGAGGAGAATGGGCCAACTGATTCAAGCTGATAGAAGAGCAACTTTGACTGAAATAACCACTCGTTACAACCGAGGTATGCAGCAAAGCATTTGTGAAGCCACAACACGCACAACCTTGAGGCGGATGGGCTACAACAGCAGAAGACCCCACCAGGTACCACTCATCTCCATTACAAGTAGGAAAAAGAGGCTACAATTTGCACGAGCTCACCAAAATTGGACAGTTGAAGACTGGAAAAATGTTGCCTGGTCTGATGAGTCTC
>JANRMT010062816.1:9571699-9588029 GCA_026402145.1 Polypterus bichir lapradei | reverse complement strand
GCCACGTAGAATTAAGGCAGTTCTGAAGGCGAAAGGGGGTCAAACACCGTATTAGTATGGTGTTCCTAATAATCCTTTAGGTGAGTGTATATATATACACACACACACACAGACTATGCCGTAGTTTCAGAAAGTCTTCAGTCCCCTTCACTTTTTGCACACTTTACTGTGTTGTAGAGTTCAGTTTAAATGGATAAATTTGCCAATCCGTCTAAACTCAATAACCCATAATGAAAAAAGTGAAAACATGTGTTCATACAGGTTTACAAATTCATTAAAAAATCTGAAGTCTCTCTTTCAAATTCAGACCCTTTTGCTGTGGCACTCCAAATTGAGCTCAAGTGCATCCTGCTTGCTTTAATTTTCTTTGAGAAGTTTCTAGAACTTGATTGGAGTCCACCTGTGGCAAACTGAATTGATGTATACCTGTGCATAGAAGGTCCCACAGTTCACACTGCATGTCAGGATAAAACATCAAGCTATGAAGTACAAGAACTCTGCTTAAATTTGGAATCAAAGTGTGGTGAGGCATAGACGAGCACAAGGTTATAAGTCCATTTCTAAGGTTTTCAATGTTCCCAGTAGCACAGTGGCCTCAGTAATTGCAAAACAGAAGAAGTTGAGAACCACCAGGATTTTAACTAGAGTTGGCTTTTACTGAATGACTGGGCAAGAACAGCCTTGGTCAGGGAGGTCACCAAGAACCCAAAAGTCACTCTAACAGAGTTGGGAGAGGTCCTGTCAAGAGGATGGCCATCTCAGCAGCAATCCATCAGTCAGACGAGTTGCAAGGCAGGTGCTCCAGTCCATCACAAATCTCACTGATGTGTCCAACTCAATTGAGCCCTCCTGGGACAGTTGAGGTTTTCCAGTTAGCACATCCTGCATGGTTTGAACAGACAACATGCAAACTCTGCAGAAAGTGATCAGAATTTATAGTCAGTCTTCTGGTAAAGCCTAGTTTATACTTGAACATCATTGCTGGGCGCGAGGACCAGGAGGTGAAAATGATGTCAGATTTGGAGATGCACCCTAGCATGTGCTGCATGGAGGAATTTTTCTAAGTGTGCAGCGCAGTGTGTATCCAAAATAGTGAGGCTGGTTATGTGGGTGTCAGAATGATAAACGAACGGCTAAATATGGCGTCACAAGTCATCAAATGCAAGGAAGACCTCCATGAACATTTGAAATGCATTTGCTCATCATGTTGGTCCCCTACTCATGAGAATATTACACTCACTCTTCCTTCATAGTTTTTGGTCAATAGGTCTGACACTCCACCTTCTCCTTTTCTTCCTCCTACACTCGGTACTAGCAGACACAAGTCTTCTCACATCTTCTACTGTAACAATGTTAGCTATGTGACACTCACCAGACACTGTCGCTTACAGACAGTAAGAATATCAATGCAGCGATTGATGGGCCACAACAAGTATAAATGAGTTTTGGTCACTCCCCGTGCATGCGCTTGGCGGAGCGGTCTGTGTGTCGGCTTCAAGTGGCAAGTATAAACCAAACTTAAGAACTCCTCTGTCACCTTCCTTGAACAATTTTATTCAAAATGAAACCTCCCATGTGATCAAAAAGTGCAAATAAATAGAAACTATAAATATATGCTTCTCTTCCCAACCATTAAATTACCCTAACAACAAACAGCTGATTGGCATCTGCTTTGGAGGAATTCTACCAATTTGTGTAATAAACTGTAGGAAAGACTAAAAGGGAAGGGACAACCCATAATCATTTAATTAAACACAACTATTTGAGCTTGGAGCCAGCCCCTTGGACACAATTTCCTTAGGCCCCCTCATTAAACTCAAACTTTAAGCAGTGCATTAGCATTCAAGTTCCCTTTAAACTAACGTTCTCCAGATTAGTGAACTACAGATTTTATCACCTTGTCACTATAAGGCCTCACCAAGTCAACACCACTTATTCTCACCGGAATGAGAGCAGCAACAAGTGTTAGAATTAAATAACAGGTTTAATTAACAGCTAGAATTGGCTTCTCTTTAAAAAAACTGGTCGGAGTGAAATTGGTTGGAGTTTGATTTAGTTGGTCATCTGCTGGCTCTTTTTATATCTCATTTCTTTTTGGCTGCCATTATATGAAGAAAAGAATTGATTCAGATATCTGAATCCTTAAACATAGGGCTATTAAAATGAAGGGAAAAGGAGTTAATTAGCAGTGAGAACTGGTCACTGATTATGGAAAGGGTTAGAATGAAATCCTGCAGCCACCAGTGTTGGAGTTTCGACATCACTAGTGTAAAACCAGACTGTTCCGGTTACAGGTAGGTGAGCAAGTGATCATGGATCCTATTTAGGATGACTCTAGCAAGGACCTTACCCAGCACAGAGAGCAGTGTCATCCCCTTGTAGATGCCATAACCTAGGCGCTCACCCTTACCTTTCCAGATAGGGATGACAAGTCCTGTTTTCCTGTCAGTTGGGATGACACCCATCTCCCAAATTAATGCAAAGATTTCTTGAAATGTCAGGAGGAGGACGGCCTTATCACCAGCCTGGAGAAGTTCACCCGGATACCGCAGATCCCTGCAGTCTTCCCCACCCTCAGTTGGTTCACCACCTATGCCATCTCAGTGAGACTGGGTGGTTCACAGCCAATTGGAGGATCTGCCTCAAAAATGGCGTTAAAATGATTAATCATGAAATAGCAATAACACCATTAAGCGCGCCTCTGGCCCCCCCCCCCCCCCATTTGCTTTGTCAACCTCGGGCTCCAATGCATGAGGTGCATATAGGAAGGGGCGACTGTTCTTTACATTTAAAAATAAATAAATCTGCAGACCTTTCTGAAACATGCTTTCACTTTGTCGTTACATGATACTGAGTTTAGACTGTTAAGCAAAAATGGCAAATGTATCCATTTCAAATTAAATCATTTGTAAGCGCTCAGACAGACCACGGTAAAGAGTTGGGGCACCACCCCGTATAACTGAAAAGCAAACATCCATCCATTATACAACCCGCTATATCCTAACACAGGGTCACAGAGGTCTGCTGGAGCCAATCCCAGCCACAAGGCAGGAAACAAACCCCAGGCAGGGAGCCAGCCCACAGTTGGGCACACACACCAGGGACAATTTAGAATCGCCAATGCACCTAACCTGCATGTCTTTGGACTGTGGCAGGAAACTGGAGCACTCAGAGGAAACCCACGCAGACACGGGGAGAACATGCAAACTCTACACAGGGGGGACCCGGGAAGTGAACCAGGGTCTCCTTACTGTGAGGCTGCAGCACTACCCATTGCGCCACTGTGCCACCCTGAAAAGCAAACAACAATCAATAATTGCAAAGAATGTCTTTTCAGACGGGAGTTCAACATGTAAACTGACTAAATGACGAACTTCCAGTCATATGTCCTTCCAGCAGGAAGAGGCGGGTGCAGGTGGACAGACCTCGGAAGTGATGTCAGAGATATTACAGCTGTCAATCATCCAGTCTGCAGAGGGAGGAAGAGAACAGGCATTACAGCATGGCGCCAACACCTGGAATGGTGGGTAATGACAATCACCTTAACCTGTCCCCTATGCGCACAACACCATAAGTTTGCAGAAACTGAAGGGGTCTTTATACAGTACTTTCTGACACCACTGTATTTTTTAATAATCATGCCATATATTTTATTTTATTTTCAAGGGAAGGAGTTCTAAAATAACTTAAGAGATGTGTTGTGGAGTGGTGCAGTGGTAGCGCTGCTGCCTCGCAAATAGGAGACCTGGGTTCTCCCTGCGTGGAGTTTGCATATTCTCCTCGTGTCTGCATGGGTTTCCTCCAGATGCTCCGGTTTCCTCCCACAGTCCAAAGACATGCAGGTTAGGTGCATTGGCGATCCTAAATTGTTCCTAGTGTGTGCTTGGTGTGTGTGTGCCCTGTGGTTGGCTGGCGCCCTGCCTGGGGTTTGTTTCCTGCCTTGTGCCCTGTGTTGGATGGGATTGGCTACAGCAGACCCCCATGACTCTGTAGTTAGGATATAGTGGGATGGATGTGTTGTGATCAGAATTATAGCCTCATCTGGCAGGACAAGAAAACGAGAGGGGCTTTGCTTTACTTCACTCTGGAAAGTGGGAAAGCACCCATAGCTCATGACACCCACTTTTTACGGTAGACAGTGTCTCTTACAACAGAGCCTCACTCGCCGCCTTTTCTCATTAGCCTGCGCCATGTATCTCCTTGTTTAATGATATCGTTGTGTTCTCCAACTTTGGACAGGGAAAGCTGTGGCTTAAATAAAAGAGCAGCTCTCATTTCCTCAAAAGATTAGAGCTGGAGGAGAGAGACACAGTGGGCCTTCTCATGCTTTAATCTTCACACAGACCGGTGTAAGAGTGTGACCTTTCACCCTTGAGAGATTTCACGGATTAAGGGTTCTTTTATGCCTGCACCTAGCAGCTAATCCAGCACTTTTCACTTAATGTTAAATAAGCATTTCCTGACTTATCTTTTAATTCTAGCCAACACAATGAATCTCACTTTAACCTTTACCTTAGGATTTCCATGCTATCGTATCGGAGCCAGTCAAACAAGTCCGCTGAAAGCAAGCAATGGAAAGGAAATAAATTAAAAGCTACTCCTGTTTATTGTCACTCTGCATATTGTAAAGCCGCTGCAGGGAGTTGCCATGGATATCGCAGAACACGTTACACTAGCGCACTGTAAAATAACATCATCCATGCAAGTTCATCTTTAGATGATAAGAATTTCCGAGGGAAGTGAAATTTAAAATGATGCACATTTTCTGTTGTTTGTTTGTTTTTTTTTCTTAGGGGGTCAACTTTTATGGGAGAAATGCCATCGTTGTTTTTTTACGCTATATGAATGAAAAGGCAACAGGACAGGATGCAGACGTGTGGAAGAGTTTAGGAGAAGAAGGAGTAAATGTGTTGTGGGATGAAGATCTATGAACAAGAGAGGAGCAGAAGAGCCCATTTATAAGGAGAAGAGTGATGTTCAGGATTGTGGAAACTATGGAGGGATACGACTGATGTCACACACAAGGAAAATATGGGAAAGGGTTACAGAGAGAAGGTGTTGGGAAGAGACCACCATAGGGGTGGAGCAGTTTGGTTTTATGCCAGGTAGAGGTACAACTAATCCAGTGTTTGCATTGAGACAGCTGATAGGGAAGCATCAAGAAGAACAGAAAGGTTTGCATATGGTGGCTCTTGATTTGGAGATGGCTTATGATAGCAAATGCTGTTAAATCATCTGAGCTGAACGATTAATGAAAATCGACAAAGGCTGCCAAGAAACTCTGAAGGTATTCGCGTATGCACTTGATGAGAGTCCTTAATGCCAGGATGCAGATTCTTAGGTGTAAAACATGGGTATCCAAATCCAGTCCTGGAGGGCTGCAGTGGCTGCAGGTTTTCATTCTAACTATCTTCTTAATTAGTGACCAGTTTTTGCTGCTAAATAACTTCTTTTATCCTAGATTTAATTAATTTGACTCAGAGCCCTTAGATTAGGAGAAGTAATAAATGTGTTGTGGGATGAAGATCTATGAACAAGAGAGGAGCAGAAGAGCCCATTTATAAGGAGAAGAGTGATGTTCAGGATTGTGGAAACTATGCAGGGATACAACTGATGTCACACAAGGAAAATATGGGAAAGGGTTACAGAGAGAAGGTGTTGGGAAGAGACCACCATACGGGAGGAGCAGTTTGGTTTTATGCCAGGTAGAGGTACAACTGATGCAGTGTTTGCATTGAGACAGCTGATAGGGAAGCATCAAGAAGAACAGAAAGGTTTCCATACGGTGGTCTTTGATTTGGAGATGGCTTATGATAGCAAATGCTGTTAAATCATCTGAGCTGAACGATTAATGAAAATCGACAAAGGCTGCCAAGAAACTCTGAAGGTATTCGCGTATGCACTTGATGAGAGTCCTTAATACCAGGATGCGGTCGATGGTAGACTTCTTAGGTGTAAAACATGGGTATCCAAAACCAGTCCTGGAGGGCTGCAGTGGCTGCAGGTTTTCATTCTATCTTCTTAATTAGTGACCAGTTTTTGCTGCTAATTAACTTCTTTTATCCTAGATTTAATTAATTTGACTCAGAGCCCTTACATTAGGAGAAGACGTAGTAAATGTGTTGTGGGATGAAGATCTATGAACAAGAGAGGAGCAGGAGAACCCATTTATAAGGAGAAGAGTGATGTTCAGGATTGTGGAAACTATGGAGGGATACAACTGATGTCACACACAAGGAAAATGTGGGAAAGGGTTACAGAGAGAAGGTGTTGGGAAGAGACCACCATAGGGGTGGAGCAGTTTGGTTTTATGCCAGGTAGAGGAACAAGTGATGCAGTCTTTGCATTGAGATAGCTGATAGGGAAGCATCAAGAAGAACATAATGGTTTGTATATGGTGGTCCTAGATTTGGAGATGGCTTATGATAGAGTGCCATGTCAAGCAGTCTGGAGGTGCATAAGAGACAAATGAGGAGCAGAGAAGAATGTAAGGATTGTATGAGGGAGTGAGGACTCAGGTTAAGAGCGGTGTTGCGGTAACAGACAAGATCCCAGTTAGAGGAGGTCTGCACCAATGATCTCTTTGAAGTATTTACCTCTTTGATCTGGTTATGGAAAGGTTAACTTAGGGGGTAAAAGACCAATCCCCCGGTGCAGGCTTATTGCTGATGACATTGTATTGTGCAGCACCAGAAAAGAGGAAGTGGAAAAGACGTTGGAAGAGTGGAGAAGGGGTTTGGAAGATAAGAGAGAGAGAGAGCTGGAACTGATACACCCACCACACGACAAACAACCACAGGGACGGGAAGCAATGGGTGCCATCTTAGCACCACACTAATTAGCTTGGAACAGTGTCAGGTTTTTACAGTGGCTGGAGTGCCCATCCTGCCACCATCCCCCAAAGGACAAGTGGGTTGAAGATAAATCCGACATCCAGTTGTGATGGTCTGTATGGAGTCTGAGGGTTCTCCCCATGTCTGCAGATAACTTTAGTTTGACTCCCACATCACCTAATCCTGTGACTTCTAAAATCTCTTGACTGCCCCTGTGATAATTTAGGTGTGTCATATTAAATACTTAGGCAATCAATTATTTTGTGTTTTATATTTGTAATTAATTTAGACAAAACCTTTATTGAAGAAAAGCGAAGGGCTTTGGAAGATAGAGGGTTGAAAATAAATAAGAATACAGAATATGTTAGGTTTAATGATGATCAGGATCAGTAGTTTGCTTGCAAGAAGAGCTATAGAAAAGGGCACTATCTATCTATCTATCTATCTATCTATCTATCTATCTATCTATGAGCTATATAGTGCCTTTCACATCTATCTATCTATCTATCTATCTATCTATCTATTATATAGTGCCTTTCACATCTATCTATCTATCTATTATATAGTGCCTTTCACATCTATCTATCTATCTATCGATTATATAGTGCCTTTCACATCTATCTATCTATCTATCTATGTGCTATATAGTGCCTTTCATATCTATCTATGTGCTATATAGTGCCTTTCACATCTATCTATCTATCTATTATATAGTGCCTTTCACATCTATCTATCTATCTATCTATCTATGAGCTATATAGTGCCTTTCACATCTATTTATCTATCTATCTATGTGCTATATAGTGCCTTTCACATCTGTCTATCTATCTGTCTATTATATAGTGCCTTTCACATCTATCTATCTATCTATCTATCTATCTATCTATCTATCTATCTATCTATCTATTATATAGTGTCTTTCACATCTATCTATCTATCTATCTATGAGCTATATAGTGCCTTTCACATCTATCTATCTATCTATGTGCTATATAGTGCCTTTCACATCTATCTATCTATCTATCTGTCTATTATATAGTGCCTTTCACATCTATCTATCTATCTATCTATCTATCTATCTATCTATCTATTATATAGTGCCTTTCACATCTATCTATCTATCTATCTATCTATCTATCTATCTATCTATGTGCTATATAGTGCCTTTCACATCTATCTATCTATCTATCTATCTATCTATCTATCTATCTATCTATGAGCTATATAGTGCCTTTCACATCTATCTATCTATCTATCTATGTGCTATATAGTGCCTTTCACATCTATCTATCTATCTATTTATCTGTCTATTATATAGTGCCTTTCACATCTATCTATCTATCTATCTATCTATCTATCTATCTATCTATTATATAGTGCCTTTCACATCTATCTATCTATCTATGAGCTATATAGTGCCTTTCACATCTATCTATCTATCTATCTATCTATCTATCTATCTATTATATAGTGCCTTTCACATCTATCTATCTATCTATCTATCTATCTATCTATCTATCTATTATATAGTGCCTTTCACATCTATCTATCTATCTATCTATCTATCTATCTATCTATCTATCTATCTATATTTATTTACATATTTTTATTGTTATTGAAGTGTTACTCTGCTGACCTAGCTGTCTTTCTCATGGGTGGGGGTTGATTTGTTTCAAACCAGTTTTGTTAAACTTGAATGTTTTTGATTTTAATAAAATATAATAAAAATAAAACAAAAAACAAAAGAGCAGATAAACTTAAATATCTCAAATCAGATTAAGTCAGTTTTTGTGTTGCAATTACTTAGTACGTTTTTCTTAATTTTTTCACTTAAGCTGGCACTTAAGTCTTCAATCTGCCTCAGGAATGATTTAAGATATGAAGAGGGTGCAGGAAGTGATGGTGAAGGTGGTAGGGATGAGAATGCACTGCCGAGAGTTGATTCTACAATAAAATAAAATTAAAATAAAAAGAGTAATACAAATCATCACCCCGAAAGCAGACAGTAGACGTCACATAGTATATGTGTACCATATTTTAGGTTAATAGTTCAAACGGTTTGCGAGCTACAGGCTATGTAAAATCCTGAACAGACAAATGATCAGCCATGGTAGAGTATTATATAAGAAGATTAGGTACGTTAAAGTACAACAACAACAAATCAAATTAAATTAATAATATATTGAACAATTGTTATAAAAGTAAAGTTGAATAAATCGGACTCTGCCGCTGCATGAATAAAAAGGTAAAGTACCACTTCCGGTTAGTGGAAATAGCCCAAAAGTTGATAGAAATCCATGTTTTGTACTTGTATGCGAAATTTGGTTGACTTACGTGAAAGCGTACTGAAGTTATCATGTTTACACACAGACAGACATAATTCCAAAAATGGTATTTTCGGACTCAGGGAGGTCTAAAATGTTGAGATTCATCAAAATCTCGAAATCGAAATTTTGGACAATTCCAACACTTCCTCTATACTTCGCATACGAGAAAGTAAAATAACAACAGTAGTAGCAAATGTAACAAATGATGAATATAAATAAACTACTAAGAGAAGATCTGCTGGGAGGTGGGCAGCACAAAGTTTGTACAGCCAAGGGTTAGAAGCTGTGGCAGAACCTGGCAGGACTGGTTTGAATGCTACAGAACCTTCTGCAAAATTGGGGCGCGACAAAGAGAACATGGGAAGGGTGAGAGTGGTCCTCCTCAATGCTTTACAGATGCAACGCTTGATAAAGATGCTTTTTAATGGAGGGCAGGGAGGGCCCAATGAACTTTTCTGCTATGTGCCCTATCCGTTCTTTAGAGTAAACGCGGACATTAGAACACTCTAGATGAGAACAGGCGTTTCAGCCCAACAAAGCTCGACAGTCCTGTCCACTTATTTCTTCCAAAAAAAACATTGAGTTGAGTTTTGCAGGTCCGTAATGTCTTACTGTCTACCACACTGCTTGGTAGCTTATTCCAAGTGTCTATCATTCTTTGTGTAAAGAAAAACTTCATAATGTTTGTGCGAAATTTACCCTTAGCAAGTTTCCAACTGTGTCCCCGTGTTCTTGATGAACTCATTTTAAAATAACAGTCTCGATCCACTGTACTAATTCCCTTCATAATTTTAAACACTTCAATCATGTCACCTCTTAATCTTCTTTTGCTTAAACTGTAAAGACTCAGCTCTTTTAATCTTTCCTCATAACTCATCCCCTGTAGCCCTGGAATCAGCCTAGTCGCTCTTCTCTGGACTTTTTCTAGTGCTGCTATGTCCTTTTTGTAGCCTGGAGACCAAAACTGCACACAGTACTCAATATGAGGTCTTACCAGTGTGTTATAAAGCTTGAGCAGGACCTCCTGTGACTTGTACTGCACACATCGTGCTATATAACCTAACATTCTGTTAGCCTTCATAATGGCTTCTGAACACTGTCGGGAAGTCGATAGCTTAGAGTCCACTATGACTCCTAAATCCTTCTCATAAGGTGTACTCTCGATTTTCCGACCGCCCATTGTGTATTCAAACCTAACATTTTTACTTCCTATTTGTAATACTTTACATTTACTGACATTAAATTTCATCTGCCACAAATCTGCCCAAGCCTGTATGCTATCCAAGTCCTTCTGTAATGATATAACAGATTCCAAATTATCTGCTAATCCACCTATCTTGGTATCATCTGCAAACCTAACCAGCTTGTTACTTATATTCCTATCTAAATCATTTATATATATTAAAAATAGCAGCGGCCCTAGCACTGACCCCTGTGGAACACGACATTTAACATCGGCCGGTTCTGATGAGGTTCCTCGCACCATCACCCTCTGCTTCCTGTGTCTGAGTCAATTCTGCACCCATCTAAAAACATCACCCTGAACTCCCACTTCTTTTAGTTTGATGCCCAACCTTTAATGTGGCACCTTATCAAATGCTTTCTGAAAGTCAAGATAAATAACATCATGTACTCCTCTTTGATCGTATCCTTTTGTTGCCTCATCACAGAATTCCAGCATGTTAATAAAACACGACCTCCCACTTCTGAACCCATGCTGACTGGTCAGAATAACTCCTGTCCTTGCCATGTGTTGCTCAATCTTATCCTTAATAATTCCTTCCATTAATTTTCCTGTGATGCATGTTAAGCTTACTGGCCTATAGTTGTTTGGATTTGCCCTGTCACCCTTTTTTATGCAATGGTATGATATTTGCCATTTTCCTTTCCTTCGGAATCTCTCCAGTGCACAGTGACTTCCTAAAAATATGTGTCAAGGATTTATATATGTACCCATTAGCCTCCTTAAGAACACGAGGATAAACATTATTCGGTCCTGGTGATTTGTTTGTAGTAGTTAGCCATCAAAAGACACTGTAGTTCCCAACCAGACAGCAATGCAGATGGTCAGAATGCTCTTGATGGTACCCATGTAGAATGTGGTGAGAACTTTAGACTTGAAGTACTAGGCTAGGAAGTGGAGGTGTTTGTGCGCCTTCTTAGCTTTGGAAGTGGCGTTAATTGACTAAGTAACGTCATCTGTCAGGTGCACACCAAATAACTGCTGCCCTCTACCAATTCTATCTCAAAGCCCTCAGGGTGGGCCTTCCCGAAGTCAACGATGATCTCTTTCTCTTATCCACTTTAAGAGACAGATTGTTGCAATTACAGCAGTCTGCCAGTCATTGTATCTACATTCTGTAGGCTGACTCATCCCAATTTTGGATGAGTCCCACCACCCTTGTGTCATCCGCATACTTAATGATGATGTTTTAGCTGTACAGAGCCGTACAATTGTCTGAACAGATGTGGTCTGAGTACTTAGCCTTTCAGGGTACAATTACTCTGCATGATGGTGCTGGAGATGGAGTTTCTGCTGTCAATTGTCTCAGGCCTTTCTGTCTAGAAGTCCAAGTTCTAGATGCTTAGAGAAGCGTTGTAGCCTAGCAGACTCAAGTTCCCTATTAGCTTCTGAGGGATGATTGTGCTGATTGCTGAACTGAAGTTCATGAACAGCATTCTAGCATCAGTGCCTGTTTTGTCCAGATGGGACAAGGCCAGATGAACAGGAGATGATATTGCACCCTTATGAGAATGGTTTGGGTTTATGGCAAACTGTTGAGGGTCATTTGACGTGCAAGGTATGGCTTTCAGGTAACGTAAGACAAGCCTCCTGATGCACTTCATGATGACAGGTGTGAGTGGTATAGGGTGATATTTTGTCACCATCCTTTATATTTTCTGGAACTTTGATGCCCATAGATCTGATGTTGCTGTTAGTAAGTACTATATCTCAAACTGAATAGAACCAAATTTATAGAGGCAACCATTGGTCTTAAAAGACCATGGCATGCTGTATGTACCCATGGATGAAATAGAGAATCATGAGGTGCTTAGTGTGGCTCTATATCTAATTTGTGAGTGACCATGTTGCTGCCCTGGGTTCATTCCCTGGATTACCTTTCTCTGTGCTCTCTTCTCTGTTCCAATTTCCCACACTTGTGCAACATTCACACATATTTCAAGTTCTAATTTTAATTTTTGATCCTTGCGTTGAAGACATACGAGAGCATCAAGTGTTGGACTCCACGCCAGGTTTGTTCCAACACTGCCATTATAGTAGAGTGCATGTCTTGCCCTGAGATTGAATTTGATTTAATACTCTTGGTTCCACTGTATCTACAGGGCTGATCTGCTAGCCCTGCATCCAACCATCCTCCTTTCTCAGTCGGGCTTGGGACCATCCTGCAACAGAGTGGTCTGAATGGGTTGCGCAACTTGGACGGTGCCTAGCCAGTGTGGACCACTAGGGGGCATACCAGCCACCCTACCCAACACAGACAGGCAGATACAAATACTGTCCGGCACACACTTTTATTTTCTTCTTTTCTGCATGGGCAATGCTTTCCCCCATTCCTCACATTCACTGCACAGTCAATATGACGCCAATAAGCAAACACAGTCCCTTCTTCTCTTCCTTAGTCTACCGTCACCACTCCTCTCCCAGCAAGCTTCATCCACCTCCTCCAGACTCTGGATGCCCAAATGGAGTGAGGCAGCCCTTTTTATAGGGCATCCGAAAGTGCTCCAGATGCTCCCAGATCTTCCGGCAGCACTTCTGGAAGTGCTACAACCCAGGGCTCATAAACTCTCCAGGTGCCCCATGGTGGTGGCCATGAGGCCCAAGAGGGTTGAGCTTCTAAGCTCCAAACCTGTGTCCCCACTGTGAGCCAGGAGGGTTACCCACTCTTGTTCCGACGGAGGTATTGCCCTCTTCCCTAGTCTTTCCTTTACAGGGGCGTCCCAGCTGGGCAAACGTCCCGACCATCCAACACACCAGTCACATACTCTGATTTCCTATATCAGAGATTGAAAGGGAAGCATCATCAGAGTCACCTATCCAAGTCTTGGTTGACGACATTTCAAGATCTGACTATACTAAACCTCAACGGGATTAAGGTAGAAAATGCTGCTATGGAAGGGAATGCCAAACAATGCAAGAGGAACTAAGTCTGAGTAAGTAAGTAAGTAAGTCTTTTCTCTGCTGCAGCCTGGTTCAGTGTGTTGTTTCTGTTTTGATGGCATCTCCTCCCTCCAGTAAACACGGTCAGTGGTCACTGCCCATGGACTTCATGTCACACTTGATGTCTTTTGGCGACCTTGTCCTCTGGTGCCAGCAGCCAGCTCACCGAACAAGAGGTCCTTGGGGGAATCTTTCCCTCAGACATCCAGTTAGACCTGGGTAATCCAGTGAAGTCGGCACTGCATCATGGGGATCTTGGCACATGTAAAATAATAATAAATTCTTTACATCTATATAACGCTTTCCTCACTACTCAAAGCGCTCTCCACACAGGGAGAACCCGGGAAGCGAACCCACAATGTCCTTATTGCAAAGCAGCAGCCCTACCACTGCGGCACGGACCTCCTCTACTGTATGCCAGATGATGTCAAGAATGCACCTGAGGTTGCATATCCAGGATTTGCTGCCGTACAGCAGAGTGCTGAGCATGCAGGCACAGTAGGTGGCCATATTGGCGCTGAGAGTCACGTTGTTCCAGACTCTGTGAGTCCAGTTGGCAAAAGGCTGAGGCAGCGTGGCTCAGTCTCTGCATCCAGGGAGGAGGGAGTCAGGAACCATGGAGCCGAGTTAGGTGAGCCGATGCAACACTTCTAGCTCGTCCTTGGAGAGGTTGATAGAGAGTGCAGACTCTGAACACCTTTTGCCCATCACATTGGTCTTCTTCAGACTGATGATGATGCTAAAGACCCTGGAGATGCTCTCGAGAACTGATCCATCAGAGTCTGCAGTTGCTCTTGTGAGCAGGAGGTCAATTTATCATCATCATCATCAGCAGCAGCAGCAGCAGCAGCAGCATACAGGATGTCCCAGATGAGGACTTGCTGACGTTGAAAGGCTGAATAGCTGACAGCACTTGGCTCAGTGTGACAGTATCATCCCAAACAGACTTCTTAGAATTTTCTATTTCTTGAATTTGGACAATCTTCTACTATTTTTTCTTAATGTTTTTTTAATTATGCTAAATTACAGGGTGTGACTTTCTGCTACAAGTGAACACTAAATCAAAGTGTTTCTTTTTGCACTCATTTAGCATTGGAAACTGGCTTTTTCTCAGTGTACCTTTACATGAATGGAAATTCAAAGAATTATAAATACAGTATACAAAAATATCTATATATATATATATATTTGACATATGTATTTTTTTTTTAACAGACTTTGTTGAGGTTGAAGGACAACAAAAAGACACAAGACGGGAATTTCATCCAGATGGGAGACCAGGCAATAGCAGGACACAGCATTCACACAGACAAAGACGAAGAACAAATTAATCATTCCACTCAATCTAACATGGGCCCTGGATACAGACGGTGGGGGGATTTTAGAAGCCCCCCCTGAGATAGTCAATGAAAACCTCAGGGAATTTTGCAAATTACAAATAGAAAGCAACGTAAAGATGCATAGAAGCCAGGGCCCGTAAGGTGTGACGCAGCACTGGCCAGGATGATTCTGTGGGGTCCTGAGTAGAGACAACTTTACATTTCATTTAGCAGTGGCATTGTACGGGACAGTAATTACAATTTTTCACAATTGCTTAAGCACAGTGCCCAAAATAAAAGCTTCATTCTCAATCAAGACAGTAACTCAGCCTGCAAAACCATAATGTGTTTTGCCAACCTCTCCGTTTTCACTGCTAAACTGAGTTCTCCAACCATAGGACGAACGGGCATCCCAAGTGGTGTGGACCCTCACTCCCTTAACTATTGAGGGAGGGAAGGGGAAAATCTCCTTTCTGTGCCAGGACCTGGATGTGGAAGGACATTACAGCAGGGTGGGCATCCCAACAGCCACCAAGTGGCACCCAGGATAGACTTGAGAACCAGGAAGGACAGCGGGTAACTGCCTGCTATGGGCAGAGTGTCCCCCTGTACCCTGGGTAGCAGAATCCCATATAACAAGACTCATTATGGATGCTTGCAGAGCAACATGGGATTGATGGTCTCATGACCCTGCCCTGTCAGGTTCTGTGGGGGCCACCAGGGGTAGGGCTCAGATAGAGAGGGTACAAGCACTGTGTTATTACTAGTAGTATTATCTCACGTACAGAGCATAGTTAAAAAGTGACAAGCATGTCCATCCAACATGCAGCACGTCAACACTCTACAGCACCATGATAAACAAGAACGTAATAAAAAGCATAAATCTGATTTATTTAATAGTAAACATAACCCAATTTATCTGATGTACTCCTTGCCTCTCTTTCTGTGCTCTCATGTCCCATTCAGTTTTAGTAAATAGTAAAACTGTCCAACTTAATTATTAGTTTTCAATATGGCATTTTAATGGAAAAATCTGCAGTGTTACTTATCAATACAAACCTGAATATGTGTAATGAATGAGCTCAGTAGAAAGTAACTTCTATTCTAATAATGTATATGAATTTCATTCACGTCATTACTTAAAACAATGTGTAACAGACTCCTTAAATACTCTGTCAATATTAGAGGCTCGTTTTTCATTCTACTGTTTCATGAGAGGGTTAAGGTCAAGCGTTATTCCTACAAGATATACAAGTGCTTCAGTCGTTCTCTTCTCTTCTGCCCCCATGTAGAAATGAAGGTTTGACTTTCACATTCTTTACCTACCGCCTGCTTGCTGAGTAAGATTCCTGAAAGATTTCCATCACATCCTATCACATCTTATTAGGAAGAGTCTATTATTAGTCACATCTGTCTGAGTCTTGGATCTTCTTCCAGCATTAAAAAAGAAGGAAAAAAAAATCCTGCAAACAGATTGATCCGAAGTTAACACGAGTATCTGTGTAGCACAGGGGAAAGGAAAGAGCATGGAGAAGCTGATTAAATATAAATACCCATGAACACACTGACCTGATTACTGTAATGAACACTGGGAGAATAGCTTATCCACCATTAGGCAGACCTATCTATCTATCTATCTATCTATCTATCTATCTATCTATCTATCTA
>JANRMT010062816.1:9550587-9561876 GCA_026402145.1 Polypterus bichir lapradei | reverse complement strand
ATAGATAGATAGATAGATAGATAGATAGATAGATAGATAGATAGATATGAAAGACACATGTCAAGTTATATTAAATAACAATATGAACACTAACCCCCCCCCCATATCGAATGGAGACATGTATGAATGAAGATATTTGAAAGTCCTGAGAACTAAAATGCCAGAGATGTGCATTGGATTGGCATCCCAGGTAGGTTAATATGCTCTTTTCTTTTTTGAAAAAGTGATGTAACGTTGCATTTCATTACATTACATTGCAGGCCGAAGTGGATTGTATAGGTCCGTAAATCAATGATTTATTCCGGTTTACTTCTGCAGACATTATTAGGCCAAGAGTACAATTTACTAATCTTCAATTGTAAAGCTCTTGCACATTAAAGATGACAACTCATCCACATTTGTTTTATTGGCTTTGCCATTGGCTAACCAAAACCAACCTGACAGACTTTGCGATCTCCTCGCGTTTGTCAGACTTGTTAAGTTCTTATGTTCCTATATGAGAAGCCAGTCTTCTGAGCTTTTTGTACATTTTCTGCCTGTTAATGGGATCAAGATGTGAATCCCAGAAGCCGTGCCTTCACATGATCTGGATTTACTTTAGGCCATCGATGCAACAAGTGCTTTTAATCCTTGAAAGTGCGTGTTTCCATTAGAGATGCTGAAGACCACTTCTGTCAGCAAAAATGAGCCCCCTATCATGTTTTTAAACCTAATACCAAATATAGTGACTCTCAGCGGGATATGAGGTATGCGCAGACACACTCACACACTGCAGTGGTAGGAGTGCAAGAAAGCGGGCGGACAATAAATGGTATCCATTCCTTCAATCCCGTGTCGGGATCTTGCTGATGGTCGAGTGATGGCTCTAATAGCAGATAACCTTAAGTACACTCTTAGTAAGAGGAAACACAATGCACGTCCATTATAAGCAGATCAGATATGGTGGGTGGTTTAAGCGCCTTTGAAGTTAATGCAGGGAGTAATTAAAAAACAGTGAATCATGTACATACATCTAAAATTACAGCGGGCATTATTCAGGAATTTTCTTAGATTCCCGCTAATTATGCATAAAAGGTTCAGCCATCCAGTATCATAAAAAAGTCTGACCACCATATGCAATCTAAAAATGATTTCTTTACATGTTTGATGTTAATTTTAGTATAAAGAACTGAAAATAATATTGTGACTCATCTCCTTTTAAATAGTGATTTATAGATTTAGCAAAAACAATACTGACTTGCACAATGCAGAAACAAAGGGAAACCACAGAATGAAGAGGCTACTTCTCCAATTTTTGTCTTAATTACAACTCTATGCTCTCCCTTTAGAGGCTGTAATTTAGTCAACTGTTTTTATAGCTTAAATTATAATAATAAAATAGATTAAAAGTAATATGTCATTTTAATTCTTTTAACATTTGCATTTTTGCATTTCAGAAATGTTTATATATAAACACACGCACACACACACATACACCACCATCTTAAATATTAAAGGACAAGCTGAAAAAATAAAATTTCCGAAATAAAAAAATAAATAAAACAATACCACTTTCCTCACATCATATTTGTCTCCTTTATTTAATTAGCTAATTTTCTTTTCTTACCCTCACATATTTCATGTTAAGCAGATGCTATAAAAATAAGCCAAAATTTCAGAATTTTAGCGTCTGTTGTTTATTTTTTTAAGAAAGTCAAAGAATACAATTCTATGTTATTATGGATAATTAAAAAGAAGGTTTACACATTAAGGAGTATAAATAGTAACACAACCTAAGGCCATATAACATTCACAAAACCTCTACAGACATTTTGGGGTGGCCACTCTCAGCAGCATCAGGTGTTAGGCAGGAGCCCACCGAGGATGGGTAGGCATTCTTTGGCGCAGCATCCTTGTGAATACCCAGGCAGCAGAGTAAAACAGGAGAACCCAAAGAAAACCCAGAGAGACATGAAGAACACATGCTGATTCCACGTAGACAGTAACCAGAAACCCAGGAACTGCGAAGCATCATTTTAAATTTACATTTATTTGCTTTATCCAAAGTGACTTACAAAACAGGCCAACATAATTGAGTTAATGTCAGGCTGGGGGACTGTCTGGGAACAAATATTACAGGACAAGGGTACAAAATGAACCATCACAATTGAAGAGCTCAAAACAAAATACAAGCTGATTCCAAGGTTACAGAAACCTAATATTAGATGGACACAAGGGGGTCTTCAGACACTTCACGCAAAGACATTGAGGGAGTCAGAACTTCTAATAGATGTCAAATAAATGAACTACACGGCGTGGCGCAGCGTAAAGGGACTTCATTTCTGATGCTGACGTCCGAGGTTTGATCCCCGCAAGGGGAGCAGTGGAGTGTGATGAGCCCAAATAATGGCGAAACACGTGTTGCGTACTCTTTGCATTATTTGACAGTAAACTATGCAACATTCCATGATCTGCTTCTCGCAACTGAAAAAGGGCCCCGTGGCGGATGTTTGCCGAATGGCAGACTAACCACATGCATTACCTGGTAGGTAACCAACCACACAATTCAGGTTGAGAGTATGAATGCAATGAAAATATATATATATCGTGTCACACACGTGTTCATGTGAGACAGCTAAGGGGCTACAAAGAAGGTAATTCCACACCAGGCCAGGGGGTGACAAAGTGCAATACAGTAATCCCTCGCTATATCGCGCTTCGACTTTCGCGGCTTCACTCTATCGCGGATTTTATATGAAAGCATAACTAAATATATAACGCGGATTTTTCGCTGTTTCGCGGGTTCTGCGGACAATGGGTCTTTTTACTTCCTGTACATGCTTCCTCAGTTGGTTTGCCCAGTTGATTTCATACAAGGAACGCTATTGGCGGATGGCTGAGAAGCTAACCAATCAGAGCACGCAGTTAAGTTCTCCTGACTGAGAAGCTAACCAATCAGAGCACGCAGTTGAGCTCCTGCGTGCTGAATGCAGTGTTAACCAGGAAGTCTCGTCTCACTCATTCAGCATCAACGTGTTTCGCTGTGTAAAGAGTTGTGCTCTTTTGTGTTTATCTTTGTGCATAGTCAAGCCCTTCATTATGGCTCCAAAACGATCTGCTACTGCTTCAGGGGCCGTGCCCAAGCGCAAGAAGAAGATGTTAACGATTGCCGAAAAGGTAAACGATTTGGATTTGTTGAAGGCTACGATTCTTTTTATTTAAAAAATAGGAAAGGAATATAAGATCTACGGCTGCAGCGTCCTTTTAACCAGGGTGCAAAACGAGTTGTAAGTGGATGTAATAAGGCAGTAGTCTGGATGGAATCTGCTTTAGGGATTTGGATGGAAGACTGCCAGAAGAAGAACAACGGCAGTGCTACACAATCGCCTGAAGTGGCTCCTTTACAAGGGCTGTAACGCTCTCCTTTGTTGTGCAGTAAAATTAAACTCATTGTTATCGGACAAGTCATCGTGTCATTGTTGGTGAGTAACCATAATTAATTTTCTTCTTACAGTGCTTAGTACATGTATGTACGTTTAGTGTCACTGTACACACATTTACTGTATACTATTTTTCTTGCATTGTACGTATTTATCTATCGTAATGGCTGTAACATATGTGATATCGGAGACACTCAATATCTTTAAAATAATATTTAGGTTTTACTGTATATAAACAGTGTGTTTATATACATAATTTCAATGAATCTTACCTAATATCTAAGAGAATACAAAGGGATTATGCTGTATAACTCTGCGGGGAATATTTATAAACAGTGCGGGAGAGTTTATAAGGGCTTAAAATATATAAAAATAACCATACAGACATATGGTTTCTACTTCGCGGATTTTCACCTATCGCGGGGGGGTCTGGAACGCAACCCCCGCGATCGAGGAGGGATTACTGTAATCCTTTCTCTGTTATTCTAGCAGATCAAACACAGGATACTCTGCCTGGGTCTGATGACATCACTTCCAGTTCCGGGCCCGATGACCTCACTTCCCCTGCTCAACCTTAAAACCCCGCCATCTTTCCTTTGTTAATCAGTTCTGTTTTGGACTCAATCTGTACACGAATGTGGAACGTATCTTTGATTTTTGCAGCCAAATCTCAAGTATACGGGTGGCTGCCCCAAACCTTTTTGTGCGTGTCAAGGCTGATTATTTCACAATATATATATTTATTACAAAGAGTTTCTATACAAGAGGAGTCTTTCAAAGTTAAAAGCATTATTTACGTGCAGTTGCACAAGGGCATTTTCAATTCATCCTGTAAACCAAAGCTGGGCCCTGACTTCATATTAATAATGATAATAATATGGATGTACAAACTGGATAAAAAAAAAAAATCCCAAATGACCCCAGAGGTAAAATGATTAAATTATAATCAGATTGGATTAATTAATCTATAACATTTATTCTTCTTGTGAAAAAGAAAGGCGCGAACACTATAAAGGTTATGTACTCTCGAGGTCTTTGTCTTAATAAAGGAAGTGCTTTGGGAAGAAAGCTCAACAAGCCCTCCAGATACAAAATACTGGGAGCACAGGCAGAAGGTTATTACAGATATCAAACATGCTGAATGCAATTATCAGTCACAACAAATAATTAAGGAGTTGATTAAAAAAATTAACATTTTTATTGTATGGATTTTATTGTGCTTTTTTTATTTTGTTTTACAGCAGTGAACGATGTTGGCTGTTTGGAATAAATTACATTGCAGAATACCTCCATGGTGTAATGATGTAGTCATTAGGAAAGTGAGAAGTTCCTTTGTTAAAATAAGAAAATAAAAAAAATGCATGCAATTTGGCAATCGGATCACAGCCAGGAAACTCAAAAGCTTTTTCTTGAATCAAACTTTGGAGATGCAGAGTATCCTTGGTTGCATTGCTACACATTTTGATTGAAAATTCACTTTGTGCTTATGCAGAATTTTAATGACACTTTGATTGAAGCTTTTTGGAGCAAAGTCTGTCAGTCATTTTGTCACCTGCTTATTGCTGAACAGGTTCGCTGTGGGATGGGTTCTGCTGGAGCCTATTCCAGCCACCATCCTGCACAAGGTAGGAACAAACCCTGGGTGCCAGTCCATCACACACACACACCGAGTAGGGCCAATTTAGTATCACCAATTCATCTGACCTGCATGTCTTTGGACTGTGGGGGGAAACCAAAGCACCTGGTGGAAACCCACTTAGATACGGAGAGAACATGCAAATTCCATGCAGGGATGCAAACCCAGGTCACCTTTCTGTGAGGCAGCAGTGCTACCACTCTGCCACCAGGCTGCCCAAGTCCCTGTGTCAAATGGCTAATATTTTGATAAATTAAACAAGTGAAGAATTAACTCTTTGAGCTTTGAAAAGAACCCAAATCAAAGGTCTTAAACATTAATCAACCTAACATATCAGTTGCTGGGACACTCACAGGGGTGGCATGATGGCTGGCAGGAACGTGTGGCAGGGTGGCTGCCAGGCTGTCTTCGCATGATGTGGATAGGGATGGCAACAGCAGTCGTGGTCACAGCGCAATGCAATTTGGTTCGTACCTCATGTCATTATGAGTGGTGGTCTTCATCTACACAAATGTGTTCAGCACCACGACTAGCTGGAGATCGGTCAGCGGATGCCGGTACCTCACTTTTGTTTTCAATCTCAATCTCCAGATCACTGGCAACAGGTCAGAGTCCAATTCAGCGATAATATACAAAACGTCGTCCTCGGAGTAGTTCGCTTCAATCTCTCGTCAGATATCGATGCCATTTTTGTCATTGTTTGCTCTTCGCTACTCCCACAAGCCAACAAAGCTCACTTTCCTTCGAGCAAAGAGAGTCAAACTAAAACATGACAGGTTTTGTCACAATTTGCAGTTGCTTGCTGCTCTCAACCCCTCCCTGCTGACAAAAGTCGACATCCGCCCTGTAAGAGTTAAATGTAGGAGTCATTAATTAACTTTCTGTTAATATCTTTATATATAATACGCTACCGTGGCTGTCCGTTTGTCTGTCCAGGATTTTAAATCACCTGTAGCTTGCAAACCGTTTGAACTATTGACCTGAAAGGTACACATATACTATATGACGTCGACTATCCACTTTCGGGGTGATGATTGACCTCCAAGGTTATTCCTCTTTTTATTTTATTGTAGAATCGACTCTCGGCAGTGAGTGGTGCATGCGTACGGGCGTCGTTCTCATCCCTCCCACCTTCGCCATCACTACCCCTACCTCTTCATATCTTAAATCATTCTTGAGGCAGATTGAAGACTTAAGTGCCAGCTTAAGTGAAAAATTAAAGAAAACATACTAAGTAATTGCAACACAAACACTGACGTCATCAGTTTAAACGCGAAAAGATGCCGACGAAAGAAGAGAAGAAGCAGGCCGCTAGGGTGGAGAAAAGAAGAGCTGATCAGGAAGCAGCAAGCACATTAGCCTCTGAGCAAACGAGTGCTAAACGTACAGAGAAAGAGGATGAAAACTATAAGTCAAGTGTATTCACTGCACGTTATTGTGTAAGTCCACTGTTACTGGTAAAACATAATCCATGATTGCATCTTTCACAGTTGTATACTAGACACTAGAGTGGTCCTTCAGGGTGATGCCATAGGAGCACCATTTTTGGCTCACAACCTCTGAGCAAACGAATGGTAAACGTACAGAGAAAGAAGATGAGAATTAGGAAGGCTCAAGTCAAGTGTATTCGCGCTGTTACTCGTCTTTATTATATGTTGTTATAGGACTTGACCTACTGTATATTTACTATATGGAAAACATTTGTAGGAAGCATTAAATCATGTTCGTCTTTTAATAATAAGCCTTATTCAACCATTTGTACTTTACATGAGTAAATCTCATTTAGGGCTAATATCATTTAAACCCACTGCATTTTCAGCATACTTTTTACTTCATTACATTTTCCAGTTCTCATTACTTATCACTCAGACCAAACTATTATAAGTTCATAAGAGAGGCCAATCAGATGTGTTGTTAGCGAAGGTTAGAGTTCAGCATTGCTCAGACACAGCCGATAGAATGGAGATAGTCCATCCATCCATTATCCAACCCGCTAAATCCTAACTACAGGGTCACGGAGGTCTGCTGGAGCCAATCCCAGCCAACACAGGGTGCAAGGCAGGAAACAAACCCTGGGTAGGGCACCAGACCACCCCAAGAATGGAGAAAGTGTCATTCAAAATTAACAGTGCAATAGAGTGACTTCCACTGGCCATTTGGTAGGTCATTTCCCATGTTGCCCTTTTTATCAGCCCTTTACACGATTCAGGAGAAAGCATTGTGGTGGACAGTGGGGGCCCTTAACCGACTGGGACGCTTCTACTTTGGAAGGACCTGAGGAAAGGAGAGTTTCTGGAGCACTGCCTCCCCCAAAGTGCTAGAGGGAGGTGCCCCCGGGACTGCGATGGTACCATGGGTTTGGAGCATGGAAGCTCAACCCTGCTGGGGCCCGTGGCCACTGCCAAGGGGTGCCTGGAGAACTGTGAAGCCCTTTAATGCATCACTGCTGCCACACCCAGAAGTGCTGCCAGAAGTAGGTCAGCAAACACTTGGAGCGCTTCTGGGTGGCTTATGAAAGGAGCCAGAGTTGGGTGGGAGAAGACCAGAGTCAAGAGGAAAGAAGAAGAAGAAAAACCTTAAAACATTAGAACACTCTAGACGAGAACAGGCCACTCAGCCCAACAAAGCTCGCCAGTCCTATCCACTTATTTCTTCTAAAAAAACATCAAGTCGAGTTTTGAAAGTCCCTAAAGTCCTACTGTCTACCACACTACTTGGGTGCTTATTCCAAGTGTCTGTCATTCTTTGTGTAAAGAAAAACTTCTGAATGTTTGTGCAAAATTTACCCTTAACAAGTTTTCAACTGTGTCCCCATGTTTTTGATGAACTCATTTTAAAGTCTCAGTCTCGATCCACTGGACTAATTCCCTTCATAATTTTAAACACTTCACTCAGGCGCACTTGTTCTGTTATATTTGTACATTTTGTGAAAGTGTTTCTTTGATATTTGGACTTCAGGCTTCACACATTATACACTTCATGTCTACATTTTGTCAATTATTACTAAAACATGAAAAATGTTTTAACGATGTGTTTACATAGATCATTGTAGACACAGAACACACATGAAATGCAAGTGTTCCAAATAACGATATAGTATTTATAAAAGGTGTCATTTTGCTTGACTTCTCCCTCTGTACAACTCTAAGCAACTGACACGCAGGTAAACAGACTTGAGCTGAGAAAACTGTGCGTCGCTGGGGGATATGATAGCAGGCTGCTTGCTGCTTATCGACACATTTACAGCACAAAAGACGCTGACAAAGAGGTGCAAAGTGATTTAAAGTGGGACGGGTCTATGAGTTTTTTCGTAGGCTCTGGTAATTCTAGTGTTAAACTGTAAAGGCTCAGCTCTTTTAATCTTTCCTCATAATTCAACCCCTGTAGCCCTGGAATCAGCCTAGTCGCTCTTTTCTGGATCTTCTTTTAGTGGTAAGGAGACCAAAACTGCACCCAGTACTCCAGATGAGGCCTCACCAGTGTGTTATAAAGGTTGAGCAGAACCTCCTGTGATTTGTACTCCACACAACAAGGCGCTTCATAATGTGACATTCTGTTAGCCTTCTTAATGGCTTCTGAACACTTTCGGGAAGTGGATAGCTTAGAGTCCACCATGACTCCTAAATTCTTCTCATAAGATGTACTCTGGATTTTCCGCCCACCCATTATGTATTCAAACCTAATATTTTTACTTCTTATGTGTAATACTTCTACTGACATTATATTTCATCTGCCACAAGTCTGCCCGAGCCTGTATGCTATTCAAGTCCTTCTGGTATTATATAACGGATTCCAAATTATCTGCTAATCCACCTATCTTGGTATCAAGGAGAAGAAGAAGAAAATATTTGTGCTGACCTGAGCTTGTGACTGTGCACTACCGGTTAGGGTTAGGGTTGAAGCCTGTGGTTAACGGGTGAAGGCGTTTCACACAGGCAAGAAAGAAAATAAAATTGTGTGTGCTGGCACTTGTGTTTAACGTCTGTCTGTGTCGGGTTGAGGTGGTAGTACGCCCCCGGTGGTCCACAGCATTTAAACCTAATAGAACTGACTGACCCATGTCCAGAGCATTCTCCAGTACAACATTGTCTCTGACATTTTATTATGTTGTACTGAAGCTGAAATATTCTCGTGTAATATTAATGCAAGCTGGTGTAATACTTGTGTGTGGGAAAATGTTATTCTGTAGAATTTAAATTGTCCATAGGAGTGCATTAAAAATATGAATCTAATCATGAAACTACCAACTGGCATCCATCTGGTTGTCCTGAAGAGTTAATCGTATGCCTTGAGTTTAATTGTAGTTAATTCTGTTTTTTGGTATGAGAAATTGTTTTATCAGAAACAGTAGTTCACTCACGTGTAATGCTTAACAACCTTTTTATTAACATCCACACCAACAACAAAAACTTCCGTTTTCCTCCTACAACCCCCCACATCCACTTCTGCACAGACATCATAAGAACCTGTCAGAAGGATGAGAATCTCAGCAGCACACCATCAATCAGTTGTTTCATGGTAGAGTGGCTAGATGGAGGCCATCCTTAAGTAAAAGGCACAAGACAGCCTGCTTGGAGTTCACCAGATGTCATTTAAAGGACTATGACAGTAAGAAGAAAAAAAAAAATACTCTGGTCTGATGTGACAAAAATTGCACTGTTTGGGCAGAACTCCAAGCACCATGTCTGGTGAAGAACAGGCACTGCTCAACACCTGCCTAATACCATCTCTACGGTGAAGAATGGTGGTGGCAGAATGAAGTTGGTTATCAGCATTAGGTACAGGGAGAATGATCAGAACTGAGAGAAGGATGAATGCGGGTCAAATACAGAAAACCTGCTCCAGAGTCTTTGATTGTCCTTGAGTGGCTCAGTCAAAGCCCAGACTTAATTCCCATAGAACATCTGTGGAGAGACCCAATGAGGGTGGTTTATGGATGCTTCCCATCCAATCTAACAGTTTGAGAGGATCTGCTGGTAAGAATGGAACAAACTGTCCACGTCCAGGCGTGTCAAACTTGTACAGCCTTACCGAGAAGACTTGAAGCTGTAATTGCTGTCAAAGGGGCTTCTACAAAGTACTGCATTAAGGCTTTGAACACTAATATGAAGGAGAGATTTAGCTTTAGATCTGAAATAAATGTATGAACCTGTCTTCACTTTATTATTATGTGTTATGGAGTGTAGACCTATGGGCAAGAGATAGCAAATTTACAACAGTATAAAGTGTGCTGAAAGTAAAGGGGTCCACATACTTTCTGGAGGCACTGTATGCTTCTTCTCTATGCCTATCTTTCAGATATGCCAATAAAGTAATAAGAGCAATGACCAAGAAATCGCTGCTATAAGAAAGACAAATATAACAATAAATGTAGGATAAGTGGCTCAGGCTGTTACCCTGAAGGATCATTAATCAGTATAAGGATGAGTAAATGAATTATGGATTGAAAGGAAAAATAAGGAAAAAAAAAGCAGAAATATAAAGGGGCAACAAGGCAGTGCAGGGCTGAACAGTTTCACCTCATGGATCCAAAATCGTTGGTTCTAATTCCACGTCCGGTTAGGAACTGTGTGAAGGGTGCTTGTTCTCTCTACTGTATGTCTATGTTGGGTCCCACGTCTCAAAGATGTGCTTGTTAGGTTAGTTTGGCCCCAGTGTGTGTCAGCCTTGCAAAAGATTTACACTTTTATATATAGAATTGATTATTGTTAGCAGTATAATAAACGCAGTGTTGAAAACTGCTAATAGCTCATTTATAGCAGATGAATAAACTAGAAAACTATAAAGAATTTATAACCAAGAATAGGAATATCTATAATTATGTGATATCATTTGTTAGTAATAATAACACAAAACATAATTAAGGTTAGTGAGTAATATTTAATACAAGCTATAAATGAGGTACTCTTTTAATATAATCTGCTAATAATATCAGTTAAGGTGGCATTTCTTATCTTAAGAGTGAATTCCAAATCAAGTTTGAACATTTTATTGAAGTTTATATATAAATCCGGTGGCCCAGATGATGTCACTTCCAATGCTGGCAAATAAAGACGCCATCTTTACTGACAAGAATCAGTTCAGTTGTGGACCTTTTGCAGCAAGGACATAATATTACAGGTGGTTGCCCCAAACCTTCTTGATGTCTTAGAGTTTTATATATATATATATATATATATATATATATATATATACAGTGGTGTGAAAAACTATTTGCCCCCTTCCTGATTTCTT
>JANRMT010062816.1:9501578-9520939 GCA_026402145.1 Polypterus bichir lapradei | reverse complement strand
CAGTGTCAGCCATTATACAGCTCCCCTGGAGCAATTGCAGTTTGAGGGTCTTGCTCAAGGGGCCAGCAGAGTAGGATATCTTTTGCAGTAATGAGGTTTCGAACCGGCAACCTTCCAGATACTAGTGCAGATCCTTAGCCTCAGAGCCACCATTCCACCCTTGTGGAGGAGCAGAAAATTAAAACTGAGAGCCATTATGAACAAAGAAATCTTTATCTTTATCTCAACAGCAATACACCAGTATTGTGCCGCAATGGGACTGTGACTGCCAAGTCAGAAATTTTCTTTCTTCGTAATATTCTTGCTTTATAGTAATTCTATGTTCACACCAAAGTGTGTGTGTGTGTATGTATATATGTGTGTATATATATATATATATATATATGAAATCCAATGCCTGTCTGTATGCCTATATGTCTGTATGTCCGCTTTTCACGAGAGAAATACTTAACGGATTTAGGTTGGTTTTTTTTTCTATAATTTGCTCGAACATTCCAGTTGATTTTGCAACTTCTCTTATCGTGCTAAGTATCATACTGTAGTTCGCTTGCGGCACCGATTTATTTGCACGAATCTAAGAGACACTGTGGGCCAAGGGGAGGTAGAAGCAGGGCTCTTCTCACTCACGTGCCAGCCTCCGTTCGAGTCAGTCTACTTGTCGCCACGTTTTGAAGCATACTGTACCTTGCCTCCACTTAGCTAGCGATACCTGTTTGTTTATTGATTTTTGAAATTTGTCCTGTTTCACTACTATATGAACCAGAGCCGTGGGGGATGGCTAGTATGTATATCTCTCTGTTATAAAAGGAAATCCTGAGACAAGACTTTCTCAGACATAATTTCAGGTCCCGCGAGATGAGACATTTTGCCAAGAGATTTTGACAAGTCCCACCCTCCTCTTAAACATTTACAACCACGCCCATGGTCCACTCACTTCTCATTCGCGTGAATACTATTGTCAGACACAGTTCCTGTGCTCTTAGCTCCAAGTGGGGTTGGAAATAAAAGACAAAGAGTAGAAGACAAAGTAGAACGTCGTAAAGAGGTTCAAAAATGTTGGCGTGATACACATGCAGAGAAGGTTAGAGATTATGAAAGTACTAAAATTCCAAAGTCTCAAAATATTTAATATATGGACATAGGTGATATGACAGAAGTAGGTAAATATTGTTTGGCTTTAAACTTTACGTCGGAGACTTGTAGATCGTCTAATTCGTGTTGCCATCAGGAAAAGTAGTGTTTCTCCCCAGTGAAGAGGCCTAACAGCGAGAATGAAAAGATTTATTGTTTGGTGAAAGTGAAATCCACATACAGGAGCGGCAAAGACGCGAAGTGGCTGGAACGTAGCGCAGGCAGGGGTTTGGGGAGCGAAGCAAGCAGGGGCAGAGTCCCTTAGTATTAGTATATATAAATAATGTTAGAGTGTAAAGGTTTTCAGTGGTACACCATTATTATATACAGTATATCTGTGAACAATTGTATATTGTATATATGAATTAGCAGTAATAATTTCTATTGCATTTTTCATAATATTTGTTCCAAGGAAAACAAAAATTTAAAACTGAGTGTAATAAACGTGTAAAGAGAAAGAACAGTGCAGTAATCGGTAAGGATTTAATGGCAGATAATAAAAAAATCATACGTGAAAATGGCTGTAACCAAGTAAAACAGTGTTCCCAGATTCGTTAAAATACAAAAATACATATTTTAAAAACATCAATACATTATCAGATAAACAAAACAAGAAAGTTTCCATCTTCTTCTTAAAATGACTTGAAGATCTTGCTTGCTCGTGTCGAGGTTGTGTGTTTGATAGGGTTGCCAGACGTCCCTTATATACGGGACATGTCCCTTATTTCATAATTTAGTCCCCTGTCCCATACTGACATTTCAGGGACACCCAAATGTCCCGTATTTAGTTCATATTCAAATTTCATAATAAAATATATTTTTAATACCTTCTTACGATACTTAGTTGTAAATTTATAAGTAATTATACTTTCTTTTCTCAGATTCTCTTGATGAAAATAACCCAAATGTAATGAGGAAACTCATGTTTGCTGCCTGTTTGCAGCTTGTTCAGAGATCAGCGACACTCTTACCGTTTCGCTCTCCAGCCGCGCTGCTGTGCAGTTCTGCATCAGCATAGCAACATACAGTGACTGTCGACTACTTGCCACGGCCCACTGTTGTTCTAACTGCCTGTATTAAATAATAATAATATTTCTCTGTTGTCTGTATTAAATAAATATTTTCAAATGATTTTACTTTTACAGAATTTTTTTTTTAGCTTGTATTAAATAATTTTCAAATGATTTTACTTTTGTTTAAAATTAAACTCCGAGCTTTATGTTTTTAACTTATGTCTCTACTTGTATACAGTAATCCCTCGCTATATCGCGCTTCGACTTTCGCGGCTTCACTCTATCACGGATTTTAAATTTAAGCATATCTAAATATATATCACGGATTTTTCACTGGTTCGCGGATTTCTGCGGACAATGGGTCTTTTAATTTATGGTACATGCTTCCTCAGTTTGTTTGCCCAGTTGATTTCATACAAGGGACGCTATTGGCAGATGGCTTAGAAGCTACCCAATCAGAGCATGTATTACATATTAACTTAAACTCCTAAATGCTATAAGATATGCATCCCGCGCGGTGTTTGTTTGCTTGTCTCTGCCTCTATCTCACCCTCTCTGACATTCTCTGTGCCTGACGGAGGGAGTGTGAGCAGAGGTGCTGTTTGCACAGAAGCTATTTGCTTAAAAGATACTGACGCTCCTCTAAAAAATGCCGCTTTATTGCGGTGCTCGGCATATTTAAAAGCACAAAAGCACACGTATTGATTTTTTGATTGTTAGCTTTTCTTTGCGAGCGCGCGCTCTCTCTCTTAAATTCTCTGCTCCTGATGCAGAGACTCATTTGAAGAAAAGATATATTTGCATTCTTTTAATTGTGAGAAAGAACTGTCATCTCTGTCTTGTCATGGAGCACAGTTTAAACTTTTGACTAAAGGGTGTTATTTCATGTCTAGAGGGCTCTAATAATGTTAACAGTGTGGGAGAGTTTATAAGGGCTTAAAATATATAAAAATAACCATACAAACATATGGTTTCTACTTCGCGGATTTTCACCTATCGCGGGGGGGTCTGGAACGCAACCCCCGCGATGGAGGAGGGATTACTGTATATTATATTGGTCTGGGTGTGTAGGGCACATGTATACATTTACATATAGAGTAATATAGAGAGAGATTTTAAGAGTGTCCCGTATTTCACTGGTCTACAAAAAAATATATTTTTTGTTTGCTTCTGAGAACTTCAGAGCAGCTCTTTATTAAGTTTTTTACACTGATTTCATATAAGAAACCGGAATTAAGCTAGCACGTCAGGTTTATGACGTTTTGACACTTTTGAATATCAATATAATATATCAAGATGATATTTGGAGTTTGGACTCTGTCCCACCAAAATTGTTTTGATGAGTTGTGATAAAGGCGCTATATAGCGCCCAACCCGGCACAGACTGACGCAGAGGCACGTGTAAAACACACAGGCTTTTTATTTTAGTCTTCAACCATGGGGCACGTCTTCCCCGTGTCCCACAGGCCCAATACAGTCCCAAAATCACGTAACCACAATGGCAACAATGACTTCCACCTTGCACCACCACTCCTCCCAGGCAACCTCATCCTCTTCCTCCCGATTCCGGCCCTTGAGTGGTGGAGGCTGGTCCGTTTTATAGCCCACCCAGAAGTGTTCCAGGTGTTTGACCACCTGGTCCCAATTGCACCTCCAGGTGGGGCTGATGACTCGTCCAGCCGGGTTCTTGAGACTCGGCAGCACCCCCTAGCGGCCATCCCAGCTCCCAACTAGGCTGTGGAAGACTCCATCTCCCATGGAGCCAGGTGGGAGGCTGGGGGAATCATCGTCGGCCCGGGAGGCTGCCACCAAGCGTCCCGGGGGAGGTATTGAGCTGTCCAAACTTGCTCCCCCGGAACATACATAGCAGGGACTTCCCGGCTGGGCATGGAACCCAGCCGTCCATCACAGTGATTATTCTGAAAACAAACCAGAAGACGATACCAGAGACACGTTAAAGCATATTTATGTCAATTTACCTCAATATAAAAGTGAGGTCAGCTTGCCCAAAAATGTTGGAGGCACTCGCTTTTGCACTTGTACTGCACATCCATCTCTCTTTGCAAGAACCAACAGTAGTCACCCATCATGCTTGGAGTGAATTTTTCCCAATATCAGTTTTCCATCACCTTTATATTTTGATGAAATCTTTCCCCATGCTCATCTATGACATCGCTTAGATTTGGTGGAAAAAAGTCGAGATGAGAATGTAAAAAAGGTGTCTTCAGTGACATTCTGGCTCCCGTAAGCTAATATACTTCCAACAGGTTCTCCACAAGCTCAGTATAATTCTCTGCTCTGTGACTGTCAAGAACATTCTGGACAACCTGAATGAATGAGGGGGCTGATTCAGTTGGCTTCAGTTTCTTTTTGAACTCATCATCAAGCATCAGTTCATGGATTTCAGGGCCAACAAAAACACCTTCCTTAATTTTGGTTTCACTTTTCTCAAGACTACACTTATTTCTTAAATGCTGAAATGCATCGCCTTTACCTTCCAGATACCCTAGTTGTCCAAAACCTGGAACATCATAACTAAAAAACGGGACGTGCTGCTGGACGAAAACGGTTTTCAGATTTGGAGTCAGCAAGTGAAATTTGTTAAAATACAGGTGAAAGAATCCCAGTAGCATAATGCTTGTTGACCAGTGTTTTGTAATCTGGCAACTCTTCCTGTGAAGTCAGTCGACGGATTGGGAGAGCATGGGGGGGGGTCATGAGGGCGCTGGAAAGGGGTGTGTGGCGCTCCCGATATCTTTGCAAAAGGACGAAGGTCCAAGTCTTTAGAATCCTGATGCTTCCTGTCTTGCTATATGGTTACGAGACATGGACGCTATCCAGCGACCTGAGACCAAGACTGGACTCCTTGGGTACTGTGTCTCTCCGGAATATCCTTTTGTACCGCTGGTTTGACTTTGTGTTGTTCATGGAGTCCCGAATGAAGCACATGACCTGCATTGTGAGGGAGTGTCAGTTACGGTACTACGGCCATGTGGCGCGTTTCCCCGAGGGTGATCCAGCTCAAAGGATCCTCATTGTTGGGGACCCAAGTGGTTGGACCAGGCCATGGGGTCGCCCACGTAACACCTGGCTGTGGCAGATAGACGGTCATTTCCGGAGGGTGGGACGGACCACGCTTCTGCCTGGGGGGTTACCAACCGGGATCCCCGAGCTGTTTTGACGTGTAGTGGGTGTGACAACACGCTGTACCAGTGCATGCTTCCCGACTTGACTTGACTAGTGTTTGACTGCGTTACCAGTAGTAGTAGTAGTAGGGTGTTGTGTGGTGTCAGCCATTATGGATGCAATGAGAAGTCGAGCCAAATGACACCTTTTATTGGCTGACTGAGCTGATTATAATATTCAAGCTTTGGGGGCAACTACAGCCCCTTCTTCAGGCAGGATGTAATGATTAGAGACGGGTCCTTAGCTGCCCCGAAAGCTTGCAGCACATTGTAATCGGTTCAGTTAGCCAATAAAAGGTGTCATTTGGCTGTTTTACCAGAACGGTCTGAACGCAGTAAGGAGGTCCGAACTCTGGCCACCCGTACTGGAGAATCGACTAGTAAAACCGTAATGGCAACCAACAGGATGATACGCATCTAAAAAAGGGGGTGAATTAAGGGGACAATTAATCCACAGTATGTGTGACTCTGAATGTTTATCATCATCTTCGCAGTTAAACGTCTCTTTCCATTATCACCGCGATTTAAGATTTTGCTGCGTTCGTACACATTTATGTAATAATGCATTCCAGTTCTGATGAGTTGTCTGTCTGTCTGTGTAAATCTCTTTTCTCCTGTCTGTTCATCAATCCTGCCTTAATTTAATTTAAGGGTATTTTGATCTGAAGCCTAATGGGAGCCTCAAGAAGCATACAGCAGCTAGCAGCACTAACTGTGTTATTTCTATTATGTTATGTTACGTTCCGTTGTTTTATTTTATATTCAGTTATTTGTTACTAAGTATCAGAATCCCCTCGCTACAGCCCACTGAGTGCTATATATCGGTAAGTGTGAAAAGAGTCTTTAGTCTTTAACTAAAAGTGTTTCTGTCAGCACGTCTCTACGAGACGTTTAAAACCTTCCTTCAGCTCTAATGCCTTAGTTTATCACTACCTGAACACCAACCAACACTTTATGGATGAAGCCTCACCTAGGATATGCATCTGAACGAAACAGAAAAGCCCGTGACATTTCTGCTGTCCTCCCTCAAATGTAAATTAGCTTACACAATCATTAATTTTTTTTTGTCCCTTTCTTCACTGCATCATGTGGAGGATTTTTGAAAAAGATGACTGGATACAACGGCTCTTC
The DNA here is from genome assembly GCA_026402145.1 of Polypterus bichir lapradei. Taxonomy (NCBI): domain Eukaryota; kingdom Metazoa; phylum Chordata; class Cladistia; order Polypteriformes; family Polypteridae; genus Polypterus; species Polypterus bichir. The sequence goes on along the minus strand of JANRMT010062816.1, from coordinate 9,514,479 downwards.
TTTTGTCAAAACACAGCTAACTCGAGACCCTGAAATAAATCATATGCCTCAATATCTCCCATACCCATGTCCTTTTTTTTTTTTTTTTCTCTCCAAACAGTAATTGAATGACAATAGTCTTGTATGACACAAGCGATTCCTATAAGCCCCCATTATACAGAGTCCACCTACAGATCATATATTTTGTATGTCATTAATTCCAACCTGCAAGCTACTCCCCAGACACACAATGACTCGCAACATTAGCTAAATGGCGAGCAGAGAAGTCAGTAATGAGATGAGTTAGTAGAATTGTAACCCATTCATCATCCTGTTGGCTCCAATATAAGTGTTCTTTTATCAGCCCTCTTGGAACTGATGTCATCACAGTGGGTATAAATCACTTGTCAAGAGGCCAGTGCTACTGATAGTGCCCTATTAGCAGCCATGTTCTAAAATCATTATTGACAAATGAACAACCCTAGATAGCCTTGGTGTCCCCACCATCTGTATTACACTTAGTAGTCACCATGGACGACTAGAACTGGAGGAGGGAGATGAGCCATGCGACGGACGGACGGACGGACGCTCGCTCGCTCGCTCTCTGAGAGACCAGCATTGTTCTTCTTGCCCACTTTTTTTTATTCCCCCTGTTTATTCTCGATTTGAATATTAGCAGCTTTCCCCGTAATTGCAACATTATTACTGGAACTCTGTTTTGTTTATTTAGTGCTAAGACACGAATATGAGATGAGGATGATAAGGATGAGGGCGACGAATAGAAAGTATTTTATCGTATGTAAATTATAACGCAATGGCATTGGTTTCAAATAAAGAGCAAATATTAATATATTTTAAGATATTTTATAGTATTTAAGAGTATAGTATATAAGATATTTTCTAGTATTTAAAGCACTGGCTTCAAATAAAGAACAGATATTAATTTCATTGAATTTGGAATGGAATACTGCGGTGGGCTGGCGCCCTGCCTGGGGTTTGTTTCCTGCCTTGCGCCCTGTGTTGGCTGGGATTGGCTCCAGCAGACCCCCGTGACCCTGTAGTTGGGATATAGCAGGTTGGATAATGGATGAATGGATATTTTATAGTATTTAAGAGTATAGTTTATAAGATATTTTCTAGTATTTAAAGCATTGGTTTCAAATAAAGAACAGATATTAACTTAATTGTTTTTGGAATGGAGTACTGCGGTGGGCTGGCGCCCTGCCTGGGGTTTGTTTCCTGCCTTGCACTCTGTGTTGGCCCGGATTGGCTCCAGCAGACTCCTGTGACCCTGTAGTTAGGATATAGCGGGTTGGATGATGACTGACTGACTTTAATACATTAGCTAAGTTGAATCTTGAAATAAATTGCTACACTAAAGGTGTATGTGTGTATTTTGCTGTCCATCCAGGTGCATAGATAGTACTTTATTTGGACCCAGGGGGAAATTTTACAGAAGCTCTTTAAATAAATAAATGACCCTGTAGTTAGGATGTAGCGGGTTGGATAATGGATGAATGGATGGATGGAATGGAATAGAGAAGCGAGCATATTTCTCTCTGTGAACTTTTTGTACTTTTTAAATCTTATGTTTATGATAAAATAATAAATTGGTTATAGATGAAAAACACTTTATATACAGGGGGTCCTCGGGTTACAACACAGTTCTGTTCCTACAATAGTGATGTAACCCGAATTTTGGTGTAAGTCGAAACACACCTTAGCCTAAGTCACTTATCTATCTTAACACATTTGCAAAATCATAATTTAGTACATAAAAACACAACTAAGCCGCAGAAAAAAGAAAAGGGCATTAATATACTGTACTGTACACTGTAATGTAGTAACAGAAAAAATGAGTACAAAAAAAATCCGTACCGTTATTCCTTCTCATGTCTTAATTTTTTAAAGTTTTTATGGGAAGTGAGCGTTGTAAACTCGAAACGTTGTATGTCGAGACGTTGTAACCCGAGGACCCCCTGTATATAAATTTTATATTTTTTTATATTATTTACATTTTTTCACCATATTCACACCTAATCCAATTCAGGGTGATGGAGCTACAGTAAGTTACGCTTTTGTTTTATTTGTCCATTTTCAATCCCTGGTGGCGGAGGGGTTATCGCTTTTGCCTCGCAGATCCAGTGTCTCAGGATCAAATCCTTTGGCTGGTTCTTGTCTGGGTTGCGCTGACCCATTCTCCATCGGTCATCCCCACAAACGGGCATGTTAGGTCACTGCCAATTCGAGATGTGTGTCACTGGGACCTGCCTTGGTCTGCTGTGAGGTTAAGAATGTTAGGTAATGCCACTTTACCACCCTTTACATACAGCTGGTGACCTTTCTTTTGTTTTTCCAATTGGGCACAGGCATGTGAAGTGACTCGCTCGTGGTCGCAAGGTGTCAGCAGTGGGATTTGAACCCACAAACTCAGGGTTTGAAGTCCAAAGTCTTAATCACTACACTATGCTACCTGCCTAAATTTTTTTTCTTAAGCCCACCTAATCCAGTTCTGGGCTATGGAGTGAAAGTATTTAATTGATCTAGCCATCCATTTTCAGAACCCTAATCCTAAACCCTAAACCCCAGAGGCTACGGGGTGTCGTCTCTCAGAAGCGTCTTTTTATTTACACAGCATCACGCCGTGTTTTGCACCCATGAGTGCATTTTTCATTTCCATTTTTCCATCCTACATATTAAACGGGGACAACCGGTTGGTACCCCAACCCTTTCTTTTGTCCTGACTGTTTCCATTTTCCTGACAAATGTATGACAGAATTTTAAAATACGAGTAAGATTCTAGACCTAACATTTTAGATGATTTTATAGATATTACAAGCCACGACTAATCAAGAATTGATGGACTGTTTGATTGACTTTTGTCTCTGCCAGGATGGTCCCTAGTGCCTTACCTGGCCAGGAGTCCACATTAGTAAGTGGCCAGAAAGAAAGGCAGGGCACTTACCTGCCTCAGGTGGGTATGAGATGCCAACATGAAAATAAAAGCGAGTATTCTGGCATCTCAGCAAGGCTGGACTGAAGACCCTTACCTGACTGGGAGGCCACTATAATGGAAGAACAGAGGGAGACAGCCTTAGAAAACTCTATGCTCCCCCAGCACACTAAGTGGCAGCATTCCCAGACTGGAGTAACCATATGCACACCTGCAGGGCATGCTGGGAGCTGTAGTCCTGTGGGGCAGTCCTGCTGGATTATGTGGGTACTACCCGGGGGAGCTACAGAGACTGGCTGTCCCTGCTTCGTGGGGCTTCCACCCGACTCTGAAGTGCTTCCTACTTGGCATCAGAAGTACTCTTGGGTCCTGCGCCACCTAGACGGGTTGGAATCAGATGGAAGAGGGCAACACTTGCTTGTGAGGAGTGGCGGAGGAAGAAGAGAGAAGACAAAGAATGTTGACGTGTGTTGTGAATTCTACAAGAAACCTCTTTAAAGGTATTTCCTTATAATAAACCATATATTTGAACCTGGGACTTGTGTCTGTGAAGTTGTGCTTGGCGTTTGGGGCTCTGAGATGCCCCCTAATGGTCACAAGTCTTATAAGTCTTATAAAATAAAAGCCACACCTTCTGACCATTAATTCTCATAATAACTCAAGACTAACAGAGCAATGACTTTGAACCAATACAATGTAAAATACAAACCTGGGTTTTCCGTATTTACTGTTTTAATTGCTCAAAATATCTGCCAAAATGCCACCTCACACGATCACTGAATTCCATTATTACAGATCGCTTTGATTGCTTTGCTTTAAATTTTCATGCTGCATTTATATTATTCGGTTAAAAAAATGGCTAATCAGTCTTGTGGTTTAAAAAAAAAAAATGTCTACTCATCTGCAGATATTAGCATTTAATGTATATGTATGGCTGTAGCTGGCGCAAAGTGATTTTAAAGACACATTTTCAGAAGGTGCCATGGAGACGGAGTCTAAGAAAGCAAATCAGTCAGGCCTGAGATGTGGGATTCCCTGGAAAAAAAAAAAGGTGGTGGCTGAAATGGGGGGATGTGCAGGACTTTAATAAGCGTATTAGTGAAAGGCTAACAACTCCCCAAAGCGCACTTAGTATTGATAATGGATTAGACGTGCAGTACGCTGGGTGCAAACTCCAACTCCAACTACAAAGATCTCATTTTTTATACAAGAGCAGGTCCTGGTAAATAGAAATAGCCATCCTGAAGACAAGAAAGTTCTGACATTCTGTATTATACATTGACATTGCCACCTTTACTGATTTCAGGCTTAAACATTAAAATCTGTATATCCCTGATCTTATAATGTACAGAATATATACATTTACATAAAAATATACAATGAACTTTAATATAATGGGGCGGCAGGGTGGCGCAGTGGTAGCGCTGCTGCCTCGCGGTAAGGAGACCTGGGTTTGCTTCCTGGGTCCTCACTGCATGGAGTTTACATGTTCTCCCTGTGTCTGTTTGGGTTTCCTCCCACAGTCCATTGCAGGTTAGGTGCATTGGCGATTCTAAATTGTCCCTAGTGTGTGCTTGGTGTGTATGTGTGTGTGCCCTGCGGTGGGCTGGTGCCCTGCCCGGTGTTTATTCCTGCCTTGCGCCCTGTGCTGGTTGGGATTGGCTCCAGCAGACTCCTGTGACTCTGTAGTTAGGATATAGCGGGTTGGATGATGACTGACTGACTTTAATACATTAGCTAAGTTGAATCTTGAAATAAATTGCTACACTTAAGGTGTATGTGTGTATTTTGCTGTCCATCCAGGTGCATAGATAGTACTTTATTTGGACCCAAATAAATAAATACATAAATGGATACACAGACAAATAAATGTGCTGTATATACTGTACACACACAATATGGTCTGAACACACACCAGAACTTCCTGCAGTCCCAGTGAGGTGCTATACTGGAGTATTGCTGTTGGTATAAATGAGCCCCCTCAGCCCATAAGGTATTAACAATTAATAACAAAATATTCACATACCATGCTTATGTTAATGCATTCATATTTTTTTAATGATTACTTTTACAATATTAATAAAATGCACACTACGGGTGTCATTGTATATATTGATATTTATAGATATCGTGAATTTATTGTTTGTCTTTTTTTATACTTTTATTGCTAACGCACAGTCTTATTATATTCTTATTTCTAACAAGCAGTCTAATCAAGATTTGATTTCATTGAATTCCCAGCTGTAAACCTACAGGGCCTTCAGAAAGTTTCCATGCGCCTTCACCGTTTCTGCCACCTTGTGCCAAAAGCCGATCAGTCAGTCAGTCATTTTCCAACCCGCTATATTTTAACACAGGGCCACGGGGGGTCTGCTGGAGTCAATCCCTGCCAGCACAGAGAGCAAGGCAGGAACAAATCCCAGACAGGGTGCCAGCCCACCACAGGGCACACACACCAAGCACACACTTGGGACAATTTAGGATCACCAATGCACTTAACCTGCATGTCTTTGGACTATGGAAGGAAACCCACATAGACACAGGGAGAACATGCAAACTCCACGCAGGGAGGACCCAGGAAGCGAACCCGGGTCTCCTTACTGTGAGGCAGCAGCGCTACCACTGCGCCACCCTGTGCCAAAATTATTCAAATTAGTAACCCAGAAAAGCAAAGCAAAAGCAGAATTTGTTGGAATTTCTGTAAATTCATTAAAAATAAAAATTGGAATCTTCCCATTGACACAAGCATTCACAAGTGATTCCAGCCTACTTCTTGGGTAGGTCTCTACAAGCGTTGCACACCTGGATTTGTGCAGTTTATCCCATCAATTTCTGCGTTTCAGTTAGATTGGATGGGAAGCGTCTGTAAACTGCCATCTTCAGGTCACTCCACTGATCTCCTGTGGGGTTTAACTCTGGGCTTTGCCAGTGCCGCTCAAGCTCTCCGGAAGCCACTCCATTGTTATCTTGGCTGTATCCTTCAGGTCATTGTGAGACCCCCAAAGTCAGAGGCCGTGTGCACTCTGGAGCAGGTTTTCTTCAAGGACCTCTAAGTATTTGGTTGCATTCATCTTTCCCTCAATTCTGACCAGTCTCCTTGTCCCTGCACCCCTATACCACCACCATAGTTCACCTTAGAGATGGTATTAGGCAGGTGAAGAACAGTGCCTGGTCAGTGCTCAGAGTTTTGCCTGATGATTTCAATTTTTGTGTAGTCACACCAGAGAATCTTTTTTCCTCCTGCTCTCAGAGTCTTTTAAATGCCATTTGACCAACTCCAAATGGGAGCCAGCCACTCTGCCATAAACGCCTGATTAAAGGAGTGCTGCCGAAATGGTCATCCACATGACAGGCTTCTTCCATCACTGGAGAGGACTTCTGAACCTGGTTTTGGGACGGTTTATAATTCACGCTCTGAACACTTACACGCACGCATCATGGCTGCCTTGCGTTCCCAGCATTCTTTTGACGTTGTAATAAATAAGATGCTAGGAAATACTCCAAGAAGAGTTGGGGAATGACCCCGTATAATGTCCGTCGGACAAAATGAAAAAATAGCAAAAAAAATGGATCAAAAGAAAGAACATTTGACAGCATTGTAATGGTTACATTGAGTTTATATAGAAAATGGTGGCAGGAAATGATCAAGACAGGAAGTGACATCATCACGGAGGGACGGAAATTACATCATTATGGCGGAGCCAGAGGTGATGTCGTCAGTGGTAGCTGAAGGTGACGTCGTCAATGAAATTCGGAGATGGGATTGTTGGATAGTAACCATTTTGGGGAACCAGAAGTACTGTGGGTTAGTTATGGTTTTTCTTCTTTGGTTCTCTTGATGGGGTGAGAGATGCATTAATACAGACAATCCACCCTTTATCTCTTGTAATATCACTCACCTTAGGGCTTGTTGGCTGCACGTGTGTGACAACATGTCTTCTAAGCACATCGTCAGAAATTAACATGACGCGTGGGCAAGTTACATTACCATCAAAAACGTGGGTGGCATGTGTGTGTGTGCAAATTTTGGAACGCGACATTAGCATCGTCGTTTACTATCAACATGTGACGGTAAGCCACATCGCAGCTCCAACAGGATCAATCTGCATGCTTTAACGCAGTGGTCCTCAAACTGTGGGGGGCGTGAAGTAACAAAAAGGGGGTTGCGAAGATGTGAAAAAAAGAAAACAAGAATCGAAAATATGAAAAATACATCTATTGAAACCAAAACAAATTAACTTAAACTACATTCTGATACTAGAAAAATAAATATAGAGTTAGATAAATGTCGATGAAAGTTAAGTAGGTATAATAAAATATGCATCTATGATATATCATTAATTAAAAAAGAACAAATTGGTATTAGTGGGCTCCTTTCAAAAAAACGTTAGGGGGGCGCGATTAAAACTGTTATGAAAACTCAGGTCGCAAATACTTGAAGGCTGAGAAACGCTGCTTTAACGTTTGATGAGTGGATCGATGTGATGAAGCAAATCCTCAGACTTAAATGCTGACCTGTGAAATGTATTCATGGTGCTTTTCTTCATCCATTTCTCACATAGGCAACACAAGCGTTGCATATTCCCCATCGGAATGACGCAATACGTTTAAAGGTCTCAGATACCTTCTTCTGTGTCGCTGTTGCTGGACATTGTTTTTCCCACTGTGATGATTTCTCACACTGCCTCCTGGTGAAATCCTCCATATTTACTTAAAGTACACGCAAGTATAGACAGTACACCACTTGTGCAGCAGCAGTACCCTCAAGCGCACGTGTCTTGTAGCGTTCAGATTATCCCCTGCCTGAGAGTGGCCATTGGGTTCTCGATCATCTCCTTGATCAGTGCTCTTTTTGCCTGGTTAGTCAGTTTGGCTGGAATGAATGCCAACTAGCCATTCTACCTTAAATGCCTGATTGATGGGGTACAGATGCTGAGCTGGTCTTCCTCCTGACAGGTTTTTCCATCTGAACAAGAGGACCTTCTGTAGCTCTATTAGGGAGTGAATGTTGGGTTCTTCTTCATCTCCCTGAGCAAAGCTGTTCTTGCTTTGTTACTTACTTTGGACAGACTTGAGGAACATTCCTTGTGGATCCAAATGTCTTCCATTTCACAATTGTGCTCCTTGAAACACTCAAAGCTTTAGAAATGGTTTTGTCATGTTGCCCTGATCTCTGTCTTATCGCAATTTGATCACCGAGGTCTGCAGAGAGTTCCTGGCTCTTTTTTTGACCTGACATCCAGTGTGAATTGTGGGAGCTTCGATACATAGGTGTGTGCCTCTCTAAATGATGTCCAATCAATTCAGTTTGCCAAAGATGGACTCCAGTTGAGTTCTAGAAACATCTCAAGGTGAATTAAAGCAAATGGGATGCACCTCATCACAATTTGGAGGGCCACAACAAAAGGACTGAAAACATCTATAAATGAGACATTTCAGTTCTTAATTTTTAATACATTTGTAAACCTTTCTGATAATGTGTCTTCACTTTGTCATGATAGCATTATTGAGTGTGGATTGATGGACACAAATGGCAAACTTATCCATTTTAATTCTGAAACACAATCAAGTGAAGAAGTGTGAACGCTTTCCAAATCCTCTCTCTGTATATTAATTTATATTTCAGCTTTTGGAAAAAAAAATATAGGCACCATTATATGTAGAAAGGCGAGAGCCAGTCCGAGGATTATTCCTCTATTATACAGAGTGTATATAGACTCTCTGGATCGGTTCGCAGCTGAGTGTGAAGCGGCTGGGATGGGAATCAGCACCTCCAAATCTGAGACCATGGTCCTCAGCCTGAAAAGGGTGGAGTGCCCTCTCAGTATTCGGGGCAAGATCTTGCCCCAAATGGAGGAGTTCAAGTATCTCAGAGTCTTGTTCACGAGTGAGGGAAGAATGTAGCAGGACATCGACAGGTGGATCGGTGCAGCATCTGCAGTGATGCGGGCTCTGCATCGGTCTGTCGTGGTGAAAAAGGAGCTGAGCCTTAAGGCAAAGCTCTCAATTTACCAGTCGATCTACGTTCCTACCCTCACCTATGGTCATGAGCTATGGGTAGTGACCGAAAGAACGAGATTGCGAATACAAGCGGCTGAAATGAGTTTCCTCCACAGGGTGTCTGGGCTTTCCCTTAAAGATAGGGTGAGAAGCTCAGTCATCCAGGAGGGACTCAGAGTAGAGCTGCTGCTCCTCTGCATCAAGAGGAGTCAGATGAGGTAGCTCGGGCATCTGACCAGGATGCCTCCTGGACGCCTCCCTGGTGAGGTGTTCCGGGCATGTCTAACCGGGAGGAGGCCCTGGGGAAGACCCAGGACACGCTGGAGGGACTATGTCTCCTGGCTTGCCTGGGAATGCCTTGGGATTCCCCCAGAAGAGCTAGAAGAAGTGGCCGGGGAGATGGAAGTCTGGGCCTCTTTGCTCAAGCTGCTGCCCTCGCGACCCGACCTCGGATAAGCGGATGGATGGATGGATGGATATACAGAGTGTCCCAAAAGTCTGGACACATAGGCAAAATGTATATTTTCAATAAAAAATATGAACATTTTATTTAATTGAAATATTAATTAATAACATCTTCAATGTGATTTCCACCATTTGTGATGCAAAGTTCGATGCTCTTTGCGAGACTCACATGAACCCGATACATTAACTCTGCCTGTTTTTTTAAACTTTCTAACCACCTTCTCCACGGTGGAAAAGCCAATCGGGGTCCTTCTGGGATGACATGCATTAAAATCAGCTGCTATCTTTCGATACGACCATCCTTCACGTCCACTGAGAAGTACCAGTTCGATTCTCTCTTTTTTCGACAAACTCATGTTTAATTTGTGAGGCAAAAAATATATAGTTAGTTATAAATAGTGCTATTTCCTATGTGTCCAGACTTTAGGGACACCCTGTATTAAAAATGTTTTCTGTCGTGTCTGCGTTATTCAGCCCCTTTGCACCACTCGCCCAATCATTACTCCTGCTGCGCACATCCCACCCCGCAACACTCTCAGTGCTGCTAACTTCAACACCATCGATTATAATGGCGAGGCAGAAAAGCAAATTTATCTATACATGAACATCGACTTTTATATCACGATAGAAAAAGAGTGGAAAGAGCTGATAAAGAACATCAAAAAAAAATGAACAAAAAAAAAGCTGCAAATCATAAAAATCAAGAACAAAGGGACTCATCCAATAAACGAGAAAGAGAAAAATATCCAAAACGATATGTGAACAGAAACGAAAAAAGGCAACGTTTATAGAATATAAGCTAGAGGATAAAGTAATTCATGATATTATTTTTGACGAGGAGTTACTGTAATTAATTGTTTATTTTTTTATTACATTTTAGTACTTTTTTTTAGTTTTACTTTTTACAACATTTTATTATTCATTGGTATTTAAAATAGGCAGATGTAGTTAAATACTCGAATAACTGATTTTCTGTCTAAAGTAACCAAGGACCAAACCGTCTTCTTCCTACACTCCTCATACTCTTCCATGTACCATTTCTTTAAATGCAATCGCTTTCTCTAATGGATGGGCGCCCCGATGCCCTTCGAGAAGCTCAGCCTTGAGATAGCAAGTGCCCAATGCCTGCCCCCGGGGTTGGCAAGTGAATCGAGCAGGGGGCTAAGCCCCCTAGTTGTTATTATTTTTTTATTTTATTTTTTTGGTATCCAGATTTCATAACAGACATACCTTGGGAATACGCATCCGATTTTATCAAGGGATCGGTAGCACCTAGTCATTCAGAAAGGCTGCGCTCAGAGTGTTGCTGATTCTTCCAAGCAAAAAATAGCACATCCATTCCAGATGTGCCGGTGTTCTTCCTTCTTTTCCTTTCCCACATCATTCCAAAGCTTCTGATGAAGGCAAAGCAATGAGACACAGCAAACCCTTGTGTTGTTAAGGTTGATTAATGGGGTGTTGGATGCTTAATGATAAAGGGAGAGGGATAAACCCACCACATCCTCCCGTGTTTACAGGTCATTAATAGATCCTTGGCTAAGATGGCCGAGTCACAAGAACGGCTTCAGCTCCTCTATGGTCTTCGCTTGAAGTAATATGATGGATTTTGAAAAAAAAAAAAATTAAAAACTTTGCCGTTCTATAAATGCCCACTTCATTCCCGTCGAAGGCGTTTTAAGGAACATTCAATTTGATAAGTAAATATGTGTCCTCTGGTGCGCAGTGAGCAGCCCACTCAAACGACCACCGTTTTCACCCATTAAAATTGTTCATTCGTCTTCTTTTACAGCAAGTGATTTTTATTGTAACAGCCATAAGGAAGGTAGGAAGGAAAGATGAAATTACTTCCATTGAAGAGAAACATTAAAGAAGTTTCACCAGGTTACTAATTTACACAAGGGCTTTCGGCTGACACGGATTTTTATCTTAATTATGGGATAAATTTCAACTCCCTCTGTTTAATTCAATTTGCATGCAAGAGTGGGCACTTATTAAAGGTGATATTCCAACTGTCATTTCAAGACTGGAGAAACTTTGATCAGGAACCTTTTCTGAAATGAAGACGGGTAGGGAACGCGGAAGAAATCTTGAGATTTGGAAATACACTATGGTGATATTTGGTTTCATTTTACCGTCCATCTCAGATGTCTTAAATAATATGACAAAAATGTTGAGAATTAGAACGACAACAAAAAAAAAGGTCAGTGCTAAACGCATTTCTTTTAATAACAACAACATTTATTTCCATAGCACATTTTCATACACAGAATGGAGCTTAAAATGCTTTGCAAGATGTCAAAGAGACAATTATAAGATAAGAAAAACACATTAAAATCTGACTTTTCTGATGAGATTAATAAAGTTTACCTAATCTAATCAAGTGCCTTAAGCTTGGGAAAGGTGCTATATAAATAAAACTTGTTTATTATTATTTTTATTATTATTATTACTATAAATGTAATCTAATAATTACATTATCAAATACAATACATACAGTCAGCCAGTCAGTCATTGTCCAACCCGCTATATCCTAACACAGGGTCACAGGGGACTGTTGGAGCCAATCCCAGCCAACACAGCGCGCAAGGCAGGAACAAACCTCGGGTAAGGCGCCAGCCCACCGCAGACAATACATACAATGCAGCTACAAAGTATAAGGACCTTGAGTGGTTCAGACCTTGCAAACACAAATGAGGCTTGTGCATCTGACATTTTGGGTTTTATGTACCATGATAGAATACAGAAAAGATTTTGTGGCTGAACTCATCATACCTGTAAACCCATCACGCAAACATTGGCTCAATCGGCCAGCACGTTATTGACGATCAGATAAAAGAGACAAACGGGTGATACTTTGCAAATGCAAATCTAGCTGCCTAATTCTGACAGCCCCTGTGACATCAAATCATGTGATCTGACATCTTCGGGCAACAAGATCAGCACCTGCGGTCTTCAGGTGTGCCATCTGTTCTGTGAAGTCATGTGATGTGACGTCGGCTTTAGGTCGCCCCAGTACTGCCACACTGAAAAGACCACCACAGTCCGACTCATTCCAGTCCGCATGTGCAGCTGTGTAATCGGCTTGAGGTTGGTGACTGGCCTCCTTCCTTTCAAAGGGTAACATCGTTCCTCTTCCTATTATTTGGGAGGTGTTGCAGACTATTACCCTCTTTTTTGTGCCCACTCTCTTAATTAAATAAGAGTTTGGCATTTTTGGCAGCTGCTCAGATGTCTGACTTGGAGTGTCTTAGGGAAGCTATGCATGACTCAACACAGACTGCTGCTTTCTCTGCTTTGTGTAGTTGCCCACTGCCTATTTGCTTTCTGGGGTGCTTGGCACACACACAATATAATCTGCCTATCTTACCTACTGGCTTACAAGAAGTGTCTTAAGTGTTCAGCACCTACTGTATATTCCTTCTCATTATCTGTCAATAGTACTTTTACTATCTATCTATCTATCTATCTATCTATCTATCTATCTATCTATCTATCTATCTATCT
>JANRMT010062816.1:9464966-9495522 GCA_026402145.1 Polypterus bichir lapradei | reverse complement strand
GCATTCACGACTCCGCGGGTTTTTAAATATAGTAGTAGTATTTCCTAGTCTAAGAACAACAAAACAAGTTCGGTGACTAAGTGCGTTCTAACACGGGCTGTGATTGGTACATGGGAGGGAGACGACAAATCACAGCTTCCCGCTTTCTAATCGGGCCCGTGATTGGTGCTTTGACTGATGCCCAGATCCCACAGCATCTCCCCTTGTCTCTCTGTCGTGGCCATTTCGCTTCAAGCTTTCTCGCTGAGCGGTTTACTTTACACTGTACTGTGTGTGATTTTTTTTGTGGTTTCTTTGTGTTGAACTTCACTTCAATTTTCACCCCCTGCAATGGCTCCCAAACGTGCCCCTTCTTCCAAGGCTGGTCCTGAGCCTAAACGTTAAATAATTAAATAAATATGGTGTCCCTACTTCGCGGAAATTCAGTTATTGCGGCCGGCCTTGGAACCTATTTCCCACGATAAACGAGGGATTACTGTATTGCATTTTATTGCTAGAGGTCTACAGGGCCAAAAATAAGTAGGAACCCTGAAAAGCTTGTCAAACAATATATCATATTGGGGGAATTGTCGCGTACAAGTGTCTGGTGAGTACCAGCAAGATGCTAGACAATAAAACCTGAAATGATTTCAAAATGTTCAGAAGTAATTCTGAACACAATAAATGATCGCATAAGTATTCACCCCCCTTTAATATGGCATTCTTAAAGCAACACTAGAGCGGCCCATTACTTTAAGAAGTTCCGTAATTAATTCAACAGAGGTCATCTGTCTGGGATTTTATTTAATGGTTGTCTAAATCCACCCATCTGGAAGGACCAACTTGTGGTGAGTCAGTATGGTGGTCAGACCTACACCATGAAGACAAACAAACACTCGAAGCACAAGGTAGGGGAAGGAGACAAGAAACTGGGCAAGTCTTTAAATATCCAGTCGAATCAATCGTGAAGAAATGTAAAGTTTAGAGTGCAGCTGTACATCTCCTAGAGCAGGTCCTCCAAGAGTATTCATGGAGAAAAAAGAGAGAATGAAGCCACCAAGAGACCCCTGAGAACCCTGAAGGAGAAGACCAGCTACTGTGGCCCAGATTAGAGGTAACTGTGCAGACAACAACTGTGGCCCACTGGGTGCTTCACCAGTCGCAGCTTTCAAGGAGGATGGCAAAGAGGAAGCTGCTGTTTAAAATAACACACAGGACGAGTCGGAGAGAGTTTGACAAAAGGTGACTCTAAAGAAGGTCTGGTGAGATCAAAATCGAGTTTCTTTTTGACCATCAGACTAGGAACACCGCATATGATTCAAAACGTAACATCCCGACCAAGAAGCACGGCGGTGGTAGCATCAGCTGCAGGCTGCCCAGGAAGGTATGTGAGTTGAAAAATGCATCAAAATACAAAGAAATCCTGGAGGGAAACCTGATGCGGTCTACAAAATGGAAGAAGATTTGTCAACGGCTCAAAGGTATACAAGAACGGCCTAAAAACAGCAACGTGAATGTCCTGGTGTGGCCGAGTCGAAATCTCAATCCAATGGAGAATGTGTGGCTGGACTGGACACTCAGGATCTCCATGACACCAGGAAGCATCTGAGAAGTTTTGAAATGGGGGACAAAATGGCAGTGTGAGGATGTGCAAAGCTGACTGAGAGAGAGAACCGAGCACAGAGAACTCAAGGCTGGCATACCGGCGTAAAGGGGGTGAATACTTGCGAGATCAGTGATTTTGTGTTTTATATTCGTAATTCATTTAGATTACGATGTTGGGGTCTTTTTTCAATTTAAATCTTAACTCGACATGTAGGAGTGTCTCCACGCAGCTGCTGGCCGCGTTCATCTCTATGACCAGTCAGCTGATGCTGGTACATCACTTTCGTTTTCGATCCCCAGATCACTTGCATCAAAATCCGAGTCCAATAAGTCAGCGTCCCATTCAGCATTTTGCTTTGCACATTCGCTTCGCCTGCGTGAAGACCGCTCAGGCGGGAAGGCAGCTGCTCTACTGTGCACTACTGCCAGCTGCCAAAAAAATATTCAGCCCTCAAAAAGTTAAAGTCCTTTTACAATACAATGCAATTTATTTTGCTATTGTTTGCATTCCCCTTTTTTTTTCCTTTTTTCATATTAAATGGGATACTGCGGTGGGCTGGCACCCTGCCTGGGGTTTGTTTCCTGCCTTGCACCCTGTGTTGGCTGGGATTGGCTCCAGCAGGCCCCCGTGACTCTGTGGTTAGGATATAGCGGGTTGGATAATGGATGGATGGATGGATGGATGGATGGATGGATAAATGGGATTCCCAGTTGGTCCACAGCACTTCATCATCTCAATTTTCTTATTTCAATATATTTATATACAATACAATACAATTTATTTTGCTATTGTTTACATTCCTCTTTTTTTTCCTTTTGTCATAGTAAACGGGATACTGCGGTGGGTTGGCGCCCTGCCTGGGGTTTGTTTCCTGCCTTGCGCCCTGTGTTGGCTGGGATTGGCTCCAGCAGGCCCCCGTGACCCTGTGGTTAGGATATAGCGGGTTGGATAATGGATGGATGGATAAATGGGATTCCCAGTTGGTCCACAGCACTTCATCATCTCAATTTTCTTATTACAATATATTTATATACAATACAATACAATACAATTTATTTTTGTATAGCCCAAAATTACACAAGAAGTGCCATAATGGGCTTTAACAGGCCCTGCCTCTTGACAGCCCCCCAAACTTGACTCTCTAAGAAGACAAGAAAAAACTCCCAAAAAAAAAAACCCTTGTAGGGAAAAAATGGAAAAAACCTTGGGAAAGGCAGTTCAAAGAGAGACCCCTTTCCAGGTAGGTTGGGCGTGAAGTGGGTGTCAAAAAGAAGGAGGTCGATACAATACAATACAATACACAGAACAGAACACAAATAATCCTCAATACAATATAAAAATAAAAATATTACAAGTATGGAGCAGAATTTAACAGTTGATGATATCACATAGTAGGATTTGGATTGTTTAGAGTCCTGAACACCAAGTTGCCTCCCCCAGTTGGCCATTCCACAGCTGTGACAGCCAAGCTCTGATGAAAGGACCCCACTACCCAATGATTCCTGCCATCCTCCATTAGGGATGCCTTTACCTTAGGCAGGCAAAACAACTTGGCAGGTGGGCCGTGGCACGAAGCGCCACATTTGAGTACCGAGAAGAGAAACAGAATAGGTGAAGGTTAGTAACCAATTCTAACTATAATATTACTTACGTCTGCGGTGGGTTGGCACCCTGCCCAGGATTGGTTCCTGCCTTGTGCCCTGTGTTGGCTGGGATTGGCTCCAGCAGACCCCCATGACCCTGTGTTCGGATTCAGCGGGTTGAAAAATGGATGGATGGATTACTTATGTTTTAGTGCTTCTGTTAATCAATGTCAAAAATGTTGTATAGCAATAAAATGCAAGAATATCTATGGGGAGGGTGAGTGCATTTTATGGGCCCTGTATACTGTAGTAAGGCTATTTTATTGTGGGTTAAATATTATTTATCTCTCTACCAGTAACAGCACACTCTACAATAACATGCACTGAATACACTTGACTTGAGCATTCCTAGTTTTCCTCCTCTTTCTCTGTACGTTTATCGTTCGTTTGCTCAGAGGTTGATGTGCTTGCTGCTTCCTGAGTAGCTCTTCTTGTCTCCACCCTAGCGGCCCGCTTCTCTTCTTTCGTCAGCATTTTTTCGCGTTAAAACTGATTAAGACAGTGTTTGTGTTATAATTACTTAGTACGTTTTCTTTAATTTTTCACTTAAGCTGGCGCTTAAGTCTTCATTCTGCCTCAAGAATGATTTAAGATATGAAGAGGTAGGGGAAGTGACGGGGAAGGTGTTAGGGAATGAGAATGGCGCCCGTACACATGCGCCACATGACTGCTGTCGAGAGTTGATTCTACAATAAAATAAAATAAAAAGAGGAATAACCTTGGAGATCAGTAAAGCAGACAGTAGATATCATGTAGTATATGTGTACCAAATTTGAGGTCAATAGGCCAAACGGTTTACGAGCTACAGGTGATTTAAAATCCTGGACAGACAAACGGACAGCCACGGTAGCGTAGTATATATGAAGATCTAGTAAAATCCAACGTCTGTCTGTATGTCTGTATATCTGTTTCACGAGAGAACTACTTAATGGATTTAGATCAGATTCATTTTCTATAATTTGCTTGACCATTCCGGTTGATTTTGCGACTTCTCTCATTGTGCTAAGTATCAGAGTTCGGTTGCAGCAGCAATTTATTCGAGTGGTGAATCCGAGGGGCCGAGGGGAAGGGGGCGGGGCCCTCCTCACTCACGCAGCCAGCCTCGGGGCAAGAGCATCTGGCTGCAGCCACTGTAAGGTGCTGAGCTCCACAGTAAGCGGAAACACGTGACCGCCACAGTTGACGGAAAAACGCCCCTCCCCTACTGTCTTAAGCTTGGGCGTGCTATTTCCCTGTTGCTGCCTTCCCCAGTGTTTTTTAAGGTTAGGATTGTTGATTGGGTAGGTCCTATATTAGTTAGTCCCGTTTAGTATTTTTAATTTTATCCTGCCTTGTACGTCCGGTTGTTCGGGTTGGCTTCATTTAGTTAAAAGAAACCGTTTTCATCGTACTCTTTTCTGGATAGGTGTTCATCCATGTGTGTTTTTAGAAGGATTTTTTAGTTTGTGGAAGAAATAGCTTTGTAAGTTGGATCCTTTCCTGCCTCGTGTTAATTGTTGTCTGGGATGGACATTTCCGCGAACGGTTATTTTATATGCTAAAGAAGGAATATGTCCTTCCCCCACTACCTTAAGCTTAGGCATGCTATTTCACGGTTGCTGCCTTCCCCAGTGTTTTTAAGGTTAGGGCTGGTGATTGGGTAGGTCCTATATTCATTCGCCTACTGCGGAGGTCACGTGTTTCCGCTTACTGTGGAGCTCAACACCTTACAGTGGCTGCAGCCAGACCCGTCTCGCCTCGGGGCGTATCTTACCTCCACTTAGCTAGTGAATGAGAGGACTACTTAACGGATATTTAGATCGGGTTTTTTCTATAATTTGCTTGAGCATTCCAGCTGATATTGCGACTTCTTTCATTGTGCTAAGAATCATAGTTCGGTTGCAGCACTGATTTATTCTCTAATCCGAGAGAAAGGCTGTGGGATGAGGAGAGGGGGGCGGGGCCTCAGGAGTAGGAAGCCAGGCAGGCCCTCCTCAATCACTTGCCAGCCTCCATTCGAGTCGCTCTACCACGTGTTGGAGCGCACCTTGCCTCCGCTTAGCTAGAGATACCTGTTTGTTCAACAGACCTTATCATCTAGAGATTGTGAAGGAGTAACGTTTGACGTTTTTGAGAGAGAGATCAGAGCTATGTGTGTTTTAGAGGATAGCTGCTCATTACCAGAGATATCACAGCCACATGCTCTTCTCCCCACACAGTGGACGCTTTCCTATCAGAGCTGAACACGATCAGATACAGTGCCAACATTAGAGCGTACCTACCTTCCGCTCGGCCAGAGATACTTGGCAAAGAGATCACAGCTACATTCTCGCCTCTGATGGCCAAACCAAAAATATTGTATATCAAGAGGCCCTCAGATACCAAAGCTATCAATATAAAATATTCTCAGTACAAATTATTACATTTTTTAATTGATTTTTAAAGTTTTCCCCATTTCACTAATACGTGGGCAAAGCCCAGGGGACAGCTAGTATTCAATATAGTGTGATAAAGGCGCTATATAGCGCCCAACCCGGCACAGACTGACGCAGAGGCACGTGTAAAATCAAGACAGTTTTTATTTTTCTTCACCCGTGGGGCACATCATCCTCGTGAACCCCACAGGCAATGCACAGTCCCAAAGCACTTAGCCAACTCACAAACACTTTTTTCCTCTTCACCTTGGCACCACCACTCCTCCCAGGTAACCTCGTCCTCTTCCTCCCGATTCTGGCTAATTAGTGGTGGATGCTGGCCCTTTTTATAGCCCACCCGGAAGTGCTCCAGGTGCTTGATCACCTGTGGCTAATTGCACTTCTGGGCGGGGCTTTAGAGGTGTCCATACAGGCCCCAGGATCCATGCAGAACCCCCTGGCGGCCACCTCAGATCCCCACAGGGTTGTGGAGAACTCCATCTCCCATGGAGCCCTGCGGGAAACTGAGGCGCCAACGTCACCCAGGGAGGCTGCCACCAAGCGTCCCAGGGGAGGTAACTAAGGAGCCCCCCCGGAACATATGCAGAAGGGGCGTCCCGGCTGGGCATGGGACCCGGTCGCCCGTCACAATTAATATTATATTAAATATTTGCATTTTCTTCAGTTTCTGTAAAGTTACATAAGGAAATACAACAGTGGCAGGTGACACCAGTAACTGGAAGGTTTCAAATTTCTGCTAGTCAGTCTAAAGATGTCAGTATCCAGGTGGAGGGTCGCTGGTCCTTGTGTCTACTGGGCAGTGTGTTTAATCTCTAAACTGGGCCAGTATGGTGGAGTGTGAGGACGAGTGTGGAGTCGGTGCTCATCTTGCACCTTATTCTCCCAGATTGGATGCTGAATCTCCATAATTGTATAATTGGATTGAGAGGCTTTGCTAAATGGATCGATGGATGGATAAATATTTGTGTTAAGTAATAAGTTATCACACACACACACACACGCATACTGTATGTATCGTAACTGCATATTTATAGGAAACGTAGAGATAAAATTTTAATATTTCAGCATTATTCAAAAAGTAATCTTCCACCGGCTAGTAATTTTCCCTTACACAGCTTGAAATTACTGTAGATAATATTACATATGAGTGTATCTGCATGTCAGGATCATTGGTTGTTCTGCTGAACAGCTCTTCAGGGCTGACAACTGGATAATAGCTTTACTTTCACCCAGCATTGCAAGTCAAGAGTGGGAGACTGTAGAGATAATGTGATTATAATTCATTATTCAAATCAGTAAGTGATGAGGTGAAAACAAAAAGCCAAAGAGTAATAATGGTGTCATTATTTTTATAACTCTTGTTTTGCAAACGTAGCATGAAACCTAAAGTAGGTTTCTGAGACATTTTCCAGGCAGCAGTGATAAATTTGCTTGTCGAAAACGGGCCTGATAAACAGAAGAGATCAGATAATGGCAACAGAAGCACATTTCTTCGGCTTGCTGAATGCTGCTTTTACATAAGAGCTAAAAATAAGACACCGTTTTCTGCTCTCTTTATTTAACATCCTTAATTAACAGGTAATTAGTATTGATTACTGTCTAATGTAAGAACATGAAATACTACGGAGAGATCACGGGAGTCAGCAAAATACATGCAGGATGGCATGAACGGTGCAGAATAAAAAGAATTTAATAAAAACAATGCGGCCTAATTATTTGGGAAAATAAACTACTGCTTGACTTATAAAATAAGAACAGTTGATTTTTTTTCTTTTATTTCATTTTTTCCTTTTCATAATACTAATAATAAACACACAATGTTCATTTCAAAAGTTAGTCAGACACAGATAGATGTGTAGATGTGAAAGGCACTATATAATAGATAGACAGATGTGAAAGGCACTATATAATAATGTGAAAGGCAATATATAATAGATAGACAGATGTGAAAGGCACTATATAATAATGTGAAAGGCACTATATAATAGATAGACAGATGTGAAAGGCACTATATAATAAACAGGTAGATGTGAAAGGCACTATATAATAATGTGAAAGACACTATGTAATAGATAGATTTGAAAAGCCCTATATAATAGATAGATGTGAAAGACACTATATAATAATGTGAAAAGCACTATATAATAAATTTGAAAGACACTATGTAATAGATAGATTTGAAAAGCCCTATATAATAGACAGATGTGAAAGACACTACATTATAGACAGACTTATGTGAAAAACTCCATATAATAGGCAGATACAGTATATAGATGTGAAAGGCACTATATAATAAAGAGATGTGAAAAGCACTATGTAATAGATATGTTGTATGTGAAAAGCACTTTGTAATAGATAGATGTGAGAGGCACTATAATAGATAGACAGATAGATGTGAAAGGCACTATACTCTATAATAGATAGATAGATAGATAGTGTTAGGGATGCCAGGGACGACGACCCGGCCGGGACGCCCTGAAGGACCGGAAGAGGGTCTACGCCCGCCCTGGATCACGTGGGGGTTGCCACCCTGGTTGCTTTGGGGGCCACGGGTAGAGGGCTTGGAAGCCCAACCCTGTAGGGGCCCGTGGTCACCGCCAGGGGGCGCCCCGATGCCTTTTGAGCCCTGGACCTCAGCACTTCTTCCACACCAGGAAGTGCTGGGGGGAAGAGAAGAAGGGACACCCGGAGAGCTTCCGGGAGTACAGCCGGCACTTCCGCCACACAGGGGCGTGTCGGCGGGTGATTGCCGGGGAGCACCTGGAACACATCCGGGTGTGGATAAAAGGGGCCGCCTCCCTTCATTTGAGGCTGGAGTCGGGTGGAAGCAGGACAAGGCAGAAGGAGCCAGAGTGGAGGTGGTGCGAAGAAAGGCAAGGTGTTGTTTGGCCAGGACTTTGGGGACTGAAGGGGTTGTGTGCACTGACTTTGTAAATAGTAGTTTGTAAAATAAACGTGTGGTGGTGGATTACAACATGTCTGCCTGTCTGTGTCCGGGCCATTTCCACAATAGATAGATAGATATTAAAGGCACTATACTGTATAATAGATAGATAGATTTGTTTGGGTGTTTGTGTGTGTTAACCATGCAGTGGATTGGTGCCCGGTCCATTATGTTGGCTGGAATAGGCTCCAGCAGATCCCCGTGACCCTGTTCAGGACAAAGCAGGTTAGACAATGACTGATTGACTCTAAGTCAGATAGAGAGATAGATAAGAAAGGCACTATATAATAGATAGATAGATATACAGATGTGAAAGGTACTATATAGATAGACAGATAGGTATGCAAAGCACTATATTAAAACCACTGACAGGAACAATGGCACCATGGCAAGGGGTGAGATCTATCAGGTAGCAAGTGAACAGTCAGTTCTTGAAGGTGATGTGTATCGTGGCAAGTTTAAGAATCTGAGAAACTTTGACAAGGGCCAAATTCTGACAACTAGACAATTTGGTCAGAGCATCTCCAGCATGACCGGTCTTGTGGGGTATGCAGTGGTTAGTACCTACCCAAAGTGGTCAAAGGAAGGACAACTGATAAACCAGCGACCCCAAGGCTCACCTACTGATGCTCACTGGCAGTGAAGCCTAGCCCATCTGGTCTGATCCTATTCCACAGAAGAGTAGTCCAGTTTCTCCAGAATGGCACATCAATATGTACCTCTTACTGCCAGAAGGTTTGCTGTGTCTCCCAGCGCAGTCTCAAGGGCATGGAGGAGATTCCAGGAGACAGGAAGTTACACTAGGAGAGCTGGACAGGGCCCCTCGTAGAAGGTCCTTAACCCATCAGCAGGACCCACCCGTATCTGGTCCTTTGGGCAAGGAGGAACAGGATGAGCACAGCCAGAGCCTACAAAATGACCTCCAGCAGGCAGGCCACTGGTGTAAATGTCTCTGACCAGACAATCAGAAACAGACTTCATGAGGATCGCCTGAAGGCCTGACGTCCTCTAGTGGGCCCTGGAGCTCGATTGGCATTTACCATAGAATACCAGAATTGGCAGGTCTACCACTGGCCCCCTGTGCTTTTCACAGGTGACAGCAGGTTCACCCTGAACACATGTGACAGACTTGAAAGGGTCTGGAGAAGTTGTGGAGAATGTTATGCTGCCTGGAACATAGTTTAACATGACCGGTTTGGTGGTGGGTCAGTGATGGTCAGTCTGGGGAGGCATATCCATGGAGGGACGTACAGACCTCTACAGGCTAGACAACGGCACCTGGACTGCCATTAGGTATTGGGATGAAATCCTTGGACCCATTGTCAGACCCTGTGCTGGTGCAGTGGCTCCTGGGTTCCTCCTGGTGCACCACAATGCCCTGCCTCAGGTGGCGAGAGTATGCAGGCAGTTCCTGGAGAACGGAGGAATTGACACCATTGACTGGCCCCCACGCTCTGCTCACCTGACCTCAATCCAATAGAACACCTCTGGGTGGGACATTATGCTGCGGTCCATCCGACGCCAGAGACTGTCCAGGAGCTCAGTGATGCCCTGGTCCAGATTTGGGAGGAAAACCCCAAGGACACCATCCGTCATCTCATTAGGATGTTGTCAGGCATGCATACAAGCACGTGGGGGCCATAAAAACTACTGAGTACGATTTGGAGTTGCTGCAGTGAACTTTCAGCAAAATTGATTATTGGGGTGTCTTCAGGACTGAATTCAGCCCTCTGTAGGTTGATCATTTTCATTTCCATCAAACGCTGTGCCATCCTTTTGTTCCTAACACATTACCATATCAGTCCATATCAGCAGAGATAGCCAGCAGGATTTTTTTTTCCCATTGTGATCTGATGTGTTTTCAAAGTGTTCCTTTCATTTTTGAGCAGTTTACTTTGATTAGCACAGGCAGCTACAAAGACCCTGATTCAGTTCCTATCTTTGATTTGTGTGGAAGCTGAATCTCCACCTATCACCAGAGTTTTATTTATTTTAGTTTCATTGTATTTAGGGTTGCTCCCTTATATAAGATCAATTAGGGTTTTTAAACTGGCCAGAAGAAGTCTTGTTCATGATGGACTTCATCCCATCACAGACTGGCTCCTGCGTTGCTCCTGGACGGACTCTTATTGGACAGATGAGTACAGTAGAACTTCGGGTCACGAACGTCTCTGAACACGTGCTAATCAGGTTACGACCAAAAAGTTTGCCAAAAACTTTTGCATCTGTTCACGACCACACACTCAGGTGACGAACAAGCCAGTTTCCCTTCTGGTTCGTACGCGCCGATCATTTCCGCACGTGTTCAGTCTCTCCCTGCGCATTCGCTGTGAACTGTTTGTGCTCTGTTTCGTTTCCCTTCCGGTTCGTACGCGCCGGTGATTTCCGCACGTGTTCAGTCTCTCCCTGTACAGTACATTGTTCTCGGTCAGACGTGCATCGCGCAGAGAGACTTTACCTCAAAACTGTTCTCCTCTCCACCCAGTTCCTCCTCACTTCCTTCATGCCAGAACTCGACTCATGCAAGGTTAGTTTTCTTGGTTGTTTGTGGTTAGTTTTTGTGTAAATTACGGATTTTTCAAATGTTCATTTTTTTCCCTGTGCTTAAAACTCATTAAAAAAAAGTGTTTACAGCGAGCGGTTCGTAAGGTTATAGCGTGAATTCTTGCAATGTTAGTTTTCTCTGTTGCTCAAGGTTTTCTCAGGGTGTGGAGATTGGCCGAGAAACAGACAGGCGGACACGTTCATGTCACCCACAAACATGTTTATTTATAAGTTATTTACAGTTTAGTGCCACACAAACCCCCAAAGTCCTGGCCACAATGCCTTACTTCCTTCTTCAGGCCGCCTCCTTGCCTCCTCCAGTAGGCTCAGTCCACTCCGCTCCCGACTCTCGCGCCGAATGAAGGGAGGCGGCCCCTTTTATCCGCACCCGGATGAGCTCCAGGTGCTCCCCGGCAATCACCCGCCGACACGCCCCTGTGTGGCAGAAGTGCCGGCTGTACTCCCGGAAGCTCTCCGGGTGTCCCTTCTTCTCTTCCCCCCAGCACTTCCTGGTGTGGCGGAAGTGCTGAGGTCCAGGGCTCCAAAGGCATCGGGGCGCCCCCTGGCGTTGACCACGGGCCCCTACAGGGTTGGGCTTCCAAGCCCTCTACCCGTGGCCCCCAAAGCAACCAGGGTGGCGGCCCCCACATGATCCCAGATGGGCGCACGCCCACTTCCGGTCCCTCGAGGCATCCCAGCCTGGTCGTCGCCCCTGGCATCCCTGACAAAGGGTTATTCAATGTTTTTACATTTAGTTTACTACTACACTGTGCTATTTTTGTGCTTAAAAATCTTTATAAAAATTATATATTTATATACAGCTCGTACGGTCCGGAACGGATTAATTGTATTTACATACAATCCTATGGGGGAAATTACTTCGGGTCACGACCAAATCGGGTTGCGACCAGAGTTTTGGAATGAATTACGGCCGTGACCCGAGGTTCCACTGTACTAAGAATTTACAGACTGTACTCAGTGTGTGAGGATTCTCTTAGTTTAATCCTTCCTATCATCTTTGTATTTAAGTAATTTGAACATTTTCCAGAGTGGCACAGCAGTAGCGCTGCTGCCTCACAGTTAGGAAACCCAGGTTCGCTTCCCGGGTCCTCCCTGCGTGGAGTTTACAAGTTGTCTCCGTGTCTGTGTGGGTTTCCTCCCAGAGTCCAAAGACATGCAGGTTAGGTGCATTGGTAATTCTAAATTGTCCCTAGTGTGTGTGCGCCCTGTGGTGGGCTGGCGCCCTGCCTGGGATTTATTCCTGCCTTACGCCCTGTGCTGGCTGGGATTGGCTCCTGTGACTCTGTGTTAGGATATAGCGGGTTGGATACTGACTGACTGTCTAATATTTTCCAGTGTGGTGCTGAGGTGTCACCCGCTGCACTTGGGACCCAATCCTGGTGATTCAACGTGTGTTGGGTGCGCCAATGTGCCCAGCCTTATATTTTAAGCTTGTTATTGTGCCGGGTGAATTGGTGCCTTTGTAAATTGTCTCTCTAAGACTAAATGTACCCGGGCCCACCACCCAGGGTGAGTCTCCGCACTGCACTGCACACAATGTCGCCGTGATTGGCTGCAGCACCCAGTGTCCCTGATTTATGTTAAGTGACTTTGAGACCCGTTAGATGGATGGACGCATTTGCTTTGCAAATAATGTTCAGTAACATGCTGTGAAATCTACAGCGCAAAACAAATCCAAATTACACCTGCTTTACAAAACTTCATTAGCTTCTGCACCGAGTGCCCTGAAAGCCCATTTGTCATTTGTTACAGCAGTACAAGGAGCCACCGGCACAAGTTGCCCAAGGCAGACTTTCAGAAGAATGACCTCTGCTACACCTTGTGACTTTTACAAGCCTGTCAGTGTTAATTTGGCCGTTTCAAAGTTAGTGCCTCGGTGAGAACTCAAGCAGGGCCTCCCCGCTGATATTACATACCGAGCCCATAAATGACTTGTAATGCTGCTTGGTGGCCTGATGGCTGAAGAGAAATAAATGAGTTTTATTTCTGGCTCATTCTCCTGTTACATTACATTTTGGAAATGGTATAAAAGATTTCCTTCAAGAAAAAAAAACTGCATTATTTAATATTTTGTTTTGTTGTTTAAATTATGGTTCATCATGCATTAAAATATTATGCAGAGCAAACATGCCAAATTAATATATATGGAACAATATGTCCTTTTCTGCTATTAAATTGTTTGGTTTTCCTTAAATTGTAAAATTATTCATTGGCTTTGTTAAATGCATTATCATAACACTCAGTATATAAAATTTATTCTGAACATTAATTTATTTACTGTATTTATTTGCTAAGCACTCACGTCCATTTCTCACAATTGCTTTTTTACAGTTGTGGGGGTCAAGGGGCTGGCGTTTATCGGGTGCATCACAAGTCACATGCTAACACACCCGTGCTCACTTATAGGGGCCGAATTACAGTCGCCAGTCCACCAACGTTCACATACAAGATTGAAATGTCAAAAGATAAACTTACACAGGCACCAGGAAGAACATGCCAGCTGCAGACAGGCATTGGTCAGTGGTTGAGTGTGAATCCACAGTCATAATCACCACACCCCTGTGCGGCATGCTAACAGCTCCCAAGCTTTTATTTTATTAACAATATCAGCTATCTAGTAATATACTTGACTTTGCTTTATAGAGTTGTCATAAAATAAATAATTGCTACCTAAGTAGCTTTAAGTGCAACTTTCTTGGGTGGCCTTATATAGTTGTCTTCTGCATATATATAGGATTTGTCAGACACATACGCTACAGGAGTGTCTACAAGGGGAACACACGCATGGGGACTACCTTTTGCTTTTTCAGAGAGGAGGATGAATTCAAACAGAGGCTATGACATCACTTTTGACCCCACCCAGGAGCCCTACCCATTCTGCATCACCAACTATATAAGAAGCAGAGACGACGGAAGTCAGAATTCATTTCTGAACTAATGACTGATGTTGATGGGTCTCGTGCCTCAAAAGTGATTCCCTCCCATGGACCATGTTGGCTCTGAGCCTTATTTCATTTTCATTGTATTTAATTTATACTCACCAGTAAGTGGGGAAGTGTCCTGGACTCCAAACCATTATTAAGTGTCCCTTGTCTTCATAACAATATATACACACTAGGAGGTTCGCCCCCTGCTCGCCAACCCCTCCGGCCTGCAATACACGACAGACACTTTGCATCTCTGACGCTTGCGTTGTTAAGAGGGGAGCTGAACGCACCCCAAGGAGACATGGTCGTTCCTCCGAAACCCCCTCTTGAACAGTGATATAATGGGAAACAAATACAGTTGGATTTTTTTACCTCCTCTTTGCTTGATTAGTTGCTGGCTGGCTTGCTGCTGCCGTGCCACCTGATGTGCATCTCGCGCAACACTTCAAATGTTTAAAAGCCTGTACAGCAGCTGTCTTACTCTTTGTGTTTTATTTCCAGCCCCAGGTGTGGTTAAATATTTTGGCACAAAGTCTCATCGCGCGACAAGTGAGTTCTTGATATTTTTTAGTTTATAATTTAAAAATGGAGTAAGAATCTGGAAATCTAACAACATCACAATAAAGTATATATGTAGGTTTTAAACTAAGCCCAATTTAAAGCGTGACAAAAAACGTCACATAAAAACATTGCACTTTTAGACTTAGGATTTTATAGATAGAGAGTAGACATATTAATACTAATAATACATTTTATTTATGTAGTACCTTTCCCATGCTCAAAGTGCTATATATAAATAGTGGAAAGAGAATACTAAAAAAAAATTCTGATTTGTTTTCAGGTTCTTGGTATACATTGCAATTTTGCAATAAAGGTGAAACAAGTACTGACAGAATTTCTGTTGGTTTCATTTTTTTTAACCACACAACCTACCAGGGGTGTGTAGACTTTTTATATCCACTGTTTGCATGTGTATATATATATATATACACTAGCTGTGTAAGCCCGTGTTGTAATAACCCTGGGGTCCTAGAAACTATTGTAATCGTCAGAAAAAAAATGAAATGTAGAGATGTCAGGTAATTGAAAGGAACTGCTCTGGGCATCTCTCTCCTAGGAGGATTCGTTTTGTCAATGTGATCTCAACGCTTACACATTAGCGGCTAAGCAACTTTGTATTTCTTCGGAGGTTTTGTTTTGCTGACATGTTAGCCTCGCTTGTATTATTAGCAGCTAAACGAGTTTTCTGTTTCCTTAGGGGCGGAGCCCTTACCCCCGACTCCACCTCTAACTTCTGGGCTGGACAGACAGACAGACACACTTCCATGCATAGACATTTATATATATACTGTATATGTATAATAGGAGGAGAATGGGGAGAAGTAGATTACCCTGACGGGATGCCAGGGCAACAATGCAGATGAATTAGCCAACAGAACAAATCAACAATTTTATGCCAGGCCGGTTTAAAATAATGGGAGGACCACTGCCACCTGCCGTATGGGGGGGATTGAACTGCTCCCAATTCCTGGCTTCAGTCTATTATTTTATACCAGCCGAGCACAAAGTTCATCTGTGTCTGTGTGTATATATTATGCATCTAATTGTGTGTGTGAATATTGACATTTTCTTTCTTTTCAGTA
The DNA here is from genome assembly GCA_026402145.1 of Polypterus bichir lapradei. Lineage (NCBI taxonomy): Eukaryota > Metazoa > Chordata > Cladistia > Polypteriformes > Polypteridae > Polypterus > Polypterus bichir. Next base: position 9,479,801 of record JANRMT010062816.1, on the reverse strand, counting down.
TTTCTGATGTTTATTTATTTATTTATTTATTAGGCTTCTGTAAAAGGTTATTCTAACAGTCTATCTATTTTGTCTATCTACATACACAAATACAGCTATAGATACATACATTCTGCACATATATAGTATACACGTACACACACACACACACACATATATACTGCATATATAGAGACACACATATATGCAGTATGTATATATATATATATATATATAGTATGTATATGTTTTTTATCTATGAACTAAATGCAGATGTTTTTTAATTTCACATGAATTAAATAATGCTTAAAGTAAACATATGAAATACAAGTTATAAATTAATATAGAACATATTAAAAAGTGTGTGCACATAATGTATACTCTCTCTCTCTCTCTCTCTCTCTCTCTCTATATATATATATATATATATATATACCCTGTATATTAAAATAAACACTGGCAAAGCTTTCATGTTCTCAAATTGAACTATCTCTGACTATGAGAATTAAGGTATGGGCAGCTCACTTTTAATATAATATTTATATAGGCAAATAAAGAAAAACAGATGTGTTTTTTGTCCTGGTTGCCTTTGATCTTTTGGATCAACAACTTGAAACTGCTGACTTGGAGGGCATTTATGAGATTTATGTCAACGCTCGAAAACAGAGCTACTGTGTTGGAAAATTGAGTATGGCCCCAAGTTGTGGTGCGGCTCTCTCAGCCTTCAAAAACAAGGTTAAACAAAGGACCAATAGATCTGGATCTTGCTTTCTTTACCTCAGCACTTGCTTTCATGCTCCTGAGAAGCCTGCAGAACGGCCAGATTGGGCATTTAAGGGAAAAAAAAGAAAGAAATTTGTAAAAATGTACTTTGTTATTATGACCTTGAAAATTATTCAAGAGTACTGTGTGCACTGTCAAACTGTAGACTGAAAGTCTAGACCAAAGGTTTCTGTGACTGAAATTCAGTTCATCAGCATGTAAAGAACTCTAAATTTATTCTGCTGATGTGACAGTCAACCTCGTTTTACTGTCTGATACCATCTCTGCCTTGTGTATGAAGTCCCTGTGGCTAGGATTCTGCCGCAGACACGGCTCTAATTAGTTACCTGTAACAAAGTCCAGGTATACCTGCTCTAGGCCATTTGCAAAAACGCAGGTATCTCAAGAGCACGGAACGCACTTTGTATTAATCATTCGACTTGTTTGCTTTGACCTTTTGGACCAATTTCTGTTTTATTATTATTTATTTCTTTGTTCACTTCAATTTTAGCCTAAAAAAAAAACATTTGCATAAACAGATTAAAAACTCTAATTTCCCTCATTAACTTCTCCCTTTGATTTTCTTAATGTTTTTTCTGTACTTCAGTGTTTTACTCTTTGCTTACTTTGAAATGTGTATTGTGCTTCTGTGAATCTACAGACTGGAAATAACATCTTTAAGATAATTGTCACCTTTGGAATTCCCTTCCAAGTTCTTAGTTATTTATATCATTTTAAAGAATTACTGGGATTTAACTATGATTAATAACTAGATGGGGAACTTCTTTCAGTTGCTTTTCTACTTTCACAGTGTAATATTGGCAGTGATTTTATGTTTGTATTGGTCATTTATTATTTGTAGATTTTACTTTTGGTAAGTTTTGTGTACCTCTCTATTTGGGTTTACTTTGAAAAATGTTATGGTTAAGAAAGTTGAACATCAGACGGTCACAGACCCTCCACCAGTAACACACCAGTCAATGCCAATCGACATCACTTGAATTGGAATCTGCTGTGTATGAAAGTTATTGAGCCGTCACAAGCCTATTTAGACTACATTTGAACTAAATAGCATTGTAAAGTACTGTTAAAAACATATATTTAATGTAGGCTACCCCTAGTAACTCAGAGAATTGTATTCTAGTATGCTGTTCTGTTATGTTTTTTTATAATACAACTCAAAATATTTAATAAACATAATCATGATAACTGAGCCTTGGATAATGTGAATTTCCCCTTGGGATTAATAAAGTATCTATCTATCTATTATATAGTGCCTTTAATTTCTATCTATCTATCTATCTATCTATCTATCTATCTATCTATCTATCTATCTATCTATCTATCTATCTATCTATCTATCTATCTAAAGAAATAAAAAAATCTGAAATGATCTAACTTTCACATCAGTTAACTTAGTCACCGAATGCACCTGAAGGTTATGCCAAAAACGCTTAAGCATAACCTCCATTGACTTGCACTCCACACATCAGGGTGCCGTATAACCACTTAATACCCTGTTAGCCTTCTTAATGGCTCTGAACGCTGTCTGGAAGTTGGCAGTGACGACTCCACTACGACTCCTAAATCCTTCTTCCAAGCAATACTTTCAATTTGCAGACCTCCCATTGTGTATTCAGATTTAACACTTTCACTTTCTACATGTAATATTTTACATTTACTTCTATTAAATTTCATCTGTTACAAATCTGCCCAAGCCCGTATGCTGTCCAAGTTTCTCTGTAATGATTCAACGAATTCAAGATTATCTACCAGTCCATTTAAGGATGGCATCACCTGCAAATTTAACCCGTTCATTGTTTATATTCCTATGCAGATAATTTATTTATATACATTAAAAGTAGTAGTATCAGCCCTAGCATTGACTCTTGAAGAACACCGATCTTCACTTCACATCATCCTCTGCTTCCTGTGTTTTAGGACATTCTTTACCCGCCTACAACACCACACCCTGAACTCCTAATTCTTTTAGTTTGATCGCTAGCCTCTCATGTGGCACCTTATCAAATCGAAATAAATAATCTCAAATGGTCCACTCTGATCATATCCTTTTGTTGCGTCCTCATAGAATTCCAGCACTTCGGTAAAACATGACCTCCCTCTTCTGAACCCACACTAACTGTTTAGTAAAGCTCTTTCTCTTGCCATGTGTTGCTCAATCTTTCCCTTAATAACTCCTTCCATTTATTTTCCTGTGAGGTACATTTAGCTTACTGGCCTAGAGTCACTTGGATCTGGTTACTCTTTTTATATGACGGAATAATATTTGCTATTTTCCAGTCCTTCAGAATTTCCCCAGTGCACAGTGACTTCTTAAAAACGTGTGTCAAGGGTTTGTATCTGTACTCACTAACCTCGTTAAGAACTCGAGGGTAAATATTATCTGGTTCTGGTGATTTGTATGATTTTAGCCTATTTAATCTGGGCAGCTCTTCTCCCTCTACAATTTCCAAATCACTCAGTACTTCCTTAGTAGTCCCCCTTACCGGTGGGAGGTTCTCCACTTCCTCATATGTGAACAGACTAATGTTGTTCTTTAGTATTAGCTGCTGTTATTATTTGTTTATTGCTATTCACTTACATTTATCGTTGTCTATTATTTTACCTATTTTTTGTTTATCTATTTATATTACAGTATTGTATAGTCGGCTCAGGTTGAACGGTTGGGGGACAAAGTCAGAGAGTCAAGAGTGCATTGGCAGAGTTAAAGATGCTAAGATTTGCACTGGGTGTGATGAGGATGGACCGGATTAGAAATGAGGACATTAGAGGGTCAGCTCAAGTTGGACAGTCAGAGAGGCGAGATTGTGTTGGTTTGGACATGTACAGAGGAGAGATGAGGGGTATATTGGGAGAAGGATGGTAAGGATAGAGCTGCTGGGGAAGAGGAAAAGAGGAAGGCCTAATGAGAAGGTTTATGGATGTGGTGAGAGAGGACAGGAAGAGATGCAACAAGATGATCTACTGTGGCAACTCCTAATAGGAGCAGCCAAAAGAAGAAGAAGAGTATAGTATAGTATAGTATAGTATAGTATAGTATAGTATAGTATAGTTTAATACTTGTCTTGTACCGGTCTTGTGTTTATGTATATGTTGCACTGTGGTCCTGTCATTACTACTATTGTATGCTGCAATTCAGTATTTGGATTTTATGATAATGAAGCAAATTGACTTTACTTAAGTTGACTGCTAGAATAATGTCTAACCAAAATGTCTCTCGTTCCTCTCTCCTCCTAATCGCTTAGCATTTTCTCTTTTCTTGATTCTTTAACTACATTTCCATAAATTCTGGCTATTTATACTTGTACTAGCAAAATACCCGCGCTTCGCAGCGGCAAACTACTGCCTTAAAATTTTTATTAAGAAGAAAATGTAACCTTTTTAAACTGAGGGAAAATATGCCAATAATTATTTGTTAAGGATCTCTTTGTATACCATGTTGTCAGTTCGGCCCTCCGGTTGTAACATGACCAAGCTGTGCGCTGAGCTTACTCTTAAGCATGCAACTTACAGTTGGCCATGTGAACAGTAATCTTGTCTCAAATCTCACAGCTTGGATTGCTGCTGTCATAATCGGTTTGAGTTTCATGGTTTGTTTCAATTACGATAGTATTTGCAGGATTTGTTGTGTTGAAGTGACATTCGGCATCTGTCAAGCATTGTAAGCACACAACCGGTTTCATCGATAAAATCACATCTAGCTTTTGAGAGTTTAAACATTCATAAACATCAAAGTGTCCACTACTGAAATCGTCACCTGTGAATCTAAGATGTTTAAGAGGCATTGGCGGTTGTCCAAAGGTGTAAAATATTTGGCCATTTCGGTACACTTGAAAGCGACAACCGAACAATTCAGCGGCAGCCATCAACTCACATGCAGAACCTTAGGTGAAGGGCTTAAGCATTTCACTCTTATAGTGCTCCTGTGTAGTATAATTATCTCCTGTACCGTCATCAGTCCACACCTTAACCCTGTCCCAGTCATTCAAAACATAAGACACAATGTTCCTCCGGATATCAAGAGTCAGCCTGATATGGCCGTGCAATATGTAACAAAGAGAATGGAAAAGGTAGGTGCCATCTCCGGGCATGGAAACCACTCAGTAAGTGACAGTTCTTTGATCGATGGTGATTACCTCGATAGACATGGTAATGGGGGTTGGAATGATAAAGGAAATGGGTACCTGAGCAATGTAAAGTAAGTCTAAAATACCTATACAATAACTATAATTGTAATAAACAAACAATAAAACAGCGGAGAAGCCGTGGATTAAACAAAAAGGCTGTAGTTATCAGTAGGGAGACGTGAATACCGTGGCGAAGCAAGGAAGGGAATGTAGAGACCGGAGCGACGGACGGTCTTATATAGGCAGGCAGTCAACAACTTGGGAGGCGTTGGGATGGGGGACCCAACGCCACCTCACACAGTGACTGAGCTGCAGGCTATGGACGTATATATGTACGTAAGTAGGATTCAGTTAGCGTTGCGAACCCATGTACCAAATTTCTTGAAGATCGGCCCATAAGTAACAAAGACCGTTGAAAAGTTCAATATGGTGGCCGACAGTGGCATCATACCACCGAAATAAGTACATACATTGGTTTCGGTTAGTGCAGGGAAGCCGCCTAAAAAATTTCGAGAAGATCGGGCCATAAATAAGAAAGTTCAAAATGGCGGACGTTGCTGACCATTATGACCATTACGCGTAGAATTTCGAAATGAAACCTGCTTAACTTTTGTAAGTAAGCTGTAAGGAATGAGCCTGCCAAATTTCTGCCTTCTACCTACACGGGAAGTTGGAGAATTAGTGACGTTGGAAAGTTCAATATGGCGGCTGACAGTTGCGTCATACCACCGAAATAAGTACGTATATTGGTTTCGGTTAGCTCAGGGAAGCCACCTACCAAATTTCGTGAAGATGGGGCCGTAAATAAGAAAGTTCAACATGGCGGACGTTGTTGACCGTTATGACCGTTACGCGTAGAATTTCTAAATGAAACCTGCTAAACTTTTGTAAGTAAGCTGTAAGGAATGAGCCTGCCAAATTTCAGCCTTCTACCTGCACGGGAAGTTTTAGAATTAGTGATGTTGGAAAGTTCAATATGGCGGCCAACAGTAGTGTCATACCAACGAAATAAGTACGTACATCGGTTTCCGTTAAAAGTTTAATATGGCGGCCGACAGTGGCATCATACCACCGAAATAAGTACCAAATTTCAGCCTTCTACCTACACGGGAAGTTGGAGAATTAGTGACGTTGGAAAGTTCAATATGGCGGTCGACAGTGGCGTCATACCACCGAAATAAGTAAGTACATCGGTTTCGGTTAGTGCAGGGAAGCCGCCTACCAAATTTCGTGAAGATGGGGCCATGAATAAGAAAGTTCAATATGGCGGACGTTGTTGACCGTTATGACCATTACGCGTAGAATTTCGAAATGAAACCTGCTTAACTTTTGTAAGTAAGCTGTAAGGAATGGGCCTGCCAAATTTCAGCCTTCTACCTACACGGGAACCTGGAGAATTTGTGACGTTTGGAAAATTCAATATGGCGGCCAACAGTGGCGTCATACCACCGAAATAAGTACGTACATCGGTTTTGGTTAGCGCAGGGAAGCCACCTACCAAATTTCGTGAAGACGGGGTCATTCTTCTACCTACACGGGAAGTTGGAAAATTGGTGACGTTGGAAAGTTCAATATGGCGGCTGACAGTGGCGTCATACCATCGAAATAAGTATGTACATCGGATTCGGTTAGCGCAGGGAAGCCGCCTACCAAATTTCGTGAAGATGGGGCTATAAATAAGAAAGTTCAACATGGCGGACGTTGTCAACCGTTATTGACCGTTATGACCGTTACGTGTAGAATTTCGAAATGAAACCTGCTTAACTTTTGTAAGTAAGCTGTAAGGAATGAGCCTGCCAAATTTCAGCCTTCTACCTACACGGGAAGTTGGAGAATTAGTGATGAGTGAGTGAGTGAGTGAGTGAGTGAGTGAGTGAGTGAGGGCTTTGCCTTTTATTAGTATAGATCCCTAAATTAAGTATACTTAATGTACAATTATTTTAAAAATATTCTACTCCACTGTTTTCGAGCCACTTTAGTTGTTGTAACTTCTGACTTTAGATAAAGGGCTTTTTATAATTATGAGCTAAGAACTTTACTGTCTGTTTAAGTTTAACCTAAACTTATATCCCTTGACATTCCAGGAGCATCAGGTGAAGGCAGGAAACAATTCTGGATGCAGTGCCAGTCCTTGCTGGGCCCAGTCCTGCACATGACCACACTTACACTGTAATGATTTGTCCCCCAAAGTGGCCAAATTGGTGTGAGGCCTTCAGAAATAGCCAGGGAAAAAGGCCTGAATCTCACCGGCCTGCAAAGAGGAGGTGGACCAGAGGGCAAGTTAGCTTCCACTCTAGTGAATGGCTTAGGCTTACGCCAGGCCAAAATGTACTTCAAAAATCAAAGTTCCAAAAATATACTCTGAAAAGTCCACAAAAACACTCAAAATGCCCTACAGTGGAGGGGATCACCATCAACCCCTGGCTTGTACTGAGCAAGGAAATAAATAAAATATTTATTACAGAAAGATTTATTGGAGGAGTTGGAAAAATACAACAAAAGTAGTTCTAAAAGGAGCAGCCTAAAAGGCAGTCCAAAGACAATGAGATTTACAAATCAACAAGAAAATGCAAGTAAAACAAGCCAAAAATGGTCCAATGCCAGAGATTAAAATCAAAGAAAATGCAACACTCGCAAATCCCACCAAAATCCAGCAGAGTGTGTTGAAAATGATCTGCCCTGGACTACCACCACTACTACTTCTATTGCTTCTTCAACTTTTTCTGGTGGTTGGCATCACCTACTGAGCTGACGTGTGGAACAGAGTCTCAGGATGCATACTCTAACTGTAGGAAAAGGACAAAAAAAACTCAATATCAAAAGTCCAATGCTCTCTAAAAATTCAAATAAATATTTACGTACACTATATTGGCAACACTATCCTACTGTACATCCTATGGTGATTAACTCCTCTCCCAAGGATTTCAACTTTTCAAAAAGATTATTTCTTAGCAGCTTATATGCAGCACATTCCATCCATATATGTGTTACAGATTCTGGGTACTTACATTTTCTGTAAATACCTGTATTGTGCTTATTTATTCTGAACAGTGAATAACTCGGGCCATTGTGTCCAAGACGTAATCACGTGATAATTACTTCATCCCTTCTATTTCTACCTCCTACCATAGTCTTTCCCACGGTCTTCTGAATTTCTTATAAATGTCTTCCTTTCTTGTCTTTGCCCCAGCTTTGGTGCCAAAGTATTTGGATGAATTAGATTAGATTAGGTTAGATTAGATACAATATACTTATTGCTCCCCAAGGGGAAATTCAACTGCATATTGTAGCAAAACAAAAAAAACATGAAAAACGGAATACACAGATACAGACTCAAATGACAAAATAACACAATAGAATTAAAACATACAATTCAATAAATACAAGGTGGGTACTGTCTTCTTATGGCTTCTGGATAGAGTGAAAGAAGGGACGTCGGGAGACAGCACTGACCAGTCTAATGGCTGCAGGCAGAAAGAGTCCTCAGAGGTACTTCTTATTACACCACGGAGGAGTGAGCCTGTGGCTAAAAGAGCTCCGAGAAGGTTCCTCCTGCAGTTGATGTTCAGACTTGTTCACTTTTGCTACCACCCCCTTTTCCACAACAACCTCCAGAGTGTCTAGAGTCAGTCCTGTGATGAAGTTGGCTTTACTGATAATTTTATTCACATGCTTTGCATCACCTGAACTCAAGTTTCTTAGAAGACCACCACATAGAACAACACAGTGGCTACAATGGACTTGTTAAACAGTTTCAGCAGCTTGTAGCACACTTCATCCAATGTTATCATTAAGGCGTTTGCTTCACCGTTAGGCAATGGTACTATTACATTTACACTCTGTCCCACACGTGCGCATGGGAGGCAGCTAAAGGGCTCGGGTAAGGACAGTTCTGAGACATACCAGGATGTGGCAGAGTGCACTGACTCTTTTTCTTCCTTGCCTGCAGGCCATTCCCGGGAGATTCCGCCTGGCTCTGCTGACGTCACTTCCGGGACCGAGCCTATCGAAGGAGACCTTGCCGGCTCCGGCCCCTGTGATGTCACGTCCGGGCTCGAACCAATGGCTGAAGACCTCAATGAGCCCGACCCCTATGATCTCACTTCCTGTCTTCCCCTTTAAAAACCTTCTCCTTTTCCCTATGCCCTGAGTTCTGTATTGGACTCGGTTTTGTGCACAGCAGTGCTATCATTTGAAAAGAACGCTTTGCAGCCAGGAAAACAAATTATACGGGTGGCTGTCCCAAACCTTGCTTTGTCTCATAGTGGCTTTTGTGACAACTCTTAATACTGAGTGACTGCTTAGCTAATTTGTGAGTTACCTAATTTCCCAGAATACCTACCATATATACTCACGTATAAGTCGGGTCTTGAAATTCAGAAAATCGATCATAAAATCCGACCCCGACTTATACGCCCGTTCAAAAATGCAACACTTACATGGTTTTTTTTGCATCTTCTAACTTCCTCCATTCTCACATCATTTTCTCTGACACATCGAATTTTGTTGCAGCAGTGCAGTTACCAATTTCTTTCGCTAATTCAACGACATTTAATTTACAACCAGCTTCATATTTTCGTCTGACCAAATGCTCCATCGTAAATAAGGGATGCTCTTACGATGAAGGTGTATGAGGGTGTGAGATACAAAAAAACACAAATCAGTGCAAACGTTCGAGTTTTACTGTGTGGTCACGTAGGCACAATAGAGAGAGAGAGAGAGAGGGGAGGAGCACACGCTGATACAGCGCATTGCCGCACCCACATAGAAATAAAAGGCAGTGTGCTCTGTGATGGTTACTCTCCCAGGTGGGCATTAGCATGTCATAATCTCTTGGACCAATAGCGTGAGTTTTCTGCATTCAACTTATACGATCGTCATTATAAAATACCACAAATTATACGGTAAAATCAAGTCCAGACTTACCCGCAGGAGAACTTTTCTGCAAGTATATATGGTACATAAGCAGAAATCCCTTGGAAATAAGCACCAACGCCAAGGAACCCACCCAGGACTTCAATAGGTAGAGACCCTGAAGTGCTCAGGTTCTCACTCTCCTAAAATTGTGATTTATTTATTTTAATTCAGGGACGTCAGGAACGCACTCATCCGTGCCTCATACATAAAGATATGTAACACTGAAGTTCACTAAATGATAAAGATATATATTAAATAAATAATAACAGCAAACACAATTAAATATTCACGTTTACGTCTTTGCTTAGATGCTTTTACTCAAAGTTACTTACAAAAAAGCTCAACATTATCAAGTAACATCAGTTTGGGGGCTGTTTGGGAACACATGTTACAGGACAAGGGAACAAAACTGATTTCCACAAGTGAAAAAGTCCAAACATATGAGTTAGTTACAAGTCCCAGATTTACAAAGCCTAATAGCTATTAGAAAAAATCTGTTATAACAGAGTCTTCAAACGCTTCATGAGCAAATAGCGTGAATGCAGGGACCACCTGAATAACTCTTGGACACACAACAAATGAATCCTAAACACTGAGCACAAAATGATAATTCTCATGACACAGTCCACTTTGGAAGACGCGGATGATGGTGGTGTAGTTGCTTAAAAAGTCAGGCCTAGACCCACACATACTAAATAATTATAGGCCTGTTTCAAATTTACCATTTCTCTCTAAAGTACTAGAAAAAGTAGTCGCCAGTCAGCTTCAGTCACACCTTACGCATTACAATTTATTTGAGAAATTCCAGTCTGGTTTTCGCACTGGTCATAGTACAGAAACTGCACTAACACGGGTTGTAAATGACATTCTGATATCCTCTGATGAAGGAAACTCCACTGTAGTTATGTTGTTAGATTTAAGTGCAGCATTTGACACCATTGACCATTCTATTTTACTGCACAGGCTAGAAAACGATGTTGGGCTTACAGGCCCTGTGCTTGCTTGGTTTAGTTCTTATTTATCAAATCGATTCCAATATGTACAGAAATGTACTGACAGTACTCAATCATTATACACAGAAGTTCAATATGGTGTCCCGCAGGGCTCAGTACTGGGACCTTTACTGTTTTCACTTTACATGCTTCCACCGGGATCTCTCATTAGGAAACATAATGTTAATTTTCACTCGTATGCAGATGACACCCAGTTATACCTTTTATTTAAATCAAATGAAGTTTCTCCGATGTTGTCTTTAATTAGTTGTGTTAGTGAATTAAAGGAATGGATGAATGAGAACTACTTGTCTTTAAATACAGATAAAACAGAGATGTTAATTGTTGGAGGGAATGACGCTGATCACAGCAATATTTTGTCATCATTTAACTCAGTTGGAATCCCCATTAATTTTACTGAATCAGCCCGCAATCTAGGAGTTATCTTTGACTCTAGCATGTCATTTAAAGCGCACATTACAAAGTTGTCCAAAACATGTTTCTTCCATCTTAAAAATGTTAGGAAATTAAGGTGCTTTCTAAATAAACAGGATTCTGAGAAATTAATTCATGCATTTATCTCTTGTAGGATTGACTACTGTAATGCAGTGTTCACTGGATGTTCAAACTGTTCTTTATACAGCCTCCAGTTAATCCAAAATGCGGCTGCAAGAATTATTACAAGAACAAGAAAATATGAACACATAACTCCAGTTCTTAAATCCTTACACTGGCTCCCGGTTAAGTTTAGGGCAGATTTCAAAATCCTCCTTTTAACATATGAAGCATTAAATGGCCAAGGTCCGGCTTACTTGTCTGAACTTATCATGACTTACAAACCAGAGCGCACATTAAGATCTCAAGATGCCGGTCTGCTTATGATTCCAAGGATTAATAAAATAACAGTGGGAGGTCGAGCTTTTAGTTACAGGGCCCCTAAACTGTGGAATGGTCTTCCTGCTTCTATAAGAGATGCCCCCTCGGTCTCAGCCTTTAAATCTCGACTGAAGACTCGCTACTTCAGTTTAGCATATCCTGACTAGAGCTGCTGATTAACTGTACAGACTGCATCTCTGTTGTTAGTCATTAGCACTAAAACATAAGTAACATGATTGTTATAATTTGTTACTAACCCTCACCTATTCTGTTTCTGTTCTCGGTACTCAAATGTGGCAATTGGTGCCACGGCCCACCTGCCAAGTTGTTTTGCCTGCCTATGGTAAAGTCATCCCTGATGGAAGATCACAGGAATCATGGGAAAAAGGGGTCCTTTCATCGGATTGGCTGGCCGAGCAACATTTCAGCCGTGGAATGGCCAAATAGGGAGGCAGCTTGATGGATGAGGTCTCCAGGACTCCAAAAATATCCAAATCTTATTATGGGATATCATCTACAGTTAAATTCTGCTCCGTGCTTCTAAAATTTGTATTATTATGCTGTATTATGGATTTGTTCTGTTCTGTGTATTGTATTGTATTGACCCCCTTCTTTTGACACCCACTGCACGTCCAACCTACCTGGAAAGGGGTCTCTCTTTGAACTGCCTTTCCCAAGGTTTCTTCCATTTTTCCCTACAAGGTTTTTTTGGGAGTTTTTCCTTGTCTTCTCAGAGAGTCAAGGCTGGGGGGCTGTCAAGAGGCAGGGCCTGTTAAAACCCATTGCGGCACTTCCTGTGTGAATTTGGGCTATACAAAAATAAACTGTATTGTATTGTATTGTATTGTAGTTATGAAATTAAACTACTTGTAAACAGTTCTCTTTCTCAGGGGTGGGGATTGATTTGTTTCAAACCCAGACCAGAATTGAAGGGAGCTGCATTTTGCTGGTAGGGCGACTAACCTGTTGTGGGACCCATTAGGGGAGAAGCAGGGGAGCCGCCAGTAAGGAATAAGTAAGCACCAGATTTTTAAAGCAAGGCTGCCTCCAGCCATTGTTTTTAACCTCGTTGTTTTAAAGGATTTTTTTTCTATTGTGTTTTTAACCTCCACAATTCACTTGTTTTTATGGATTATTTATTTAATGACTTATTTGAAGCACTGCACTATTCATTTGAACACTTTGATTTTGTTGATTTTTTTAATAAAAGCACTTAGCACTTTTTGCACCATTCCCTTTGCTTCATGGTTGATGAATTCACTGCCTAGCTCATCAGTGACATTACTGACAGTGTCGGGTTCAAGAGCTCCCAGAAGCTTGATAGGAGCATGGAGCAGAACCCGCATCCTCACAGCTTGTATGGAATGTTATTTGATTTTAATAAATTCAATAAGATTAAAAAAAAATTACCTATAAACAGTTTCCTAAAAGTTATGTAAAGTTTTGTCCTACCATGGGTGGAGTGGATGGAGAAGCTCTCTGTGGACAAAGATGTATTCCAACCCAGATGAAATCACACAAACAAGCCAGCGCAGGACAAGAACATAAGTTCAGATGAAAACAATCATCCAATTATGGAGTAGAGCATTGAAACAAAATTACACAAGACTATCACAATCCTCCCTGTTTCTTATGACTCTTATGATGAGTAGCGCCTCATCTTGTTTCACCCCATAGTACTCCTGGGGCTGCTGGGATTTGTAGTCCATATAAGTAGCACAGCTACAAATTCCCCAACTGTCTGTCTTTACTGGGCTGGGGGTTGCCCCTTGATGGTGAGGGACAGTTGGTCTCGCCTCCTGTGGAATCCACCCACAAAACACAACAAATATAAGAAAACAACAAAGCACACATAGATACTACATAATAGCCAAAGAGAATAAAATTAACTAATATAATAAATAAGCAGAGGAATTTTATAGAAAATAATGGCAAGCATAAGCATATTACCCCAATTTTGGCTTCCAGTTAATTTTCAAATCCATTTTAAGATTCTTGTATTTGTTTTTAAATACTTTAATGGTTGTGCCCCATTTTATCTGTCGGAACTGCTGCACCCATATGTACGTCTCGCTCTCTCAGGTCAGCAGACCAGACGCTTTTACGTGTTCCTAAGACACGATGCAAACCCAGAGGGGATCGGGCTTCTTCAGTTGCAGCTCCAAAAATCTGGAACGATTTGCCATCGCACGTTAGGCAGGCTCCTTCACTTACTGTCTTTAAATCCTATTTAAAAACACACTTTTACTCCCTGGCCTTTGACCCGGTGTGAGATGATGACTATCTGTGTACTTTTGATTATGAATTTCTTCAGTTCTTATTTGTTTCTATTTCTTTTACCCTTTGGTTATTGTGTGTCTTATATGTTGGGATTTATTGTACAGCACTTTGTTCAGCCTTAAAGTTGTTTTTAAAGTGCTTTATAAATAAATGAACAAAATAAAAAATGAACAAAGAAGACAAAAAATAGCAATTTAAACATAAGCTGAGGAGGAACCATGGCTTAACCATAAAATACATCCATGCAAGAATAATTTAACATTACCGATAAAATGAACACACAAGTCTTTGGAATGTAGAAGAAAAGCAGTACCTGGAAGAAAACTCACAGAGACATAAGGAGAACATGTCAATGCCACCCAAACAGGAAGTGGACGTGGGTTTTGCGCCCAGTACATTGGATCCATAAAGCAGTAGTGCAAGGAGAGGGTGAAGCCAAAGGCAGAAATAAATGAACACGGAGAGGCAGAATGTAAAGTGATACTCAATCATCCATGATAAGATGGCAGAGAGCCACATGCAGATCTCCGCTGAAGGCAGAGGATTAGAAAAAGGAAATAAAAGGGTGGTCTGACCGTGATCTGTATTATGGGGAGGTCAGCTGTTTTTCTATATTATGTGACCATAGATTCTGGGATTATTATTATCTGTGACACTGAATTGAGTTAAGAGGGAGGGAAAATGTCGATTTAGTAGTCTTATCCATCTGTGAAGGTGAGCTGGATTAAAAGAGTATAAAATATTATGTCATTATTGTAATTACTGCCATTGTTATCAATGACCAAGACTTGGATTAAAGGGGTGTGAGATTTTTCTCTCTATATCATTATTATTATTATTATTTTCACATCATTTTTTTCTGTATACTATACCATTAATTA
>JANRMT010062816.1:9380148-9437372 GCA_026402145.1 Polypterus bichir lapradei | reverse complement strand
GCCAATCACACCACAGTCAAATGGACCAACCACACCAAAGCCAAACTAACCAATCACATCAAAATAAAACTGACCAATCATATCAAAGCCAAATGGACCAATCACACCAAAGCCAAACTGATTAATAACATCAAAGCCAAACTGACCAATCGCACCACAGCCAAACAGACCAATCACCGCAAAGCAAAGCTAACCAAAAACATCAAAGCCAGACTGACCAATCACATCAAAGCAAAACTGACCAATCACAGCAAAGCCAAACTGATTAATAACATCAAAGCCACATGGACCAATCACACAAAAGCCAAACTGACCAATCACACTATAGTCAAATGGATTGCTCAGTGGGACGGGACACACAGACATTATTGTTTTATCATGTAGTAGATGTTCATCTTAAAACAACTTTATTTGACTTTTTTTTAGTGGAAAAAAAAGTACTAAGATATACAAGCAGTAGAACCTCATCGCCCACAGCCTATTATCATTTATTTTCCATGTAATATTCTTTGAAGTAACTGACACATTGTTTGCGTAATGAATGATATTAAGTTCATTGCTTGTTGAGCTTTTGAGAGGAGTCACCACTGTCAGAGATGAATTCTGTGGTTTGTAATATATTTTGCACTTTGTCATCATATTGCCTTTAGGAAGCTGCTCCTTGATGAAAGCTCTGATTATAGGATAAATAAACTGTGAGGATAATAAATGAAAATAGACTAGTAAGTAAGACTTAATTGTTCAGTCTTGGGAAAAGCAGCTGAGAAATTCTAGCCCTTTTATTTAAAGCAATGCATGGAGCGAAAGCTTTCAAATGTTGTTTTCTCTTTCGAAATGACAAGCAAAAAATGCTACAGTCCAAGACATAACTTTAAAGTGTTCTTATTAACCATGGAAGAAGCCAGCATGGAATTTTAATAAGAATATATTGGGCAGTAAAACAGACTTTATTGTTTTGGAAGAGGACCAGCTAAACTAGGAAGAAGTCTATAAAGTTCATACATAAAGGACAAAAATTAAACACTATATCCCTGGTTAAAAGATTATTTCATTTTGTAAATTGTCCAAAAATATGACATTAAGGTATCCATTAGCCATTAAATGTAAATATTAAACTAATAGATTATCGGATGTTTAACTGGTGCCAGAAGAGGAAAAAAAATGGTATTATATTTAAAAATGATCAAGAGTGAAAGAGGGAAGAAAATTCTGGGATCCATTCAGGGCCCCCTTTTTATTGGAGGCCAGCCTGGGAAAAAGAAAATCGAAAAATGAATTTTTCTCTGACTCATGAGGGTTGTTTGGCTCCGTACTTAGCGGCAAGGCTATTGTCTCCTTTTCGCTTGTTTCATCCCGCTTTGCACTCTTGCATTTGTTCCATCTACAGTATCTCCCGGGTCATCATACTGCTGGATGAAAAGCCAGACAGGTTTGGTTTTTTTTTTTGTCCACATGTAGCTGGATGAGGATGAGAAGTCAAATAAAGACCTGGCTCCTAAAATGAAACGTTGTTCTTTTCATTTGAGAGAGAATAAAAATTGTATGTTAGAAAACAGTCTATGCAGGAGTCAAATCTATCAGGTCAGGTTGGGGAGCATGCACTGGTAGAGTGTATTGCCACGCTCACCACATGACGAAACAGCTTAGGATCCTGGTTGGCAGAGGCAGACAGTCCCACCCACCGGAAATGACCCTCTATCTGCCACAGCCAGGTGTTACATGGGTGTCCCCATTGCCTGGTCTAGCCGCTTGGGTTCTGCGAGCTGGATCACCCTTGGGGAATCATGCCACATGGGCATTGTGTGGTATCTGACGCTCCCTCACAAAGACAGAGGTCTGAGGACTCAACAAGTATGAACCCCTTAAGGCAACGATGCTGCCAAAGTTCAAAGTCAACAAAGTCAACCTCCTTATATTTTGTGATCTTGGAAGCACTAAAGACAACTTCTCTCCATTGTAAAGATTAAAAAAGACATTTTAGGAAGTATGCGGCCTTTTCTCCATTCTCACTACTTCCTCTTACTCAGGTTTCATAAAGCACTTACTAATCTTGTGTGTCGGGCGATACAGTGGATTGAGCGAGTATACAGGCCCTTTCACTTTCTGCACACTTTATTGATAGACGAATAAAACTGTATTTTTGTCCCCAGTGAGAAATTTGGCTTTTAACAGAAGCTCTTTAACTCTTTGAGGGCTGAATTTTCTTTCCAAAAACATAATTTCTGAAAAGCAATGGTTTCACACAGAAATCAACATAAAACGTCTGTTGCTGCATGCTGTGGCTGCCAGTTTGCCTAGAATGTGCGTCAGGCTTGCTGCCAGGCTGTCTTTGTGTGGCTGGGGCTGGGGCAGCAATCTGGTTTCTACCTCTTATCATTGTTAAGTGGCAGTCCTTACTGGCGAACATTGCTGTAGGTGTGTCAACTACTTAAACCTGTTCAACACCATTAATAGCTGGGGACTAATCAGCTGAAGGTGGAATTCATCACTTGTATCAAAATCGGAGTCTGACAAGTCACAGTCCAGTTCAGAGATAATAGGCAAAACGTCATCCACGGAGTATATTGCTTTATGCATTCACTTTGATCTCTCGCCGGACATCAGTGCCATTTTTGCCATTGTTTGCGTCTTGCTACTTATGCCATGTACAGGAAATCTCAGTCAAACCAGTAAAGCTAACTTTCCTTCTAGCAACAAGAATCCAACTTAAACCTAACGGTTGGTTTTGTCCCAGATTACAGTTGAATACCATCATCAACGCCTCCTTTTGACAAAAGTCGACATCAGCCCTGAAAGAGTTAAATAAATAAATACATACATAGATAGATAAGTAAATACAGATATTCTCATACATGCATGTCAGAGAGTCACCATCCAGTTTCCTTCCAGGTATGTGATACCACCAAGAGGTGGTGCTGCCACTAACTGTGTCATCTTTCTTAGCCTCCACTGTACAAAGAAACAACCCAGTGAGGGCAACTGACTCCGCCCCTTATGATCACTGGACCATAAAAGCCCAGCCTCCTGGGAGGAGGTGTCACTTGTTGATGAGAGAGCAGGAGAGATGGAGTTCCTTCGGGTCTTAATAAGAAGCCTTACTAGCAGCCTTGAAAGGCAGCAGTTTTTTGTTAACATGCCCGATGATGACATTTCTGTTTGTATTTGTCCCATTGAGTGCAGTTTTATTTTGTTGTGGAAGTAAACGGGGACAGCCAGATTGGCACCCCAACATTTATCATAGCTATCAACCCTTCATTACCTCGGATGAGATAGATAGATCTCGAGCAAGTTTTTATTAAGGATATCTCTGTACTTTGCTCTGGTCAGCTTTCCTTCAACCCTCCTAGTATCCCAGTATCCTGCTACTGAAAAGCACTGAAAACGATGCTCTTACCACCCTGCTTCATCTTTGGAATGACAAATCAAATGTGGCACTTGGTGCCACTACCCTGCTGCCAAGTTGTTTTGCCTGCCTTAGATAAAGTCATCCATGATGGAGGATCACAGGAATCGTGGAAAAGAGGGGTCCTTTCATTGGATTAGCGCTATTTCAGCTGTGGAATGGCTAGATGGGGGAGGCAACTTGATGAATGAGGCCTCCAGGACTCTAAACAAATCCAAATCATATTATGTGATATCATCTACTGTTAAATTCTACTCCGTACTTCTAAATTTTTTATTTTTATACTGTATAGAGCATGGGTGTCAAACTCCGGTCCTGGAGGGCCGCTGTGGCTGCAGGTTTTCATTCTAACCATCTTCTTCATTGGTGACCAGTTTTTGCAGCTAATTAAATTCTTTTGCCTTACGTTTTCATTAACTTGACTCAGGCTCCTTATTTCTCTTTTTCATTAATTAACAGCCAAACAATAATGAGACACAAAACAAGCCGCCACATGAGCAGCTCACCTGTGCCCATTACACAATATCTGAAAATAAAGAAAAAATCAACAGTTTTGGAAATGTCTGCTGTGGCAGAGTGAAAGCAGCAACAAGCCTTGGAATTAAATAATGGGTTTAATTAAATGGGCTTCTCATTAAGAAATTGGTTGGAGTTGGAAATCTCAGTTTAGCTGGTCATCTATTGGCTCATTTGACATCTCATTTCTGTTTGGCTGCCATTTAATGAAGCAACGAATCAATTCAGAGGACTGACTCCTTAAAAACAGGGCTATTAAAATGAAAGGAAAAGAAGTTAATTAGCAGTGAAAACTGGTCACTGATTAGGAAAAAAATGAGAGAGTGAAAACCTGCAGCCACTGCAGCCCATGACGCCTGGAGTTCAACGCCCCTGGTATTGAGGATTTGTTCTGTTCTGTGTATTGTTTTGTATTGACCCCCTTCTTTTTGACACCCACTGCATGCCCAACCTACCTGGAAAGGGGTCTCTCTTTGAACTGCCTTTCCCAAGGTTTCTTCCATTTTTTCCCTACAAGGGTTTTTTTTTGGGAGTTTTTCCTTGTCTTCTTAGAGAGTCAAGGCTGGGGGGCTGTCAAGAGGCAGGGCCTGTTAAAGCCCATTGCAACACTTCTTCTGTGATTTTGAGCTATACAAAAATAAATTGTATTGTAAATTGTATTGAACAGGCAGTAAGCGGTGTTTGGTTCCCTCCAGACATGACCCTAAATAAAGTTTCCTGGCCAAATTTCAATGTTTTGTTCCCCAAACCGCTTAGTAATCACTTTTGCCTTATGGCCTTGTGCTTCATCATGCTGGAAGAGACATTGTGGGTCACCAAACTGTTCTTGGATGGTTGGGAGAAGTTGCTCTCCGAGGATGTTTTGGTCCCATTCTTTATTTAAGGCTGTGTTCTTAGTCAAAATTGTGAGTGAGCCCACTGCCTTGGCTGAGAAGAAACCCCACGTGATATGAATGTTCGCAGGATGCTTTACTGTTGGCATGACACAGGACTGATGGTAGTGCTCATCTTTTCCTCTCTCTTTTAACCGGATGCCCCAAACAATCGGAAAGGTGATTCATCAGAGAAAATGACTTTCCCCCAGCAGTCATCATCAGTCCAATCCCTGTACCTTTTGTAGATTATCATTCTGTCCCTGATGTTTTTATTGGCTTCTTTGGTGCCCTTCTTGACACCCACCAGGCCATCCTCCAAAAGTCTTCGCCTCACTCACACCTGCCTGCTGCCATTTCTGAGCAAGCTCTGCACTAATGGTGGTGCACGCAGCTGAATCAACTTTAGGAGACGGTCCTGTCGCTTGCTAGACTTTCTTGGGTGCCCTGAAGCCTTCTTCACAACAATTGAACCTCTCTAAAGAAACTGAATCAGCATGACAGAGTGATCACCAGCCTCATCCTCGTCGACACTCTCACCTGTGTGAACGAGAGGATCAGTGAGATGACAGCAGCTGGTCCTTTTGTGGCGGGGCTGAAATGCAGTGGAAATGGTTTTTTTTGGGATTAAGTTAATTTTCATGGCAAAGAGGGACGTTGAAATTAATTGCAATTCATCTGGTCACTCTTCAGAGCATTCTGGAGTAGACGTAAATTGCCATCATAAAAACTGAGGCAGCAAACTTTGTGAAAATTCATATTTGTGTCATTCTCAAAACCTTTGGCCATGACTGTATATACTGAAACGTAAATACAAAGGGCCTATTAGTTCAGTCTATGCTTATGGAGTGTGGCTTACCTAATTTCTTTTCTCTTCCATTCATTTAGTTTTTTATGTGTATGTGTTTCTTTATTAACAGCTTACATATTCCTTCCCTGGTATTTTTACTAACTTGTACTGGGTACCCAAGGGGCTGTCAGACAAGTAAAAGAGGAGAACATTCAAAATATACAAGTTGGTGTAACCGCTGTCAAAGTAAAATTGAAACAGTAAACTCACAGAGAATGTATCTCCAATGTAAGACGAACAAGACTACAAATTCGCCAATGTTTTTCAATGGGAGTTTTAGACATTTTAAAACTTTGTACAGCATGGTATGTTTGAGATATCTCAACAAAAATGGCACCGTGTCAGCAAAAGGAGCGTGGCCCATTTCAACAAAATTGGTCCACTGGGGGCTGAGTTGATTCATATGGACAGAAAGACAGATCGACAGACGTGGCTATTGCAATAGGTGCTCTTTGCATTATATGCGAACATGCCTAAAAATGGAACAAAATGGAGAAAAACACATCATTTCATCTTTTTGAAAGGTTCTGAGTGAATGTCACCCAAAGGACACCATCTCAAAATATGTAAAGAAAATGAAGTGTTCTTCTTGTCCACCAGATGTTGTCGACTGATCAGCTATGGGATTATTAGTACTAGTCGCACTATTGTCACATATATAGAGTTAAGTGAAATTCAAACTTGCATGTTCAACAAACATGCCACACAATGTTACTTACAACATTAAGAAATGAAATTATTAAATATGGAAGTTTTGCATTTTATTATATAAATAAGCCAGCATTAATAATTTTAATCATTGATGTTGTGTAGTGGAACAGTAAGCAGCATTCTACCTCACATTACTAGGACGCTGGTTCAATTCTCACCCCGATTCATACATGTGGACCCCAGGTGTCCACAGATTTGTCACTTTCATTGTATTATCTATTGTATTATTATATAAATAAGGTCAAATATACGCTTTTAAACATTGATAATACAGCATAACGGACATTTTACCACATCCATCAAGCTTTCTACCTTACATTTCTTGCACCCCATTTCAACTCCCACCAACTCTTCTGTTGGGGCAAATGTGGTCCCTGTGCTCACATAGGCTCGAACCACAGTGTCAGGTAAATGGGCGGCACCTAATTGTGGGACAGTGTGTGTGTGTGTGTGCACGCAACCTGTGATTGGCTGGATCTCCACGTAGAAAGAGTTCTTATCATAATAAGTAAAAAAAAAAAAAAAAAACAGCAGACAAAGTACAGGAAGAAATACAAATACATCTTCAGGAAAAAAATCAGATCCTGACAAGAATCTGACAAGTGAGCTGGGGCAGAATATTTAAATGCAGAGCTTAAAACAATCCCTGAATAAGAAAGATGTTTTCTTGTAGTAGCTATATGAACTTTGGCTGAACCCTGGTGTTTGGCAGCCTGCATTAAGGACTGCATGGGATGAGGCATTTGGGTTTGAATCTGAGAAGCTGACATCAAGCAGACAGCAAGACATGATATCTTATTTTCCTGAGCTACACTGACACAAATTCAGCTCCACTTATTATTTTCTTATGCCAGTAAGCGTAGCACTTGGAATTTAGGCATTCTGTGTGCAGATGTGAAGAGACTGCTTGTTTTTAATTTAAATAATTTGCAGATTGCATTTGTAATAGAAGATAGAGATACATTCTTCATGTCATGCTTTCTGTTTTATGACTCCAAAATCCTTGACCCTTAAAGAATCCGAAAATTAAGTAAAAGGCTTGTGCAGACATATGAATGCAATTAAAGCTGTCAGTCATTTCTTCCATTTCCAGAAAGAATGAATTAATGTATGTATTGATTGGTTGTCTTGTTTGTTTGTTTGCTTTATTAAAATGTTTATTTTGGGGTCAATTGGTATTTCAAGATGCTTTATTATTGGTATATGAATATTTTAAAACACTGTGGTGAATTTTTAAAATCGCTAACAAAGCTTATGTGCCAGGCATCTGTTTACTGCTTGTTTGACATGAATTGTACTACGTTCTTGAAAATTATTTTGGCCTCTTAAACATAAATGGAAAATTCTACTCCCCATACAGCTTCTAAAGTATAACTTACTTTAAATGCAAATTTTCGCTTTATTAATGTAATTAATACTTTAAAAAAATATACATTTCATTTACTTATCAAATATTATTATAGTATTGACTGACTATAGGTAAGATAAATAATTAAGTAGACAGGAAAACAGGGAGATACCGTAAAATGAAAAACTGTAATAAATAGTCAAATCTATCTAAATCTAAATCTGAACATACTGTACCTGTAATGATGATTATCATCTATAATATCTATATAAAGATATAATATTATCTATATCAAAAACTATTAATAGTTACTGTACATTTTCATACTATAAACTTATATGTACAAAACTGCCTGTATGCATTGTTTACATCTGTATCTACATTTTTCATATTTATAACTGTAATGAATCCATCCATCCATTATCCAACCCGCTATATCCTAACTACAGGGTCACTGGGGTGTGCTGGAGCCAATCCCAGCCAACACAGGGCGCAAGGCAGGAAACAAACCCCGGGCAGAGCTCCAGCCCACCGCAGTGCACACACACACACACCCACACCAAGCACACACTAGGGACAATTTAGGATCGGCAATGCACCTAACCTGCATGTCTCTGGACTGTGGGAGGAAACCCACGAAGACACAGGGAGAACATGCAAACTCTGCGCAGGGAGAACTATAATGAATAATTTCCAAATCTGCCGAATCATCACTGGGGGGCTTGGACAGCAGGCAGGCTTGGGCAGATTTGTGGAAGATGATATTTAATGTCAGTAAATACAATAAGTTTAAATGTGAGGTCTGAATACACAATGGGAGGTCTGAAAATCGAAAGTACATCTTATGAGAAGGATTTAGGAGTCATAGTGGGCGTGACACTATCAACTGCCAGACAGTGTTCAGAAGCCTTGAAGAAGGCTAACAGATTGTCAGGTTATATAGCGCCTTGATGTGCGGAGTACAAGTCACAGGAGGTTCTGCTCAAGCTTTATAACACACTGGTGAGGCATCATCTGGAGTACTGGGTGCAGTTTTGGTCTCCAGGCTACAAAATGGACATAATAGCACTAGAGAAAGTCCAGTGAAGAGCAACTACAATACAATACAATACAGTTTATTTTTGTATAGCCCAAAATCACACAGGGAGTGCCGCAATGGGCTTTAACAGGCCCTGCCTCTTAACGGCCCCCCAGCCTTGACTCTCTAAGAAGACGAGGAAAAACTCCCAAAAAAACCTTGTAGGGAAAAGTGGAAGAAACCTTGGGAAAGGCAGCTCAAAGCGAGACCCCTTTCCAGGTAGGTTGGGCGTGCAGTGGGTGTCAAAAACAAAAGGGTCAATACAATACAATACAACTAGAATGATTCCAGGGCTACAGGGGATGAACAATTAAGAAAGATTAAAGGACTTAGGAATCATAGTGGACTTGGCATTATCAACATCCAGACAGTGTCCAGAAGCCATTAAGAAGGCAAACAGAATGTCAGGTTATATAGCGCCCTGATGTGCAGAGTACAAGTCCAAGGAGGTCCTGCTGAAGCTTTATAACACACCGGTGAGGCCTCATCTGTAATACTGGGTGCAGTTTTGGTCTACAAAAAGAACATAGCAGTGCTGGAAAAAGTCCAGAGAAGAGCAACTGGGCTGATTCCAAGACTACAGGGGATGATTTATGAAGAAAGATTAAAAAAGCTGAGCCTTTACAGTTTAAACAAAATAAAATTAAGAGGAGACCAGAGTGAAGTGTTTCAAATTATGAACTGAATTAGTCCAGTGGGTCGATTTTAAAATGAGTTCATCAAGAACACAGGGACACAGCTGGAAACTTGTTAAGGGTAAATTTTACACAACATTAGGAAGTTTTTCATTACACAAAGAACGATAGACACTTGGAATAAGCGACCAAGTAGTGTGGTGGACAGTAAGACTTGAGAGACTTTCAAAACTCAACTTGATGTCATTTTAGAAGAATTAGGTGGATAGGACTGGAGATTCTAATGCTCTAAATTAAAAATATATGTTTTCCTATTAATTTCTGTCTGCATAAACTAAATGTCTCTTTTATTGCTCCACCCATACTGTATCTACTGTATGTCTATGTCTATATAATGTAATTAATTTTTTTAATATATCTATCTATATATCTGACAATTTAATTCCTGCAATGGCCGTGTCCTGTCACCCGTGATGTAATTGTATCAAAATCACGAGTATCCGTGTTTGAACTCATAATACATGCGTAAACTGCAAGCTGATAGAGCCAGTTGTTAGTTAACCTTTGGGAAGGTAATAGATATCTGCGTGTACACTTTGGCGTAAAAATGGGAGATCAAAACTTTGAGCAACGTATTAATATTACATTTTGTGTGAAAATCGGCAAATGCACTACTGAAACGTTCCAGCTGCTGCAAGTGGCATATGGTGAAGATGCTATGAAAAAGTCGAGTGTGTTTGAGTGGCATAAGAGGTTCAAAGATGGGCGAGAAGATGTGACGGAGCATGCAATGGAAATCCCCAGGTTCACCGCACCCTAAAATAAACACATGTTTATGACCATGCTGGGGTGTTTCTTCGATCACAAGGGAATAGACCAGAATTTATCGAACAGGGACAAGCAATCAACCCACAATGCTATTTAGAGGTACTGAAAAGATTATGAGATTCTGTTCGAAGAAAAAGACCCGAATTGTAGCCTGACAAGCGGATCATTCATTGTGACAAGTCACACTGCGCTCACTGTGAGACACTTTCTGGCCAAAAAAGTGATCACCCAGTTAAATCATCCTGCCTATTCACCTGACTTAGCTCCCTGTGATTTCTGACTACTTACAAAATGAAATGCTGCGTTGAAAGGACAAAGATTTTCTAATATAACTGATATCCACCAAAATGTGAGACAGCTGCTCAACAGTATTCCGGAAAATGAGTTCCAGGCCTGCTTCTGGAAATGGGAGCGCTGTTTAAGTCAGTGTATCGATACACAAGGGGAGTACTTTGAAGGCAACGGTAGCCACTAGTGTGCAGTTCCACATGTATATTTTTTAAAGGTGCATTCTGGGAATTAAATTGTCACACCTCATAATATAGACATCCTTCTCTCCAGCTGCACGGTGTATCTTAATTCTGACCCCATCACTTTCTGTACACTTTATCGTGATGTACAGTAGATATCATTTTCAGTTAAACATAAATTTGCAGTTTTTTTCCTTCAATCTAAATTCAGTGACAAAGTGGAAACACGTTTTCAGGAAGGTTTGCAAATGCATTAAAATCAAAAACTGAAATCTCTCGTTCATTTAAGCATTCAGACCCTTTGGTGTGGCACTCCAAATTGTGGTCAGGTCCATCCTGATGGCTTTAATTCACTTTGAGATGTTTCTTGACCTTGATTGGAGTCCAAACTGAGTTGACTGGACATCATTTAGAAAGGCACGCAGGAAGGTCCACAATTCACACTGCATATCAGGACTTAAAACCAAGTCATGAACTCTCTGTATATCTCAGTGATCAAATTGTGGTGAGGGCAAGGGGATAAAACCATTTGAGTGTCCTCAGGAGCACAACAGCTTCAATAATTTTGAAAATCGAAGATGTTTGGAACCACCAGGACTCTTTCCAGAGCTGTCTGTCTATCCAAATTGTGATACCTGGCAATAAGAGCCTTGGTCAGGGAGGTGACCAAGAACCCCGTGGTCACTGTACCAGAGTGTCAGAAGTGCTCTGCTGACATGGGAGAACCTTTTAGAGTAATTACAACCTCAGCAGCACTCCTTGTAGGAGTGCACCACCACTACATCCACTCTGTGACAGAAAAATGAACTGCTTGCAAGCTACTAAAAGTTAAAAGCTGACAAAGCTGTTTTTGCTATAACGGCAGGTTATTCATACAGGTCTCTGTCATAAGACAAGGTGCAGCAAGCTGACCGAGGACAACTTCCTCCTTAGGAACGTGTCCGTTAGAGACAGGAAAGATGACCTTTCCTTCTTTAGGGCCCCACTGACACATACACAAAACAGAAATGGTTAGCCGATTTGTGTAAAGTAAGATGAAATGGTTAGATAAACGATATTATGCTTATTGATAAGGAAGGGAAATGGAGAGGGAGGAAAGGTATTTAAAGTCGATCGAAAAAGTGGAACTTTGCTCTTCTGCCTTGCAATGCATGAATCCTATGTATTCACCGGTGACTGAATAAAGACTGATTGATTGAACTATTCCTGTCTTCCTCGGGAGTTTCTTCCATAACTCCCTAAACAGTGACTGGACATTGAGGATCTTTAGTGTGGTGAAAATCAATAAGCAGTTCCTTGGTTTTACTGACGGTAAGATACAATCAATTCTCTTTGCACCAAGAAACAAAATTGTCTATCACACTCCATTCCTCTGTCTCGTCCCTCTTATCAATACACCCCATAAGTGCTGACTCATTTATGAATTTCATGATGTATGTTGAAGTCTTCCTTCGCAACGTAGCTTCATCTCTTGGTGGATAAGTTCTATCTAAAATCCTTCTAAGATGGTTTATTAATTTATCAATTAGGCTTATTCTAAGGTTTCATTTCGGTTTTTGACTTCCTTCCGTTCCGTTCCTTGCATCTTTTTCAGTTTGCCCTCATGTTTTGTTTGCAAGTTACTACAGCCTTCTTGGTACTGACCTTAGCCTCTCCCTCATTATGAATCTGACTGACGTGACATTTCCTGGTCTCCTTGCACCTCACAATAATTTCTGGAGATGCCGTCTCTACAAATGTCACCAATGTGAAGTGACATGGCAAGTAACATCAATCGCGTTTCTCCTACCTGATGGATCACACTCATAGATGGAAAGCATCAGCTCCCACACTTGATTTGGTTCTGTCAATGTTCAACAATCATAATCATGTTTGGACAGAATGTCTCACAAGTAGCAATACGCCCTAATAACGTTGGTAGCACTGGAACAGCATTCTCACGTCTCGTTTTGAATCCCTTCTTTATTTCATTCACTTTCACCATTAATGTTATTACATCATCAACCAAAACTTAACATAAGATAAAAAGCCTCACTGCCAGAACAAATACAAAATTTTGATAAACGTTTTATTTAATGCTTTTTTTCAAAGGTTAATGGCTCTCCTAGACTCAGTAACGGGTCCTGCCACCATCAGCAGCAATAACTGCCACCAGATGTTTCCTGTAGTTATACATCAGTCTCTCGCTAACTTTGAATTTTGGTGAAATTGTAGCCCACCTCTCATTGCACAATTGCTTAAACTCAGCGACATTGTGGGCTTTCTAGTGAGTTCATTTTAAGCCCAGGTATGACATCTCAATTACTTTTACGTCTTAACTGAGGCAGAGTTGCTTATGTCTTTTGTTGGTCACTGACTTGCTGGATGACCCAGCTATGCTTCAGACAGACAGATGGGCCTTCCAGTCTCCTGGAGAGGCTCCTGTTATGGAGTGGAATTCAGAATTTCTTCCATTAAGTCAAGTTATTCAAACCTTCAAGTACCCACCACAAAACTGTACGCTTTTCTTCCCCAGAGACAAAAAGACCCAAGTCAGCCCAAAGCTCCACTTGTTACGTTTTATTCATAGAATGTTATCTCAGAATTATTTTGTGACCAAGAGAGTGACTTTCTATGAAAAGAACAAATAGCTGGTCATATTTCTGTTTTTTTCTGGATTTTAACACACTAAACAGAAAATGTAACCTTGAGAGTAGCGAGGTGTCAACCTATTGGGTGAACTTTTGAGAAAAGGGCAAAACAGATACCACAGTCAATCAAGTGCTTAGTCGATAATCTGAAACTCTTAACAAAACTTAATTATTAAATGTCTTATGATGAGAGTCTTTTTTGAAGTAAAGTATAGAACGTTGACTACTGAAGTCCTTTAGTTTTAAATAAGATGGAATCTAAGATACCATCATTTGCAATGGGGAAGCATATCTAATGTAAAAGAAGACAGAAAATGACAGAAAAAAAGAGTTGTGGTCCCAGTCAGGGATTCCTCATTTAATGGAAGATTGTGGTGTACAGCTTTTAGATTACAGCTTGTCGCATTACTGAGGTTTGCACTTCTGAAGGGCTGCCAGTCGACTGATAACTTCTGCCTGTGATGGTCGTCTTATATGTTGGAGAGGAGTGAGGAGTTACCAGCTATGACATCAATTGTCTTTAGGCAGGAGTTGCTCTATTCTGGAAACAAGAATATAAATTCTTCATTGAAAACAGTGGATCCCTTCTTAAGTAGCCCCATTGTTCTTGTGCATACACTGGATATAAAGAGTGATTTCAACATGGCAACGAATAAGAACAAAATCGATAATTTAAATTATTTTTCGAAATATAAGTTTATCTAGAAGCGTCTAAAATAATTTAAAATTCAGTATATAACTATTGTCCAGTGATTTTTTGTAAGTACGAATGCAGCGATGTATGGCAAAGCACGTTCTTCATGGGTTTTGTTTTTTGTGCATCGTTGCATATTTTTAATTAACTCAATTGTACACGTTTCTGTGTATTTTCTGGCACTAATTATTGTGAAATGACAACACATACATGATCAAAAGGAATTAAAGGCCTCCAAAAATACTGCCAAACCACATCAGGACTATCACTAGCCTGTATAAAGATGGCTCTCACCCCAGTCAGCCTGACCCCAAACCCCACAGGTAGGTTCTGCCTGTACAGTTTCAAAATTTGAAACTGTTCAAATGTTTAAAATAATACACTAAATATTTCAAAATACCTTTAAAAGGAGAGGAGACTGTAAAAGCTCTGGCATGAGAGACGAGTCTAATGCAGAATCTTTGTAAATAAATACATTTATTTCAGTAAACAAAATAAGACCAAAAATAGCAAAAAGGGTAAAATAAAGCACATCCATTACGCCATAAAAGGCATTTCAAGGCAAGCTAAGTATAGTCCATAATTCAGAAATCTGTTATAAGCTTGATCTTTTTCAGAATTTGCATAGGAGTTCCCTATATTAATTCCATTAATTGAATACTCAATTTGGATTAATCTAATGCCAGTGTCCACATTTCTCAATTCCTTTTTATTTGGATTATGATACATTTTTGGTTTGTTTCATCTATCATTTTATTATTTTCATAGTTGCCGCCATTTTGGCTCCCTGTTGTTAGGGTTAATATGCTGGTTATTGGGAGCATGTCCTTTGATCATGATAGAACAGGATAAAAAGTTTACCTGTAAAGAAAACATACTCGATCGAGCTGCAAATTTAATAAGCTCTCTGATTTTAATTTTTGTATTTTAGTTTTGTTTATAATGTGTGTTTTATCTATCGTTCAGTGTCCTTGAGTGCTTAGAAAGGCGCCAAAAATAAATAAAATGCATTATTATTATTAAATTCAATCTCTAATCTCTAATCGCTTTTTTGCATCAATGATACTTGGTATTTTTGACCTTTTTGCTGTGATTTTTGTCTTATATTTTGGCATAATCACTCGTTATTTTTGATTTCAAGACTTTAACCCTTTTTCTGGCTTACATTTATCTCCAGCTCGTTCACAAATTTTGTCTGTTCACAGACTTACCAAAACCAGAATCCAAGAAACCAAGGAAAAATGCAATAAACGATAAGAAGCCAAACAATACTTACAACTGAAAACTGTACTCAACAACAGTCAATGACGCTCTGAGGGAATCCATTTTCTCCTCCAGAATATAAAGGCAGAGGGCGGTCCCTCGAAAGTGATATTACAGTGGCCCCGCCCCCTAGAGTTTCATTCACAAAATACAGGGAGCACAGCCAGGAGATAAATATGCACAATATAAAATGAATAATTAACACATGAATAAAACAATATTAACAAAAATTAAATAACCATATGAAAATAAATCAAAAACAATAAAAAAAGAATTGTATAAACTCTGGTTGTTCCCTACATAACATTATGTCTTCCTAGAAGAAAGATGACGAATCATTTCAAGGCAGAAGTTTAATTGATCTTTGTGGCTTGTGTTTGTTAGTGTTCTAGTAATGTGATTATGATGGGGGTCCGTGAGATGTGTAGGAGACAGAGATAATTTATGATTATGCCTTTTAAATAAATTATTATGATTAGGTTTAAGTTTTCAAATATCTGTGCCCTGTACCGTAAAAACGAAAAAAGGATTGTGTGGTAAGACGAGTCTGTGGAGGTGTTTAATTGCATTTATTCATTAATGATTTGAAAGTTTTTTAGCATTAACTTGTGCTGGTGCAAGATGTGCACGTGAATGTGTGCGCTCACTCAGTATTGTAATTACCGTTTAACCGGTGGTGGTGTGACCATTAACGAGCACCAGTCTGAAGTGAAGACATATAAAAAAGGGCAGGTTAGTACAGAGAAGAAGCTTATTTTTGGTACAAAGAAACAAAAGAAGAGGAGCAGTTGCTTGCGAAAGAGGTATCTGAGAGAGATAAAAAGAAAGAGGATAAGATGGGCAGCATCTGCCATGCTGACTACTTACAGAAAGAAGCACCATGGGCTGTGTGGAGGTTCCACATCATGGAAGTAATCAAGTCTGCCGAGCAGCAGAGCAGATGGAGAGTGGCCACAGGAGCTTGTAAGAGGTGGGAGGATTAAAGCGTAGAGTCAGTTAAGACGAGGACTGTGGGATAGCGGCTGAGGTTGCAGCTCCGGGAAGTTAAGGTTACAGATGGAGGTGGCAGTTTGGGTCTGCATGGTGGACCATGTGGTCGAGTGGCACAGAAAGGAACTGCAAGTCTCCCCTGGAAACTGTTGAGGTGCCAAACTGGTCATCCCCATTTAATTCTAAAACAAATCTTTTCTTTAGAACGTCAATGGAAAGCTTCTACAAAATACTGCAATCGAAAGTAACTCCATCCTGTCTTGGATTCGGTGCAAGACTGAACGCCTTCTCCCATCAGCAGCGGGATTTATAACCTGAAGACCTGAAGGAGCGGAGTGAATTGCCATCACCGGGCAGCTTTTCTGTGCTGCAGAGGGAAAAAGAGAGGAATATATTAGTGCCAGTGAACCTTCTCGATCCAAAGCAGTACCTGTGGTGAGTCCACAGATGTGCCTGTGTGACAACCGGGATGCAGCAGGCTACGATGTTGAGATTCCCGATGTCCTGACAGGAACAGAAAGAAAGATCGAAAGTGTTTACCTCCAGACCTGAATGATTTAAGTATATTTATTGTTTTTAATTTGGTTTTAGGAAGAATTTATTTGTTGAATTGTTTTTTTTTTTTCATTTTTTGCACACTTAGCTCTACTTGTAAACAAACTCTACTTTGCTTTTAAGCAGAACTTCTTGCTTGTCTGATCACTCATCCTCGTCCAGCTTGGTTGTGACTATCGATGTCCCAAAATTCAGGGTTCTGTGTGGACATCACAGATTAACAATTACATTTATGGGTAGACTTATTAAACCGCAACACTAGGGGCTCATGTGTAGGATGACACTCTCCCCAGCTTATCTTCATTGTGTGAAACCAAGATTAGGAAAGAACAAAGGCAACCTTTAGACAACACATCTACTTCCAAACTTGAAACTGTGTGAAGAAATCAGAACAATCAGGGGTATTTCTAGGATTTCCCCTCTTTAAGGGTGTCTGACATCATCCTTCTCTGAGCACTTGAACTTTCATTAATCTGAAAACGCATCTTAATTGTGCTTAAAGTAAAACCAAATTACTGTTCGTACTGTATGTTCTGTCGACATCCTGCTCGTCCTTGCAATGTGTTTTAAATTTTACACAACTTCTTGGTGGAGCATCTGTTCCCCACTGAGTTTCCAGCACACTGATAAGCGTACGTAGATTTATGAGGGGAGGTGTTATCCCCTGCGGTGGGCTGGCGCCCTGCCCAGGGTTTGTTTCCTGCCTTGCACCCTGTGTTGGCTGGGATTGGCTCCTGCAGACCCCCATGACCCTGAAGTTAGGATATAGTAGGTAGATGGAGGTGTTGTCCCCCTTTGGGTTTTGAGTTCACTCGTTCAAGATTCAAGAGTTTTATTCGTCTCACACACACAGATCTACAGGTACAATGAGCAGTGAAATGAAAAGCTGGTCTACTCCAAGATTGTGTAAAACAAAAGCAAACACACAATAGAATAAACGATAGAATGAGAAAAGAATAATAAGATTAACTAAATTAAATAAGATTAATTAAGATTAACTCATTTAATTTAAATTAAGTTAACCTAGATTAAATTAACCATATATACTTGCATTTAAGTTCTCCCATGTATATTTCGGGGCTTGATTTTACCGTATAATTTCTAGTGTTTTATAATGTGGGTCATATAAGTCGAATGCAGAATTGGTCCTGCTATTGGTCCAAGATATTATGATATGCTAACGCCCACCAGAGAGAGTAACCACGAAGCACACAGCCTTTTTATCCATTGTATTGTGCCAAGCTATTCCGAAGCAACGTTTGCACTGATTTGTGTTTTTTGTATCTCACACCCTCATACACCTTCATCGTAAGAGCATCCCTTATCTCCAATGGAGCGTTCGATCAGAAGAAAATATGAAGCTGCTTTTAAAGTCGTTGAAGTGGTGAAAGAAATTGGTAACTGCGCCGCTGCGACAAAATTCAATGTGTCTGAGAAACTGGTGCGAGATTGGAGGAAGCAAGAAAATGTAAAAAAATAAAATAAAATGAGTGTTATATTTTCGAACCTGCGTGTAAGTCGGGGTCTGATTTTATGATTGATTTTTTCGGGTTTCAGGACCCAACTTATATATGAGTATATACTGTCACACACACGCGCGCTTAAGGAACGACTAAAGGGCTTGAATAAAAGTAATTCCACACCTGACCAGGGGGCGGCAAAGTGCACTGATTCTCTCTCCCAATTCCTTGCAGACCATTCTTGGGAAGTCCCGACTGGTTCCGGGGCAACCAATGACATCACCGCCGGTTCCGGCCCTGATGACATCACTTCCTCTACTTGCATTTAAAGGCCGCCATTTTAAGGCAGCAAGTCAGGTCTGTTTTGGACTCAGTCGTGTGAACATGTCTTTTCTTTTTGATCGATTTTGCAGCTGGGAAATATTATACGGGTGGCTGCCCCAATACCTTCCCAATGTCTCTTTGTCGTTCTTGTGACAATACGGTAAGTTAAATATGATAGTGTTGCAAAAATCGGGGGAGGGTCATGTAGTTGTCGACTGTTGTTAAATAAATACACTCTTCTGGAAGGAGTTTGATAAATTCATAAAAATATGGGCAAAATTAATTAAATGATCAGTGGTTTGGCACAATGTGTCGGGGGGCATAAGCTTCTGAATACCCCCCCCCAACATCACCATGCGCAGTTACATCTAGCTGGCACTTTCACTCTCTCGTAATGAGCTCTCGTTCCTTCTTCTAAAACCATGAAGTCATGTTTCACGTTCATAGAGCCGGTTTTTATTGTTAGGGCCAGTTCATCCAGACGTCACCCAACTGGCTTTAAATCTGAGCTCCAGTTTTCCATTTTTAGATGGTGACTTCACAAGTTCATATTTTTGGGCTGACACGAGGAAGTCACATTGATTACTCAGTCAGCAGGCCTTCCCAGCAAACATCTAAACCATCAAAGGAGTCAGTTTTGAGTTGCATGTTGTCCAAACCTTTTATTTAGTCCACTTTGCCAAATGTAACACTACCAGAAGCATAAGGCTTCCGAGAACATAGCTTCAAGGTTCCATACGGCCATTAAATTTTGCAACTGTAACAAAATTCAGAGTGTGGCATATGACATTACAGGAAGCTCGGAATTTAGAGGAAAGCCACTTGGCTTGAGTTAAGCCTCATTCCGACGCTCTAAACCAAAAGTCATTTGCAGTTTTTGATTTCCTCTCCTCTATTGCCAGCTGGCTGGATCTTCTCTGATGTACAGTAGATCTTTTACGATGGAGCCAAGCTTTCTCTATTCCTTAAATAGACGTGTGCGCTTACGTGCATACGATTTTTACGATTATAGACTTACCTGTTACCATTTGGTATATTTAAAACTGTAAGAGGGCTTTGAATCTTCTCTTACTGGTCCGTCCTATATAATAATAAATTCAAGCAAAGTGATACAAACATAAACGTCTCCACCCGCCGAGGTCTGGGAATTTAATGAAGGAAATATTGAAATATTTTAATAGAAACATTTCATGAAACATGTTGTTGGACGGAAATTCCTGTCTTCACTGTTGAAATACAACTGAAAAAACTGGACTGGCAACACTGGGCACCAG
Organism: Polypterus bichir lapradei; assembly: GCA_026402145.1. Taxonomy (NCBI): domain Eukaryota; kingdom Metazoa; phylum Chordata; class Cladistia; order Polypteriformes; family Polypteridae; genus Polypterus; species Polypterus bichir. The sequence goes on along the minus strand of JANRMT010062816.1, from coordinate 9,417,471 downwards.
CAGTATTGAATCAGGAGATGGTCATCGTAAAATATACTAGCTAAGGTCAAAGCTGGGAGAGAGAGAACTGAGGAACAGAAATTAGAACGTGATGAAAAAATACACATTTTTTGATTTATGTATTCATTAAGCAGCAGCTAGGGGCACCACTGGGCCCCAAACCACAAACCCAATAATACACAATCCAGTCACGAATTCAAATAGTGGATTGTTTAATCCAACAAGTAGCAAAATAATGAAATACAGCCCAAAAACCATACAAACAAAGAAGTTTTCTTCTCTCCTTCTGCCTCCAGATGAGTTTGCCCGCCACGTCCTGACTCTGACTCCACGAGGTAAGGCAGCGGGCTCCTTTTATTCTGGACCTGGCATGAGTTTGAGAAACAGGGCAGTCATCCTCTGACAGTACCCCCATGTGGCACCCACGGAACCCAACAGGGCTACACTTCCAGACTCCATTTCCCATGAAGTCCAAGCTGGGACACTTCTACCTCCATTATTTTGCTGAACACTTGGCAAAATGAACTCTACAAAGTTCATTCATCACTATTTATAAGTAACATTCACACTTAATTCCCCTTCCTCTCGTTCAGATGGGCCACTACTGTATGTAAGTCTCCTGGACTGATGTTTTCATTGATTATAATGACTTCTTTGTAAGTCACTTTGAATAAAAGCATCCACTAAGGAAATAAATGTAAATGCAAGAAATAAATAAATATGTTGTGACGCATGTGCATCAGAGGGTCTTCTTATTAAATCTTTAACGGTAAGCACTTACCACTCCGGGACACGAGAGGGCACTGTCACTGATGATGTTCTCTCTTTTTCCACCCACAGTTTAGAGGAACCGCCCATTGAGGGCCACTCATTAAGCCAAGACGATCCCAGCAGCAACCTTCTCATTGCAGGACAAGCAGACCGCCAGACGGATCTCCGACTTACCCAGCGTGACCTACTCTTTCTCTGACAGCACAGCATTGCCTTATCTTTCTGTTTAGAGCCAGGTTTTTGTTTTTTTTACTGGGCTGTGGGGTTCCTTGTAGCTCCATTGCACCATTTCATTCTGGGACGGGTTCTTTTCATATGAAGTTAGTTCTTTGTGCTTTGAAAAACTTCCTAATTTGTTGAAAAAAAACCCAAAATCTTAATGTATGGTGGGCTGCAAGCAGTGTCGGTGCTAGGTTATTTTGTGCCCTAGGCTAAGCTTATTAGTGCCCCAACTGAGTGTTTGGTAGCTAACCCATGCAGCTGGGATTAACCCCCCCCCCCATGATCTGCTCCATAGGTGAATGCCTAATTCACCTTAAAGGTGGAGATAGCCCTGGCTGCAGGACAGTGACAGATTATGAAAACCTGGACATAGCCTGTGTTACTGGACGTATGCAGCAAGACCCATTCATATTTTACAAATCTGTTATTGTCTATTCATGGTGATTCACTGTATGGAGCCTATTCCAGAATTAAATAAATAAAGGGTCTTTTGGGAACCGAAAATGGCTCACCTATGGAATCACCTTGAAGAACCACCCTTTTTTACTTTCTCACATACGAAAATTATATGTAATCGTCCAAAAATTCAATGTTGAGATTTTGATGAATCTCGGTGTATTAGACCACCCTGAGTCTGAAAATACCATTTTTGGAATTATGTCTATGTGTCTGTTTGTTTGGGCGAAGTGGTGGCTCTGTGAGTAGGGATCAGCACTGTGTCACAGACGGCTGGGGTTCTTACCTGGCCGGGACGCCTAGAAGGTCCGGAAGGTGGCAGTAAAAGCTTCCGGGTCAGGAGGACACAACCGCCCTGGAGCAGGAGAGGACCACGGGAGAGGAGGAGAGGCTTTCCAACTCGTTGGGACCCGTGGCCACCGCCAGGGGGCATCTTAAGCCTCCTAGAACCTGGGAGAACATTACTTCCGCCACACTTGGCAAGATGGTGGAGGAACCTGCCAGGGACACCCGGAGTGCTTCCGGGGCAAAGGGCAGCACTTCCGCCACACCAGGAAGTGCTGCCGGAAGATCGTCATCAGTCACCTGGAGCACATCCAGGCGGGAATAAAAGGCGCCGCCTCCCAGCAATCTGGGAGCTAGAGTCGGGAGAGGGAGCAGGACGAAGCTCCCAGGAGGAGATTGGCGGCTAAGGACTGAGAGAAAGAAAGTTCATTGTGGGTGATTATTGCTGTGTGCTTTGTGTCGTGTTTGGGACTGTCTTTATTTATGTTAAATAAACGTGTGGCTTTTATAAAGATGTGGTCTCCGACTGGTGGTGTCTGGGCATGTCTCACAACTGGCAATCAGAAGGTTGCCGGTTCGAATCTCATAAAATGCCAAAAGGTACTTTGCGCTGTTGGGCCCATGAGCAAGACCCTTAACCTGCAATTGCTCCGTCCTGGTATGACGTTAATCTGCATCATTCCCTGCATATAGGCCCTCCAATCTGCAGGGAAACATCTGGGGGTTGGTGGCAGAATTGGCACTCCAGCCACCATAAAAAACCTCCCACTGTTCCCACTCCATCTGAACTAGTGTGGTGCTGAGGTGTCACCCGTTGCAAGGCTGCACTTGGGTCCTAATCTGGATCCTGAGTTGGTTTGCCGTGTGGTGGGTGCGGCAGTGCACTGTATCAGTGCGGGCTCCTAACCTCTGTTTGTCTGTAAACACAATAACTTGAGTACGCTCTCACTTAGAGAGAGAGAGAGAGAGAGAGGTTCGGAGCAGGCGCTGATACCCACCACAAGACAAACCAACTCAGGATCCCAGATTAGGATCTGAGTGCCGCCATGCAACAGGTTACACCTCAGCACCACACTAGTTCAGGTGGTATTGAACAGTGGGAGGTTTATTTATGGTGGCTGGAGCGCCAATTCTGCCACCAACCCCCAGGTTTTTCCCTGCAGGTTGGTGGGTCTGTATGCAGATTAACGACATACCCAGGACGGAGCAATTGCAGGTTAAGGGCCAACAAAGTAGAGTCACTTTTGACGTTTACGGGATTCGAACCAGCAACCTTCCGTTTGCTGGAGCAGACCCCTAGCCTCAGAGCCACCACTCCGCCCACAACCCTTGACCTGATGATAAAATAAATAAATAAGCACTGTCACACACGTACGACTAGGAGTGAGCTGAGAGGACCAAGTGGAGTTAATTACCCGCCAGGCCAGGGGGTGGCGGTGTGCACTAAACCTACCTCTGTTATCTCTGCAGGCCTGTTTCCTTTTAGGGAGCGATAGCTCCCTAGTTGGAATAAGTTCTTTTGTAATCTGTGCCTGTGGCCTGTGCCACCTCCACCTCCACCTACTCAAAGCATCATGATGCTCCAACAATGATGGATGGATTAAAAGGCAGAATTCAACGTGACCATCATCATCAAGCCCTTCCGTGAGAACCCTAAATCCAAAGAGGACTGTTTCATTTATGTTAGGTTAGAATGCCCAGAGGGGACTGGGCGGTCTCATGGTCTGGAATCCCTACAGATTTTATTTTTTCTCCAGCTGTCTGGAGTTTTTTTGTTTTTTCTGTCCCCCCTGGCCATTGGACCTTACTCTTATTCGATGTTAATTAATGTTGATTTATTTTGTTTTCTTATTGTGTCTTTTATTTTTCTATTCCTTATTATGTAAAGCACTTTGAGCTACTGTTTGTATGAAAATGGGCTATATAAATAAATGTTGTTGTTGTTGTTGTTAGTCGTGGCGTTTTAAGTAACCGAAAATTATATAGATATGATATTAAAAGGCGATATCCCTCCCATAGTGATACAGCGATACAAATCACATAAGAGAAAACAACTTAGCTTTCTTTACTGACGATTTACGCGGCATTACAGATGGGAAGCCATAGCAAGACAATACCAAGGTGGGATCTTGATCTATACAGTCTGCCATTTTTCACCGCTGTGCTGGAAGGCTTTTAAGGGCGGATGACGATATCACCCATCCGTCCGTCGGCTTCAAAGTGTTTGGCTGTTGTCCAAGTCTTTTTATACTGTCTTCTCCACGTGCAGCCCCTTACTTAGGATCAAAACAAAGGATTCCATTTCATCTCAAACATACAGAAATAGTGCAATGCCTATTTTCGTAGTTGTACCTTCTCTCTTCAAATGCTTACCTAGCAGTTCTAAATCCTGAGAGCCCCGGTGTGCTAACTTTGGCCTGGCCTGTATATGTGAGTGGATTTACAAAATAATTTCGTACAGAGCACTGTGCCATTAAATTTATATTCTTATTACAAGGCCAAATACAGGAAAACCTGCCTGATTCAACATCACTTCCAGTTCCAGCACCCAGACTGACATCACTTCCAGTTCCAGCACCCAGACTGACATCACTTCCAGTTCTGGGGCCCAGAATGACATCACTTCCTGGTTCCGGCCAGATGACATCACTTCCACCTTTCAGCTTATAAAGCCGCCATCTTTTCTCAACTATTCAGTTCAGTTCCGGACTCGATTCAGCGCACATGAGTGCCATTTCAAAACCCTTTTCCAGCCAGGGACAATACATGGATGGCTGCCCCAAACCTTTTTATGTGTGTCAAGGCTGTTCATTTCACAGCACATAAAAGACACATTTTCTGACACATTTAGTTATAACAAATCATTTTATTGCTTCTGTCACAGTCTTTATTTCTTTATTATTTATTTAGTTTTGTCTAAAATGGTACACAAGCGAGAAGTGGGGTTTGCTCACTCCAGAAAATATTGTCTTTCCTTTCCTTTCTCCGTCAGTATATTTTTTTTACAAAGATCTGTATAACTTAACTTTTAAATGGGTCCATGTTGCTGTGTTTTACGTTGCAGTGATATTTTGGATGGTCCGATGCAGCTTAGATTTAATCTTGTAAGCATTCAAGTGGAAAAATGGTTTTGCAAAACTGTGATAAAATCCATCTCCGAATGTGTTGCTGAGCAGAAAAAAAATGTTAGTAGCAATAGATTAAAGACGGAGTGGCTGACAAATTAATGAACTCCATCTAGATGACTCCGCACAGGACATCCTTATTCCTAATCCTTAGAACTTTAGTATTGGATGTTTTACAACCACTGGACAGGCTTTACACCACAAGGGGTGCTGAACCCTACATAAAGCAATAATGGCTTAAAAAGCGATGGCACAGCCTCATCCGCGCTTTGAAGAGCAGGACAGTGTATTAAAACAATTAGGAAAGGAACGAGAGAAAGGACTTCACAGGCTTGTGTATCCTTACATGACATTATAATGAAAAGAAGTTTTTTTTTTTAAAGATACACATGGTCAATAAAGTAAGTCTTGCATTTTATGTGGTACGTAATGACCTTGCTTGCTCGTTACAAATGCCTACCCACTGCCCAAAATACCCATTTCATCTGGAAGTGGCATCCAAGCCAACTGGGCTTATAATAAAAAAGAAAAACTTTTAAAGGCCGATTTTTTTTTCTTTCTTTCTTTTTCAAAAAAAAAAAGAAAAATGTCTTTTTTGACATTTGAGACCCTACGACTGAATAAATTCCTATGAGCCATTCAAAGAGGAAAAGGAGGTCTGATGGCAAGGGGGCTAAAACTCACCTGCATTAGCATAAATGTCGTATTTCATCAATCACCCTAGCGTGGTAACTGTTGCTGCTCCCTTCTCCACCAGCTTTAAACACAGAGGAAGTCATGAACCTAAAAAAAATAAATAAATAATAATAAAAAAAAAGCGCAGCCCATTTAAATTGTTAGAGCTATGGAGTAATTTGTTGCAGATTTTTTTATGCCTAGAACTCATCATTATTTCCTTTCATGCTCATCTTCAATCTCGTAGGTCGCCCCAAACACAAACATAAGGGATCCAGATGCAAGATGTGATTTGATGTAATTGCTCAATTATTTCATTTCTAGTGTACACAACTCAAATCCAAGCACGAACCACTGTGCTACTTGTTGGGCATGACGTGTCTTTTGATAGCATCAGACGGGTAACCTTTCCTAAGCCTGTGTCGAGAGCTTTCTGAATGTAGACAGTAAATTATAGGGGAATTACTGAATACAAGGCAGCTCCTGAGTCTGGGGTTCCATTATTTGTATGGCATTTCAATTGTGGTTAACTCAGGAAACACACTGGTCACAGAGGAACTTTGCTGAGGTGCCAACCTGGTGGCCACCTTTACAATGTCCAACATATGAGAGAGGTTAAGAGGATGCACTGATACACATGACAAACCAACTCAGGATCCCAGATGAGGACCCCAGTGCAGCCATGTGACGGGTGACACCTGAGCACCACACTAGTTCAGATGGAATGGAACAGTGGGAGGTTTATTTATGGTGGCTGGAGTGCCAATGGGCGGCATGGTGGCGCAGTGGTAGCGCTGCTGCCTCGCAGTTAGGAGACCTGTGTTCGCTTCCCGGGTCCTCCCTGTGTGGAGTCTGCATGTTCTCCCCGTGTCTGCGTGGGTTTCCTCCGGGCGCTCCGGTTTCCTCTCACAGTCTAAAGACATGCAGGTTAGGTGGATTGGTGATTCTAAATTGGCCCTAGTGTGTGCTTGGTGTTTTTGTGTGTCCTGCGGTGGGTTGGCACCCTGCCCGGGATTGGATTCGTGCCCTGTGTTGGCTGGGATTGGCTCCAGCAGACCCCCGTGACCCTATGTTTGGATTCAGCGGGTTGGAAAATGGATGGAGTGCCAATTCTGCCAACAACCCTCAGGTTTTTCCCGGCAGGTTGGAGGACCTACACGCAGGGCTTGGATGCAGATTAATCGATGAAGTGATTGCAGGTTAAGGGTTTTGCTCAAGGGCCCAACGGATTAGAGTCACTCAGGCGTTTACAGAATTTGAACCGACAATCTTCCGATTACTAGTGCAGATCCTTAGCCTCAGAGCCACCACTCCGCCCAGACAAACAAGCACTCAATGGCACGACCAATAATAACAAACGAAAAGCAGTGCAACCATGGAGAATAAACAAAAGAGGATCTGAAGTTCTCTTAAAATGGTCAGCACTCAGGTGAAAGTTCCATTCTTCAGTCTGCTCTCACTGGAATGAGACAACTCTTTGCCGAAATTACCTCGGCTTTATAATGGAGGGAGTGGAAAGGGTGGAGTCCGATGCCCTCAGTGGGCAGGTTCTCAGAGCAATGATAGAAAAAGGAGATGATACCCTGAGCAACAGCCATCGATCGTGTCCTGGATTGGTAATGTGACCCTGGTTTTGTGTGGGCTTAGAAATGCACTCCTCATTAATAGACTCTTCAGTTAAGTTTATTTTGAAGAAAATAAATGAGTATACTGGCAAAAGACCCCCATCTGGATACGTAGGTGCAGAAAATGAACTGACTATACTGAACAGAGAAGAAAATGTTGTAACAATTGTGGAACATGACCTGGACACAGACAGGCAGACATGTTTGAATCACCCCACACACATTTATTTTGGTGCTCCATATTTACAAACAAGTGCTCACAAGTCCCTAAAGTCCTGGCCACAGCAATGCCTCACTTTCTTCAGGCTGCCTCCTTGCCTCCTCCACCAAGCTCTGTCCTTCTCCTCATCCAACTCCAGCCATCATATGGTGGGAGGCGGCCCCTTTTATAGCCACCCGGATGTGCTCCAGGTGTCCGCCAGTAACCTTCCGCCGACATGCCCCATGTTGCGGAAGCACCGGCTGTGTAGGCTACCCGGAAGCAGTCCGGGTGTCCCCGATCCTCTTCCCCCCCAGCACTTTCGGGTGTGGTGGAAGTGCTGAGGTCCAGGGCTCTCTAGGCACACATTGTTTGAGGTGAACGTAAGCCCTCTTCCGGTCTTACTGGGTGTCCCGGCTGGGTCACCACCCCAGCCATCTCCGACACAATAAAGAAGAATGACTTGATCAATTATTTTTGTACAAGGATGTATATAATACTGTTTAAAAATGCATTGTGCAGAAGAGAGATGTGATATTATTAGATTAGATAAACTTTATTAATCCCCTGGAGAAATTCAGATGCATACAGCAGTAGAAACATAAAAGACAATGATACAGACTCACAGGACAGCCAATCAATTGATAAATAAATAAATCAATAGATTGATAGATAGATATTGTGTAGAAATTTCAAAATGAACTTAAAGAGTATGTCAAGAGGACGCATTGAATTGCCTGATAGGTGTGGGCAGTAAAGACCCCCAGAGGCACTTCTTAGCTTACTCAGGTGGAATGAGCATGAAGCTAAAAATTCTCCAAGAGAGCGCCTCCTTTTCGTAATGACATCCAATGTTGCCACCATCCTCTTTACCAAACCAGTGTGCCCAGGGTTGGTCCTGTAATGGAACAGGCTTTCCTAAAAAGTTTCTTCAGGTCTTTTGCTCCTTTTAAGCTCAATTGCTTCCCCAGGAGACACAACACACAACAATGGGCTGGTGGAACGTTGACAGAAGTTTGCTGCACATGTCAGAAGACCCGAATCTCCTGAGGAAGTCCAGTCTGCTCTGGTCCATCTTGTCGAGTACCACTGTTGTTTATGTGAACCCCCAGGTACTTGTAGTCTCTGCACCACTTCCATGTTCTCCCCTTGGATGGAGACGGGTCTCAGAGGCTCCTTGGTACTCTGGAGGTCCACCACCAGATCTTTTGTCTTGCTGATTATTATCACATTAAGCAGCTAATGAACTGACCTTTTCAGACAAGTTGCAAGTGTGTCACTGTCGGTGTGAAATTTAATGAACTTATGGAACTTGATCAAAATAGCAGTCAATCAAGCCAAGAAAATGTAATAAAGCCTCCAAGCTGTTCAGAACTGCTGAAGATGAAAGAAAAAAGTTATACTGGGAAGGAAATCAAGTGTTGAAAACATAAATATTAATATTTTTAAAGATAGAGAAGAATTTGGCCCCCATAAACCTGTTTTGAATTAAACTGGTTGGAGAATGTTTCATAATCTTACGTTACTTCACGTTCATATTGATTACTCTTACTCACGATACATACAATATTGATCGAGAGTGTGTCATTCATAAATTGGACCCCTACAGTGAGTTGTGATATTTGTACTCTCATGCACATGCACATAGAGGACAGCTGAAGGTCTCTAATGACTGTAATTCTACCTCCACACCACGGGTTGGCGCTGTCTCCTAATGCAGTGCTCTCTGTCTCTTCCTCCCTCCGCAGACCGGATGACCGGATGATTGACAGCTATAACACCACTGACCTTATTTCCGGTCCACCTGGACCCGCCTCTTCCTGCTGGAAGAACTAAAAAGCTCTGTCATCTTTGTCAGTTCAATCTCTGAAAAGATGTCTCCACAATGATTGCGTGTTTTTCATTTTTGCTTGAAATTCAATTATATGGTGGCGTTGCCGGGTTGGTACTCCGACTCTTTCTCTTTGTCATCTTGTTTCTTTTCCAGTACATTAAACCAAGGAAATAGTTTGCTTTGTAGGACTTTGTGTGATCATGTCACATCCAGCTGCTAGACCTGCATTTAATGAACTCATTGAACTCCATCAAAATGATGGAAAATTTATCAAAGTGAAATGATAAAAATGCCTCTAGGTTGATCAAAGTTGCTAAATGTAAAATGTAAAAGTTAAATTGAAAAGAGAAGAAAATATTGCAATCATAAAGATCAAAGTTTGTAATATTATGGAAAAGGCTTTGGCCTCCCATGACCCTGAATTGTATTAAATAGATTTGAGAACGTCATGTTGCGTTACCCCATAAAGGTCATATTTAAAAACATTACAACGATAAGATTGCTGAATGTAAAATACACAAGTTAAACTAAAAAGAGAGGAAACTGTAATAATAAACATCAGTGTTTTGATGGATGTGATAAACTAACAGAATATTAATTATTGATTACCCTTACACAACGTTGCACATGATATCAATCAACAGTGCATCATTCATAAATTCGACCACAGCAGCAACTTGTGATATTATTATATTAAAGTCAAAGTCAAAAGACTTTCTTTTTTTGAACCTTTTTGAACATTTTTCCATCAGCCAGACATTATAGATTAATATATGGTAAAACAAACAGATATAAAAACAGTTTTTTACCCACAGGCCATCAGGCTCACTAGTGGTTAGCTTCAACACCCCCAGGCTTTCCAGGCCTTTAATGACCTCTTGGACACGGCCATCAGAAGTGTGTCTGTTTGCGGAGAGAGTGTCGACCTTGGCAGTGACATTCATGTCTCTGGTGACTCTTCCTATGAAGTCAGTAGACGGATTGGGAGAGCTTGGGAGGGTCATGAGGTCGCTGGAAAGGGGAGTGTGGCGCTCCTGATATCTCTGCGAAAGGACGAAAGTCTGAGTCTTTAGAGTCCTGGTGCTTCCCGTCTTGCTATATGGTTGCAAGACATGGATGTTATCCAGTGACCTGAGACAAAGACTGGACTCCTTTGGTACTGTGTCTCTTTGGAGAATCCTTGGGTAACGCTGGTTTGGCTTTGTGTTGCTCACGGAGTCCCGAATGAAGCACATTTACCTGCATTGTGAGAGAGCGTCAGTTACAGCATTATGGCCATGTGCCACATTTCCCCGAGGGTGATCCAGCTTGTAAGATCATCATTGTTGGGGACCTGAGTGGCTGGACCAGGCCAAGGGGTCGCCCACATAACACCTGGCTGCGGCAGACAGAGGGTCATTTCCGCAGGGTGGGACTGGACTACATGTCTGCCTTAGGGGTTGACAACCAGGATCTCGAGTTGTTTCATCAATGCGCTGTACCAGTACATGCTCCCCAACCTGACCTGACCTGACCTGCTTCATAGGTTCTTGAAATACTATTCACATATTGCTAATATATATATATTTTTGTCTCATGTGTGTGATTAAATTTGGTATATACGTCGATTATGTAATTTATAATTGGAGAGTTACCAAAAACAGAGTCAAATTCCTTGTATGAGTGCATACTTGGCCAATAAATTGGATTTTGATTTTGTGGATTATTGCTGGCTGCAACCAAATGGTCATGTTACTGTCGACTGCTTGGGCTATATTGGATGAACTTGCTAAACTTGATCAAAATCACAGCAAGAAGACTAAAATGATAAATAGCCTCTCAGCAGATCAGTGTTGCTGAATTAAAAAATATGAGAGTTAAACTAAAGAGAAAAGAAATCATAATTTGAGGGTAAATTGAAAAGTAAAGGCATTTTTAAAATTACGGAGTAACTTCAACGGATACAAGCTGACGCAATACAACACACCCGTGATGGCTTATGGGTACTTCGACACACAGAAAGTGCAGTGAAATTCACCAGAGGATGCTGGCTTGTGCAGATCAGAAAGCTCTTTGGGTACCCACCTTACACAAAGTTGATGACAACCCAAGTCACCATATTTTATCATTTTATATTTTATCTTCTTATATTTATCTTTTGTATTTTGTGTTGTCCTTGTATGTCACACCAATAAATGGGATCCAGATGCAAGATAAGACAAATTCCTAGTAGATATTAGTGTTCCTGGCCAATAGATGGAATTCTGATTCTGATGTGCAGATCCATAGCTGATATCCAAATGTGCAACAAGAGTGGACAACGCAATCCATCAGTCTTCTCTCATTGAAAGCTTTCTGAAAACCAAGATTAATATTATCTTACCCATCTTTCTGATCATTGGCTATTGTTATCTCCAGCATATTAGTGAAACACAAACTTCACCATCTGAACCTATGCTGACTACTCCCTAACACGCCTACCGTCATCTTCCCACCCGATACTCCATCTTTTCCATAATTACCCATGATGTTAAACTTATAGGCTTCCCATTAATTGGATCCTTCTTTTTATACTTTCTACCAGTAAGAGCGCACTGCACGATAACATGCAGTGAATAGACTTGACTCAAGCATTCCTAGTTTTCCTCCTCTTTCTCTGTATGTTTATCATTCGTTTGCTCCGAGGTTGATGTTCTTGCTGCTTCCTGAGCAGCTCTTCTTTTCTCCAACCTAGCGACCTGCTTCTTCTCTTTCGTCGGCATCTTTTCACGTTAAAAGTGATTAAGTCAGTGTTTGCGTTGCAATTTCTTAGTACGTTTTCCTTAATTTTTCACTCAAGCTGGCCCTTAAGTCTTCAATCTGCCTCAAGAATGATTTGAGATATGAAGAGGTAGGGGAAGTGACAGCGAAGGTGTTAGGGAATGAGAACGGCGCCCGTACGCATGCGCCGCACCCTGCCGAGAGTTGATTCTACAATAAAATGAAATAGAAATAAAAAGAGGAATAACCTTGGAGGTCAATTATCACCCCGGAAGCAGACAGTAGACGTCATGTAGTATATGTGTACCAAATTTCAGGTCAATAGTTCAAACGGTGATTTAAAATCCTGGACAGACAAATGAACAGCCATGGTAGCGTAGTATATAAGAAGAATAATATAATATATATTATATAATATTTGCTAGTTTGCAGTCCTTAAGAGTTTCCCCACATTGCAGAAATGTCTCAAGGGTTTATGTGTGTACTTGCTGGCCTTCTTAACCTTCTGCTTGAATTTCAGCCTACTCAATTTATATAATTAACAGATCACTAAGTACCCCCTGGATAGCCCCTATTACTGCTGGAAGGTCATAGACTTGTTTGTATGCAAACTTTGGAAACACACAAGTTTATATCACTTTCTCGTTCAGTGTCTTCCAGTTTAACATTCAATATGTCACTGCATATCACACACAAACTGCACACGACATCCACCTCATTTTAACAGCATGGTCTCTGTGTATGATGGCGTCCCTCAGTAAATGGTCAGTTTTATGGGATTAGTAAGTGGACTTGCAGTTTTGTATACAGTACATTCTAACTATCATTCATAAAATAATAATACATCCTTATCAGCATAAACGATTGCAGATGTGCAATTGCCTGCGCTGAGTACTATAAGATGTTCAGCATACCTCACACCTTTGCAGTCAATCATCAACAGGTGTGGATGTCATAAGGTGAACAACCCAAGGCTCACGAATGCAATTCCAGATCCCATATATGCTCCAACTGTAGGCACAGGCCCAGGAACAGGCATTGAGTCAGAGCCATATGTTAACCCGTTCAGAGGCCTTAGATTTAGTGGATACATCACAAATATGTCAAGTCGTGCCAAACAGGCAGAAAGGGAAACTTCTGAAGAAGCCTCCGAGAGAGCGTAGGGAACACGGCTCCCTTTTCATGGGAGGAGTTTGAGAGTTTGGCTTATTTGTTTTTAGAGTCACAAAAATACTGCATCACCTTTATATCATATCCCAAGACAAATACCATAAATCTTTCATAACAGTAACAATATAACTTGCATATTGTCAAGCACTTAGGAGGTATCATCAAGGCTCTGAAGGTGTAGGCAATACCACCCTGAGACGGGGGCGCTGTCTTTAACGTTATCTCCCTTTCCATCTACAGCTCTGAGGCTCATTGACCCAAGGATGAGTGACCCATTTATGTCCACGAGGTCCTGTCTATTGTGGGTTGGTGCTATAAAGACCTACAGGCCACCAGAAGCTGCTGTTCACTAAGGACTTACAGTTTAACAGGATGGAGCTTTTCCTCAGGAGCATCTTTTAGTTTAAATGGCATCATGCCCTGTTTTGCACCCACAAGTGCACTTTTCTTTTCACTTTATTCACCAATGCTTTAAAATGGGGGCGCTACTGGCTGGTACCCCGACCCTGTGTTTTCGTCTGGACTGTTTATTTTGTTCAGCAACGGGTACAATTTTGAAATTATGAAAAAGAACAAAAGTGTGTACTTAATGTAATTGTGGCAGAAATAAGTTTGGTAGTTTATTACTTTTTAAACATGTGTTGCGGGAAGTGGTAATGCAGGATGGATAACACAGAAACATTTGGGGGCGTCAAGCAGATTGTCTCTTTTAGTAACAGAAAACACAAAGCAAAAATGTCCAGAACTTCTTAAACAATGTAAATCGTGGCTTTTGTAGTATTAGCGCTACATCCGTGTAGCCTTTAAATATAAACACTAAATCACTCAGGAGCTCCGTCACACGGTAGTCTCTCGTGTCGACTGCCGACCCGGCTCTGGCTGGCTGGCTTCTTATGTTGGTGAGTCTCTGAAGGCGTGGGGCTAGATGCTCTCATTGGATGGTTTCTCTGAACTGAGGGGGGAGAAGGAGAAAAAACAGTCAGTGACAGCGCCCACTCTCGCAGTGGAGGGATAACGCATACCTTGTCCGAGCCTGGGAGGAGGTAATCTCACGCGCATGTGTGACACATGTTAGAAAATGTATGTATGGTCCAAAATATTTGGGTACATTCTGGGATTGGATTAACGGTTTTGAAAGAGACATTTCTGTTTGTTACATAATTTGGCACTGTGGTGTGCGTGACAATGTGACAGAGGTTTGCCCAGACATATTTATCTTTTATATAGTGCCTTTCATAACTATCTATCTATCTATCTATCTATCTATCTATCTATCTATCTATCTATTATATAGTACCTTTTATCTATCTATCTGTCTTTATGTTAATATTTTTTCCTAGCTGTGCTATCCTGCCTACTATACTAAAATTCCTATCTATCTATCTATCTATCTATCTATCTATCTATCTATCTATCTATCTATCTAATCTTGCCTACTATACCAAATTCTTCTCTTCTATCTATTATACAGTGCCTTTCACATCTATCTATCTAGACAGGCATTAGGCAAAAGCAGGACAGGTCCCGCCATACTATACCAACAACCCTGTGATGAAAAGAGCAGAGGGCACTGCCTCCCAGTATTCCTGGCATTCTCTTTCTCTCTCTTGGCACCTTAGCTGCAGACTTTCAGGCTTGCACTCCAGAAGTGTTCACAGAGAGTCCGAATACAGAACATGTACAGACTGCTTAATGAAATTTGCGGTTCGTTCTGAGTGCAATTGCGTGATTTTTTTCCCATGTACTCTTTGCCGCAGTGCATACAGATGAAGCATGCAGAGCCATTAACACGCATAAAGGTAATTTTATGTGACAGTAATTGAGTGGAGGTGGCAATTTACATTTGTGTGCAGCTGAAGTGCCATTTTTAGAGTCTTCTGCAGATGTCAGACTATATTCTGTTATTCCACATTTCAAATGCTGGTTTGGTATTTTGGAAGCCCTAACTATTTAGATTTGTACATCTGTAAATTTCTACTTAGTTGTTTTTTTTCTCCATTATAACTTTATCTCTGCACTTGTGTTTTATTTTTCATAACAGAATTCTAACTTGTTTATCATTGTACAATATTCCTTACATAATATCCTTTATAGTCTTTTTCATAATGTGAGCTCTCATTGCAAGATCACTAATTTAGAACATAATGGCAGGGGAACATGAAACCAGAATTAAATGGAAAAAAATGAAAGGGAATATAAGCGGCTGAAACCAAATGGGATTATGATCATGTGTGGGTTATGTGATAGTAGCATTAATGACAAGTTAACTAGAGCTCAGAGAACATAACAACTTAATTCAGTTCAGGAAGTAATATTTGAAAGAATGAGAATTAACATGTGGATCATAATCCACTCAAATGAAAAGATTCCAGTTTTGCTGAATAATGAACAACTCACTGACAAGAAGAACATGACTACTGTAATTAAATCTTGTGATCAAAGCTACCATCAGAAAAATAACTATATCGTTCCAGAAAAAAAAATACAGCTTTGAATTGCTGACATAATCCAGTCACGCTGCCTGCCGTACTTCATAACAACCTAAAAAAAGACGACAAAAAAAACAAAACAAAAAAGACGGCGCGGCAGGCAGCAGATACTGCAAGACAGCTTCTTCACATCAGGTCTTTTTTTTGTGTTTCTCCTCTTCTCCAGCTGCAGAGCTGGTTTTCTGTCTTCGATAGCAGCAGTGATTTTCTCTGATCAGGTATTAACAAGCATTTTGCCATCTTTGTCACAGGTGACGAACAAACCTCACCCAAACTGAAACACACTGATTTTTGAAGCCTTTGTTCTATTTTTCCTCTTCACCGTTTACGTTTTCTCCTCCTCTTTATCGTTGTACTGACTCGTGAGAGACAGTCCAAGTCAAAATGAACAATGGACTAGGAAGTCAAAACCGGGAGAAAACCCAATCGACCGTAGTTCAGTTAATTTGTGTGTATCGCACTTCATTGAGTACTGAGACAAGTTCTCAGGTAAAACGCATACATAGAGTTTACAAATTACCAAATGCAGAATTAGTACACATAAAGACACAGATTTATTCAAAAACACCAAAAACAAAGTAGAAACTTATGTAAATGGAAGCCAGCATTATCTGCCATTTGATTCATTGTTGAAAGCTGATGAGTTGACAACGGAGGAAAGGAAAACAAAAACTGTAGTCAGCAACATTTGTAGGAAAACCAAACCTCTGGAGGGTCTACGGTCAATTATAAAAGAAAAAGTCAGATCGAGACACGGTCACAGTCCTGGAGACATTAGCCAACAGGTTTCCCATGGTTTCTTCCTGGGTATTTCTGTAGGGGAGTCTGTTCTGTACTGGGACATCCAATCTGATGTAGGAATCCTTCAGTCCAATGATTTGGTCAAAACCAAAGCAGAAGTCCTGAAGGAAAGGAAAATGAGGCTTTATCCGTAAAACTCAGATACCTCGGGACACCTGAGGATGATCTTTAAGCTGTTGCTCCAATGACGACACCAACGAGTGTGTCATGGTATTGTTCTGAAAACCGTTGCCAGGAAAGTGATGGGAATTTCGATTCACTTTCCTGAATGGATTCTTTCAAGCTGCCCTTTTACGCTAATCAATTCTTTTGATTCATTTGATTTTATTTGGAGTCTGCCATTTATGGAAAGTCCAAGGTGTGGGGAGTGGGGTTAGTTCCTACTGTTCACATCACAAACATATAATTTAATAATCCATGCATTATTTTGATAAATACCATATTCATTTTCAGGTCTTGAAACCCAAAAAATTGATCATAAAATCAGACTCTGATTTATACGTCCATTCAAAAATATGACACTTATTATTTTTTTTACATATTCTTGCCTCCTCCAATCTCGCACCAATTTCTCAGACACATCGAATTTTGTTGCAGCAGCACAGTTACCAATTTCTTTTGCCACTTCAACGATGTTTAATTTAAAACCAGCTTCAAATTTTCTTCTGATCGAACACTCCATCATAGATAAGGGATGCTCTCATGATAAAGGTGTATGAGGGTGTGAGATACAAAAAACGCAAATCAGTGCAAACGTCACTTCGGAATAGTTCAGGTATTACCATGTGGTTGCGTAGGCACAATACAATGAAAAAAGGCCATGTGCTCCGTGGTTACTCTCTCAGGTGGGCGGGCGTTAGCATAGCTTAATCTCTTGGACCAATAACGTGAGTTTTCCGCATTCGACTTATATGACAGACATTATAAAATACCGGAAATGATATGCTAAAATCAAGTCCCAACTTATCCGCGGGAGAACTTATCAGCGAATATAAACGGTATGTGTGTATATAAATAATATTATTGATTAACTTATATATAACTTATAATATATAAATATATCGTTAGCTATATGTTTAAAATGATAATTCACATGCTATTTTCCTGTTTTCATACACATAGCATAATAACACATTTAAGATGTATAATTAAAATAAGGGGTTTTGTTATAGAATCACAAGTAAATGAAAATGTGCAACTCATAATGATTCATTCACAAATCAAATGAACAAGAATTATTAGATTTGTTCATGAATCAAACCAACGGGAATCTTTAGACTGAATCTTGGGTAGTAGTCTGTTAGCAAATCAAATGAATGAGAATCATTAGACTGGTTCTCTGGTGGTGGCTTCTTCACGAATCAAATGAATGAGATTGTTAGACTGGTTCTCACGTCAAGACTTGTTCATGAATCAAACAAACGAAAATCGTTACACTTGTTCTTGGGTAGGGAAATGTTCAGGAATCAAATGAATGAGAATAATCAGACTGATTCTCATGTAGTGATTTGTTAGCGAATCAAATGACTGACAATCATTAGACAGATTCTCGGGTCGTGACTCGTTCACAAATCAAGTGAGTCAAGATTTGTAAACCCGATGACTGCGCTTTAAACATTTACCAGTGAAACGTAATATACACACGATATCATGTAGGACATGCATGCTCTTTAGCACACCTGTTGAGCTACACTTAATTGATTTGTTCGTGTTCATGAATCAGTTCATATGATTCACTGAAAAGATTTATTCAGAAAAGACAAATGTCTGGCGAATCGCTCATCACTAATACAAAAACTCTAAAATAGCCGCTCCCTTTGGGAAAACGAAATGCTGACATGGTGAAGCATAAATAAAATATGACAGGTTTATCCTTTCTGACCACATATACAGAATTCTTGGAATGTCAATAACCCCTGATTTCATATATGGATTTTGTGGAATTCACAAAATTCACAATTGTGGAAAATCGGAGATGATGACAGTCAATGAGGCTTATGATAATTTTGTTTTAAATTGTTTCTTGGCTCTAAAATTTTACTTATATATAGTTCCTTTGAATGTCAAAGAACTTTTTGATAATATGTTTTTGTCCCCAGGTGTTTCAATCATGTTTCATGTTTTCCATCCATCCCGCTATATCCTAACACAGGGTCACGGGGGTCTGCTGGAGCCAATACCAGCCAACACAGGAAACAAACCCCGGGCAGGGCGCCAGCACAAGACACACGCACACCCCAAGTGACAATTTAGAATTGCCAATGCACCTAACCTGCATGTCTTTGGACTATGGGAGGAAACCGGAGCAAACCCATGCAGACACAGGGAGAACATACAAACTCCACACAGGGAGGACCTGGGAAGTGAACCCAGGTCTCCTAACTGCGAGGCAGTAGCGCTACCCACTGCGCCACCGTGCTGCCTTCATGTTTTCCTACAACACTATATTGCTTTCCTCCTGTCTCTAATTGGCTATCTATCTCACTCTTTCACCACCTAATAGTTAATGTGTGGAGATGATACTGGCACAATAATGGCTGCTATCCCAATATCCAGGTGGGTGATACACATTAGTGGTCGGTGAAGTGGTTCCCCTCTATCTAAGAGTTTTGAGTAGTGAGGAAAGCGCTATATAATTGTAGTATTATTATTATCTATACTAATAAAAGGCAAAGCCCTCACTGACTGACTGACTGACTGACTCACTCACTCACTCACTCATCACTAATTCTCCAACTTCCTGTGTAGATAGAAGGCTGAAATTTGGCAGGCTTATTCCTTACAGCTCACTTACAAAAGTTAAGCAGGTTTCATTTCGAAATTCTACACGTAACGGTCATAATGGTCGATAACGGTTGACAAAGTCCGCCATGTTGAACTTTCTTATTTATGGCCCCATCTTCACGAAATTTGGTAGGTGGCTTCCCTGCACTAACCAAAACCGATGTACGTACTTATTTCGGTGGTATGATGCCACTGTCAGCCGCCATATTGAACTTTCCAACGTCACTAATTCTCCAACATCCCGTGTAGGTAGAAGGCTGAAATTTGGCAGGGTCATTACTTACAGCTTACTTACAAAAGTTAAGCAGGTTTCATTTCGAAATTCTATGCGTAACAGTCATAACGGTCGACAATGTTCACCATGTTCAACTTTCTTATTTATGGCCCCATCTTCACGAAATTTGGTAGGTGGCTTCCCTGCGCTAACCAAAACCGATGTACGTACTTATTTCAGTGGTGTGACGCCACTGTCGGCTGCCATATTGAAGTTTCCAACATCACTAATTCTCCAACTTCCCATGTAGGTAGAAGACTGAAATTTGGTACTTATTTCGGTGATATGATGCCACTGTCGGCCGTCATATTGAACTTTTCAACGGTCTTTGTTACTTATGGGCCCATCTTCAAGAAATTTGGTACGCGGGTTCCCAACGCTAACTGAATCCCACTTACGTACATATATACGTCCATAGCCTGCAGCTCGGTCACCGTGTGAGGCGGCGTTGGGTCCCCCATCCCAATTCCTCCCACGTTGTTGGCTGCCTGCCTATATAAGGCCGTCCGTCGCTTCAGTCTCTACATTCCCTTCCTTGCTTCGCCACGGTATTCACGTCTCCCTGCTGATAACTACAGCATTTTTATTTAATCCACGGCTTCTCTGCTGTTTTATTGTTCATTTATTACGATTATAGTTATTGTGTAGGTATTTTAGACTTACTTTACATTGTTCAGGTACCCATTTCCTTTATCATTCCAACCGTACCCCCATTAACATGTCTATCAAGGTGATCACCATCGATCAAAGAACTGTCACTTACCGAGTGGTTTCCATGCCCAGAGATGGCACCTGCCTTTTCCATTCTCTTTGTTACATATTGCACGGCCATACCAGGCTCACTAATGATATCCGGAGGAACATTGTGTCTTATGTATTGAATGACTGGGACAGGTTCAAGGTGTGGACTGATGACGGTACAGGAGATAATTATACTACACAGGAGCACTAGAAGAGTGAAATGCTTAAGTGTACCGAAATGGCCAAATATTTTACACCTTTGGACAACCGCCAATGCCTCTTAAACATCTTAGATTCACAGGTGACGATTTCAGTAGTGGACACTTTGATGTTTAGAAATGCTTAAACTCTCAAAAGCTGGATGTGAAGTTATCAATGAAACTGGTTGTATACTTACAACGCTTGACAGATGCCGAATGTCTCTTCAACACAAGTCCTACAAATACTGTCGTAACTGAAACAAACCATGAAACTCAAACCGATTATGACAGCAGCAATCCAAGCTGTGAGATTTGAAACAAGATTACTGTTCACATGGCCAACTGTACGTTGCATGCTCAAGAGTAAGCTCAGCGCACAGCTACAGCTTGGTCATATTGCAACTGGAGGGCCGAACTGACAACGTGGTATACAAAGAGATCCTTAACA
Organism: Polypterus bichir lapradei; assembly: GCA_026402145.1. Taxonomy (NCBI): domain Eukaryota; kingdom Metazoa; phylum Chordata; class Cladistia; order Polypteriformes; family Polypteridae; genus Polypterus; species Polypterus bichir. The sequence continues at coordinate 9,396,633 of JANRMT010062816.1, read as the reverse complement.
AATAATTATTGGTATATTTTCCCTCAGTTTAAAAAGGTTTAATTTTCTTCTTAATAAAAATTTTAAGGCAGTACTTCGCCGCCGCGAAGCACAGGTATTTTGCTAGTTAATAATAAATAGCAGTAACGTATTACATGTAGGAGGAAGAAATTCTACATTTGAATACACAATGAGAGGTCTGAAACATGAAAGTAGCCCTTAAGAGAAGGACCTTGGAGTCATATTGCACTCCTCACTATCTACATCATGAGAGTTTACAGAAATGATCAAGAAGTTTAAAAGGTTGTTCAGTTATACAACATGATGTGTGGAGTACAAGCCAAGGGAGGTTATGCTTTAGTTATTTGATACACTAGTGAGGCCTCACCTGAACTATTGTGTGCAGTATTGGTCTCCACATTACTAAAATGACACAGCAGTGCTAGAGAAAGTCCAGAGAATACAGCTGATAATACAATGGAGAAGTGTGAGCTATGAGAGGAAATTGAAGGAGTGGGAACCTTTTCAGTTTAACCAAACAGAGATCAAAATAAACAAGATTCTGAGAAATTAATTCATGCCTTTATTTCTAGTAGGATTGACTACTGCAATGCGGTGTTCACCGGATGTTTAAATTGTTCTTTATACAGCCTCCAGTTAATCCAAAATGCTGCTGCAAGAATTATTACAAGAAAATGTGAACACATAACTCCAGTTCTTAAATCCTTACACTGGCACCCAGATCTCAAGATGCCAGTCTGCTTATGATTCCAAGGATTAATAAAATAATAGTGGGAGTTTGAGCTTTTAGTTACAGGGCCCCTAAACTGTGGAGTGGTCTGCCTGCTACTATAAGAGATGACCCTTCGGTCTCAGCTTTCAAATTCCGGCTGAAGACTCACTACTTCAGTTTAGCACACCCTGACTAGAGCTGCTGATTAACTGTACAGACTGCATCTCTGTTGTTAGTCATTAGCACTAAAACATAAGTAATATGATTTGTTACTAACCCTCACCTATTCTGTTTCTCTTCTCGGTACTCAAATGTGGCACTTGATGCCACAGCCCACCTTCCAAATTGTTTTGCCTGCCTAAGATAAAGTCATCTCTGATGGAGGATCGCAGGAATTTTCGGGTAGAGGGATCCTTTCATCTGATTGGCTGGCCCAGCGCTGACTCAGCTGTGGAATGGCCAACTGGAGGAGGCAGCTTGATGGCCAAGGTCTCCAGGACTCTAAACAAATCCAAATCATATTATGTGATATCATCTACTGCTAAATTCTGCTCCATACTTGTAATATTTTTATTTTTATACTGTATTGAGGAGTACTTGTCCTTTGTTCTGTGTATTGCATTGTATTGACCCCTTCTTTTTGACACCCATTGCACGCCCAATCACCCTGGAAAGGGGTCTTCTCTTTGAACTGCCTTTCCCAAGGTTTCTTCCATTTCTTCCCTCCAAGCATGTTTTTTGGGAGTTTTTCCTCGTCTTCCTAGAGAGGCAAGGCTGGGGTTTGTGGTTGTATCTGTCAAGAGGCAGGGCCTGTTAAAGCCCATTGCAGCACTTCTTGTGTGATTTTGGGCTATACAAAAATAAATTGTATTGTAATGTTTCAAGAGCAGACATAATTGAAGTGTTTCAAATTATGAAAGGAATTTGTACAGTGCATTCCACTTTAAAGCAAATTCTTCAACAAGAAAACAGGGACATGGTGTTAACGGGCAGATTTTGCTCAAATGTTAATACATTTTTTTTCACATAAAGAACCAACAGATACGAATGGGATAAAGTACCAAGTAATGTGATGGAGATCAGGACGTCAGGGACTTTGAAATCTCGACCTGATGTTAGTTTGGACAAATTAGGATGGCTGACCTGGTGGCCTGTTCTTGTCACAGTTTTTCTAAAGTCCTAATGTTCTTTCACTGAGCTCTCCATACTCTAGAATGGTCTGCTGCTCAACACTCCAGTGAAGGTTGGGCTTTCTCTGCGGCCACATGTCGATCCGACTGGTGTCTTTTAAGCCTAGGAAGCTCTTCTCAACTGCTCTCCTAAAATCAGTTCTGATTCACTTAATTAGTTTGATCTGTCAGACCTACAAGAGTTGGAGACTTTAGGAACACATCTACTGAAACATGTAATTAATTTTGTTTCTCTCTTCAACTCTATAGCTATTTATGTTCTGGCAGAAAACAATTCCAAATCTGTTTTTCTCTCATAGTGTAACTGTTCTCAAAAGGGGATGGAGATCACCATGGGCTGTACCTAAACTATGCTGGCAAGATGGCTGCTCTTGTAAGAATGAAAAACAACAACAACCACATTTATTTCTATACCATGTTTTTCATATAAATGGTGAAGCTCAAAGTGCTTTACAAGATGAAGAAAGATAAATATAAAAATAAGATTAGGCTATACTACTTAACAAAGAATAAAGTAAGGTCTGATGGCCAGGAGGACAGAAAAACAAACAAAAAACTCCAGAGGGCTGGAGAAAAAAAAAACAAAAAAAAAAAAACCAAAATCTGCAGGGGTTCTGAGGCCACGAGACCACCCAGACCCCCACTGGGCATTCTACATAACATAAATGATCTCAATCAGTCCTCAGAATTAGATGATGATGGTCATGTGGTCATCTTGCCTTCGATCCATCAATGTAGGGACTGCATGGCACCCTGATCAGGTTTTATACTCGACATTTTATACTATTATACTGTATTGAGGATTACTTCTGTTCCGTTCTGTGTATTGTATTGTATTGACCCCCTTCTTTTGACACCCACTGCACGTCCAACCTACCTGAAGAGGGGTCTCACTTTGAACTACCTTTCCCAAGGTTTCTTCCATTTTTCCCCTACTAGGGTTTTTTCCTTGTCTTCTTAGAGAGTCAAGGCTGGGCCATTGCGGCACTTCTTGTGTGATTTTGGGCCATACAGAAATAAATTGTATTGTATTGTACTGCATTGCATCAGGTGGTGGTAGCGCAAATCGCCACCACAGAAAAACGGAAAAAGAACAGCAGAGAAGGAAGGGGTTAGTACATTGCTTACTAAATTAATCACATGACTAATATGATAAAACATAGATACAGTTTATTTAAAATGAATAATCAAGTATTTTACATAAACATCAACAAGCAACATTTGTATTTGTCTTTATTTTTATTAATGAGCAAAATACCTTCGGCCTTTCCTTGTGTCACCATATGACTAACCACCGGGTAGCATTGCCTGAATCAAAAATAGAAACATCATGTTTCTTTTAAAACTATTATCGTTATTAGCATAACAGGGACTGGCAATTAAAATTTGTTGTCAACGCTGCCTTAGTCAAAATGATCAGGGGATACCAGAGATATTTCTGACTAATTACAGTTTAATGCTGTGTGGCTCTACACTCTGCTTGAGACGATGCCCCTGAAGACTGTTCCCAAAATGACTGATACTGCACATGCCAGGGAAAGCCAGACAGACTGAACCACATCAGGGTCTGAAGGATTTACAAAAAAAGGAATACAATACGAATTGTAAGTGCTTGGTAAATTGCTAACAAAAATAAAAAGAACAGGTTGACACTGCGTTACAAAAAATGGTGTTGCTGACTTATAGCATCAGATTTTGAGTAAAAATCACGGCCTGTGAGCAGTTTGTATATTCTCCCCATATCTGTGTGGGTTTTATTTCAGAGCACCCCGATTACTGATGAACAGAAGCAACATTTATTTCTACGTTTGCATTTACATTTATTTGCTTTTATCCAAAGTGACTTACAAAAGATGTGTTTTCCCACTGCAGGAACTTTCTTTTTAGGAACCAATGAGTTCCTGTGTGTTGTAGGCCCTGGGTCACTTTAATGTGTTGTTCTGCCACCACACAGCAGGAACTGTAACGTTTTTGCAAAATATGTGACGTGCAAAGAAGAGTGACGAGGTACGAAGACAGGCACTTTTGAAAGTTAACAGGGGAACCCCCCCCCCCCAATCCCCAACCCCGCCTCACTTATTGCTTCAATTCCCTGGGACGTTGTCACAGCACGTTCTTCCCACATCTGTAAAGGTTACCTCCAGGTGCTCCAGTTTTCTCCAAAAGTCCAAAGACATGCAGGTTGGGTATATTTGTGTGTTTGAGTGTATTCACCATATGATGGACTGGCATCCTGCCCTGGGGGATTGGTCCCACGCTTAGAAGTTGAAGTAAGATCATTTTATCATTTTTCCTAATTTAGGAAAACAGTGATACATTCATCAAGATTTAGGAGCTGTCCTAACTTGCTAGGGGTTGAAAGAAGATGGCATTCAGGGAGAGATTGGCACACATATCCTGGGAAAGGCTGAATGCTTTGGGAATAATGGACAACAATAAACGTGTAAACGTCTTCTTTACTAAATCCAATATCTTGTGGAACAAAGTGAACAAAGTGTAGTCAAATGTGACTGGGTTTCTGGCCATATGTAAGATATACAGTTGACAGTCTTGTGCGGTTGGTTGGGTTCTTTTAAACCAGGAGACAGGAAGTTACAATAAAGTAGAGGAACAGGAAATGACATGAAAAGTGGCACAGGAAGTGATGTCTTCAAGAGGTGATGGAAGTGATGTCATCAGATGAGAACGGAAGTGACATCATCACACGGGGACCGGAAGTGACGTCATCAGAAGAGGATGGACTTGTCACCATCATACGGGGACTGGACGTGACATCATCATTTTGAGACCCAAAGTGACGTTTTTTTTTTTGAGGGTCCGGAAGTGATGTTAGCAAGTGGGTAGTGAAATTGCCTTTGTCCAGTTGGGATGAAAAAGAGTCATTATTATTCTGTAGGTCTGTTCGAAAAGGGACAAAGGCGTTAGTACTTGTTTCCAACCCTCTATCGGTTGTACTTTCACTGTCATTTGGCTGGGTCTTAAGTGTGACAAGCTAAACAAATGGGCTTGATGGACTGAATGGTCTCCTCTCATTTGTTAAATTTCTTATTATTGTTATTATTTTGAACCTAGTGTTCTGGAATTATGAGGTGACAGTGCTGCCGACTACACCACTGTAGCGCCCAGGGAAGAGCATGAAGAAAAATACAAAATGCAGTTTGGCATGTTTATTATACAAGTCTATCTATTATATTATTTCACAATTAAACAGAAAATACAAACATTGTTGTTGGAAAGGTAATTGAGCTTGGTGGACTTAATTATGCTCGTAAATGAGCCATGCACATTCATTTACCTTGTACGATTCGCTGAAGATATATGCTTACCACTTCTGTAGGGTGTACTGTACCTCAGAAGGTTTTTTAAGGCTGTTTATTTTTAAGATTTTTTAGAACATTAGAACATTCTAGACGAGAACAGGCCATTCAGCCCAACAAAGCTCGCCAGTCCAAACAAAGCTCGCCAGTCCTTTATAAGATTTATACCTTATTTGAATGCCTGAGTTGACAACTGTTCCTCTTCTTACTACTAGTCCTGCCTTTTTTCATAATAAAACAGTACATATTTAGTGGCTCAGGTCATGGCAGCATTCAGCACAAGTTAGGAACCAAGTGTGAACAGGGGGTCAATCTACCAAAGGGCTTCCTCATGCATATGCCCAGTTTAAACTTGACTGTTAACCTCACACGGTGGCACAGTGGTAGCAATGCTGCCTCGCAGTAAGGGGACCAGGGTTTGTGTCTCAGCTTTCATATCCCGGCTGAAGACTCACTGTTTCAGTTTAGCACACCCTGACTAGAGCTGCTGATTAACTGTGCAGACTGCATCTCTGTTGTTAGTCATTAGCACTAAAACACAAGTAATACGATATTCTGTTATGTTATGAAATCTTTTGGAATCAGTCATTAATTTATGTTCAGCTGAAAATGAAGGGATCATAGAACCCTTAGATTAGACAAAGAAAGGACACAACCCATGGACTTACTTCAGCTCTTTTGGTTTACGTTTATGGTCATCATTTTAATTTGTCTGTTGACTACTCTTTGATTAACATCTTAGTTTCCTGCTCCATTCTTTGTTAAATTTTAAGGTATTAAGCTACCATTTTTCATTGTTATAACACCTTTGAAGATGATTGGTTGTGGAGGCAGAAACTCGATGATATCGGACCAAACAGGTCAATTGAATATCCCATAGGTGTTTTGGATGTAGCATGCCGTAAATCTAATCAATAATCAAAAAGTCGCCAAAAATGGCTGTGCAGATACTTTTCCTGTGGAGTGTTGTGGTGGCAGCAGGCCAAGCAGATCAGCCTAGACTTCCCTGTCTCCAGCTACAGATTCCAGATCTTCCCAGGCATTTCCAAACTAGCTGAGATGTAAAATCCTTCCAGACTGTTCTGAGGAGCTCTAGGAGACACCTAGAGAACATCTTTATAACATGAACAAACCATCTCAACTGGCTGATCTCGATCCAGAAGAGCAATAACTGTACTCTGAGGTTCACTTGAATTACTGAGCTCATCCTATCACAGAGTATCAACTCAGCCATCCTGTGAGGAATCTTCAATTCTGCAGCTTGTCATCACATTCTCATTTTTTCGGTCAATACCCACAACTCCTGACCATAGGTGAGGACAAGAATGTAGATTAAAGTTTTGTCTTTAAACTCAGTTCCTGCTTCACCACCATGGACTGGCACAGCACCTGCTGAACAGCTGCTACCACAACAATACACCTGACAGTCTTACATTCCCTTTTTCCCATCACCCATGAACAAATTCCCAACAAACTTAAACTTCTCCACTAAGGGCAGACCTTTGATTAACCAATCTCACAGGGTGAGCCAGATAAAGTACCACATTTCAAACGTTTATTCTACAAAAACTCTACAAGATAAAATAAATTTTATTACGATACAAGAAAGGGTATAGAAAATAGATTTTTTTCACTGTGTTTTAAAAATGAAGTCTTCAAGGTGGTGGCCATCATTAGCGATACACTCTTCGAGGCGATTTCTGAACGCTCACATGACTCATTCGGTCATTTCAAGGGCAATAGCGACAATTTTGTGGTGAATAGCGACCTTGAGGGCTTTTGAGGTCGATGTGTGTTATCACAAAAACAGATGCAAGAGTCTTAAAAAAGTTTGGGACAGCCACCCGTACAATATTTCCTGGATGCAAAAAAATAAATTGTTTTGCACTGATGTGCTCAGTACGGAGTCCAAAACAGAACTGATGAGTTAGGGTAAACATGGAGGCTTTAAAGGCCAGCAAGGGAAGTGAGGTCATTCAGGGTGGAAGCGGAAGGGTCCTCTTCCATAAGCTCGGACCCGGATGTGATGTCATCAAAAGGGACGGAACCGGACGTGATGTCATCAGGGCCAGGTGGGTTTTCTTGTGAATGGTCTGCAGGAAAGTGAGAAGAAAGGTCAGCGCACTTCGCCACCCACTGGTCTGGCATGGAATTACTCTCATTCAGACCCTTAAGCTGCCTCCCATGTGCACGTATGTGACAGTGTATACCTTCGACTTCAGATAGCCCCACAAGAAGAAATCGCACAATGCGAGATCAGGTGAATGTGAAGACCAGCTGACATCGCCACACAGGGAGATCAGCTTCCCCTGAAACATCTCCTGCAGACTTGCATGGATCTCCGCGCCGTATGAACTGTTGCTACATCCTGTTGAAACCAGGCATCATCCACCACATCCATTTCTTCCAGTTGGGGCCTCAACAAGTTCTCTAGCTTTTCAGTGTAATGTTCTGAAGTGATGATGACCGTTGCTCCCCTCTCCTCAAAAAAGTAAGGGCCTACAATGCCAAATTCTGCAATGGCACACCAAACTGTAACACGTGTGCTCACTGTGCAGGGGTCTCTGATGAAGTCCACGAGGGTTGGTTTCAGCTCAGTAGCGAAAGTTTTGCTTATTTACACAACCATTCAAATGGAAATGTGCCTCGTCGCTGCACATGACGACGGCATCTCGATGAACGGTTTGCAGAATGTACGCACGCAACTCTTTACGGCTCTCCCAGTCTCTCTTAGTGAGTTCCTGCACTACCATCATTTTGTGTGAGTAGAAATTAAGGTCCTCATGTTAAGTCCTCCTCACAGACGTATTAGAAATGCCTAAGGCAGAATCACGCTGAACATCTAGGAGACTACAAAATTGAGGCCCTTACATCTTGGATGTTTTCAGGCATTCGTACAGTCCAAGGATGCCCTGGAGAGTTTCTATTCAATGTTGTACCCGTCTGTCTAAATTTAGCCACCCACCGAAGAATTGTTTTCCGATTTGGGACGTCACCGTTAGGAGGAATGCTGAAGTGCGTTCAGAAGGCACGTTGCGTAGTGATGAATGATTTGTTATTTTTGAAGAACACTTCAACAATGAAAGCACGGTACACAATGGACCAAGGCATGTTGGTGACTGAAAACTACAAAACCCACTCAGCTGCCTCTACCTCACGCAATGACCTTGAGAAATGTGGTACTTTATTTCGGCTAACCCTGTATTTTACATTTCATTAAAAGCACTTACTGGAATAGTCATGTCTGTGTGTCTGTCCACTTGGCTCCCAGTTTTGGATAATACTTGGCCCACTCATTCTTTGAGGAAATTTAAGCTATCTTGACTATGGTGCACTGAACAAGTTTTTGAAATTTCAAAATCTCACATTGAGTAGCATCGGCAAATTTGCAAACTTATCCATCTTAACCTCCTTGGTGTTAACCCCAAGCCTTACTCTGGCTCAGATTCTACGTTGATCGTGGTTAAGCCCGAGTCAGACTCAGGGTGATGTGTACTGGTCCACCTTACAGAGTTGAGCCTGAATAACTCTCAGGATAGTATTCTTCTGCCATATAGTGGACAGTTATTTTATGCAGCAAAAAAATCATAATCATTCCTATGATTTTTGCCATTCTAAGGTAACACATCAATATTCATGAGTGGGGCGGAGCCTCCGACCAACGTACACCATGACAAGTAAGGATAAGACTGTATAGCCAGTTTTAGAACAATTAGTTGAATCAAGTGATAGTGATGACCATGTGAATTGGTTATCCGACGTTGGCAAGAATAGTGAAACTGATGCATATGGCACTGTATGACTGTGATATGCCTGCTTAATCTGTTGACCTGAACGTTTTCTTCCGGTTTTATGGCTTCTGTTTTTAGGACATTGGTACCGAAGGGGTGGAGCCTCCTCAAGGTGCGGTGGATGGGGTTAGGCATCCTCCTTTAGTGACTTTTCAGTTCTATGGGAAAATGAGAAGATACTGTTAACATTAGCGCCCCCTCTCATTTCAAGGTAGAACTGCTTACCTTTTCAGAGCCCAGAAGTTGTTTCCCAGACATTTTTCCTCTTAAGTGGTTTACTAAATGCTGATGCCTACCAGTAGGTTTATCAGAGGATCTCCTCACGGGCTCAATTAAAGTAAATGGTAGCCTGCCAGGTCAAGACGGGGTGCAGTCAGTAACATTCGCTTCATTTTCTTCTCTCCGGGCTGAACTGAGAAACAACCCACTGAGCGAACTTAACCCCTCCCCTTCTGGATTGTGCAATATAAAAAGCCCATCTGCCCGGAAGGACAGAGTTCTATGTAAGATCTTGTCACGCACGTGCGCATGGGAGGCAGCTATAAGGACCAAAAGAAGGTAATTCCATGCCAGGCCAGGGGGTGGCGGGGTGCAATAACCCTTTCTCTTTTATCCCTGCAGACCAAACATGGGAAATTCTGCCTGGGACCTCTGACATCATTTCTGGATTCTGGGCCCAATGACATCATTTCCCCTGACCTGCCTTAAAACCCAGCAAACTTCCTTCTGTGGATCAGTTCTGTTTTGGACTCCATCTGTGCCTCCAATTTTCACTTTTGCAGCCTTTATTCATGTATGCGGGTGGCTGCCCCAAACCTTTTTTAAGTGTCAAGGCGTATCATTTCACAATGTTAAATGTCTGATGTGTACTCCACATGTATTAATCAACCATATTTGAACCCGAATCTAATGTGGCATGAAGAAAACATTTAAGCTGGCATATAGACCCAGGCTCCCAGAGCTGTATAGCAGGATCTCTAAGCAGTGTAAAAAAAAAATATAAAAAGGCATAAATAAAAACAAAAGGAGCAAAACTGATGTTTATTGTGCTGCTCCACTTCTTGCTGCTCTCATTTCCTTTTTCCTGACTGCAGTACAAACTGCTGAAAGCTTTTTATTATTATTTTTTTTAACATTTCAACAGTTGTCATAAGCCAGTGCGTTCTTATGTTTCTACAATTGCTTGTAGAAATACAGTAAAAAGACTTTCTCTACAGGATTCAGCTGACAAGCATGGCCGTTCTACCATTTTAAGCAATTTCAAACATGTCTTGCCTAACAAGCTTAAAATCCCACTTGTCTGATTCATACTTTAACTAGCCATATTTCAGTTTTCTGCTAAGTTTCGGTGTGTTGGGGGAGGTGAAGTCTCACGTTAATTACCTGAATATGTAGCCTAATGTGGAAAGAACTGTCAATTTAAAAATTAAACAATGCTTAAGAGAAAATTAAGAGAAATGGCTGTTTAAGTTGAAGATAATTATGCATAACACACACAGAACAGTCATTAATCCACTGAATCCCATTCTTTTTCCATTACAGATTTGTCAGGAGTTTGGAGAATACCTGGTAACTAATAAATATTATGAAAGAAATCAACCCGGGGTGGCATGCCAATCCATCACAGGGCACCCTAATGTACAGTGGCACTCTTTCTATCTCCTGGGACCCTCTTCTGTCCTGGGCTATTCTTGTGGTGTCTTTGACACCTGCAACATTTTTCAGACTTCTTCATATTTTATGTTGTGAAGAATTAATAAAATAACCGTGGGAGGTTGAGCTTTTAGTTACAGGGCCCCTAAACTGTGGAGTGGTCTGCTTGCTACTATAAGAGATGCCCTTTCGGTCTCAGCTTTTAAATCCCAACTGAAGACTCACTACGTCAGTTTAGCACACCCTGACTAGAGCTGCTGATTAACTGTACAGACTGCATCTCTGTTGTTAGTCATTAGCACTAAAACATAAGTAATATGAATTAGTTATAATTTGATACTAACCCTCACCTATTCTGTTTCTCTTCTCGGTACTCAAACGTGGCACTTGGTGCCACTGCCCACCTGCCAAGTTGTTTTGCCTGCCTAAGGTAAAGTCATCCTTGATGGAGGATCGCAGGAATCATCAGGTAGAGGGGTCCTTTCATCAGATTAGTGCTATTTCAGCTGTGGAATGGCCAAATGAGGGAGTCAGCTTGATGGATGAGGTCTCCAGGACTCTAAACAAAAACAAATCATATTATATGATATCATCTACAGTTAAATCCGACTCTGTACTTCTAAAAACTTTATTTTTATACTGTATTGAGAATTTGTTCTGTGTATTGTATTGTATTGACCCCCTTCTTTTTGACACACACTGCATACCCAACCTTCCTGGAAAGGGGTCTCTCTCTGAACTGCCTTTCCCAAGGTTTCTTCCATTTTTTCCCTACAAGAGTTTAGTTTGGGAGTTTTTTCTTGTCTTCTTAGAGAGTCAAGGCTGGGGGCTGTCAAGAGGCAGGGCCTGTTAAAGCCCATTGCGGCACTTTTTGTGTGATAAGGACTATATAAAAATAAATTGTATTGTATTGTATTGTGGCCACATGTGGGAACGACAGGTCGCCAAACAAAGGAAAAATTTGGACATCGACCGGGTCATCCTGTTTAATAAAAGCAGCCCAAACAAAAATCACTCCTCTTGGCCTCTCAAGGTAAAACAACAAAAGTATTTGGCTCTTTCATGCAAAATTAGGGGTCGATCACTGGAGCTCCATCCGGTGGGTCGCCCTACATGCAAAAAGTGCCTCCTTCCAGGCAGACGGACTTCTTATGTTGCACAAACCAGAAAGGGAAGGGGCTAAGTTCCCTCAGTGGGTGGTTTCTCGGCTCAGCAGGGAGAGAAGGAGAAGCGAATGTGACTGCGCCCCCTCTTGACCTGGCAGGTTATCACATACCTCAATCGAGCCCGTGAGGAGTTCCTCCGACACACATACTTGACAATGTAAACTGCTCAAAAAAATTAAAGGAACACACATCAGATCTCAATAGGAAAAAAAAAATCCTGTTGGCTCACTCTACTGATATGGACTGGGTAATGTGTTGGGAATGAAAGGATGCCACAGCGTTTGATGGAAATGAAAATTATCAACCTACGTAGGGCTGAATTCAAAGGCACCCCGAAAATCAAAGTGAAAAAATGATGCGGCAGGCAGGCGAGTCCATTTGGCCAAACTTTCTTTGCAGCAACTCCAAATCGTACTCTGTAGTTTGTATGCCACCCACTTGCTTGTATGCATGCCTGACAACATCGGGGGGGTATGGGGGAGAGGCATGCTCCTAATGAGACGCCGGATGGTGTCCTGTGGAATCTCCTCCCAGATCTGGACCAGGGCATCTCTGAGCTCTTGGACAGTCTGAGGTTGCTGGCGGCGTCAGATGGACCAAAACATAATGTCACACCCAGTGGTGTTCTATTGGATTGAGGTTAGGTGAGTGAGTGTGGGGGCCAGTCAATGGTATCAATTCCTTCATCCTCCAGGAACTGCCTGCATACTCTAGCCACATGAGGCTGACCGGGCATTGTCGTGCACCAGGAGGAACCCAGGAGCCACTGCACACACCTAGGGCCTGACAGTTGGTCCAAGGATTTCATCCCGATACCTAATGGCAGTCAAGGTGCCATTGTCTAGCCTGTAGAGGTCTGTGCGTCCCTCCATGGATATGCCTCTCCAGACCATCACTAGCCCACCACCAAACCGGTCATGCTGAACATTGTTACAGGCAGCATAACATTCTCCATGGCTTCTCTAGACCCTTTCACGTCTGTCACATATGCTCAGGGTGAACCTGCTCTGATTTGTGAAAAGCACAGGGTGCCAGTGGTGGACCTGCCATTTCTGGTATTCTATCTCAAATGCCAAGGTGCCGGGTGGGCAGTTAGCACAGGGCCCACTAGAGGACGTCAGGCCCTCAGGCCACTCTCATGAAGTCTGTTTCTGATTCTTTGGTCAGAGACATTCACACCAGTTGCCGGCCTGCTGGAGGTCATTTTGTAGGCTCTGGCAGTGCTCCACCTGTTCCTCCTTGCCCAAAGGACCAGATACCAGTGGCTCCTACTGATGGGTTAAGGCCCTTCTACAAGGGGCCCTGTCCACCTCTCCTAGAGTAACTGGAATCTCCTCCATGCCTTTGAGAATGTGCTGGGAGACACAGAAAACCTTCTGGCAATGGCATGCATTGATGAGCCTGCCATCCTGGAGAAGTTGGACTACCTGTGCAACCTCTGTAGGGCCCAAGTATCGCCTCATGATACCAGTAGTGACACTGACCGTAGCCAACTGCAAAACGAGTGAAAAAACAGATGAGGAGGGAAAAATGTCAGTGGCCTCCACCTGTTAAACCATTCATTCGTGTTTTGGGGGTCGTCTCATTGTTGCCCCTCTACTGCACCAAGGCAGCTGAAACTGATTAACAAGCCCCTCGGCTACTTGACTGACCAGATCAATAGCCCACAAGTTTCATTGACTTGATGCTAAATTCTCATTGAAAAGTGTGCCTTTAATTTTTTGAGCAGTATATATTGTAGTTGACCCTACTGATAGGCATCAGCATCTAGTAAAGGGGAAAAATGCTCTGCTGTTAAACAAAAATAAGCTAAAGGCAGTCGAGGATCACATGGAACACAAAGTACTGTATAATAGTGCCAACAAGCTGTATCTGCCAAGGGTGAGTCACCAAAAGTATGACCTTGCATTCCATCGTGTAAATGTGCAGCTTCAGAGCCTATAAATGTTACAAGCCTACAAAGTCAGAAACAGTGTTCCAACTAGTGACGCAACAGTGAGCTGTTCTATTAAGCACAGCGAACCATCTAGAAGACGAATGTAAAGAGCAAAGAATCCTTTTGGTACTCGGAGCCGATGCTACATTGGTGTTAGAAGTGGGATGACAATGAGACCTGTCTGTCCAGTTTAGCAAAGTGCCAAGTTCTGCTTAGACCTGCCATGTGTTTGCTTGGCTCCTTTGATAAGATGCTGGAGAGTCCCAAGGCTGAAATCCACGATCTGAAGTGCTGTTTGCATCCACACAGGAACGGAGACAGCTGAGAGAATGCAACCTCTACAGCTCCAACACCACTTCTCCATCTTCTAAGGTCCATTAGCCTGAATGCATGGCCACCAGTGGAGTTCCTGGCTCGTGGAGCTGGGAAAAAGTGTGGAAGATCAAGTTGCCACTGACACCAGGTTAGCTGTGTGAAACAGGAAGGTGATAAAACTGTACAGGTAAAGGATAAGGCATATCATAAAGCAGGCGTGTCCAACTCTGGTCCTGGTGGGCCGCAGTGGCTGCAGGTTTTCATTCCTGCCCTTTTCCTAATCAGAGATCAGTTTTCACTGCTAATTAACTCCTTTTCCCTTCATTTTAATAGCACTTTTTTAAGGATTCAGTCCTCTGAATTGATTTGTTTCTTCATTAAATGGCAGACAGAACTGAGATGTGAAATGAGCCAACAGATGACCAGCTAAGCTGGAACGTAAGACTCCAGCCAGTTTCACTCCAACCAGTTTCTTAATGAGAAGCCAATTCTTGCTGTTAATTAAAGCTTTTATTGAATATCAGGACTTGTTGCTGCTCTCATTCTGCCACAGCAGGCGGTTGATTTTCTGTTTTTTCTAAGAGCACCATCAAGATGTTTTGGTGACCTGAGCAGACCAACATGACAGAGACCTTCTAGAGACCCAGAAATAGGGCTTGCAGTTTATACAAATGAATGCTGTGAGCAGAATAACACAAGCTGTGGCTGAGAAATGAGGCTGCCAGCAAGTGAAGAAGGGCAGGTGCCCTGCACAGAAAAAAGAGATGGGATGGTGAACTCCATGGAAATTGAGAAATGAAGCAGACAAAGGAAAATTAGGCAAAGCCTAATCTCCTTGAAATGGTGCGGTACTCTATATTCTGCCAGCATCTTGTCACTCCTCGCGAAGCTATGTAAAATACAAATATAATCTGGATAGTCAAGCGCCCTTATATACATAGCGAAGCTATGTAAAATACAAATATAATCTGGATAGTCAAGCGCCCTTATATACATATTCTTCAAAGAATGGGGCCTTGGTGGTAAAATACATGAAATATTGCAGAGAACTTGGATATCCCCTTCGAGATCTGACGGCAATGTGCCGCTACGCTCCATTTTGCAAAGCAACTTCAAGCCCTGGGTACAACACAAGTCAGGAGTGTCGGCATGTCTTGGTCAGTTTAAACACACGTGCAACTTAGTAAAGAAGCCCCTCTAGGACAGAACATAGAGAAGGTGGACACTGTACAGAGTTTTTGATATGATTTCTTTTCACCTGTTCTTTTCTGTATAATGCTTAGAATGTTCAGTTAATTGCATGGGCCATGTAAATATACAGCCGTATTAGATCAAGAGACCAGAGTGATGGGGCACCCATGGGCAAACCCTGTAAAATTGAAATAAGCTTCGATCAGAAATAAAGTGCGTGAAAATACAAAACAAAATTTGCATTTGCAGACTGGAGGCCTAGATGGCTATTCTTCCAGTCACATGGCTGCCAAGCAGGAAGAGGTGGGATTAGGTGGGCAGATCTGAAAGTGAAGTCATTGGAGGAGAGCTGCAGAGGGAGGAAAAGAGAGAGTGTGACTACACAGTGCCACCCCTTGGGTTGGTGGAGAATTACCATCACTTGAGCCCTTAAATTGTCTTCCATGCACACGCGTGTGACATGCTGAATGCAACACGTTAATATATAAATTCAGCATATGTTACTCTTGATCTGAACCTTCCAGAAGTTTGTAATGCTACAAGATTTCAGATAAAAGCATTAACATTCAAATCTGAATGATGCAAGCATTTCTACAGGATGTGCTATAGAGTGAAATAACATTGATTCCCAAAATCCCCATTATTCCTACTAATTACCTTATTTTAATACAAAAGAATACAATTTCCTGTAAAACCTGGCTTTACAATGACAATCAACAAAAGCCAAGTCACTAGGAAAAGCAATTATTGATCTAGGCCAGCTGTACAGCACAGTTCAAACCCAAGCGCAATACAGAGCACCAAACACACTCTTCTTCTCTCTTTTTCATCTCTCTCTTTGCCTCCACTCCTTCTCCAGCAAGCTTTGTCCTTCTCCTCCCAGCTCTGGCTCCCAGAGTAGTGGCGGCTGGCTCCTTTTATTTGGCACCAAGAAGTGCTCCAGGTACTCCACCTTCTTCCAGCAGCACTTCCGGGTGTGGCAGAAGTGATGCAAACAAGGGCTCAGCAATTGTCCAGGTACCCCGTCTCCAAACCCGTTGCCCCGCTGCAACTAAGGATGGCTGCCCTCTAGCATTCCGGGGGAGACAACATCCAGGATAAGCTTGATTCCAGTACAGAGGCGTCTCAGTCGGGCAAGGGCCACAGCCAAATGCCACTATATATATATATATATATATATATATATATATATATATATATATATATATAAATAC
>JANRMT010062816.1:9320284-9350679 GCA_026402145.1 Polypterus bichir lapradei | reverse complement strand
ATAGATAGATAGATAGATATGTTAAAGGCACTATATAACATATAGACAGATAGATAGATAGATAGATAGATAGATAGATAGATAGATAGATAGATAGATAGATAGATAGATAGATAGACAGACACCCACCAACCACACACTAGGGCCCATTTGGTATTGCCAATCCCCCTGTATGTCATTGGACTGTGGGAGGACACGGGAGCAGTCAGAGCAAACCCTCTTTGAGGTAACAGTGCTACCACACCATATAGTTTATGTACACTGTATTTATATTTATTAGATATGAAAATTGATGTCTGATTTCCTTTGGAAAGGATACATTTTCTGTAAGCCATAGTATCCTCATAATGTCTAATCATTGTTATTGTTCTATATCTAAAATATATCTTGAATATAGTGCTAAAATTAAATATGACAGAAATGTATTTGTGATACTGAAAGCCCATATTTTTAAATTATTATTATTATTACTATAGGTATAGGTCCATGAAAAAGACGTCTATTGATTTTATACCTCACTAAGCACATGTCTATCTACTACAAATCTGATGAAATTTTTACATCTGGCTGGAAGTTATAAAAACATTTCTCGTGTCTGTGAAACAGTTCCTCAACATCTGTGTTTCCAGACCCGTAGAAAGACTTGGGAATTAGCTATTTTTTATGTGCTCTCTTTTTATTCTTGAGAGACTTTTCTAAAAATATTCATAGCAAAGTGCATATGATTCCTGTGTCCCTGAGGATTGCATGCAGCATTTGCCTTTAACAGTATCTGTCATTTCCACACTGCTCCTCGTATGAAAGCAGTAAAAGCAGTAAACCATAGCCTCTTTCATGGTTGGCCAGCCCTGCATGTTAAGAACATTGATGCCAGTGTTTTCACTGCAGTCCATTCTTTTGTTTGATGGTTTTTATTACTCTCTGCAAACAATTGTAGAACATCCGAGCTGCCTTTTATTTTATTTCACTGTCCTAATGCCTGTGGAATAAGTGTAGATGTTTAAACATACCCAAGTTCAAGGAGACTTCATTGCACTAGAGTTTATTTTTCATTCCCTAACTTCCAAAGGCAATCAAAAATTGTTTATCTTCAGTATTGGTGATCTGATCCTTTTAAAATTTGCTAGATAAATTTTGTACAATTCAACACTGTTTATCCATTGAGCTGCCGGGAGTTGTGACCTTTGACGTTTCACATAAACGCAGATGACTGAAATTATTTATTTGCTTGAACATTTTAAAGCTAATTCCACAAAAAGATGTATGGCAGATGGAGACTCTGACATTTGGCAAGATTTATCAAGGCTTAAGTCTCATATAAAGGTAAAGGTTGTGACCACATTCAATTGTAACAATTAAAGTGGCTTTTCTAAATGTCATCTTGCAACGGTCCTGTGCAATTTTGAACTCTGCTGACACTGGACAAAGTCTGAATGCCATATTCTCGATTTTTTTCCTTTGGTCACAATGCCATTTAGATAAGAAAGCAAATCACTGGTAGCTTCTTCTTCCTCAGCCATTGAGGCGTTGATCAATGCCATTTGTCTCCACAATATTTAGCGTAGTGGTCCCGAGATTGGGTTTTCATCAAAGTTGTGTGTTACGATTATTCCTGCACATAACTTCACCATCCATCTAACCTGTGAGTGGATCGACGGCAGCACCAGGCATTACTGTGGCTTCAGAACGTATTCAGACCCCTTCCTTTTTTTGACATTTTGGTATGTTGCAGCTTTATGCTAAAATCATTTAAATTCATTTTTCTTCCCTTATTAAACAGCACTCAAAGGCGAAGGATAAAGAAAATGCGTATGATGAGTTGTATGACAGGTTGGACACTAAGGAGGGAGAAAAGGACCAGTGGGTTAGACAGAGGGACATAGCTGGGAAAGATGTGCAGCAGGTTAGGGTGATAAAGGATAAAGATGGAAACATACTCACAAGCGAGAAGAATGTGTGGCGCAGATGGAAAGAGTACTTTGAGAGGCTGATGAATGAAGAGAACGAGAGAAAGAGAAGAGGTTGGATGATGTGGAAATAGTGAATCAGGAAGTGCAACAGATTAGCAAGGAGGAAGTAAGGACAGCGATGAAGAGGATGAAAAATGGAAAGGCTGTTGGTCCAGATGACATACCTATGGAAGCATGGAGGTGTTTAGGAGAGATTGCAGTGGCGTTTTTAACCAGATTGTTTAATGGAATTTTGGAAAGTGAGAGGATGCCTGAGGAGTGGAGAAGAAGTGTATTTAAGAATAAGGGGGATGTGCAGGATTGTAGTAACTACAGGGGAATAAAATTGATGAGCCACAGCATGAAGTTATGGGAAAGAGTAGTGGAAGCTCGGTTAAGAAGTGAGATGATTGTTAGTTAGCAGCAGTATGGTTTCAAGCCAAGAAAGAGCACCACAGATGCAATGTTTGCTCTAAGGATGTTGATGGAGAAGTTTACAGAAGGCCAGAAGGAGTTGCATTGTGTCTTTGTGGACCTGGAGAAAGCATATGCCAGGGTGCCTCAGAGGAGCTGTGGTATTGTATGAGGAAGTCGTGAGTGGAAGAGAAGTACGCAAGAGTTGTACAGGATATGTACGAGGGAAGTGTGACAGTGGTGAGGTCTGCGGTAGGAGCAATGGATGCATTCAAGTTGGAGGTGGGATTACATCAGGGATCGGCTCTGAGCCTTCTTATTTGCAATGGTGATGGACAGGTTGACAGACGAGATTAGACAGGAGTCCCCATGGACTGTGATGTTTGCTAATGACATTGTGATCTGTAGCGATAGTAGGGAGCAGATTGAGGAGACCCTGGAGAGGTGGAGATCTGCTCTAGAGAGGAGAGGAATGAAGGTCAGTATGAACAAGACAGAATACATGTGTGTGAATGAGAGGGAGGTCAGTGGAATGGTGAGGATGCAGCAAGTAGACTTGGCGAAGGTGGATGAGTTTAAATACTTGGGATCAACAGTACAGAGTAATGGGGACTGTGGAAGAGAAGTGAAGAAGAGAGTGCAGGAAGGGTGGAGAAGAGTGTCAGGAGTGATTTGTGACAGACGGGTATCAGCAAGAGTGAAAGGGAAGGTCTACAGGATGGTAGTGAGACCAGCTATGTTATATGGGTTGGAGACGGTGGCACTGACCAGAAAGCAGGAAACAGAGCTGGAGGTAGCAGAGTTAAAGATGCTAAGATTTGCATTGGGCGTGACGAGGATGAACAGGATTAGAACAGGACATTAGAGGGTCATCTCAGGTTGGAAAGCTGGGAGACAAAGCTAGAGAGGCGAGATTGCATTGGTTTGGACACGAGCAGAGGAGAGATGCTGGGTATATTGGGAGAAGGATGCTAAGGATAGAGCTGCCAGGGAAGAGGAGAAGAGGAAGGCCTAAGAGAAGGTTTATGGATGTGGTGAGAGAGGACATGCAGGTGACGGGTGTAACAGAACAAGATGACGAGGACAGAAAGATATGGAAGAAGATGATCCGCTGTGGCAACCCCTAATGGGAGCAGCCGAAAGAAGAAGAAGAAACATCACTCAAATACTGCAGAATTGCATTTTGATTTTGATCACTAATTTTATGCTTTAATTTTGCTCATTGGATTGTTGACCTCTGTTCTGGTTAAAGGTACTGCATTTTTTTGTGATATTTGATTTGTAAGCTATATTTTTTTGTCTTTTAGGCAAAAACTATTTCTGCTTCCTCTTTTTTTCTGCCATGCTGTTTATTCTTTATTTTCAATTCTTTAAATACATTCTTTAATAAATTTTGTTCTGTTATTATGTTTCTGAAGTTTGATGGTAATCCTCCTGGCAATCTTAAAAAAAGCCAGTTTTCCATTTTTCCCATTTTGAGTTGGGGCTCAGGTGCTTGGGGTGTGGGCAATCCACTGTGCCCAGACCTGAAAATGGTTATGCAATGGTCTGAATTTATGTGTGTTTTAAGTTTATTGTCAGTTTTGATGTATTATTTTTCATTTCCTTATGTCATTTCTGTTATGTTTATAATTATGTCTGTGACAGTTCAGGTTGACTCCATGTTCCCTGGTTGCTTCCATGAGCTTCTTGAACCCGGAACTGTTGATAACATACCCTAAGTATGAGCCAGGCAAATGAGGGCAAACACAGAGTTAGCAAGGGGTTGGTGCGAAGTGTTTCAGTGCTTTTATTTAAAAGAACCAACAAACAAAGTGCTTCAAAATTACTTAATAAATAATCCAATAAAAAGTCATGGTTGACAATTCCAAATAAATAATCCATTAAAATGAAGTTATATTCTAAGGCAGGAAACGTTTTTAAAAACTTGCAATCCCAGGTTTCTCCTTCTCCTCAGACAGGCACAGCCAACCTTTAAACTGGGCTTGCTACTGTCACAGGCTCCCGGCAGGACCCTCGGTCTTCTGAGTCCTGCTGCCACTCCCTGGTCTTACGTGAGAGCCCACCTTAGCAACGGATCTAACTCATCTGGAGCAGCCATCTTCAGCCCCTTTCGAGTGCTGAACATTCGCTCCTCCTCAAGGCTCTCTACACGGATGCCTGCCTCCTTTTGACTGCATGCTGGCATTTCCACATCCAGCCGTCTCTGCCATTCTTTCCTTAACCTCCATCTCTCTTTTTCGTTTTCTTCCTTTCTTCCCTCCTGATTTCACTGTACAGGCTGCTACTACAAAGCCAATTGGGGGCAGATGCTACAACCTGTTTCGAGGTGTAAATAAAACCCTTGAACAACCCACTTCAATTAGCACGCGAATGCGTGATCAGCCAACCACCCCAATCAACCTCGGAGATATGCGTGCACACTCATACATACACCTGCTCCAGGACTCCTGATTATTTATTTCAAATTTGGAATGCCATGAACCTCTCTCATCACAACGTCCTGTAACATTAAGTGTGCCTGCATTTTACGTACTTAATGAGTGGAGCCCCAGGAGGCAGGGCCACCCTGATGTAACCACTCCTGAGCCCTCCCTCGTGGCTATTCAAGGATAGAGAAGAGGAACCTCAGGTGGTATATCATTGCATTTCTAGAGTAGTTCTGATGTATTACTATTTTGTTGGACTTAACTGGTATTGCTGATTTGATTTTCTTACTGGTGTTCTGCAGATTCTGATTATTGGATTGTGTTTTTGGACTTTTTTACCTTTTTTCTCTTTTGATTATTTTTGTGTTAATAAATTCTTATTTATTTGTTTGCTTATCCATTTTTAAGCCAGAGGTTTACAATTACCCTCTCTCTTGTGGGCCTTTTAATATATATTGAGACCTTTATTGTTATGTTGTAATTTCCTCATGTTAGGGGTTGGCTCAGGTGAAGCCAGCAAGTAGTAGTTGTGTCAGTGAAGGTCCTGGACTGCTTTTGGAGGCCACACATACCCTTTCAGTCGTGTTTTGTGGCCCCGCTAACATCAAAAATAGCATGGGTCTGGCCTCTGTGTGGTTTTTTGGTGGCCTGCAAGCATTTTTGTTGTGGAAAGGAATTAACAAAATAGGGTTAGGTTTAGGGTTAGGATTAGGGTTTAACAGAGGACTGAGCTGAAATCCTGGCCTGTTAAATGGAGTTTACATGAGAGGTGACATTCTACATCCTACAAGATTCACAGGTTATGTCAGATGGTGGCCTTTCTTGAGTGAATAAATACATTTATGTTTGTGCCCAGTGGTGGCAATTGCAATTATAGTTGATACCTTGAATTTAATACTGTTAGGATAGGCCACAGCCCCAAACTGGATTAAGCAGGTCTGAACATGAATGGATTGATTACTTGCTGCAAATCTTTTTAAACAATTATAGTGGTTTCAAAAAGTGACGGCTTCATTTTCTGCACATTTTTGTGTATTCTAGATTTATTTTTAAATTGATACATTTGCCTTTTTTACCCATCAATCTACACTCAATAACCAATAATGATAAAGTGAAAATATGTTTTTGGAAAGGTTTGCTAATTGATTAGAAATCAAAATGTGAAAGCTCTTATTTATATAAGTATTTAAATCCTTGACTATGGCACTCTAAATTGACATCAGGTATGTCCTGCTTGCTCCTTGAGATGTTTCTAGAACTTGATCGGAGTCCACCTGTGGTAAACTGAATTGATTGGACATTGTTCAGAAAGTCACACATCTGTGTATAGAAGTTCCAAGAATTCACATTGCATGTCAAGTCAATTACCAAGTCATGAAATTCTAGGAATTCTCTTAAGACCTCCACAATTAAACTGTGGTGAGGCATTGATCGGGGCAATGAGACGAAATCCATTTCTACCGACTTGGAGTGGTTCCAGGAGCACAGTGGCCTTAAAAACTGTGAAATGGATGATGTTTAGATCCACCAAAGCTCCACTTAGAGTTGGCCAAAACGGAGTAACCAGATCAGCGAGGTGATCAGGAACTCTATGGTCACTCTAACACAGTGTTTCCCAACCTCCGTCCTGGGGACCACCTGTGGCTGCAGGTTTTTGTTCCAACCAGATTCCTAATCAGTGACAACACCTGATAACACTGATCTCATTTAATTAGCTGGTATTATTTTTCTTTTATTCTACATTCAGAAAAGCACAGCAGCATGATTTTTATATTTATAAGACACTAGCAAAATACCCGCGCTTCTCGGCGGAGAAGTAGTGTGTTAAAGAAGTAATGAAAAAGAAAAGGAAACATTTTAAAAATAACGTAATATGATTGTCAATGTAATTGTTTTGTCACTGTTATGAGTGTTGCTGTCATATATATATATATATATATATATATATACACACACACACACATATAAACATATATATACATATACACATATACATATATACATATACATATCTACATATATACATATATATATACACATACATATATACATATATATATATATACACACACATACATCCACATATATATACATATATACATATATACATATATATACATATATATATATATACATATCTACATATATACACACATACATATACACGCATACATATACATACACATACATTTATATATACACACATACATACATACATACACACACACATATATATATATATATATATATATATATATAAACACACATACATATATATATACACTGCGGTGGGTTGGCACCCTGCCTGGGATTGTTTCCTGCCTTGTGCCCAGTGTTGGCTGGGATTGGCTCCAGCAGACCCCCGTGACCCTGTGTTCGAATTCAGCGGGTTGGAAAATGGATGGATGGATATATATATACATACACACACACATATAAACATATATATACATATACACATTGTCACAGACGTGTGATTAGAAGGCAGTCAAAGAGCCTAAAGGTGAGTGAAATATTGTGAGATAGAGGGTTGTCACGTGGTACTTACCTAAATCTCTTTTCATTAACAGAAAATCAGAGGAAAAGTAATTGCCTCCACTTCTGGATTCAAAATGGCCGCAACGACGTTACTTCCTGTCAAAAACGATGACATCACTTCTGGCTCCACAAGATCACCTCACTTCCGGTTCCTGTCTCAACCTGCCAACCATTTCCTGTCCCATAATCCCTCTGTCTATAAAACTGCCATCTTTACAACAGTAAAATGTTCATTGTTCCTGAAAAGACTTTGAATCAGTTGCTTTATTTATTGTCTGTGCGACAATACATGGGGAAGGTCCCCAAACCTTTATCTGTTTTTGTGCAGTATTTTTTTCTTCTTCATTTGGACTTTCCACAATTGGCGTAGCCGGCAGGATTGTTTTTCAATTTTTTTCAACATGTCGGAAAAACAGGACCTAAACACAGTGTTGAGTACCATCATGGGCGATCTCCAGACCTTAAAAATACAGATGGGCGAAACTCGGACCCAAATAGCAGAAGCAGAGGGTCGCGCCGCTGCAGGAATTCGGACGGAGGCCGCTCGGTCACAGCCTATTCAACTGACTACACTTACTGAGTCTGATGACATCGAGACATATTTTTTGATTTTTGAACGTACCGCTAAGCGGAACGCATGGCCGAGGTCGGAATGGGTGTACCAACTGGCTCCCTACCTGAAGGGGACAGTGCAGAGAGCTTATTATGACCTAACTGAGGAGCAGGCTGCTGATTACGACGCTCTGAAACTGGAGGCTTTTAAACGCTATGGCATATCTCCAGAACAGCAGGCGAGAGAATGGAGGGAGTGGCAATTCGATCCTGAGAGGCCGTTAAGAACCCAAGGCTTTGAAGCTTGGGGAAAAGTTTGTCGCTGACTATGGCCAGACATCAACACCTCCCACAAAATGGCTGAGCTGTTAGCATGTGAGACATTCGTTCATGCCCTCCCTGACCATATCGCCCAGCAAGTTCAGAAGCATAACTTTGAGGACATGGATTCCTTAGTTAAAATCGCGGACTGTCACTGGGCGGCCTGTAAATCAGGGCGGTCAGAACGGTTCTCTCGCCGGAACCAACAGGCACGTGGAGCAGCTCCTGAGCCCACCCGACAAGCTCCCAAGCCTGCCGTACGTAAAACGGCACAGACCAGCCGGTCTTCCCCGCCGTTTCAAGTGTGGGGAGATCGGACATCTGTCCCCCAACTGTACATACGAACCTATGGATTGCTCATTAGTAAGGGGAGAAAGGTATTGTGCCGCGGTGACTAACCCTTTATCTCTTCCTTATACAGGTGCAGTTATTATAAATGGCAGGAAGGTAAGGGCAATGTTTGATTCTGAGAGTAACATCTCTATTGTTGCTACCCGATTCGTTTTACCGCAACAGTGGACTAACATAAAAACTAGTCTAAAATGTATTCATGGGGACATCCGGTATTATAAAACGGCCAGATGTGTGGTAACTGTGAATCACAATCTAACCAGTAAGGCCATGGCTGTGTTACTGGATCCCCCTTTTCCTGTCATATTAGGAAGAGATTGGAATAAAATTACCAGCGGTAAAAACATAACTGTACCTAAAAAACATTTGGGCTTAGTAATGGAGAATACTGCTCCGACTGCCTCCAAACCGTGTCCCTCAGTAGCACGGACCCATGCGGGTAGTCAATGTGAAGAAATCGATGTCCCATCGTTATCTGCGGGAGCTAGTACAGTTAATGTGGAGGACGTGGTGGTAGAAGTCCCTCCCATTGAGTTTGAACGAGACCCAATTCAAGAATTAACTTCCCAATTCTTATTAACACTCTCATCTTTTAAAAGAGAACAATGGAACGATGATTCCCTAAAATTCGCTAGGAATGCAAAAGTATCTACCGAGGGTTATACAACTCTGAATCCCATGCCACCAATGCCGTTCTTTGTAATTAAAAATGAATTATTATATAGAGTGGCCGAACACGGGGTGAAGTGCGAGCACTGCTGTTAATTCCACGCACTTTTTGGCGACAAGTGTGTGAGTTGGCACATGCTCATTTTCTAGGAGCCCATTTAGTCTCCGATAAAACATTGGAGAGAATAAAACTCAGATTTTATTGGCCGGGAGTTAATGAGGAGGTCCGACGATTTTGCACTTCCTGTCCGGAGTGTCAACTTCGTCAGATTCCAAGAAGGACTCGAGCTCCTCTTGTTCCCCTTCCACTTATTGATATCCTTTTTGAACGAGTTGGAATTGATCTCGTAGGACCCCTAGAACCCTCGTTAAAGGGCTTTAAATATATTCTAGTCCTAGTAGATTATGCCACTCGCTTCCCTAAAGCTGTTCCATTGCGCTCAGCTAATACTAAAAACATCGCAAGGGAATTAGTAGGGATATTCGCTCGTGTTGGGATCCCCAAAGAGGTTTTAACGGACCAAGGGACTCCCTTCACTTTGGAGACGTTCAGGGAAGTAGCCAAATTACTCAGAATAAAACATCTGAAAACGTCTGTCTACCATCCCCAAACCGATGGGTTGGTAGAACGTTTTAATCAAACCTTGAAACAGATGTTACGTAAAGTAATTAACGAGGATGGAAGAAACTGGGATCAGTTGCTTCCACTCATTTTGTTTGCTTATCGGGAAGTCCCTCAAACCTCTACTGTTTTCTCTCCTTTTAAATTATTATATGGAAGACAACCCAGAGGACTCTTGGATATGCTAAAAGAAGGATGGGAAGAGGAGGTCCTCCCTACTTCAAATATTCTTGAATATATCGCGCAATTACACAATAGGCTAGAGAAAATTAGACCTATTCTAAAAGAGAATTTGGAAAAGGCACAAGCAGTGCAGTCGCGTTATTACAACAGAAACACTACCATTCCGGAGTTCGTCCCAGGTGATCGTGTTATGGTGTTAGTCCCGACTAACATTGGCAAGGCCCTTATGAAATTAAGGAAAGGAAAGGACTTGTTGATTATTTGGTTAAACAACTAAATCGTCGACCGAGTGAACACGTATATCATATTAATCTGCTGAAACCGTGGAAGGAAAGGGAACTTGATCCCTCCTCCGGCCAGCCTCGTTCTCTTTTTATGTCATGTGCCCACCTTAATTTTGGTTCTGATTTGACCCCTGAACAACGACAAGACCTCGAATTGGCTATCTTGTCTGTCCCTAAAGTCGTGGATGAAATACCTGGACGAACTGCGTTGATTGTTCATGACATCATTACTAACCCTGGAGTGATTGTCAGAGAGAGACCTTATAGACTACCGGAAGCAAAGAAAGCGGAAGTAGAGTTGGAAATTAGACGAATGCTAGAGTTAGGGATTATTGAAGAAAGTTATAGCCCTTGGTCTAGTCCAATTGTCTTAGTTTCTAAACCCGATGAGTCATGGAGGTTCTGTAATGACTTTCGTCGACTTAATCAGGTCTCTAAATTTGATGCGTATCAAATATAATATAAAGAAGGGCGAGTCGGTTAGGAAGAACAGAACGGACAAAAAAGAGGAGAGAACAAACAAGGAGAGGAGAGGAGAGAAAGACGGAGGTGACTGGAGAAAGCAGGAGAGAGAGATGGTGCGTGTGGGCGAGCGAGCGAACGAGCGCTCGCGGGCAGCTGCATGGAAACCTGGGTGTTAGGCCGATACCCGGGAGTTGAAGTAGAAGTCGCTTCCGCTGAGCGATCATGTAGCGGGAGTGACCAAAGAAGGAGAGACTGTCCGCGTAAGGCCGGGGAGGCTGCGGGAGTCGGGAGGCTTGGAGGTGAAGTTCTTGGTGTGGGCGTCCTGGAAACCAAGGAGTCCAAGTCTTGGGCCTGGGATGAGTGCCAGACCGAAGCCAGGATCGGGAGGTCTCCAGACCTGTGTGTGTGAGTAGAAAGGGCAGCTGCAGAGAGAGCGTCTCGCCTGTTGCAAAGCCCAACCGGGAGAAGCAGGTGAGACGCTAGCGTAGAAGAGCACCAGGCTTATTGGTTTTAAGAATGCTTCCTGCAACGATTTTAACCTCTGGTTATAAAGGAGTGTTGTTCTGTTTTTGTATTTTTAAACCTCCACATTTCTTTTAATGGATTATTTATTTGATGAAGACTTTGAAGCACTGCACTTTGTGGACACTTTGTTTTTGTTTTGTTGGATTTTAAATAAAAGCACTTTGCACCTTTTTTACATTATCCCCTTGCTTTGTTGTTGCCTCACTGTCTACCTCATCTCGGTTATAACTATCGACGGTGTTGGGTTCAAGGGCTCCCAAACAGCGATGGGAGTGTGGAGCAGAACCTGCATCGTCACAGGGCCCGAACATGCTTAGCTTCAGGTGGATGACCTCTTCTCATGTGCAGGTGGTACAGCTGGTGGTGAACGGTTGTGGGCTTTAGAGACTTTCAAAACTCAACTTGATGCCATTTACGAAGAATTAAATGGATAGGACTGTCGAGCTTTGTTGGGCTGAATGGCCTGTTCTCACCCAGATGTTCTGATGTATTTTTAGCTTTACAAGCTGTTATGTTGCTCAACCTTTTCATGATCTACTGCTTCTTCTCTGAATCATTATAAATAAGCAGTGTAGTAAACTATCAGCAACTGTTTAATGCTATGTAAAGAAAATAAATATAATCTATAATATGAATGTGCTTATCATTTGGATAAAAAAAGTTGACGAATGAGGCGTGCTGTACGTGCAGCTAAATGTAATCACGGTATGCAAGCCAGTAAAACCTTTCAATGGAATTTGCAAATGTTTTCTACCTAATTATTCATGATGTGGAAAAAAAAAACACAAAGGTGTAATTATTGTACAGAATAATCATTTTCCTTTTGACAATGAAATAAAATATTATTACATGGAGAATAATACATGAGAGGATTCCATGCCTTTGGCTAAATATTGTTCCATATTGAAACAAAGCAGGGTTTAACCTGTCAGTCAGCTAAATTATATGGAGGATAACACTGAGAGTTGTAGTGTGCATTATGAGAAGTGGAGGCACAGCTGAGTTGTGGGATGTGGCACATCCCCTAAGGGCACAGCACAAGCACCATGCATGTGCGGAGTGCATTAAATGTGAGTTTGTGCCTCTTAAACCATGCTTTATTTTATAATTAAAGGCTGCACATTTTGAAAATATTGAAGTCAAGCCTGCAATGCATTTTTACTTGGGGCCTGTCTGTCTGAAGTTATGTAGTAACTGCAGCATAATTAACATTCATTGCTTTCATGCAGTGATGCCAACCTTCCAACTTTCAGTCTCCCATTGACTTTATTTTGGGTGAGGTTACTGAAAAATAGTGGTTTTTAATTTCTGTGCTTCATCTCTGACATGTTCCAAGTGCTTTTTGGAGTCACATTTAACTAAAATGACTCACACTGCAATAGGACATGCTTCTTCAACAAAGGATATTATAAATAAGAACAAAATGACGTTTCATAATTTCAAAATAATAATCTAATTTTTTTAATGATTGTGGCAGGATGAGCAGGTTTGTTAGTGTTGCTGCCTTATTTCTGCTGAGGTATGGTGATGTCTGAAAAGTCAGTCAGCCAAAAAGTTGTGAAAAGGACCTGGTGACGGGTCAAGTACCAGAACGTCCAGACGGTAGTGCACCTAAACTGAACAAATGTCAAAAAGTCTGAATTAGCGTAAGCCGTCCTAATTCAGGATGTTCACAAGAAATGTAATCATTCATGAGGTGAAGTACATGATAAACAAAAATAGTTGAGTCAAATATTACATGCGCTTCAATTTCTTTGTTTAAAGTCTAAATATCCATCCATCCATCCATTATCCAACCCGCTATATCCTAACTACAGGGTCACGGGGATCTGCTGGAGCCACTTCCAGCCAACACAGGGCGCAAGGCAGGAAACAAACCCCGGGCAGGGCGCCAGCCCACCGCAGAAGTCTAAATATTCTTGGTTGTATTATTGGCTAACTAAAAAAGATTATAATATGCAAGCTTTCGAAGCAACTCTGACCCCTTCTTCAGGCTTCTTCTCTTGGCTGAAGAAGGGGCCTGAGTTGCCTCAAAAGCTTCCATATTGTAATCTTTTTAGTTAGCCAATAAAAGGAGTTATTTTACTTGACTTCTCACTACATTCATAATGGCTAACACGGTACAACACCCTAGTATTACTTGGTTGTATTCAAAATGTATCATTGGTTACCCTCTGATAGAGGTTCATAGAGTCCTAGAGCCCAAGTAAAGGATCAAAAATAAAAAATAATATCATATTCATAATCCCTGACCTTGAAATAGTCTAAAACGATACCCTACATGCTTATGTGTGAAAGTTGTCATTTTTAATCTTCTTGGAGTGGCTCTTAGAGGACTAGGACCACCAGTAAAGAATCAAATATCAAACATATTATCATACTGATGATCATTAACCTCGAAATAGCATAAAAAGACACTCCATATGCTTATATTACCAATCCTCACTTTTGCAAAGGTTTATGAAAAGGATTAACTTTGACCTCTTGTATCACGTGTCATGCGTAGCTTCAAGTTCTTCTGACCACTTCTGCTAGAGACACCTATTGGTTTCATCTTATCATACAGGTGTAATTACCTGCACTACATATGATCCAGAAATGGGCCAAAAATTATGAATTTTTGTGGGCCAGCAGAGCTAAAGAGAGCAGGGATGTCTAAAAAGCTCAATATTTTGCATAATTAGCATCACACACAAGTGACTAGGAGACACCTTCAAGGCTTGTCAATCTGTAATTGCACCTCCGAGCCAATGGTTGGCACTGTCTTGTAACACTTCTGCTATTTTTCCCGCTGCAGATCCAGGAAGCAACATCTCGCAAGCACATGACATCATTCTCTTCTACCTCACCGACTTCATGGCCTTCACCACATCCATCTTTCTCTAGTCTAATGATAGACTTGTGTCTGTGAAGACCGCACATTAACTCATGTTTATTGTTTAGTCATATAATATCAGAGTTTGCCTGAGGGTGCTCAAAATCTCTCTCTTTAGTATTTCTTCATTTATGGCAGACATCAGTACAAGTCGGATGGTATATCATATGTGGGGGTTTTCTCACATCGGTGAGTCAGGGTCACCGGACAAAAAGTATTGATATGTAATTGTTATGAACGGAAAAATAATGTGTTACAATTTGTTTTGCCAAATATTATTAAAAAAACCACAAATTTAGAAACTGGACATGGAAGATGGCCAACCTTAAAACTGTTACACTAGTGATGTCACTGATAACAAGAACAACAAATGGCATTTACTTTTATAGCACCTTCAAATACAAAGTATAATTCAAGGTGCTTTACAAATGGTAGTCAGTTGAAATGCAGGAAAAAACAATAATCAAATAAACTAATTATACTAAGGGTCAGATGGTCAGAGGGAAATAAAAAAAAATTCCAGTGGAGTAAAACCTCCAGGGTTCCACAACCAAAATCCCACCCAGGTCCTGCTGGGTATTCTATCATAAATCCAAGATACAAAAAAAAGGAACAAAAGAAACGGTCAGTCAGCACAGACATCATCGGGGACAGGACCTCAGTGTTCTTCATCTTTCCACCAGCCTCAAAGAATTTCACCCAGAAAAGGTGGTGAGACAACACAAACAATTTGATTACTCACAGATTTGACAAAATGCTTAATTATGATAGTGACTTCCCATCACTCCGTGGTAGAAACTTGCATAGCAACTACGGGCAAAGAAGATGAAAACAGTGGCGTCCATAAGGAAAATGAAATGTTAGCATACCTCAGACTCAGACTATATTTAAGACTCAGAATATATTTAACATGGCAAAATTAACTCGAGATAGGAAAACTAATTAAAAAGACATATTCCACATATACACAGAAATACTATGGTAAACCACGCTCAGGGTCCGAGATGGATCTGAGCAAGTGAAGGCACTTTAAAAGAACAGAGCAGCTCATTTTGGACATGTGCAGAGGAGAGATGTTGGACACAATGGGAGAAGAATGCTAAGGATAGAGCTGCCTTGGAAGAGGACAAGAAGAAGGCCTAAAAGAATGGATGTGGCGAGAGAGGATATGCTGGTGATGGGTGTGACAGAGCAAGATGATGAGGACAGGAAGATATGGAAAAAGATGTGGCAACCCCTAAACGGGCGCAGCAGAAAGAAGAAGAAGAAGAGCAGCTTAGACCTTCTGAGTGTAGGTGAGCAGGAGGAAACCCAAGCAGCCATGGAGAACTTAATGGGGAGAACTGACGAATCGCTCGTTTCCAGTGCTCATTGAGGTTCCATGGATTATTTAGTACACCTGAACTCACCGACTTATAAAAAGGTCCAGTTAGGTTAGTAATAAGAAGAATGAAATCGAGAGGAAGAAATCAAAGTGACAGATCAAAAGAAAGTAGAGGAAAATCAGTCTAAAGCCAGGGCGGGTTAGAGGGAGAAAACAATCAGGGAAGCCCCAAGGAGGAGCATAGACTGAGGCATTATGGGGCGGATCATCCCCTGTTGATTTTGTGGCACAGGGAAGATTGAGTGCTCCACAAGTCTCTTGCTGGGCTGGACCAAAGGAAAGTGGCAGGATGAAGGAGTCTTGGTGGCTTGGAGTTTTTCCCAGTGGGTACCAACAGAGGTTGGTTTTAAGGACTGTTTTTGCCAGCATCCTCGCCCTGCTTAGTATGCCAGTTAGGTGAGTAAAGGGTGAGATGAGAGAGAGAGAGACAGAAAGAGTGCTGGGGAATGTAAGGGAAGGAAACTAATTCTGCCTGAGTTTATCATTGATTTTAGCCATTTATTGGATTTTTACCTTCTTGCCATACACTGTTTTTTTTTAAGGATTATTTATTGAAGACTTAATTTAAACACCATAATTTGAATGCTGTTCGCCATTTTAATAAACACACTATGCACTTTTACACCATAACTGTTGTTGTGCCCCTCATTCGCCCTAGTCTATCTTTGATTATGGTTATGGGCATGTGAGACATCACAAATACATGAGAATAATCCTAGAGAGAAAATGATATTCATGATACTTATGTTTGAACTCTGGGACAAGCACCATATGTGTTGGGTTCGCACCCTCATGTCAGATACCCCGATTTTCTTCCCATCTCAAGGATAAGCAGATTAGCTTGATTGGTGACTCTTAGTAGTGTCTGCATGTCAGGTTTGCTTCATACCTGTTGTTTTATGTTACCATAACAGACGCTGGACCCCCAAGAGAATGCATCAGAACATATGGACATAAAAAATAAATAAATAATGAATGGATGAATTGCTTTGCAGCAATCTGGGTCTTATTTTGAATTGGCTCCTGCCTGATGCTGCTTGAGTAGGTTCTTTCCCAAACTAATCCTTCAAATGGATTAAGAAGTTACCAGAAATGGATGAATGGGTACAATTACTTAATAAGTAATCGAGAGCACACTGGGCAATGAAGATGTTGCCTCCTTAACACTTCTTGGTGTATTTTATGGATTTTGGCCTGCTGATCACAAAAATCGCCTTCATCCAGCTTCTAATGTTCCTTCCTTTATTCCCGGAGTAGGCTTTGTTAATCGATGGATGAACATGTCTAATCTTAACTAGTTTATTTGAAGTAACAGTGGACAATGAAGATTTTGCTTCCTAAACATCTGTGGATGTATGTCCTGCTAATCACAAAAATGACCTTTAAATTTTGGTATCACATACCATTTTATGATAACCATTTATTTTTGTGATTTCCTCTCATGTCATAAGCATATAGATACAGTATAACAACTACAACTAGAACATCTGTGGTGATCTAAAAGTGGTAGCACTGGAGCTCGGATATGTCAAATCCAGATGTTTCATTTTGGAATGGGACAGCCGCACTAAAGACTCTCGTTACATTTAAAAGACTGGCCACTCAGTGAGCAACTGGACCAGGGCAGAAAAGTGTGGCATATAACGCCAACAAAGATGCTTCTCCCTCCTTTTCATATGAAGCTTGGACTAATGAGAAAAGCAATGAACGAAAAAGGTCATGGATTTTGATATCTGAGAGAGATGTTTCCACCAATAACTGATGCCAAGATTAAGGAAGGCATTTTCGTTGGTTCACAAATGAGACCCATTACTAACGGCAGAATATCTGCTAGTGGGGCTGGAGGAAATTGTATCAAGGATGTTGTGGTCTTCATAACTACAGACTGTCACACACGTGCACATGGGAGGCAGCTATAGAGCATGAATGGGTGTCATTACATGCCAGACCAGGGGATGGCAGTGTTCGCTGATCCTTTCTCTCTTTCCTCTGCAGACCAGTCGAAAACAAATCCCACCTGGGTCTTGGGATGTCACTTCCAGTTCTGACCATTCTGATGTCACTTCCTCCAGCTCATTTATATAACTGCCATTTTTGTTTCATTTCACAGTTCCTTGTTGGATTCTGGTCTGTGAAGACCTGTGTTTTTACTAAATATTTGTTACAAGTATACGGGTTGGCTACCCCCAACCTTCTGTCTTTTGTGTTCTCTTTTATCACTATGACCATCAAACTATGTCTGGTGAGTAACAACATGTTTCAAGTATATGTGACCGGCTGGCCAGGAAGCAAGCAAAACAAGGTGAAAATCTTGGATACTATCCCATTTACTTCAAGAACTCAACAAAAAAAAAAGGCAACACAATGACAGAAATAGTCTTGACGGTAAAAAAAAAAAAACTGAAATGCTACCAAACTAAATTCACACAAAATAAAGTAATCGCTCGTCTGACCTCCTCTCTCTTCTGTGATCCTCTCAAGAACGCAGGGACGTTCTTAGGCATATGCGAACTACACATCCACGTTGTTGTCGGGCTGTGGGCCTGGGGACCCTGTCATGACCCTGGCATTGCAGTCATCTGTGCCAGTCCCTCACGCCGTGTGTCACGATACCCTCCTCATCCTAAATTTTATCGTTCTTTTCTGGACGTTTTATTAGAACACCTTCCTAAGCTACGGGGGGGCTCTGCCCCCAGAACCCCCCCCGCACCCCCACACGCACATCCGGGGCCTGCACATTTCTAAACTGCGTAGGGCTTCCAAACTGCTAAGAACGGCCCTGAAGAACGCCACTACCTTCACGGGGTCCCACTTTTCTTGTCCCTGGGACCGGAAGGGGTGAAACTTCCTTTACACCTTACCGCACACAAAGACAGACTGAAATGCACCATTGTGCACATTTCTGTGTTTTCTCCCCAGGAAAACTAATTACAAGGAAATTCACAGCTGCCAGCCCCACTTCTCTGCCGTGATCTAGCAACCACGCTTCTCCTAGTGTAGGATATGCACACTCCTGATGATGAATGTTTGTTTCCTCTTCTTCTTCTTCATCTTGTCCCCACTTCAACTAGAGATCTTTATTTAAATAAGTGGTAGGCAGGCAAATGCAGAATTAATGCATGAAAATGCTTCCAGACAGGAGGTAAATGGCTTTCTTCTTATGCAAATGGCATGAATTTTAGTGGAGTTAAAACACAATTTATTTCTTGATTTTTTTTTTCTTTGTGAAGAACAACACTGAGTTTCATTGAGAATCCCATTTTCCACATCACTAAATATATTTTACTAGCTGCCCCCCATGGCTCTGACCGTGTAGTGGTGAAACAGGACAAACTTTAAAAATCAGTAAACTAACAGGTATCTAGCTAAGAGGAGGCAAGGTCCACTCCAAAACGTGATGAAAGGTAAATCGATTCGAAAGAAGGATGGCAAGTGAGTGAGGAGGGCCCCATCCGGCTCCCCACTCTTGATGTCACGCTTCCCCTTCGCCTCGGCACACGGCCTCTATCTCAGATTAGCACAAATAGATCGCTCCTCTATGCAAACTATACCATACTAAGCGCAATGACAGAAGTCACAAAATCAACCAAAATGTTCAAGCAAATTAAAGAAAAAAAACCCGATCTAAATTCGTTAAGTAGCTCTCTCGTGAAAAGCAGACAGACATGGATTTTATATAAAGAGAGATTAGCTATGCTAACAATCTAAGGTAGACTGAAATCTAAATAATCAATGTAGACTTTAGCGTTAGCATTTGCAGTCCACCATGCAATGTACACGCCCCTGTTACATGCCAGTTGGTATGGTTTGTGATGCATCTGTTGGAGTGACAAATATTAGTAAAAAAATGTTTGTGCCGAGCCATCTTTTGGAATGACAGAAGCATAGCTACAGAACAGACGGGTCAGATTGGGGAGCATACACTGGTACAGCGCGTTGCCGCACCCACCACACGATGAAATAGCTCTGGATCCCAGTTGGCAACCACCCAGGCAGACACATAGACCAGTCCCACCGTCCAGAAATGACCATCTATGTGCCGCAGCCAGGTGATATGTGGATGTCCCCTTGGCCTGATCCAGCCACTCGGGTCCTCAACAATTAGGATCCTGCAAGGTGGATCACCCTCGGGTAATTGCACCACATGGCTGTAGTGCCATCACTGACGCTCCCTCTCAATGCAGGTAATGTGCCTCATGTGGAACTCTGTGAACTAAAGTTCAAAGGATCATAGGACAGACACATACTGTAGATGCTTATCCATTTATTAAGGTGAATCTTATACAGTGATCCCTCGCTGTATCGCCCTTCGACTTTCGTGGCTTCATTGCGGATTTTAAATGTAAGCATATCTAAATATATATCACGGATTTTTCGCTGGTTCGCGGATTTCTACGGACAATGGGTCTTTTAATTTATGGAACATGCTTCCTCAGTTTGTTTGCCCAGTTGATTTCATACAAGGGACACTATTGGAGGATGGCTTAGAAGCTACCCAATCAGAGCACATAGTACATATTAAATAAAACTCCTCAATGATATACGATATGCTTCCCGCGCGGTGCTTGATTGTTTGCTTTTCTCTGTCTCTCTCACTTTCTCTGACATTCTCTGCGCCTGACGGAGGGGGTGTGAGCAGAGGGGCTGTTTGCACAGAGGCTGTTTGCCTAGAGGATACGGACGTTCCTCTAAAAAATGCCGCTTTATCGCGGTGCTTCGGCATACTTAAAAGCCCAAAAGCACGTATTGATTTTTTGATTGTTTGCTTTTCTCTCTCTCTCTCTGACATTCTTCGCTCCAGACATGCATTCCTTTGAAGATAAGATATATTTGCATTTGTTTAATTGTGAGAAAGAACTGTCATCTCTGTCTTGTCATGGAGCGCAGTTTAAACTTTTGACTAAAGGGTGTTATTTCATGTCTAGAGGGCTCTAATAATGTTAACAGTGTGGGAGAGTTTATAAGGGCTTAAAATTTATAAAAATAAGCATACAAACATATGGTTTCTACTTCGCAGATTTTCATCTATCGCGGGGGGTTCTGGAACGCAACCCCCGTGATCGAGGAGGGATTACTGTATATAAACGCCTACGCGTGAAAGTGTGTGCATCTGTCTGTTTGGCCTGGAAGTGAGAGGTGGAGTCGGGGTAAAGACTCCATCTCCAAGGATACACAAACGAGGCGAGCACGTCGGCAAAACAAAACATCCAAAGACAGAGTCACTCGTTTAGCCGCTAATACACAAGCAAGGTGAACAAGTCGGTAAAATGAAAACTCTGAAGAAAGACAAAGTCGCTTAGCCACTAATGCATAAGCGAGGTGAGCACATCAGCAAAACAAATCCTCCTAGGAGAGAGATGCCCAGAGTAGTACATTTCAGTTTACCTGACATCTCTACATTTCATTTTTTTTTCTGAAAATTTCAGTAGTTTATAGGACTCCGGGCTTTTTACAGCACAGACTTGTACAGCTAGTTATAATATAATCATCCTGCAATCGTTTTGCTGAACCAAGTTAATGTAATTTTTGGGGTTGTAGGGGCCACAATGGGCACAAGATATAAATGTACACTGAACAGGATGCTAGTCCGCCAGAGAGCATACAACAAAATCATTTCAAGGATTTGGTGAGTCAAGCTGTTATTCTACTAAAAATCTCATTTTTTTCATTCCAGTCGTTAAAAGGTTCAGGAAAGCTGAATTTAAAAGTAATGTTTAAATATCATTGATACATAACATTAGTGATGGTAGTGTACAGAGTAACAAACCTGCTTCACCAGAAGAACAACACCACCACTGCAATTATTTCATTACAAAAAATAAATCGTACACTTAATAACTGAAAGGTCATTTTAAGCATATGTTTCTTTAAAATAGTCTTCCTGGCATGTTAATAAAAGAATGCATAACCTGTTTGCAGACGAGTTTTGCCTTCTGCTTTCTATGTGTTGTAATGTCTGGTGCTGAAGCCATTGGCCTCTAGGGATATTTTACTGCAAAAAAAAAACATCACTTGTGCTATTCCAACAGTATTTCCCAGTAAAAAAAAAAACACTAATCTTTAGTTTATGAATTATCTGCACTTTTTTTTTCAAAAAATAATTTTAAATAGACAAATGCAGCCTTGAGAAAATAAATTAAATGCAGTGGATTCAGAAAGCATTCAGACCCCTTCGCTTTCTCTACACTTTGTTGTGTGTCAAATTTAATTGTAAATGGATAAATTTGCCATTTTTGCCTATCAATCTACATTCAATAACCCATAATGATAAAAAGAAAACATGCTTTCAGGAAGGTTTGCAAATGTATTCAAAATCAAAAGCTGAAATGTTTCATTTCTATAAGTGTTTGGACCCTTTCCTGTAGCACTCCAAATTGTGTATCCCGTTTGCTTGAGGTGTGTCCTGAACTTGACTGGAGTCCACCTCTGGCAAACTGAATTGAGTGGATGCAGACACAGCAATACCCAACATGATTCTGGATTTTATTAAAAGATACTAAGGGGCTTTGCTCCCTGCTCGCTTCGCTTGCCAATCCCCTGCCTGCGATAGACGCCAGCGACTTCGCATCTGTGCCGCTCGCAAACAAAAAAACTTTTAATTCTCGTGGATAGGCCTCTTTATTGGGTAGAAACACTACCTTTCCCTGATGGCAACATGAATTAGACGATCTACAAGTCTCCGACTTAAAGTTTAAATTCAAACAATATTTACATACTTCTGTCATATCACCTACTGTAAATCCTTGTTGTACATCATGTATAATATCATGGACTTGCAATCAGCACAACTAACAAAGAATCTTCTACCTGTTAAATTAAATTGAAACTAATTGAAGACACTGCTCGAGAGGCCCACTCATAGTCTAAGGTGATTTATACAGTAAGCATATTGTGGTCTGTAGTGTCAACTGCTGTGTTCAGGACTAGAAGAACAACAAGAGATATTTTAATAAAATGGGCGTCTCAAAAATTCAAAAATTTAGTAAATTGATAAGCCTGATCCTATGATTGTAAAAAAGTCCAGTTAAATTAAACAATTTCTACAGTAGTTATTGTTGGACATAGGTCAAACAATCTTTTTTTTTTTTTTTTTTATTTATTTTTTTTATTAATTTTATTACAATCCATACAAAGCAATCAAGTTTTTACAAAGAGAAAAAATTAAGAACAGATCGATCCCCACCCCTGAGAGAGAGAGCAAGCCAAACGACGTTAAATTTAAGGCTTGTAAACATACCTAAATTAATAAATTCTCTGTGCCTTTTGAACTTATTTTAAAATATTACTGATTAGATCCTGCCATGTTTTGAAAAAAGTCTGTACGGATCCTCTAACTGAGTATTTGATTTTTTCCAACTTCAAATAATATAACACATCGGTTTCCCACTGACTTAAAAGAGGAGAGTTTGGGTTTTTCCAGTTTATGAGAATAAGTCTACGTGCCAAAAGTGTAGGGAATGCAATCACAATTTGTTTGTCTTTCTCCACTTTAAACCCATCTGGAAGAACACCAAACACAGCTGTTAATGGGTTAGGAGGGATTGTGAGTCCAAGGCTATCTGAAAGGTAATTAAAAATGTTTGTCCAGAATAATGTTAATTTGGTGCAGGCCCAGAACATGTGACCTAGTGAGGCTGGGACTTGGTTGCAACGTTCGCAGGTTGGATCATGCCCTGGAAACATTTTGGAAAGTTTTAGTCGAGACAGATGTGCTCGATATATAATTTTGAGTTATATGATTGTATGCTTTGCACATATGGAGCTCGAGTGAATTCTCTGCATTGCTACTTTCCACTCCTTTTCTGATATATTAATTGAAAGATCTTTTTCCCAGTGTCTTCTTGGATCTTTGAAAGGGAGGGATTGTAAAATGATTTTATATATTGTAGAGATGGAGTCTAAGTCCTTGAGATTGAGCAATGTTTTTTCCAGCATGGATGAGGGTGCAAGATGAGGAAAATCTGGAAGGTTTTGTTTAACAAAGTTTCTGATTTGAAGATAGTGAAAGAAATGTGTAGCTGGAATGTTAAATTTGGAATGTAATTGTTCATAGGATGCAAAGACGTTGTCTATATAAAGATCTCTAAGCAAGTTAATTCCAAATTTTTTCCAAATATTAAAAACTGCATATGTTTGTGAAGGTTGAAAGAGGTGGTTCTCTTGCAGGGGTGCCACAGATAGAAGCTTCTCCGTCTTAAAATGCTTTCTACATTGGTTCCAGATTCTAAGTGAGTGGAGCACAATTGGGTTATTAGTGTATTGCCGATAACGTGTGTTTATTGGAGCACAGAGCAAGGAATACAAAGAAGTACTGCAGGAATTTAATTCTATTGCGGACCAAGCCTGTGTATGTTCTTCTATTTGTGTCCAGGTTCTTATCGCCTGTATATTTGCTGCCCAGTAATAAAACTGGAAGTTAGGAAGAGCCATGCCGCCTTCTGCCTTTTGTCTTTGTAAGGTCGCTCTTTTGATGCGTGGATGTTTTGAATTCCAAATAAATGAGGTAATTGTCGAATCTAATTGCCTAAAAAATGATTTATTAATGTATATTGGGATGTTTTGAAATAAAAAATGAGTTTAGGAAGAATATTCATCTTAACAGTGTTAATTCTTCCAGCTAGTGTGAGATGAAGGGTTGACCATCTATGCAAGTCTTGTTTAATTTTTTCCATGCAAACGGCGAAATTTTGTTGATATACCTGTAGAGCTTTATGTTTACTTGTGATGTTTACCCCTAGGTATTTAAACTGTTCTGCAATGATAAAAGGTAGGGTATCTAATCTAATATTATATGCTTGAGAGTTCACTGGAAAGAGTACACTTTTATTCAGATTAATTCTGAGACCAGAGATCTTTTGAAATTCTGTGAGTGCTGCTAAGACTGCAGGCACGGAATTTTCTGGGTCTGATATATACAGTACCATGTCATCTGCATATAATGAAATATTCTGTTCCAGTCCTTCTCTGCTAATCCCCTTTATCTGATCAGTATTTCGACAATGTATTGCCAGTGGTTCAATGGCAATCGCAAACAGCAGCGGTGACAAGGGGTATCCTTGCCTAGTGCCACGTTCTAGTTTAAAGTAGTCTGAGCAAATGTTGTTGATGCAAGCAATCTTTGATGAATAAAGAGATACAGTAAGCGCTAAACCAAACTGGACCAAAATCTACCTGTGACAATGCAAACAACAATAAGAAAGATCCATTTTTTTCAGAAGTTATAGTTGTACACATGCCTCAGGGTTTGTGGTGGATATCTCATTAATGTCGTATTCTAAAATGTTCGATCTTTGCTAGGATTAAGTTATCCAGGGGCTCAACATAATGCAATAAACAAAAAAAAAAACGCGTTATTTTACCATGGAAATTGTAATTTTAAGAAGTGAAAATCAATTTTACATACACACAGACACCCATGGTAAACACAAGTTTGTTCTACATTTTGAACATCATAGAATCAAAATGTGAACTAATTTTTGATCCCATCACGAAGCTTCTGTTTGCATGGAAGTAATAAATAACAATACTTAACTGTCCAAAAATTACACAGATTTAATCAGGGCAATGTCAAACATGTCATTGACAAAGAAAAAATCGGGAATGGTCTCCCCTACTCAGATATGGGGATGGATATTTGAGGAGTAAACTGCAAGACAATAATTATAGTTATAATAATTTTATAATATAATATTTTTATATTTTGTACATTAAAGAACCTTCAACAACAAATCAAATCAAATTAATAATATATTGAACATTTTTTATAAAAGTAAAGTTGAATTAATCAGACTCTGCAGCTGTATAAATAAAAGGTAAAGTACCATTTCCGGGTAACTGAAATAGCCCAAAACTTGACAGAAATCTACATTTTGTACCTAATACTTGTATGCAAAATTTGGTTGACCGAAGTGAAAGCATACTCAACTTATCAAGTTTATATACCCTGTTATAATAATACACAAAAGACAACATCAAGATTTGGGGCAGTCACCCGTATATTGTGTTTCCCGGCTGCTAAAGTTTAAGTTTTTTAAGCACGATGTGCATAGAACTGAGCCCACAACAGAACTGACTATAGTAGCCCAAGATGGAGGCTTTAAAGGCCTGTAGAGGAACTGATGTCATCAAAATGACCGGGACTAGAAGTGACGTCAGCAAAGGGGCCGGCTTCGGAAGTGATGTCTTCTGAGGTGTCGGAGCCTTGCAGGATTTCCCACAAAAGGTCTGTAGGGAACTGAGAAGGACAGTCAGTGCACTCTGCTGCCCCCTCGTCTGTTTTATTACACTTACTCAGACCCTTTAGCTGCTTCCTACTCGCACGTGTGTGACAACATACACACAGACACACACAGACATAATTCCAAAAATGGTATTTCCGGGCTCAGGTAGGTCTAAAACGTCGAGATTCATCAAAATCTCGAACTCAAATTTTTGAACGATTACCATACTTTGCTTACGAGAAAGTAAATCGGACTCAGGGAGGTCTAAAACGTTGAGGTTCATCAAAATCTATAAATGGAATTTTTGGAGGATTCCAATACTTTCGCTATACTTTGTAAACGAGAAAGTAAAAAGGTAATGCTTTAGTTTAGGTACTGCAAAAATGACCCATTTACTTCTAAGTTACAAGACTTTAAAACAGGATTCTTTTGTTCTTCATAACATTTAGACGCCATCCATGGATGGGTTATTCACGTCTGTGCTGTGCGGAGTATTGACATGTTGGTAAAATGACTTGTTAATATGAAGGAGTCACAGGTCTTATACCAAATATGGAATATGAAGAGAAATGTGTCTCAGTTAAGCCGAATCTGACCATTCCAAAGTGAAGTTCTTTTAGTAGGCCATATTGCAAAGATGATTAACTGCTTTACTGCTGCTTTGTAACTGCTATGAACACAAGACAAAACCATTGTTTGAGATTTTGTACCTTGAGAGTAAATGAGCAATGGATACACCTAAACTAAAGTGTTACCAGAAACGAAAAATGCCAGATTGTATTAAAAATAATTAAAGATACAAACCATCCGAATCCATGTTGTGATATTATGATTTTCATAATTTATGTGATGTTTCAGGCATTTACTGTTTATAACTTCCCACAAAAAGCTCTGTAAAGTATGACTCAATTTTATTTATTTTTACCTAAATTAATGAACACCTTTTGAGAACATCAGCTCACATACACCACATGGAAGCCCAGAGCAGTTTGTAAGGCAGAAGAGGAGAGAAGTAAGTTAATGTGTTGGAGTGCTGCTCCCGAAATCAGTCAATACCCTCTTGTGTACATTAAGGAATCGATCACATTATTGATTG
This sequence comes from Polypterus bichir lapradei, assembly GCA_026402145.1. Classification (NCBI taxonomy): domain Eukaryota; kingdom Metazoa; phylum Chordata; class Cladistia; order Polypteriformes; family Polypteridae; genus Polypterus; species Polypterus bichir. Next base: position 9,323,802 of record JANRMT010062816.1, on the reverse strand, counting down.
GTCTCTAATTAGATGAAAATTAAGGTTTATATATAGTCACATGCAAAATAAACCATTAATACACTGGATTAATGATCAGTGGAACAGAATTACAGACAATTATTCCTCAATTAAGAAAGAATAATATATTCAGAAGCAAAAAAGATGCATAAACACGTGAAACGTTTCTATCCATCCAACCGTTTAAATCCACGCTACACATTCAGTCTTTTTAAAGCAACAAGTTTATACTTTAAAATCTGCTTTTTTCCCATAAACTTTGAATATTAGTGGTGAGTGAGGTTTTTTTCTTCTTAAGTATTGTGTAAAAAAGAGAAATAGAGTAAGAGAGAGAGAAAGAGAGAGGAAACCACATCTTGGCCCAGTGGCTTACGATACAATTTAATAAATGACTGATAGTCATGCTTTGGCTGAAGCTTCTACTATTAAACTTTAGGACTTGTTGTTAAAGAAACTGGATCTAATATTTACTGGCATTCCCAATTATATTCAAGGACTGGAGATGTTGTTCGCCACCCCAAATGAAATCAGAAGCTAAATGAAGTCATTGACACTTTTGATTGTCTACATAAAATGACATTTGCTCAGAGTTTGTGACTGCAGGATGCTTTGTGCAATGGCTCGCTGTTCTTTCTCTTAAATGCTACATATAATCTTAGAAACAGCTAGAATTATTTCTTAAAGACAGACATTGTACACTTTCTTGATGATAAAAATTGTAATGCCTTTTGATATATAATATGTTTTGAGCCGTTTAGTCTAATAATCTCGTGAAGGAAGAATGGAGCGGGAGTTTGACAGACGGATCGGTGCGGCATCCGCAGTAATGCAGGCTCTGCAACGGTCCGTCGTGGTGAAGAGAGAGCTTAGCCAAAAGGCGAGGCTGTCGATTTACCAGTCAATCTACGTTCCTACCCTCACCTATGGCCACGAGCTTTGGGTAGTGACTGAAAGAGCAAGATCGCGGATACAAGCAGCCGAAATGAGTTTTCTCCGACGGGTGGTTGGACTTTCCTTTAGAGATGTGGTGAGGAGTTCAGTCATCCAGGAGAGACTCGGAGTAGAGTTGCTGCTCCTCCGCATTGAGAGGAGTCAATTGAGTTGGTTTGGGCATCTGGTCAGGATGCCCCCTGGACGCCTCCCTGGGGGGGTGTTCCGGGCATGTCCCACTGGGAGAAGGCCACAGGACACGCTGGAGGGATTATATCTCCTGGCTGGCCTGGGAACGCCTTGGGGTCCTCCCAGAGGAGCTGGAGGAGGTGGCTGGGGAGAGGGAGGTCTGGGCTTCTCTGCTTAGGCTGCTGCCCCCGCGACCCGACCTCGGATAAGCGGTGGATAATGGATGGATGGCAATTTGAGCATTTTGCCTAAATTCCCTCAGACATTCTAAACTAGTTCAAGGCAAAACGCAGATCTGAAACATTAAACTGGCTTAAAAATTGCTTTAATTGTTAATACAGTGGAACCTTGGATTGCGAGTAACTTGGTTTGCGAGTGTTTTGCAAGACGAGCTAAAATTTTTAATAAATTTTGACTTGATAAACGAGCAAGGTCTTGCAATACGAATAGTCCGTATACGCTTTGTCTGCCGAGTGTCACGTGATCACAACTGAGCTGATGGTTATTCTCGCTCGCTGCAGGATTGTGGGTAATCATCTCCCATTCTTGGGCTCAGTTGGCGTGCCTCACTCATATAGTCAGAATCTGTATGAGTGTATACTGTTTACTATAGCATGGTGACCACGTGTGTGGGTTGTAACACGCGAGTCCCTGTTTTGCACCCCAAAACACGAAGCTCATTCTCAGTACTTTAGCAACACCAGCTTTATTCAACGTGAAACAAGAACAGCACAGTTATTTATTGTAGTGGGATCTGCCGCTCTCCTATACAGAGACACAGCAGTCAGGCAGGGACGGGGCCAGGTTAGTGGCCAAGTAATCTGTACCCTGCATTTATAATTTTCCTTGTATCACCCATCAACAGCAGGCGCTCATAGCATGTCCGCAATCTTTTCGGACTCGCAAACTGCTACAGCGCTGGGAGTCTGCCGTTGCTTCAGGAACGCACTTCCGTGTGTCGTCTCATTGGGTGGAATCCCAAAACAGTTTAGAAACTCACTCACACCAGCCATGATTCTTTTCAAAGGTAAAGTGCAGGTTAATTTTGTTTTATGTATTTTACTTTATATTTTGTATTAATCATTTTTATATGAATAGTTTTGGGTTGTGGAACGAATCACCTGAGTTTTCATTATTTCTTTTAGGGAAATTCGCTTTGATATACGAGTGCTTTGGATTACAAGTACGTGTCCAGAATGAATTATGCTCAGAAACTGAAGTTCCACTGTAGGTACTTGCGTTTGACAGTATGTTTTCATTGTCACATTTAAGTACAAAATTGAAAAGAAATGTAATTAACATTTAACAAATTACAAAATGTATTAATGCAAACAATATTGTTCTAAATCAATTTAACATGAAAGTATTTACTCAGTCTAATATTTTTTAACATATGTAAACAAAACTACAATACCTGATCATTGACTTGTCTAGTTTTGGTCATTTCATAGGTTTTTTTTTTCATTTGGTGGCCCATCATTTATCCCCTTTTTTTCTGGTGCGTCCCCATGAATCACCCAGCAGTAGCCCACCGTAATACTGACATCCCAACGTCCTCAGTACCTTCCTTCCATGTCCTTGATATCCTGATGGAGTCTTTCACTCTGCTCTTCACTCACCGCTCCAAGATTTTCAGGGAAAAATTTCAAAAGTGAGACTCGTGTTTCAATTCATTTCCTTAAACGTAACTGGCATATTTTTCTCAATTTCCTCATAATTTGGGTCTTTATTGTTACCTAAAAACAAAGAAATTTTTGAGTGATACTCGAAATGCTTGTTCCAGTTTATTAACTGCACCATCAAATTCTGCATCAGAAAACAGATTTTAATATCAGATCCAACAAAAATGCCCAATTTCAATTTAGCCTCAGACAATCCCAAAAACGTTCGGCACAAATCCATCAAACAGGCTCCATCTTTTGTTAGGGCTGTGACAAACTGCTTCGCTAAACCAAGATTAATATGAAGCAGTGATAGCAGCACTTTATCTGGATCCACCAAGCTTGGGCTGATGATGTTTTTGGCACCAACCTGAAGCTTTTTTTCCTAGTTGGCTATTCCTTCGAAACTCAATGGAGATTTCTGGCTCTGCTGTCCTACTAACGGAGAAATGCTGACCCAGTAAAATACAGAATGTTCAGGTTCCTACTTATAAACCAAAGGTACTCTTTGTAGTTCATTTTCTTAGGAGATCTTCAAAACTTAAAACAGATTTTAATAATAGGCAATATTAAGATCAAACAAAATACCATTAAAATAAAATGTTATATTTAACTAAGTACAGTGTGAATGCAAAACATAATTGATAGCTAAAAAATGTATTTTGTGAAAAAAAATGTTAGTTTGTAGAGAAAAATGCTTTTCATTTTTGAATTAATTGACCAAACATTTATAAAAAA